>CM062816.1:1077074766-1078274766 GCA_031772625.1 Pinus tabuliformis
TCTATGGTATTTTGGGACAGGCATGGGAAAATAAAGGAACCAGAGAACCAAGAATTTGGCTATGGGTGCACGTGGAAAAGGCATGGAAAATAAAATGCTCACGTGAAGGAATAAGGTGCTTACCATGAGGAGGTTGATAAACCACACAAAATGCTTGTTGTTGGGTTGATAGACCACTCCTAGAGTGCTTGCCACACCTGATAAACAACTTGCAATGAATATATTGCATGGAGTTGCCATGGGGTGCTTGACATGAGGAGGTTGATAAAGCACCTACGGTGCTTGCTATCAGGATGATAAACCACTCTTAGAGTCCTTTCCATAACTGATAAACCACTTGTAGTCAAAATATTGGTTTGAGCTACCACATGATTCTTTCCATGAGGAGGTTGATACACCACCCAAGGTGCTTGTTGTCAGGCTGGTAGACCACTCTTAGAGTGCTTTCCACAATTGATAAACCACATGTAATGAAAATATTGGTTGGATCTGCAACAGGGTGCTTTCCATGAGGAGTCAATAAACCACCTGAGGTACTTGCTAGTACGCTTTCCCTTAATTTTTGTAATGTTATGATACTCTAAATTATAAATGAATATATTTTTATGTTTGGCCTAAAGAGTGGGACCATAAATCCACAATCTAAGAGGGAATAGAAAAATGGACCTTTGTGGTGAGAGCTGGCACCACTAGATTTATTGGAAAATAATAAGAAATATTAGAGGAGCACGAAGGAGCACCCTTGATAAATGATAAAAAGGAATTTTCACATCAAAGGAGGGGTTGGACCTCCTATTGGGGAAGAACATGAGGTTCATTGGAAGGGCATGCAAGGTGGAGGGAATGAAATTCGTTGGGAAGTGAAATTGGGGCCTAGAGAAGCTCAAGAAAATTAAGAGGAAATGGGAATGAGTGCTTGCCAAGAATTGGTTGAGAAACCACTCAGGGTGCTTTCCTAACTGATAAACCATCCGAACATATAAGTGATCCCTATATGCTTTAAGCTGAGTATGGCCTCCTCCTATGAAGTAAATTCCCCTTAGATCATGGATTTGACTTGGGGGTGGCTCCTATAAGTGATTTTGGCTGTAGTAAGTCTAAGATTGGGTGGAAAGTCAAAGTCTCACCTTTAGTATGGTTATTTTATTTATTATAAATAAACACATTTAGCTGAGAACTATGAAATTTAATGCATGGATCTGTGAAATATTGCATGGTTGTTGAATGATGGTGCCTGTAATTGTAAGATAAACGCCTAGAGTTTTAGTATGTTGCATGTGAATATTGTGTATTTGTTCGATATGTTTATTTAATGTTTGTGTCCATGTTGAGGAATGTTGATCTCTATGTGAATATGTGATACTAAATTTTGTGCAATTGATGAGGAATAATTAATCCTTGAATAGTTAAAGTGTTAATGCTAGTATATGCTCCTGTAAATTGTATATTACATTCCATCAACAAACTTGATGATTTTCTTAGATGAACCTCCTTGTATAAAATTGTGTTTTTTCTCGCAGAAGAATTCCTTAGGAATGGGTTATTCCTATGTCTATTTTTAGCTTGCAATTTGGTCTAAATGACCTGAGTATGGAAGGGATAGAAAACCTTTGCCACTAATCGAAGGTTTATATTATAGTGGTTTGGATGCCAGGCCTTTGTTTAAAATTTGTAAGCTCGGGAAGGATAGTATTCTACATGTATGTATAATTATATATCCATATTCAATTATTGCAGGCATGTCCGAGATCTCATAATTTCAGGAGAGATAAATTGTGTACTATATATATATATATGTGTGTGTGTGTGTGTGTGGGGGGGGGGGGGTGTCTTGCCTGACATGCATTTAAATACAATAATTCATTAATGGGGGTTATACCATGGCCTTTGGCACACACACACACACACACACACACACACACACACACACACACACACACACACACATATATATATATATATATATATATACACCATACATAATCATAGGCGGGTTGTGTGCTGAAGGCCATGGTATAACCCTCATTAATGAATTATTGTATTTAAATGCATGTCAGTCAAGCCCCCACCCCCTCCCCTCCCCCCGACCCCCACACACACATATATGGTTGCATCCAAATGGGCATTGTAGAGCTTGGGGGAAATATCCCTAGTCATATGGACACATATGTATAAGCCTCATGGGATAACACCCTTGGCTATGGGTTTAACGGGCTAGTGGAACCGTGTCGAGGTGGGGTGGAATCATGACTGTGCAATCCCCCCTCTGTATACCTAGACTAGGAATGGACCAAGCATTCTATTGGTCTAGTAGTGAATGATATCGAATCTTAGATGAGATGTGTGGAATCCTACAAGGTAACCATGAATGTAGACCCCTTGGTGACATCAGCTACAGAAGGGAGGGTCGCATAATTGAATCAGGATCATTGATATGATGGTAGTAACATAGCCATTGAATGGGTTGGAACTTTCCATGCTTATTTTGGGTCTTGAAATGGTCAAGGCTTCATTGAATATGATAAAGTGTCAAAATAATTATAATGGAAGAATTCAATTTTGTAAGGGGTCAAGGACTTGGTGGGACCATGGAAAGCATGGTAGATTATCTGGACTCAAAGGTGTTGTGTTTCTCTCATGATGTGACATGTGGCATTCTAAAATTTTTTTTGGAGGGGACAAATGGCTAAAACAGAATTACATGAGGCCCACCCATGGGAGGCCACATTGTTGGGTCCCTATAATACTAGTGATTACCCCATTACTATTATAGTTATACCCCTTATTTATATTGTTGTGCCCCTATTACCCCCATATTGTTATTTCTGTGCCCCATAGAATCCCTCTATTGTTATTTTTGTGGCTTTATATTATTATTGTTAGGTCGGCTGGATTATATTGTGACTCCTTAGACTCCTATATATAGAAAGGAGGTTTTGTCATTTGTATCATCCAAGAATTGTTCATTTATGTAATGTAAAGGAGGTTTACCCCTCAAAGAGGCTGAATTCTAAGGCGTGGATCTCTCTTTTCTATCTTTCTGTGAGCTGGTTTCATAACATTTGGTATCAGAGCTTTGGATTCTAGGGTTTCGCTGCTCCAAACAGGTCATCGTGGCATTTTCGCTATAAATTTTTTTTCTGTGACGTTTCAGAAGTCGCAAAAAAAACCCATTTGAGAAGAATTGTCGCTGAACCTTGGGTCCGAATTTCAGATATTTTCGCGCAATATTTTCGGAGATATGATCTGAGGAAGTTGGCCTTTTTGCAGACTCCTGAATTACATTCAAAACAGGTGACCTGGGGAAAATCGTCATAACTCTCTCTCTGAGGATCAGATTGAAATTTCGTAAAAAGGTACAGAAAGAGGACGGACGTTAGTTTCTTGTATGTGTGTTTCAGATTCAAAGGTTGAAACAGTGACTCGTGGCACGTCGTACAAGTTCGCTCTACTGAACCAGTCTAAAAGCAAGTCACTGTGGGAGATTTCACATAACTCTTCCTTGGAGAATCCAATTTGGCTCAGACTTGTGGCATTGGAAAGAGGACGCAGAAGGCTACTACAGGTAGCAATTTCAGAACTGGATGATCCAAAATTACAGAGATACATCAGATTCAATATCAGGCTTCTATAAAGTGAAAAAAGGTGTGTAGTTTTTTTTAATTTTTTATCTAAGCTTGGTTTAACGGAATTCAAAGGGCATAGTAAAGCATTATTATCGGTAACTGATGCCCCGAGGAAAGAAAATGCAAACACCTAGTAAGGAACCTGAAAGCTCTAGCATGACTCATGAAGAAGAGGAAGAAATGCTACATGATATATCAAAATTACAAGAACAAGTGCAACAAATGTCACGCTCACAAAAGCTAACAGAAGCTAAGATAAATGGCGTGGAATCTAAGATAAATGGCGTGGAATCTAAGATAAAGGGCATGGAAGCTAAGATGGAGGATTCGATGGTAAATTTGAAGATAGATTTGAAGACAGACATGGAAGAATTGAAGAACTTGTTACAAGAAAGGGTCACTAATGGTGAAAAGGTAGTAAAGGAAACTCATGATGAGAACAAAAGAAATGTTAATCATGATTCCATAGACTCTAATGTTGGATCGAAGACTCACCATGTTCCAAAAATCGATATGAGGAAGTTTGATGGCAAGGATCCCGCCACATGGATATTACAGATGGAGCAATTCTTCGATCTCAATAATGTGCAAAACACACAAAAGGTACGTATGGCAACTTTATATTTGGAACCAAATCAGTTTGTATGGTATCAATGGCTTTGTTCTCGTAAACAATTTATCACTTGGGCAATTTTTACGGAAGAATTGATAGCACATTATGAGGATACAAAAAGCAACACTTTTTTTAGCCAATTGATAAGTCTCAAACAAAAGGGTTCAATAATGGAGCACATTGAGGAGTTCCAAAAATTGAACATAAGGGTAAAAGATATTCCAGAGGAGCATAGGATTGATGTGTTCATAGGGTCTTTAAAGGATAATATCCAACATGATGTGCGCCTTTGGGAACCTGATTCATTAGAGAAGGCATTCAGGTTAGCAAGAAAAATGGAAAGCAAAATTATGGCAACTAGGAAGCATACCATTCACAACTATAAAGATGGAAGTGTTGTTGCCCATAGTCTTCCACAACCTACAAGGTTGACACCACAACAATTGGAAGAAAAAAGAGCAAAAGGGCTTTGTTACAATTGTGATAGCAAATACACAAAAGGTCATAAGTGTGCTGAGAAGAAATTATTCTACATAGATTGTGAAGAGGAAGAAGAAAAGGAGCAAGAAAGGTCAAAAGAAGAGGATATATTCCAGGAACAAAGCCTAGATGAAGAAAAATAAATCCGACCATATCTTGTAATGCATTGGCGGGAATTACCACTCCTCAAACCATCAAGATAGAAGGACAAATCAAGAAGAAAAAGGTAATAGTGTTGATTGATTCAGGAAGCACCCACAATTTTATTCATTGTAGGGTAGCAAAAGAATTGAATTGCTTCCTATATCCAGCACCAGAGTGTCAAGTGATGATTGCAAATGGAGGAACAATAAATTGCTCTGGAAAGTGCCATAATATCAAGCTATCCATGGGAGAATATGTATTGACTAGCCCAATGCTTTCCATTCCAATGGGAGGTGCTGATGTTGTACTAGGAGTCCAATGGCTACAATCCTTGGGTACAATAGCTTTTAATTTTCAAGAACTTTTCATCAAATTTTCTTTGGAAGGAAAGGAAGTTGAATTAAGGGGTATTGCAGGGAAACCAGGAAAGATAATCAGCTCTAATGGTATGACAAAGCTTCTAAAAAAGGAGCAAAGAGGTGTAATTGCACAATTATGTTCGCTAGATGTTTCCACATTGGAATCATCTATTTCTCCAGATCTCCAAAAAGTCTTGGACAATCATTCCAAGGTATTTGAGACTCCCAAAGGTCTCCCACCTATGCGTGATCATGATCATGCTATTCATCTGATTCCAGGAAGTGTTCCTCCAAACATCAGGCCGTACAGATATCCCTATGTCCAAAAAAGTGAAATTGAACGTATGGTTGCAGAAATGCTAGAGGCTGGTATAATTCAACCGAGTCAAAGTTCTTTCTCAGCTCCAGTAGTATTGGTGCACAAGAAGGATGGATCATGGCGCATGTGTCCAGATTATAGGGAGCTCAACAAGCTCACTATTAAAGATAAGTTCCCCATTCCTGTTATTGATGAATTACTGGATGAATTGCATGGATCAATTTACTTCACCAAGTTGGATCTTCGTTCGGGATATCATCAAATCAGAATGAAGATTGAAGACATTCCAAAAACGGCATTTAGAACTCATGAGGGTCATTATGAATTTTTGGTCATGCCTTTTGGCCTTACCAATGCACCTTCAACATTTCAAGGTTTGATGAATTCAATTTTCAAACCATTCCTTAGAAAATTTGTGTTAGTATTTTTTGATGATATACTAATCTACAGCAAGTCTTGGAAGGATCATGTTGAACATGTTGACAGGGTGCTACAACTATTGGAGGAGAAACAATTATATGCAAAAAGATCCAAATGTTTCTTTGGAGTCCAGGAGGTGGAATATTTGGGTCATATTGTATCTCATGAAGGAGTTAAGGTAGACCCTAGCAAAATTAAAGCCATTAAGGAATGGAAAATCCCCACATCCATAAAGCATCTGTGAGGATTTCTTGGGTTGACAGGGTATTATCGCAAGTTTGTTAAGAATTATGGGAGAATAGCAGCACCTCTAACAACATTATTGAAGAAAGATTCATTTTCATGGACTTCGGAAGCAACAAAGGCCTTTGAACATCTTAAAGAGGCAATGTGCCAAGCACCGGTCTTAGCTACACCGGACTTCACAAAAACCTTTATTGTGGAATGTGATGCTTCAGGAAATGGAATTGGTGCTGTTCTAATGCAAGATGAAAGACCCATTGCTTTTGAAAGTCGTCCAATCAAGGGAAAGTTTTTAAGCAAAGCTATTTATGAGAAGGAAATGTTGGCAATACTCCATGCACTTAAGAAATGGCGACCCTACCTAATGGGAAGACACTTCAAGGTAAAAACGGATCATGATAGCCTTAAATACTTTTTAGAACAAAGATTATCCTCTGAAGAGCAACAAAAGTGGGTCACAAAGATGTTGGGTTATGACTTTGAAATCATCTACAAAAAAGGGAAGCAAAATGTGGTGGCAGATGCACTCTCAAGAAAGGATGAGGATGTGGAAGCATTGTTGTGTGCCATTTCTATTATCCAACCAGATTGGATAAACGAAGCAAGGGAGGAATGGAAGAATGACGAAGAAGTGTGGGCACTTATTCGAAAGCTACAACAAGATTCCAGTACTTCTGATAAATTTAGCTGGGAAAATGATTCGTTATGGTACAAAGATCGCTTATACCTCTGTAAGAATTCCCAGCTAAAACAAAAGATTCTTATGGAATTGCACACTTCTCCCTTAGGAGGGCACTCAAGGTTTTTAAACACTTACCACAGGGTTAAGAAGGAATTTTTTTGGGATGGCCTTAAATCAGATATTCAAAAGTTTGTGGCAGAAGGTTTGGTTTGCCACAAAATAAAGTTGAAACAATTAAGACACCGGGTCTATTACAACCTTTATCCATTCCAAGCCAACATTGGGAGGAGGTTTCAATGGATTTTATCACAGGTTTACCCAAGTCTGAGGGAAAGAGTGTCATCATGGTGGTAGTTGACAGACTTACCAAGTATGCACACTTTTGTGCATTATCACATCCATTTAAAGCCAGTACAGTTTCTACTGCATTTATGGAAACAGTTCAAAAGCTACATGGAAACCCAAAGATTATTGTAAGTGACAGAGATCCCATTTTCACTGGAAATTTTTGGACAGAATTATTTTCTTGTCTTGGTACTCAGTTAGCTCATAGCTCATCTTATCATCCTCAATCTGATGGGCAAACTGAGATAGTAAACAAATGTTTGGAAGGATATCTTCGTTGCTTTGTATCTGATAAACAGACACAATGGGTCAAATGGTTGCCTCTGGCTGAATGGTGGTATAACACTTCCTTCCATACAGCAACAAAAATGACCCCATTTATGGCAATTTATGGGTATCAACCACCATCCATCACATCATATTTAAGAGAAAATTCTAAGGTTCAGGCAGTGGAACATCACATCGAACATCAACAACAAGTCCTCCAACTCTTAAAGGATAACCTCGTGTTGGCACAAAATAGAATGAAACAACAGGCATATCAACATCATAGTGAAAGAAGTTTTGATGTAGGTGATTGGGTATTCCTACGGCTACAACCATATAAGCAAATGTCCCTAAAGCAAGCTAAGAAGGATAATAAATTATCACCAAAGTATTATGGTCCATACAAGGTGTTGCAAAAGATTGGTACTATGGCATACAAATTGGAGCTTCCTGCAGCTTCTCGATTGCACCTAGTTTTCCATGTTTCATGTTTAAAGAAGGTTATAGGTGACAAGCTCCCAATTCAAACAATATTGCCAGAACTTGAAGAGGAAGGAAAAATTATATTGGAACCGGAAGCAGTCACAGAAACAAGAACTCAACAGCTACGAAATCGATCAATTTCAGAGTATCTTATCAAGTGGAAGAACTTATCCGCTGAAGATTCCACATGGGAGGATGAGAATTTTATGCAGAAGTATCCAGAACTACTCAAGCGTTGAGGACAACACTTTTTTGAAGGAGAGGGGCATGTTGGGTCCCTATAATACTAGTGATTACCCCATTACTATTGTAGTTATACCCCTTATTTATATTGTTGTGCCCCTATTACCCCCATATTGTTATTTCTGTACCCCATAGAATCCCTCTATTGTTATTTTTGTGGCTTTATATTATTATTGTTAGGTCGGCTGGATTATATTGTGACTCCTTAGACTCCTATATATAGAAAGGAGGTTTTGTCATTTGTATCATCCAAGAATTGTTCATTTATGTAATGTAAAGGAGGTTTCCCCCTCGAAGAGGCTGAATTCTAAGGCGTGGATCTCTCTTTTCTATCTTTTTGTGAGCTGGTTTCATAACACACATGGAATGGATGAAATCAGGACGACATCATAAAGTGGGGTAAATGATTTAACAAATATTTTCTTAAATATAGGTAGAAACTGTGAGGTGAAACACAATATGTGTAAATTGGCTACTTAGTTATTTTCCTATGCATAGACAAATCACGAACTATGTACATGTAAATACCAAAGTTGATTGACACTAGAAGTTGATTTCAATGTCTTTAAGTCCACATTTGACTTAGTGAAATAAAATCATAGATTCAGAGAGATACATCACACAGTAAGGCTAAATATTTTTTTGTAAAACGTATTGATTCAGTCAAAGCGGCCTATAAGATGTAATAAAGAGGATATTTCAGGAAAATTAGTGCTTTAAGTATGAAAATAAGATTCAGTCAAATACAATCACAATTATTTTTAACTCAAATGCAAACTTCACCAATTTATCACTCTAATCACCATTTCAAGCATAGAAAATATAAATAATTTTGATGATTTAAATTTAAAACATAGTAAATACTAATAAATAAATAAAATCTAACTAAATCCCACACCCTATCTATGTTCTATTATCAAGCTAGATTGTTAGAGGAAAAACAGAGCACACATTACATGAATTTTCGGAAAGTTATAAGAATATTATAGGAATTTTGCAGGGGATTAAAGGAATTCTATAGGATTACCAAAAATCACAGAATATGCACATTTTATACAAATAAAACGTAGTTGTTTAGAAAATTGAATTCAAACAACATTAAATCAAGAAAACATAAGTTAAAAATAGGTACAACACATACCATGGGGCCCTCCTGGTGCTTTTTGCTAATGAAAATGATTAGAAAGTAAGGAAAACTATACACCACTTCATATATGTTCATAAAAACTATTCATGTACTAAAAATCACTTTAAAACTTAGTACAAAAAATAGTCTTATTCATAAAAAGTAAAATAAAACATCTGACTAAGTTATATGTCCAACAATCATCCATTTAATACTAAAATCTATCAAACTAATATTGGATTTTCCCACATACTGGGTCAATTAAGCGTTTTCAACCAAAATAAAATATTTACAAACGAATAAGTAGTGATATTCACGTGGCATCCGCTATCCTTCATGACTTGTATGCTATCTTCCAGGTACAACTGACCAAATTCCAACTGATGGAGAGGATTCAAGAAATTTCCTAAATGACCTGCAAGATTTGTTGAGTGGACATGCTACATTGACCAACCTTTGACTCATGGATTTCAAGAAGCTACGAGAAGGTCAGATATATATTCCTCCATTAAACAAACATCTTGATCATGATCCATATGTCAAAATCACATTAGTTGATGTGGACATCTACGAAACTTGAATAGATTACAAGAATTATGCATTTGTTAATTTCTTGTAATTATAGGAATTTCTTTAATGTATTGTTCTACCCACTAATACATGAAATAAATTCATTTAATTAATATTTATGAATGAAAAGGAAAATATATTTTCCATAAAAGACTACAATACAAGGAAAATACTTTCTAGCAGAGGTAATAACAATTTTTTCTAATGTTATAAAACTGGCAGAGCTTGTAAAAAAAACATCCACTAAAATATCTGTTTGGGATAACATATATTTTAGCAGAGGTTTTAATGTAACTCCATCACAACTGAAAAATATGGGTAGGCAGAGGTTCTAGCGGATTGTTTTTTCTTGGTGCGCTTAATGGAACAATTAACACCTATGCGCTACATATATAAAAGCACCGGGCAACATACATAACTAAAAGCATTAAGACATTGAATGCAAAGACTACTAGTGCATAATATATACCGCATTGGTGCTAAGAAATAAAAAAAAGTCTTCGGGCCTCCTTCTAAGGAATGGCACTGGGGACGCAAAAAATAATTGTTGCGCGGTGCTTTTTTTTAAACTTGCAGCGTCGATGCGTATGGTTTGTACAAATTCCCCTATACACTAGTTATACAAAATGACTGATGTTGTTAGTTTTCATAATGCATTGGGCTGGAAATAATATTTTGTGGGACTGGGAAGTTAGTTATATGAAAGTACTAGTGCATTAAGAATTACAATGTATGAGGGCATTAATCTCAAACAAGACCGGTTCTTGAAGAGATAAACGCATTATTGCTCTCATTTTCTTAAAATGCACTAGGCATGCAAAAATATGTCGTCACTGTGGTTTTATATAATACAATGCACCAATTCATTTTTATGTTATAGACGCACCAATTTTTTGAATGAGATTTTCTCTTTTTTTGGAAACATCGACCCGTGAAAGTGTAATTATGGTAATTTTTTAAATCTGTTATTAATTGAAAAAATGACACATATCTTGTAACATTATTCATATAAATTAAAATTTGATTAGTGCATTTGTATATGATGTTTGGATTAATTTTTTATATTATCAGATTTTTCATCTCTTCATTATAATATTTCATCATCCATATATTTAATCTGTGGCGTAACATTTCACAACGACATTAGAAAATACAATAGAATAAATTAAAATGTATTTTATTATATATCAATAAGAAGCTCTTTGTCATACAAATTGGTATTTTTATTGGTAACCTCTTGTCTTTCCATTAGGACACTGCATTAAACAAAATGTATTATTTTCATAGATAATTATTTAAAAAAATACAAAATATTTCATTGATATCCAAATCGATCATCATTCTTCATTGGAACTATTGTCAATGCTCAAGCTACTTCCGTGACTTGGGTTATTTAGAGGAATGATTTTTTGATTGCATAGATTGTCTTTGTCTTCTTGATCTTGTAGTTCCACATGCAAACATACAAATAAAGTGTAATGAGTGTATCTACATTGGTGAGAATTGTGAAAATTGAAATAAATAATATACATCAATGTAAATCAAGTAGCAATGTACCATAGCAAGAAGTGACTCATAAAATTTGCACATGGTTTCAAACAAGTGTCATGCCTTGTTGTGACAAGTTTTAATGTGACACAGTTCCATACTTTGTTTCGTGAATGTTTTAATGTCTCTGAATAGTTATTTTGCTCCAAAGTATTTTGGTGCTGCGCAGTGCTCTTGGTATGTCTCTCTTCCAAATCACTCACGTGAAATTTTGGGTAAAATGAAGAAATGGTGACTAAATTTTTACTATTTAAAAGACTTTATGAACTAATATTTTGAAAAATCAATTTTCACTCATTTTTTAATTTAAAAAAAAAAAGAAAAATATCACAATTTTTTTTGTGAGTGAAATTTTGGATAAAATGATGAAATGGTGAATAACGTTTTATTATTTAAAAGACTTTATGAAATAAGATTTTGAAAAATCAATTGTCACTCATTTTTTAATTTTAAAAAAGAAAAGAAAAATCATTTTTTTTTGTTTTTTTTGTTTTCAGTTCTCCACACATCGGTGCATCTAATAGTCAAGTGCACTGGTGCATTTATAAAAACAAGTGCACTGACATTGCTGGCGTGCAAAAATGTTTTTAACGCACCAACATGATTCATTTTTTTTAAATCCCTAAATGGAAAAGATTAATTTTTTTGACGCAATGGTGCCGTTTCTATTTAAAAGCATTAGTGCTCTATTCTTTATAAGAGAGCCAAGTTG
The DNA here is from genome assembly GCA_031772625.1 of Pinus tabuliformis. Lineage (NCBI taxonomy): Eukaryota > Viridiplantae > Streptophyta > Pinopsida > Pinales > Pinaceae > Pinus > Pinus tabuliformis. The sequence goes on from CM062816.1 coordinate 1,077,086,947, forward strand.
GTTGAATTCCTTTTTTTTGTAAATCGGGAAACAGGTGCATAGCAATGTTAATTTTTCTTAAACACATTGGTGTGTTTTTGTAGAAGAGAACTGATATGATAATATATTTGTTTTTAGAATGTTAGAATCAACGCGGGTATTATTTGAATGCCCTAGTGTTGCTAATTTTTTAAACGCATTGGTGCACTTTGTTATAATAAGTGCACCAGTTGGATTCAAAAGCTATATAAAATTTTAATTTTAGATAAAATGGCATGTTAATCTCAAATTATCCTTCAGGATGCATTCACATGAATTACAATAGTTCATAGTATACATTTTCCGATTAAAGTCGCCTTATTCTTGAAAAAAACTCTGAAAATGATATTGAAATTTAGATTGTTGTTATATGGTCATTGAGATTAATTTTGGATATGTGCACAAATTTTTATTTCTGACATTTTTCAAATGTAGTGATAAAATTTCAATAATATCAAATGTCCAATTCTTCAAATTGCAGCTCTTTCCATATTCTTGATCGAATTCTTTCACGAAGTTCTCCCTTTCCATCTCCAATAAATTCATATTTTATTTATATTCAATTATCTAATTGATTATTTTTAATCCATGTCATTTTGAATTTCCAAAATTGAAGGAACTTGATTAAGAATCAAGGTCATATGCAGAAAATATTACTCCATATTTTTAAAAACATTAGAATCTCTTTTCAGGAGTAGCATATCGCAAGTAGTTTATAGATGAAAATGGACAACCTCTTCACCCTGCCAATTGGAACAATATGGCATCTTCCATCCACAATCATGGATCAATGATGGTAAATTGTTTGCTTTAATGTAATTTCAACAAACCAATTGCATTGATGGATTCCCAATATCATTGATATTGTACTAATGATGTTCAATATTTTTTGAAATTAGGATTCTAGTGATGATGAGTGACCCACCTACCATCTTCTGGAATTCTCCATTACAATGTAAAATCAAGAGAATACTACATTAATAGCAAGAATCAAAGAGGAAGCATACAAAGAATGGTTGAATCAACCACTTATTCAATTCCCACTACATCCAAATTCACCAATTAGGAATGAATACAACAATAATATTTCTTCATCATAGGTTGGAAATGGAAGAAATCGAATGGAGGTTGGTATGGATGATTACTTATGGGATACAACTACCATGGAGGCAATGTTCTTATATGCATTCCAAAATGATGAGTTAGGGTATGATTCTCATATCATTGGTACTTTATTCAAAAGGTTGAAATCTGCTTCCACCTCCTGTCTCTTTGGACCTAGAGGAAAGTTAAAGTCTACTCTATCGGGCACAACGATGTTGTTGTATAATGTGAGAGAAAATTTTGGCATGTTGAATGCATGTTGCATGGTAATTTTGGGAACGGGTTCCCCCAAGGACAGTTTTGGGGCTAAAAGCCCATGCTTTGGGTCAATTTTGTAATAAAGTTGTAAAGTCTCCACATTTTTTGGTCACGGAGTTCGAAGGTGTCAAGAGTCATAAAGGGTTGTCCGCCCTTATTTTGTAAAGTGTAAAGTCAGCTGCAAAGATCCACCCATGGTCCACAGACCATGGGATTGTATAAAAAGGTGCTAAGTAAGTAAGCTCTAAGTATTTAGTAGACAAGTTTTGAAGTCTTGGTAGAGAAGTCTAAGTGTTTCGAGTCTTAGTGTAGGAAGAGGCTCTGTAGCTGAGTGCGCAGAGGCCTAGGGTGGAAGTCCGCAGCTGAGTGCATGGACCCCTGTAGCTGTGTGCATAGGGCAGATAGAGTTTGTATTAATATGAAGATATCAATAAAGAGAAGTATTCTGCAAATTCTATGTATTTATTTCCTGCTAATGCATCTGGTTGTATTGCGTTTTGGGTTTAATTTACAATGTTTATGTGATGCGCGAATATATGTGATCATATTAGTTAATTGAATGCAAGTAAGAATATCAGTTTACGCGGCGCTAACTGGGAGTGTTTAGTAAGATAAGTAAAACACTTAAGATAACTTGGGAACCTATACAATACACTGTCATAGCAACACGAAAGTACTTGGAACGCGGGTTAAAGCTGCATGAAGGCTAATCGTACACCTTCGCAGGGGTACTGAATGACGGAATAAAGGGGTAGAATGACAGAGCCCTAAGGCTTAGTGACCTACGCAAAAGTAGGAACAGAGGGTATAAACCGACATCACGACCATCTTAGGGTGCGGAAACCTGGTTCTAGCATTCCCCCATACTGCTTCGGATGAGACTTCGGTCTGCACTCCACAGTCTGATGCTGAAAGGGCGAGTAGTGTAGGGATTTGTTTGGCTAACTAACATTGAACCTGGGTCAGGCCCCAGAAAACCAACATGTAATATTGAGGTAATTGGCCTACATGATTGATAAAGTTCCTTATGGTTTGTCACACAATCAAATTTAAAAGTGGTTGATTTTTTGAATGTTAAATATTGACATTGTATAACTATATTCCCCACCAACTGTAGGATATTCAAAGATAAGTTTCTTTCAAGCGATAATGTCTTGATGAATAGTTATGAAGAGGTTGGGTGTTGGGTACATATCAGATCATGCATGAATGAATGATAGTATCCTATATAGAGGAGAATATGCAGAAAAAGAGATATGTCTAAAATTTGGGCATGACATGTACCATAATTAAAAAAAGGGGTAAGTCACATGGTCCTCCTCATAATATATTAAGACACATGCCTATAATCTGAAGGATTCAAAGACTCTTTTGTTGCAAAGAATTAGCTATGTTGTAGGGATGGCATACCTCACACAAAAGTGAGTGAGGAGTTATGTAAATCCCAATAGATTCAATAGCCATGAAGCATATAGAGGATACATGGCATAAAAAATTCAAGCATGAATTATGAACTCTACAACTCAACATAGCCATGGATGGCATTATCAGGTCAAGAGGTAACTCCTCAAATGAATTGTGTTTATTCATTAATATTACTCATGGTGATATACATGAGGGAGTGACTCTTGGGCTTCACCTCCCGATGACTTTTCATTTTCCATTATTTACTATTTACATTATTTACAAGTATTCACCAAATCCTAATCATTATGTGTCAACATTCCCCCTTTAATTTGAAAGCATGTTGGTGAGTCTAAGCATCGTTCTGAATCTTTCAAACTGTTCTCTTCCAAGCACTTTGGTGAAGATGTTCGCAATCTACTCATTAGTGGAACAATGGCATAGATGGATTGTCTTGGCCTAAACATGATGCCGAATCAGATGGTATTTTGTATTGACGTTCTTCATTTGATTATGGAACTTTGGGTTGTTAGCCAAATTTATTGCATAGGTGTTGTAAATCATGAGTGGAGTTGAATGTACTTGTTTTACCTGCAAATCTTCCATATTTTCCTGAGTCACACAATTTCTTTTGTTACCTCAACTGCTGCCACATATTATGCCTCTGTTGTGGAATTTGCTAGAACTGATTGTTTGTTTGATCTCCAAGAGACAGCTCCTGATCCAAGAACCATAACATAACCTGAAGTAGATACCCTTGTTTCTTTGTCTCCATCAAAGTTCGAATCAGAGTATCCAATCAAGTTGAAGTTGCCCACCTGTACATACTTGAGTCCAAAGTCTTGGGTTCCCTTCAAGTACTTTAGAAATATTTTTGCAGCAGAACAATGTCCCTCAAAAGGCTTTTGCATAAACCTGGAGAGGATTCCAACAGCAAACAAAATGTCTAGTCTGGTAGTAGTCACGTAGTTGAGACTTCCTACAAGTTGTCTATACTTTGTTGCATCCTCTAATTCTTTTCCTTCAATGGATGTGAACTTTAAGTTTTGTTCCATTGGAGTAGTGAGAGGATTTCACTCATCCATGTCAAACCTGTTCAATAGATCTCCAATGCACTTCTTTTGAGAGAGGAATTTAGACTTCAAATGTTGAGTTACTTCAATACAAAGATAGTAGTGAACATAGGCCAAGTCAGTCATTTCAAAACCTTTCCTCAATTCCCTCTTTATGGATGAAATGTATCTCTCATTTTTCCTTGTCATCAAAAGATCATCTACATATACCACAAGATATAAAACTATTTTTCCAAATTTCTTGACAAACAAATTTGCATCATCAAGATCATAATGTTTGAAGTTGAGTTTCAGAAGATGCTCGGTTAACTTTTCATACTAGGCTTGTGGTGCTTGCTTGAGGCCATATAAGGATTTCACAAGTTTGCATACTTTATGCTCATGTCCCTTCACAACAAATCCTTTTGGCTAGGACATAAAAACATTTTCTTTCATATCTCCAGTCAAGAAAGTAGTTCTTACATCCATTTGATGGACTTTCCAACTGTTTTGAGATGCGGAGGCAAAGAGTGGCTGGATGGCAGCCCATTTTATTGTGGCAGTAAAAGTATCCTCATAATCGACCCCTTGATTCTGTGCAAAAGCTCTTTCCACAAGACTGGCTTTGTGATTTTCAAGTGATCCATCAACTTTATACTTTTTCTTGTAGACCCACTTGTAGCCAATTGGTTTGGTTCCCAATGGAGGATCAACCAGCTTCCAAGTTCCATTATTTATCAGTGCATCATACTCCTTTTGCATCACTTCTTTCCATTCATCATGAGAAGTGGTTTATTTGAAGGAAGTTGGTTCAAGATATGTAGAAAAATTTAGTTCATAATCATAAGAAACATCCATATCAACAGGTGAACCAGAACATCTACATCACATCCATTTTTCTTGGTTGAATTTCTTATTCTTGTCTTTCCAACCTCATCAGGATGAAAACTTTCAAGTGTCTTTGTCAACCAATTTGGGGGACCTTTCTGAGATGGTCTAGGTTGTTTAGTTGACTGAGTTGGGATTGAATCAAGATTGAGTCTCCTAATTCTGTCAATCACATCACTCAAAGTATCATCAGTGGTTGGAGTTTCGTGTGGGGGATAGAGTGCTTCAGAAGGAGATTCGACAGATTGATCCAGTATAGAAATCCCCCCTTCAAGATGTGGAATCTGATTACCAAATTCTTGAAATGATTTTGCATGTACGAATCTATCCATGCGAACAAGTTGCCACTCAACAACATTGTCAGCTTTAGAAGATTCAAGAAATATTACATCTCTAGATACAACAAATGTTTTATTAAACTCATCATGGATATGGTATGTTTTGGAGGTATTTGAATACCTTAGAAGATACACTTGCGACTCCTTACACCAAGTTGGTTTCTATGTACCTTTGATACCAAGACATAACAAGTGGAACCAAAGACCATGAGATGCTTTACTAAAGGAATGTGGCCATACCACATTTCATAAGGAGTCTTGTTTCTAATAGCATTAGATGGACATATATTCTTTACATATACAACACATAGAACTGCATCAACCCAAAACATCAATTTTACATTCTTGAAAAACATCATGGAATGTACCATATTTAATATTGTACTATTCATTCTTTCAGCTACTCCCTTTTGTCGGGGATTATAAGGCACAGTTGTTTGATGTTTGATCCCATGCTGGCAAAGATAGTTTTCAAATTCATTTGAACTGTATTATTTTCCATTATCAGCGAATAGAGCCAATATGAGATTGTGCATCATTTTCAATCCATGTATGAAAGTTCTTGAATGTTTGAAAAGCATTAGATTTGTTATTCAATAAATAAACCCAACACATTATGGTGTAGTCATCAATAAATGTCATCATATATTTATTTTGATTTGTAGAAGGAACAGGCGTTGGACCACATAAACATGAATTAATGAGTTCAAGTTTTGTATGTGCTCTCGAATGTGAATCATGAAAAGACTATTTTCTATTCTTTCTTAGAATACAAGCATCACATTGCTTAAGTTTCCTAGGAATTGTAAGAAAACCAGTAACACCATTTTTCTTCAACAAGTGAAGGTTGTCATAGTTCAAGTGTCCAAATCTAGCATGCCATAAAAGACTTGATGGAAATGTACCTTCATCATAATGAGAAGAGTATGAGAAATTTTATGCACAAGCAGAGGTACCTTGCAGCTTTAGAAGTCTTTCTTCTTATATCCCCGTCATGACAAGTGAGTGATTTAATGATTTTATCACCTCAACCTTTCCATAAAACATATGAATGGAGTGTCCTTGCTAGTGGATTTGGATCAAGGACATCAATTTTCTCCTCAATTGTGGGAGGTATAAAACATCATGCAGAAGAAAGTCTGGAAGACCAGGCAATTTGATCCTGATTGTGCCAAGCCTTGATTGCTTGAGTTTGGATTTGTCTGCAAAGTATACTGCTCCATCAACACTACCAGTAAATTATTCAAAAAAATATATTTTAAAAGTCATGTGGAAAGTTGCTCCCAAATCAAGCAACCAATCATTTTCCTAAGAAGCAAGTGAAGCATTAAACAAGTCTTCATTTACTCCAATATTACAATGTGCCACAACATAGCGAGCGGATTCAGGTGCTTTATCTTTCTATTTTTCATTGGTTTTACCTTTGGCTTGATTTCTTTCCTGCTCAATTTTGTCCAAAGGAAACTTTCATGTGGATGCATCATGTGATCCATCTCTATTGCAATGTATGCAATGAATATCATATTTTTCCCCTTGAAAGTGTCTACCCCCCCTTCCTCTGAAATTTCTTCTTCCTCTTCCTCTTCGACCACCTCTTCCTCTGGAATAGTCTTGAGAATGATTCTTCTCTCTATGTGCAAGACACACAGATTCTTCACAAGATAGAGGAGCTGTTTTTTCCCTAAAATCTTTCTCTCTCTCAACAAATTTCTTCACAAGGGAGTCAAAGGTAATCTCTTTGAGGTTTCCATTTGCTTGCAATGACTCAAGGTAATTTGAATAAGTGGGATAAAGTGCCTTGACAAAAGCTATCAGAGGAATGTTTAGTTCAACATTAGTGACTTTGATATCATGCATAATAGATCTTACTTATGATGTTAGAGCAAGAGGATCATCATTTTTTAATTCAAGACTAAACAATTTAATCATCAATTGGACAAATTCAAGCTCAGAGTGTGAGTCATAGAGTTCCTTAAACTTCTATAAGGCTTCAAAATAATTTGAAAATGATGAAATATGGAAACTCATCTCTTAATTTACAGATGTTGCAGTCAAGGCATAGGCCTTACTGTTATTGTTTTCCCAAATGGCGAATTCATTGTCTGAGGTAGGATTTGTAGGTTCATTATCTCCTTCTCCTGGAAAAATTCCTTTCCACATCTCATTGAAAATGAGAGTGTGTTTTATCTTCTGCAACTATTCTGGATAGTTGTATTTTCCAGAGAGAACTACTCCAACTATAGAGATAAATTAATGCATTTAAAAATGTGTACTATGTAAAAAATTGTTTTAAGTGTGGAGCCTGATTATCTTCTTTATTCAGAGGTATCACCACATTGGAGCCCATTTTTAATTTGGCAAAAAAATTTCCCATTACTTGCGCTGCAAGGGGGGTCTAGGTGGGGGCTCAGGGGGAGCGCCCCTAAAGCTAAAAATAGATGTAAGATTTCCTTGTAGAATATTGTAATTTCATAGTCAATCTGGGCCATTCATTAGGGAGAAATATGACCGTAGAAGTTATGTTTAGTTTAGGGTTTTATTCCCTATAATGAAACCCCTCACTATATATGAGGGAATTGTATTGCGGCTATGTATATGTGTATTTTGAGTGAGAAAGGGAGAGGATATTGTGTGAGAGCGAAGAGGAAATTTCAATGGATATGTTGTAGGTTGTATCTCTTCATTTTGTTGGATAATATAAAAGGAAGGATTGGCTACCTCTCCATGGACGTAGCCCAAATTGGGTGAACCACGTATATATGTGTCTCTCTTGTTTTATGTGTTTTCTGTGTTTATATTTCTACAATATATTCTATGTGTTCCATTGCTCTGTAATATATAATTTTCTAACAAAATGTACTCTATTGCAAAATTTCACTCCTGGTGGTAAAAATATAGTTCTGATATATATATATATATATGGCAGAGGTATACTTGAGGTAGGTTATATTTGGGGGAGGGTGTATATGGGGAAGGTATTACGGGAGAGGTAAAGTTTGATGGGAGGATTTTGTTTTAAATCACAAACTAATCTTTGGAAAACGAAATCATTGTTTGGGAGGAGGCTGGTTGTGGTATGGAAACACAATATTATATTAAAATCAGTATGGGGAGGATTATGGCAGTGTATGGAAGGGATGCATATGATAGCATATGTGTGTCGGCACTTATATGGCCACATGGCCTTTTAAAACCCAACTCAACCTTTACATATGCTTCGATTAAAAATATTTAAAAATTCAACGTATAACTCATTGCAAATGTTTCACCATTTAAAATAGCGTATAAACTCAAAATGTACGTGACAATTATTCAAATTAACTCAATGCAGCATATACATACTACTAATGGAAGCCATTAACTTCCGGAGGTCGTCATTACAAGCTTGAAAGCCTTCCCTTTAATTCAAAAATTGACACCCTTCATGTTAATTCAAACAATGGTAGTGGGAGGTATTTGAAAGCGATGGTAATTTGGATAGTGGTGTTATATGAGACAACAGTGGTATATGGATGATGATGGTATATGCAGCGGATAAAATATTGACCAACAGGATTAGGAGTGTATGGACCGGGGCCAAGGATCGTATGGATCACTAGTGAACCGAGAGGAGTCGACTATGTAATGGTATCACAGTAAAAGACCCAAGTAGAAATTGAAGTGCATAGTAACAACAATGCATTACAATATGGCACACAATAATGCATTACAAGTCATAGAATACTAGTTGCAAACATACTAATCATTGCATCAACATTCACCGCACTAGTGTTAAATCCTTGACAACTCCAATCCTTCCTCTATTCCATGCTCATCACACCAGCAGAGGCTTTAGTGTACAATGCTTACATCTCATATGAAAGACAATCTTCAAAGTAGAGATTTGGGACATAAATATTATGCATGGCAGGACATACTTTCTGTCAAAGGAGAGGGGTAGAGGACATACTGCAAAAAAAATGGCAGAAGGGAGTTACAAGGCTAGAAAGGGATGCCAAAAATGGAGCTAGCTTTGATACCATGTTAGGCCAGGAGGTAAATGCTCAAATGAATTATGTTTATCCATTAAGATTACTCATGGTTATATACATGATAGAGTGACTCTTGGACTTTACCTCCCGATGACTCTTCATTCCAATTATTTACTATTTACATTATTTACAAGTGTTCACCCAGTCCCAATGATTAGGTTTCCATAGGCATTAACCCATATTCCCTCCAAAACACCAACTATTACGTTTGGAATATAGTAGTGATCAATAAAAATTCCCCCCCATGGTTGTCCATGAAGACTGAACATCTTATGTTGGCTCTCATAGTCCTTCGTAGAAGACAAGTGATGAATATGGATGTCTACATACAACCATTGGTAGATGAATTGAAGGAATTATGGGAAGGGATACATGTGTACGATGTATCAAGACCCATTGCAGTAGAGAGGATTTTTATGTTGTATGGAATATGTGCTTACACCATACATGATTATCAAGGCTTAGGAGTTTTTGTGTTAAATTACATTCTTATTGATTTGTTTAGTAACAATATTGTTTCACATATTAATTTAATTCGTTGCAATTGTTCATATATCCATGGTTGCTAACATGTCCACCTCTATAGAATAATTTCACGGGCCTTGTAACAAAAGGGTATCATGGATGTAAATGTTGTTGAACTTCTCTGAAGACTAGGCAGTCTGACCACCTATGAAAGCTAGTGTATGACTGCTCCAGGGTATTCCTCCCAGAAGAACACCGTTAGAGAAGAGAAACATCCAATTTCAATGGTAAACCAGAGAGAACCCAAAGGCATGCAATAATGACACCAAGTAAATGTCTTAGAGCATATGAGAGAGAGAAGGAGGAGTTTGCATAAATGTTTGATTGAAATAGGGAGCCTATGTTCTGTTAGCCCCGACAATGTCCCTGGCTGAGGAGGGGATCGAAAGAGGTAATTCCAAACCACTTACAGTTCAACAGCTAGCCTTGCTAAACCAGAGAGGGATCTCTCTAAGGATTTCTCAGTCAATGACTAGGTAGAAATGGATTTTAGGCTAGATATATAAGTTTTGTTTGAGTGTTTGAAAATTTAGGGTTTTTAAGGTTGCTGAACCAGGGATGAGAGCAAGCAATTAGGTCAAGGTTTTAAAGGTTTGTAGTGGCAAGCATAAAAAGGAGCAAGATAACAATGTTTTGTGGTGGATTGAAGATTTTGGTCAATGTAGTGTAGGGTCTGAAATCTTAAGAAATCATAATGAGCATGTATTAGCATGAATTCATTAATCTAGAAGAAGAGATACATAAACATGATTTTCCACATAAACAGAGCTTTAAATCTAAATAATTCTGCCTATATGACTGTAAGGAAAATCACATGAAGAAAGAAAATCATGTTAAGAGAGATGAATTCATCAATAAGAAAATGATATAGAAGGGAAACAACACCACAAACTCACTGAACAAGTATTCCTGAAAAATAGCTACAACTACTCCTTGATTAATTGTATGAAAGAATAATATACAAGTCTTCTCCTCTGAAGTCCAACCCTTCTCTATGAATGAGAAATGATAGATATAGACTAAAAAAAACCCTATTTTCCACCTTCAGGGGTCGAATCCCTAAGTGGTGGAACAGTTTCCAAGAATCTCTCAACCAACAAGAGAGAGTGAGAAGGTCAAACACAAACTCTTCTCTTAGACTTTGATTTGAGTTTTGCTTCTTTTATGAGGCCTAATTAAGCACAAAAACAACCTATCATGCTAATTAATTCCATTATTATATTATCAAGTCTTTAAAATAACAAAATTACATCATAAAACCAAGATCTGGTGAAAATAAGCTGAGAAAGACTGTTGTAGGTATAAACGCAACACATTTATCTATAAGCACATCACATTTAGTCATAAGCACAGTGACCAAGGGCAAAGCGCAACACTTTCAAAGAGAAATCAATTTTTAGCTTGATGAGATGGAGAGCTCGATATTTTGAAAATGGGAATGAATGAGTTAGGCCCTTGAAAATCTATTTATTTATGGAGAAATAAGTGGGACCCCCATCTTCTTTCAATTTAAACTTTCTTCTTCAAAACTTTGCAAATGGTAGTGGACCCACCATAACAGTTATAACTTGGACTTGACACTTTGTAGCTTCATGATCTTATGATGGTATTTCTTTTAAGAAAATGAAATAAAAAACATGACTTTAAACCTTAATTACCAACTTGATCTCTACTATTCCTCATAAAATGGAATTAATGGTAAAAAGACCAGTTTTCAGAGATTAACCTAATGACCTAGTGATGATAAAAGCATGAGCTTATTAGGTGAATTATGACCATGGGACTCTTCTAACAATGATTTGACTTTACCAAGATGATATCCTTTGACCATGAGATTGAAAGGAATAGTAGAGATTGACCTTCCTAACTGGTGACCAATTTTTTTTATTGAAAAGCTCTTTGAAACTATAAAATTTGACCTAAAACCCTAAAAATAACTATGTAAGAGCACATTTGATCACCAACGACTGACATGACTGATAGACACTAACATGTTCGATGATCCAAAATTGTTCAAACCTATGTTGAGAAATTTCCCATTAGGATGAAAAGGAAATATTTCTTTTATGAGCTCCCATGTTGGGAGCATCTTAATATTTCCCACTTACTAGATCGCATGCATATATTTAAAATTGTTTCATATTTTTTATAGAGGCACATATCATGGAAAGAAAGTGACATATTGGAATTTAGGGGATATCTTATTTCTTCAAAAAATAAAAATAAACATTGGTTAATATAAGAAACTAGAGGAGAGGTTGGTCTCTCTTGGTCTTTCAAAGAAGGTGATGTCAGATGGATTTTAAAGAAAGATGATATTTCTTTGGCAAAGGAAGTTATAATGAGTGTGAGGGTGCCTTATTTATATGGGTATTCACTATGAAGCCGCTTCACTGTGGAATATCATTTGTTGGGGTTGAAATCACATGACCATTTGAACCTTCTAAGAGTATGTATGTCAAAAACATGTTTTTTTTTTTATTTTATTTTTATTTTTTTATGTAATGGGATATTTTATAATTAATTTTTGTATAATGTACTATTTACTGTGGAGCGTCATTATCCTCTACTTGTGCATGGGTGTTTGAACCATGACTTCCCCCAAGGCCTATGACATGCCATATTTAAATTATCTGCATTTGTATGTTGGGTCACATCAAACGAGATTCATATGGCTAGCGTTCCATGGTGGCTTCAAGAGATAGTTGATATTTTTCGTATGTTTGAGAAGGAGTTACCAACGAGTTTCATGGACTTGCAGTTTCATATTATAATTCACCTAGTATATGAGGTTGAATTAGTTGGGGTCGTTTCTTATTGTTGGGTGTTCTTCTTAGAGAGGTACATGAAGAAATTGAAAGTTTTTGTTTGACAACGAGAAAAACGTGAGGGGTCTATGGCAGAGGGGTATATAACGTATGAGTCTTTATACTATGTTAGTTAGTACATCAAAAAAATCGATAACACACAAGGTGCAACAATTTGGGATGAAGAAAGGGATGAATACAAAAGAGAATGGGAGCTTCTTGAAATGAATGGAAAGAGGCACATGTTAAAGAGTAAATCCAGGCTTATCATTTTCCAAATTACCACATAGTAACTATTTACACTGAACTTCATGTTATTGCATATTTTGATCTTATACGTACTAGATATATATGTGTGTGTTGGTTTGATTTTATCATCGGAAAATTCATAAATTGAAGCCATCAACAAATTCATTATTTACAATATGGAAGCGACATAACCATGGGCTGCAATGTACGAAGAGAAGAGGAGGAAATGGGACAGTGACAAGAAATAATTCAAACAATTGAATGGTAGAAGCATGCCTTATCTTGATCATTTAAAAGAAAATATGTCAATGACATACCCAAACAATTAGGTTGTTGATCAAGTGAGAGAAAAATATGGTGCATCTAGTCATTACTCGCATGTTGAACAAGATGCACTAAACATAGCGATTGGGTGCAACAACTCGGTAATTATATTCTCTTTCTGTATATTTTTAACTTCATAATGCACCTTTGAATTGTAGCATATATATATTTTTTATTTTTAATTATGTTTGGGTTATTATACACATGACAATGTGATCTTTTAACTTTTTTATAGGTGCATTTATTCCCATCTATGCGGGCATATGGACATCATTTTCGCACGCAGGATGTTGATGATGGATACATGACACAAGAATATGGAGTGGAAGTCGAGTTGGACCAATCTAGTCGTGCTAGCCACCGCGATCAAAATCTAATGCAGGGGACATTAGGTTATGTTGGAAATATACAAGAGTTCATTCAAGTGGACATCTCTTTGTTCCAATGTGTTATTTTTAGGTGCAAGTGGTGGGACATATTTGATGAGAATAATGTAAAGGAATATTGCGATATTGGGTTGGTATATATAAACTCTAGAAAGATGTGGCATGAAGTTAGGGAGCCTTATGTTTTCCCAAACGACTACAACTAGGTGTTTTTATTTACCCAGATGTGTTGGATAGGGATTAGTGGTTTGTATTAAGCCACGACCCTAGATCAAAACATATTTTTGAGAACAACAATGTTATCATGCCAATCAAAGAAGATAATCAGGGTAATGATAATGGAGATTGATATGTACTTGTGTTATTTCATCATTTATACCATTTTTGTATAATTTTGTTGTCATTATTTCACTAATTATATTATTTTTTATTCATCTTATTCACATTTTATAATATAATTGGTAAGATTCACAAATGTTTTTACACATTTTTTTGCAATGGAAACATTTTTACAGTACTTAAAACTAAGTATTACAAATTGTGTACATTATCTATGAAAATAAGGATTCAAGGTATCAACCCTTCTCAAATAGCAAAATATCATGCACACGGAATTTGTGGTGGTGATTAAGAGGCATTTGTTTGACTTTCAAATAGACTTGGTGATGCTTTTTCGTTTCCTATTTAGATTATGTTAAACGAACATATATATTTTTTATATATTTATAATTAAATTATTTAAAGTAGGCTTGTATTTATCATTGTGAACATGAAGTAATATTATCTAGGAGAAATGTGAAAAACATGAATTTTAGTGACTATCTTGTGATAAGTATGTGGATTTTTTTTTTTTTTGAGTTGTCCATGAAGAAATAATCAAATATATTATTTTTCAAAACTTTAAATCTAATTTAGTATCATTTTTGTTTTATTTAAATCATATTTATTATTAAAAAGAGTTAAATTTAAACCAATACAATAGAAAATAAAGAACCAAAATAGCATCAAAATCTTATATCTTTATTAATAGAAAAAAATAACGTGCCTCTTTAATGGAGAACTTCCAATAGAGCAAATATCCACCTACAAGTAAATAGAAATTTCTTTATCCTCTTCTTTAGAGAGAAATTTCTAATTTAAATTGGTAATATTTGCTATAAATATTAAATTTAAATTGCTTGAAAATATCATAACTTTAGAAATAAATTAAATTTTATAAAAATAGAAATTTTTGAATTATATTAAATCTAAATTAATTGCTCCAAGAGGTGGTCTACACCCAGTATAGGAGAGATGTTGTCATATAATGTTACATTTAAAAATAGTAAAATAATATTTTAAATTAACAAATTAAAGATATGATAACAAAATAAATTAATGTCGACCATAATTACAATACTTCAATTTACACCTTAATCTTATATAACCTTATATAGATATATAAGGTAAGTGAAAGCAAAAAAAAATCATTTAGCTTTTACTATGAGGAGGAAATGTAATGAGTAAAAAATTATAATTTACTTTTTACTACAAGGAAGAAATGTACCTTTTTCACATGACAAGAAATAGTATTAATAATATTACATTATGTATAATTTATTCTATGTTCCATTTACATGTGATATTTAAAACAGAAATATATTTATAACAAAAAATATTCTACTGACAACCATAAGTAAAATATTTCAATGTCTATATTAAATAACATGATTTTATAGATACTTTATATAGAGAAAAGTAAAGTAATTTAAATTGAAAGTTTTCTTATACTTTCACTTTAGCGATAAAGATTGAGAGAATTGTTATTCTATTAATAGTTGCTTTCTAATTTAGTGTATGAGGGATATTTGTAAATTTTTCAATATTTAATATGGATTTGATGTGTAATATTTTATAAAATATTAATAATAAAAATAATAAAATGTAATTTTACAGTCATAGTTTCAACCATGCTAAAATTTGTAATTTATAAAAATATCTTTGCATTTTTTAAAGTAAGTTGTTTTTCATGCAATTTCATATATAAAAGTTTGATATAAGTTCACCAATACATAATCTATAATAAATATTATTTCATAAAAATAAACATCATGATAATAACCATCAAAGAATCATAAAAATCATCTAAGATACACACTTGAATTCACTACCACCATCTAATTATATAAACATCTTCCACATATAAACGTCATTAGATAGCACAAAAATCTAATAATCTAATATGGCATCATCATCATGATAACATCTAACAAAACACAAACATTGTAATCTAACATCATCACCAAACACATCCTCAAAGTAATATAAATATCTTGTCAAATAACTACTATCATGCACATACACATTTATATGCAAGCACATCAAATGAACATATTTAACATGACCTAAAAATATACACATCAAAATCAACATATAAATTAAGTACATAAACATGAAAAAAAATGCACCATATATATATATATATCCAATCAAGTCAAATAAGTGCAATCAAATATATGATAAAACATACAGAGTGCCAGCTCGATCTGCAGTAGAAGACGATGGATGGTCAACTATTGCATGATCAATGTCTGTCGAACTCAGCTAAGGTGGAGGAGGAGGTGGCTAGCCTGCTCTGTCAAGAGAAACATAAGACACATCCTCTAAATTTGGAATCTCATCACCAGGCGACTAACGAGGATGTGTACTACCAGAAGGATCACGGACACCCTAATGGCCATGATTTGATGGGGTGGTAAAAACAAAATCATCACGATCACCACCCTCATGATCATGATCATGATCATCACCCTGATCATCATCATCATCATCATCACCACTCTTATCTGATGTATCTTCTGTTGCATGATTCTGGCTTGCATCCCTCATCATTGTCAGTACACTAATAGCTCTAATGATATGCCACATAAGAGACATAATCTCATGCAGACATTCCTTGTATAGATCCACGAATATAGGATCCACGATGCTATATCGAGCCCTCGTAGGGCGAACTCCTGCATCAAACAAAACTCTGGCAATTGTTCCACAATAGTCCATTTGAACTCACAGACTAGCCCTATAGCCCTAGACACCCATGCCCCCCTAATGATGCGACTCACCCTCTTGGGAATCACCCATATCCTCATCTCCTCTTACATTCAGTGGGGAAGGAGGCATGTCCCCATTGAATGTGTTGATGTCAACAAAATACATAGTACAGAAAAATAATTAGATAATTTCATTAAACAATTTAATAGAACAAGGTAAAGAACATACTATAATAAATTGTATTCTAATTCATTAAAATTAGAAAATGAAAGTATATTAATTTAAAGAAAACACTAATATTACCTCTATCATCTGGAGGCTCATCCACTGTGAACAGAATTTTATAACACCATCTCCAGTCAATCCCCATTTATGGAAATGCCAATGCGACAAACACATGGCCATCCTCATTGGACAATAATGCAATTGCCTCGAGAGAAATCATGGACGAATACTTCGACAAGCCCCTTCTCAGGCACCATATGCCCCCACATGTGCATTAGACCTCAATGATCGTTCTAGGAGGATGACGATAAAATGTAGGCCTTGTCTCTGTAAACCTATCAAAAAATAAACAAAAAAACTCGAAAGTGAAAGGGAAGGTCTCCCTCCCATGTATCAAAGCATGACATCTATCTAAAGCCATGCAAAACTACCTCAAAAAAATGGCAGGCCATCTGATGTAATTGTTGTTGGGAAAAGTATCTATTCAGAACGCCCCTATCCCACTCTAAGGTGTGACAGTGCCTTAGCAACAAACAAGGAAAACTACTTTCGTATTCTTCTTTATGAAATGTAAATGAAGAGGAAGGATAAACTAACCTGTGTCTTGCGCTAGTTTGTCGATCTGATCGCTCTCCTCTTTGGCAGCTTCCAGCTACTTGCTCCCCTACTTGCTTAGCTTCACCAAGTTCCTGCAAGATCACAAAAGAGGAAAACTACACAAAGATATAGATTTACATTCATAAATAGCTTAGGATCAGATTAAGCTAAACATGCAAATATAACAAAACATCATTGGTACACAAGCATGTAGGAGAAACTCAAATAGTTTTATTGATGTAATAAGAAGATCCAGGAGGAGATACAACCAAGTGAGTCCCGATCTAGCATCTACCTCCCAGCAAAGGAATCCCTTCCTCACCTCCAACAAAGCATAAATCACCCAATGCACTAATCTCAATCTTAAAACCAACAGCAATTCTCTGCAAAGTACAAAATTCCAGCCTCTGGATCTCTGGGATGAGGGATCCATATATAGATGTAAGCAGAGAGGATGAGTCAGCTTATGTTTTGACTTGTGGCTTCTCTCTGTCAGTTCTTGCTTCCACTTGGAGACTGAGAGCCTCTTACTCATCACTAGTCGAATTCAGTGAGGCAAGTGTCATTGGAGAAGATTCTGGAAGCTACCATTGTCTCTCCACCTCGTTGAATGACTCTACCACTTGTCATTTCCCGCTCAATGCACCTGGGTAGTGCATTCAAGTGCGTTTAAATGCACCTAGCCAGTGTATTTGGGTGCTTTGCAACGCAGCCAGCTAGTGGAGCGTCTGAATTGATCCTGATTTGACTAGTTTTGAGCAGTTTCTGGTGGAGAACTTCTGGGAGAAGCTGTCATTGGTTGACCTTGTTTCTTTAGGAGCTGGAACAACATCTTTGGGGACTTAGGATCCCTTGGTTTATGGACATTTCATGCTTATAGCTGTAAGGCACAAAAATGTCTATAACAGTTGCCCCCTAAAGTATGAGGCCGTTTATCGGGTGAAATGCTTTATTAGGAGGATCCGAAGTTCTTTCAATGCTGGGAGGAGACCTGTAATAAGATACAATACAATACATTATTTTCATACTGTTTTCATGATCTAGCTGAGGCGGGCATTCCCATGCTCAGCTTTATAAATTCATTTTTATGTACACAGGACAGACAATCGTCTGATGGTAGACTGATGATTATGATGAAGTCATCATCCTTTTGGTAGGATGATCATCTGTGCTGCAATGCTGTACATGTCAATGTATTTATTTTTCCTGAATAAATATCGCAGCCCGGATGGATGAAACTAGATCCGGGGTCTTCAATCTCGTCCTATCTTCACTCGAAGTAGAAGTCGATCCATGTGAAAAATGTTTTGAAGTCGAACATGGAAAGACATCGCTTGATTACCAGTCAATGATGTAAACTGTTAACAAGCGCGAGAGGAATCACCGATAAGGATGATGACCCTCAAGGTACTGCAGTACAATTCACGTGGTGTGACTAAGGGACTTGGCGTTGAACACCACGCAAAATCGTTCGGCGAAGGTCATTGATGTATACCTGTCGCCGGAAGTGAGAAACTTTCCATTGAGGCATGCAAGCTTCAAAGTACTGAATGGGGTGTTCCTAGATCAAGTTCTTAGATAATGAGCTGATGTCGACAAGAAGCGATCCGTCAAAGGAGGGCCTTGATGAATCCCACATCAATGACATGGAACGGAGTAAATGATTTTGATGGAGGTGAAAACGATCTGATGATATATGGTTCAGGGTGGCGGTCATGAAGGAATGAAGTATAATGTATGGTAGTGGATGGGACACGGGTGACTTCTCTTGAACATGTCGGCGACACTTATATGATGGATTGGTAGCATTTACCCCAAATGTGGATGGTATGGCGAGACCATGGTGATGTGACCGGTGAATGAAACAACCCAACCCGACTCAGGCACGGAGTGGAAGTGTCATGTTCAAGAGCGACTTGCTACCAATAAAGATTCTTTGAGTTTCTTCCCAATTTTTCCCCAGTCATTGCTGACCAGTACCTCTTTATTTTTGTCAAGCTTGAGGAGGATAACATATGCTTGTTCTATAATTTGCCCTTCGGGCAAACCCATCGCTATGTTTTAACGAGCCTAGCGATAGTGAAACTCGTTCTCGTCTAAAGACAAGTTTGTCGCTATTAATCTTTTTAACGAGTTTAACGACAAAGATAACTCGATCCTTTTCATTTTTAGAGAGTCTGAAAAGGTACGTAAAACTAACTCCAAAATTCCTTTTTCGTCATCTAATCCCTTAAGTCCGAAAAAGTATAAAACAATACAGAAGGGATGAATTTTCGATAGTTTTAACGAGCCGAACAAAACAAGCGCTCGATCTTTTTGTGCAATAATCCCTCAGGTCCAAAAAGATTAAAATCTAGAGGAGGGATAGCTCTTCCGGTCGCTTTAACGAGCTGGAAGGCCAAAACTCGGCAATCTTTTCATGTTTTACGAGTCAGATGAAAAGAGCTTAAAGAAGACTCGTCTTTTGAGGAACGAGTGATAAAATGGGTAGCAACTGATTCCAGGTAAGGGTTGGAATTTTCCAATCACGGCAGTGTCACAAGGATGGCTAGTGAAATCACTCTTCGCAGCTGTTCCTCAAAATGGGTAAACAATCAAATGGAGGTGAATGATCGGCCAATGAAAAGTGGAGGTGACGGTGCAAACACGACCAAGGCTTTAATGGCTGATAAAGTTACATTCACGGTGGTTATTTACCGGAGGATAGTTCATTTTTTAACGAGCTTAAACGCGGATTGAAACACTTGCTCGGTCTTATGTTTATTTTTTAACGAGCATGAACTATGTGCTAAAACTACTCGATAACACAGTCATATGATAAGAAAGTCTCATATAAAACGGCAACATTTAGATTTTTGCCCCACATCCTTTCTTTATGCAAGTTAGGAAACGACTAATCCTACGAGTTTAAAGGGTTAGCCTACGGGTTTAAAGGGAGGACCTAAAAATTTAAAAAATAAATAGCCGCCCCTTGCTTGCACTCTAAAAGGTTTGCATGCCCCCAGGTATAAAACAGAGTTTCGAGGTCTCCCTCTATTCGAGCTGACAAAACATTCGTTTTATCAGGAAGGGTCACCCTTTATTCGAGCTGACAAAACATTTGTTTTATCAGGAAGGGTTCTACCTCTTACAGGCTACCCAAAGATTGTTCTATTTACGGTGTAAACAAAACACTTCTCTGGCGATGTCTACTGAGATAAACAAAGGTGAGTGACAACGAGCGCCAAACACATAACTTTGACAAGAGAATCTTATTCTAGAATAACCCCTATCTCAATCACGGACAGGGTACAGACTAGTCATATTCTCCCGCGGAAACCTACCCTATACCCGAAGTTTTCCTGCCGAAGCAGACCAGGACGCATGCCCCCTGGGTTCCAGTCATATCCCTCCGAATTACTCGCGCTCATCGGGAGGACGGACCGTGGGTTGAGACATTTCTTGCGTGAAGAGACCATTTAGGGATGGTATATGACTATTTGCAATGCGTGATCTGGGAAATGAAAGATGGTCCACGAGCTTGACCACTCTTTCTTCGTGCGGAAAACAAATTACTCTAAAGAGTGAGGAGACGATGGCTCCCATGCAATAAATATAGTCTCTTCCAAGGAGTAGGTTGTAATCCAAGGGTCCTTGAACGACCATTACATTCATTTGAACTGTCTTCCCTTTCAATGTTATGGGCACATTGGGGAGGATCCCTAAAGGTCGACTGGTTCCTTTATCAAAGCCTGTCAGATTTCTCATCTCAGGCAAAAGCGATGGCGAACCAAGCGCTTTCCAAGCAGTAGAGGAAAGGATACTCACAGAAGCCCCCTCATCTATGATGGTTCCAGCCATGACCATTCTATATATTTGGATGATAATTCTGAATGGTATGTTTGCTGGTAAATAGGGTCTGCCTAGTTGATTCCAGTCGAAGGAGACAACTAGGTTTCTTGGTGGTGGGACGGAGTAGACGGCCGGGTACGGCTCTGACGAACTTCCTTCCTGCGATAAAGGAATGGGTGGGTTGCCCTCGTGTTCGTCGGAGTCTGTGTTGATGAAGAGAATTTGGATGGTGTCATCCTTGTTCTCTTCAGTGACTGTGTCATTCGAAGATAAAACCTCTGAAGGCAAGACCGGGTCAACTGCCGCCTCGACCTTTTGACTTTCGTCGGGTATGGATTCAGCTGGTTCATCTTCAATGACCGGCGCTTCAGCTGACCACTTAAGCGGGCCAGCTGGATTCTCAACTAACGAAGGACTCAGCAAGAGTTTTTTATATCCAGGAGGAAGTCGTAACGGTGAACCCGGACGATCATCCAAAACTCTTTTAGCTTCATCTAAGAAGGGACAATGGTGGATGGTGTGATCGCCTTCGCACAGTTTACAGGGAGATCTAGCTCTCCCTTTTTGTCCTGGGACTTCACTTTCGCTAGTTGACGGTGTGCTTTCAACATGGCTATCAGAGGTTGATGACACCGTATTGTGCAAACGGGGAGACCAGTCCCTTAGTATCCGAGGGATGCAGGGACAATCTCTGTGAAAGTGGTCTCCCTTGCAAATGACACATGGCGATTTAGGCCTGGTCAGTGCAGTGTGTGGATTTTCGTTAGACGACACTCGTTTGCCCCCATTCCCTTTTGGCTCCTTCTTCTTCATCTCTTTCTTCTTCTTTTCCTTCTTCTCCTTAGGAACTTGACTTTTGGTTTTGCCAGCCCCATCAAGCGAAGAGGAAGGAGGAGAGGAAGAATTAGAGGAAGTAGAAGGTTGGTGGGTAACTCTGGACTGGTCTAATTGTTGATTCGATTGTTCAGGAATAGTGGTGTTCTAAATGACATTGGTTGAGAAGAGCCAGACTGGCAAGCCAATTGTCAGTCCTGGAAGCGACAATGTGGCCATATGGGGCGCACCAACATCTCCCCAAGAGGAGAAGGGACTAGGATTTCCACCAAGGGGAATTCCTTGGTTGGTAGACTCCATTTTCTCAACCTAAGATCAACGTAGGAAAAGGGTATGAATATTCCGTTTAAAATAAATTTTACGACGCTTGGACACAACTTGTTTTTTCAATTTTAAAGAGTCGAGAAAAAACAAAAGATGACTCTAGTCTCCTTCGATTTTTAATGAGCCTGAAGTGACAAGTGCTCAAATGGACCTTTTCTGTTAAGGAGTCTGAAAAGGAATGAAAGGGACTGCTCTGGAGATTTAGGTAGAGGGTGTGCCAAACCAATCACAAAACTGCAGAATACGTTTTACGGTACGGCAGTCAATCTTCCCGAATGCTGTGTGCGGTGCATTGCGATCAGTAGGGCAGCCGACACGGCTTCCTATGGATAAAAGGTTTTAAGCCTATAGGGGTCTCCCAATATATACTCGACGGTACGTGGGAGCACAATCCGTACTGGCACTTATCGTCTCATAGTGGAGGAATCACCCAACCATCAGTGAGGACAACAGTTACCAGGCTTTACGACGTCGGAACACGTCTCTAGCCTAGACCTCTATGTTTTGCGTTAAGTTCCAATGCGTTGTTAGATTCATTCAATTTATTTTAAGTTGATCTTTCTTAGAAGTTTGCCTTTTTGGATCACCACGAGATGTAGATGTAATTCCTAAATGCAATCTAAAGATGATAAGCAAGATTTTATCTGTTTTCAACAATGAAAATCCTAGCTACAAGGGGAAAAGAAAGACACAATCTTTTCTCAAAGAGCAAAGAGCACACTGTAAATGCACTTTTCCTAAATCAAACCATACAAAATATCAATATGAAAATGCACATATGCATGTATTTGTTTTCACTTTCTTAATATTGATGCCTAACAAGAAAGTTGATGTACAAATATGAATTTGCTTTCAAGTGAAAAACACAAACAAGCTTCTTTTTCGAAATAAAAAAGGTAGAGAAGATTACGACACTTTATGATTCTGAAATAAATACTCATTTTGACACTAGAAAGAGACAAATTCAAACCAAAGCAAAAGTAAAAAGTATAATCAACTGTCAACATCAAAGAAACTTTCTCCTAAGATCAAAATCGACACTTACGACAGATCTAAATCTAAGGACGACAGTATGACTATTTTACTTTTCAATGGAAAACTGTAAATGATGTAACAAATACACAAAGAACACCTACAGTCTTTTTGTACAAAGGAGGCATAATTAAGGCAAAGAAAAGGGGTTTTCAGATAGGTACACACACTGATAACAGGCTGCAAAAATCAGAGATAAAACTGGACAAAATGAAGCAAAGAACCTCAGCTTGCACAGGGCAAGGGCTGATCAGCGCACCTGTTGCACAGAGAAACTGAATAGAAGCGCAGGTAGCCCTCTCGGGACCTGCGTTGAAATGCAGAACCTCTTCACAAAGCCTGTGCTGGGGCAGAAACGAGACTTATATACGGGTTCTGGGTCACGGTTTGTAGTTTAATCTATGGATTTTGGCCGAGTAAAAGCAATCAGTAAGGTACAATCAGAGGGATGATTTAAAGGAGGACTAAGAGCTATCACAAAGGGAAATTAGAGCATTTTTGGATCAGCTGTTCAAATCATAAACAAATCCAATGGGTGGATTGAAGTAGGAGCTACTTTGCATTTGATAATGACAAATGCAGTTTGATTGCTACTTCTGGGTTTATGAAGCAAACAACAAAAGAAACACAAACTAACTAACTAGACACGATCCCCAGTGGAGTCGCCATTTTGTTGTTGGGAAAAGCATCTATTCATAACGCCCCTATCCCACTCTAAGGTGTGACAGTGCCTTAGCAACAAACAAGGAAAACTACTTTCGTATTCTTCTTTATGAAATGTAAATGAAGAGGAAGGATAAACTAACCTGTGTCTTGCGCTAGTTTGTCGATCCGATCACTCTCCTCTTTGGCAGCTTCCAACTACTTTCTCCCCTACTTGCTTAGCTTCACCAAGTTCCTGCAAGATCACAAAAGAGGAAAACTACACAAAGATATAGATTTACATTCATAAATAGCTTAGGATCAGATTAAGCTAAACATGCAAATATAACAAAACATGATTGGTACACAAGCATGTAGGAGAAACTCAAATAGTTTTATTGATGTAATAAGAAGATCTAGGAGGAGATACAACCAAGTGAGTCCCGATCCAGCATCTACCTCCCAGCAAAGGAATCCCTTCCTCACCTCCAACAAAGCATAAATCACCCAATGCACTAATCTCAATCTCAAAACCAACAGCAATTCTCTGCAAAGTACAAAATTGCAGCCTCTAGATCTCTGGGATGAGGGATCCATATATAGATGTAAGCAGAGAGGATGAGTCAGCTTATGTTTTGACTTGTGGCTTCTCTCTGTCAGTTCTTGCTTCCACTTGGAGACTGAGAGCCTCTTACTCATCACTGGTCGAATTCAGTGAGGCAAGTGTCATTGGAGAAGATTCTGGAAGCTTCCATTGTCTCTCCACCTCGTTGAATGACTCTGCCACTTGTCATTTCCCGCTCAACGCGCCTGGGTAGTGCATTCAAGTGCATTGCAACGCACCTAGCCAGTGTATTTGGGTGCTTTGCAACACAGCCAGCTAGTGGAGCATCTGAATTGATCCTGATTTGACTAGTTTTGAGCAGTTTCTGGTGGAGAACTTTTGGGAGAAGCTGTCATTGGTTGACCTTGTTTCTTTAGGAGCTGGAACAACATCTTTAGGGACTTAGGATCCCTTGGTTTATGGACATTTCATGCTTATAGCTATAAGGCACAAAAATGTCTATAACAGTAATGCGGCACTTGAATCAAATAATCAACATAATATAGAAGAGGGAAACTAATTCACTTCGCATCACTACTACAGTGTGAAAACATGGTGACTAATAATGAGAGGCACCTAACCTCCTTCGCAACAAAAGAATAAATCTGTATTTTTCCGCCATAGAACTAAAAATCTGATTGATGGACCGCATGAGGCCTGACATATCTCAGAGTGTACACAAGCCTAATCTTAGTTGTAACCCCACGGGGGGCATCAGGGAACTAGGGAAAATCCTTCCCTCTCCTGGATAGGCTAGTGATAAATTATATATCCTACCCATTAGGTCTATACCACACCTTAGGACCGACATGGAAAGCCATCTCGTTGGCACTCCATCGATCGATCAGATGTGCCAATAAAATAGAGTGTGCCTTTGGTGATGTATCCTACTCATAGTACTTGAGGAGGCCTATATTCCTCAAGAGTTCTCATATCACTGCAATAATAGGGCGAGGGTATAAATCCCTCTCCCTCTCTCTAATCTGTCATGTTCAAACCATATTGTATGGGTCTGCCTGCTACTCTTGCTCCTGCTGGTGCTTCCTCTGCTAACGTATCTGTTACATGATTGACATATAACATAAATCAGACTCATATATAAAATACAATATTTTTCTATTAAATGAAACACGTAATTATAAATATGCAAACATAACTTTCAATTAAAAAAAAAATAACCAGTGCACTCAAAACACAGTCATGCACCAACGCCTGTGTGCTTTCAATTATAATCGCACTGCTGTTGGTTCATAATTTTAACTTTTGATAGTGGTGCAGAAAACTTGTGCAACAGTGTGAATGGATAACCTTCTTGCACTAGTAAGGAACGTTCAAGTTTTTGAATGCACCAAGCTATGGCTATATTTTTAAATATTAAGTTTGTGGTGCATTTGGTAAATATAAATGCACCTGGTGTGATGCACTAATGTACAATCTATCACATCATTCCCCATGCATTTTAATTTACAAAATGCACCACAACAATGATGGTGTGTTATGTTCATGCACCGAATTATGGTCAACCCTGTATTTACAGGGTGCACTACTATTAGTATGAGCCGAACGTATCGAATGCACCATGTGGTGATTTTTTTTTTTTTAAACAATGGAAAATTTAGCCTAATTTATAATTCTAATCCACTAAAAAGATAAATTACAAAGAAACATAGACATTATCTGTACATTTGGTCATTGGGGAGGCATTGTGGACACGTAATGGAGATTTTTTTAAGGACAATTTGAATAAATTGAAAACTCAAATAGTGAGCATGATACAAAGGAGAGTGAGCAAGAGAAGCACTGACATCAGGGCACTTTCACATGGAAAGAGTAGCACTGGTGCTTCAGATCTCTACAATACTGTAGATTGGGAAAATGAAAATTACGTCTGAGAGGGATTTTTTATTTATCCCTCTTGGGATGCATTTCTCCAAATGCACCAGTGTGTGATATATCTAAAAGGACCACATTTTTTTACTTAAGAAATATCGCAGTTCTTTTCATGAGACACCCTGAGGCATTTCACTATAGGTACCACATTGGTGTTGTGTTTTTACTTTAACACCACTATTCTTTTAGAAATTAAAAACTACCTAACTATGTTGGCATTATGACAAATGTGTTTTCCTTGATAGAAACCTACTTGATGATTTTTCCTTGATGGCGACCTACTTGATGAGTTGTCCTTGATGCAAACCTACTTGAATATTATCAACATGATGATAACAAGATCATTTTACAAGCTAATACACATGTGACAGAGAGTTTGGACAAAGGCATAGCAGTCTAGAGACAGACGAATGATGAAGGTGATGTTTTGAGAAATACACACGGCTTCTGTGAAGAAAATCCGCGTACACACACATGTATCAAGAAGATAAAGCGTGTATAGTTTCCACACCATGGTATCCGAAATACCAGGGATCTTTACCATGGTAATGTCCCATAGTAATTAGCAATGCAATAGATATTTGATCTTGTCTAGGAATTCCACTGACACTACTAAGGATTTGTGCCATGGTATTGGATAAGGTGTAAACTATATAAGGAGATAAAGATCGAAGTGTTTAGTGTTCAAGTTATGGTTTATTAGTGAATAGTTTGATTTGAAATAAGTATGCACCAAGGAGTATGATGATGGATCAAATCCAATAGATCTAAAATTACTATACATTAAATAATCCGCTTATGGGTTAGTTCGATCTATGAAAATAATGCTTTGATGTGTGTTGATCACTATGTATGGGTTTGATTGAAGTTTTGTTGTGCAACAAAGGTATGAGTCAATAATTACATATGTGTTTGCAGGTTTGTTTTACAAAAAGCACGTCCATACATGAACTAGATTATGTGTAGTAGCATATTGATTCTGCAATACGGACATATATGTACGCATGTATCAAATATGAAAGGCACGTACATATGCTATGGATTTTGTTGAATAAGATGTTTGATCAGTCTTGTTGTGTGTGCTGTTGTCTCTCATGATGATTTGGGTTTAACAATGATGGTTGAGGTTAAATGATTTTTGGAATGATTTGTTGAATAATAATTATGTTTCCATCTGTATGTGGTTCAAAGATCTATGATTGGTTCTGTAAGTGATTTAGTGGGTATTTTAGTATGACAATGATTCAATTTTAGGGTTCATTGTTTTGAGATTTGTACGGAGGTATGCTTCATGGAAACTGCATATATAAATGGATATGCTTAAAAATATTATCGTATATATTTTTATATACGGTTGATCAGGGTTTGCAGTGATAGAATCTGGTTTATGTGATGAACAGTATGTGGACCGGTATCTTGGTGAATGGATTTACAGTGATCTAACTGCTTTGGTTGTTTGAGATTTATTTGGGTTTCAATTGGTACAGTGATTAAGTGATTTGATATGATGATTGGTTTCAATTTTATTATTTGATATTGAGATTAAATGATGGTAGTGGGTCCATTCTAAAAATTTGATGAAACATGCCCTATGGGTTTGATGTTTTGGTTCAGGTTGATCCCGTATGAAAATTATGAAACTTGGTCCATGAAGGTGTTGAGGCTTGGAGCCTTTTGGTGAGGAAGTAAAAGCTTCCTTCTAGTGGTAGCTAGTAAATCTGATCAGGGGGTTGGAGCTCCCTTCTAGTGAGTGCTAGTAAACGAGATTAGGGGATTGTAACTCCCTTCTAGTGGGTGTTGGAGAATAAGAGAAGGTTGTAGCCTTCTTCATGTGGGTGTCTACGTGACAGTATGAGTCTGCGCCAGTATAAGGTTATAATAAGTATTTTTTTATAATAAAAAAAAGATAAAGATGATATCAATGATGGTTTTCTCCCACATTGGGTTTCCACCTAAAAGTCATGGTGTTCATGTGTGTTTCTATGTTTCTTACGTGTAATGGTTTATTCTATTCTTACTGAACATGGTTACTATATAATTAAATCCTATTGAAGTATTGATACAACGCTTTAAGTTAAACATATGATGAATTATCTAAAAAGTAAGTTAACTAGATATATGCTAGTTGTCTTCATAACAGTCACATACATACACAAGTTTACTCCAGTATAGTCACATACATAAATCTAAATAATAAAAGAAAAGTTTAGTGAGTTTTAAAATATTGATTCACCCCCCCTCTCAGTATTTTTCGCAACAATTGGTATCAAAGCAGTTCCTTTAGAAGAAGCTTGATAACTTGAAGGAGATCCATCAAGATGATGGGAAAGAAGAAGATAGCTCAAATTCAAAAAACTGTGACACTAATATATTAGATACAGTGATAGTATCAGATGTCAACAGATATTTTAGCTTGGGTGCACCCCTCTTTCTATTGATCAAGAATGAAGAAGGTGATAACAAATAATTACGAGGTATGGGCTTTTGTTATATATGTGGTCCACTTCCTTGTCTATGTAATAATGATAGTGATGATGACAATGAAACAACTGAACTTGCACTCATGGGTAAAAGTGAAAGTAAACATTTAAAAGAGAAAACATATTCATAAATTATGGTCCTAGAAGCAAAAGAATAAGGCAAGTTAGAAACAATGGACAATGAAGGGGTACTTATGCTAAGAAATGATAATCATTACCAATGGAAAGAAAAGATAAAGCTTGATATAATGAATCATGATGTTTGGTATCTAGTATGCAATGGATACACCAAAATTCCTCTATTAGATGAGAAGTGCAAAAGAATAGTAAGGCATTAAGTGACATCATTATTAGCATACACGATTCAACATTAAATAGGGTTATCCATTATGGAAGTCTAAAGGAAGTGTGGGATAAGCTATAAGAAATGCATGAAGAAAACCAAAAGGAAGGCTTCTCATCAAGGGAACCACCAAGTAATCCTATCCCTAGTAATATGTCAAAAAATGAACATTATAACAAAACAACCTTTGTTATGTTAGATGGAGTTGCTAATTTAGACGAAGACATGTTAGAAGAATTTTTTTTTTTTATCTTTGAACAAAACTTGATCTTGCTTTGAAAAAGATTGTTAATATTAAAGATAAGTTGCAGGCATATGATAACAATGATCATATTAAATCAGCAAATTTTGTTGTGTAATTGTTGTAGCGGCTAAAACCACCCTCCAAAATTTTTCTTTAGCTTCATTTTGGAGTGTCCCTACCGACCATCTTTAGTAGCATGTCTTGCACTATCAAGTACACAAGCTTGAGTGTTTTTCTAGCAAATTTCCAGCCCGTGCATGATGGCTTGTTACATCCCCCTCACAGGTTGTTTCTCTGGACTTGGTCCAGCTGAAACCTACGTAGCTCCCTCAAGAAATAGCACAATTCTGGAGGGGAACCAACCTTCCCTCCAGAAATTGTGCAATCCTGACTGACAGCCTGCTGGGCTCTAGAATTGCGTAATACTACCTGTTAACCTTCACTGGAAAAACTTCACAATCTAGCCCAGTAGGACTGCTTAGCCCAGAAATTATGCAATTCTTGGCAGTAGTTAGCTGCTCAACCCAAAAATTGCACAATCCCTTTGGGATAGCCAGCCCAACAGCTAGCAGAAATTGTGAAAATCTAACTAGGTAGCCTACTGGGCTCAGAAATTATGAGATGTAGTTAGACAAACTTCCTTGAGAAAATTGCAAGGTCTAACCCAGGACAACTGCTTAGCCCAGAAATTGTGCAATCCTAGGATACAGTCACCTATTCCTCTCAGAAATTACATAATCCCTCTAGGATAGTTATCTCTGCTCAACCCAGAAACTGCACAGATTTTCATCCTAGGCTCGTAGACCGATGCATGTGTCGTTAGTTTGACCAGTTCCCTATGGGACCGAGCAAAACTAACTTGCATGCATGGACTTCTTCTCCCAAGCAAACATGCAAAGGCATCCCTTGATTCAGGGATCTATTTTTAGCAGCTGGAGGTTACATGCAAGGATCATTTTAGAAACCTCCTGCAAAGTGTCACTTTTCCTAGATTTGTGGCATGCGCGTCCCAACCTCGATTTTATCAAAACTCATCAACCGGATTCTGCAAAGATCATTCCTCACATCGACCTTGCAGCTCTGACATCCCACATTACATTTAGGAGTCATCGACAGATTGAACTTAGCTATCTCGGGGTAAGCTCACTTCTCATGTCTCTCGCTGCATTTTTTTCGCTTTTTGCGTTTTGCTTTGTGTGAGTGTTATCTGCTTGATTTCAGTGAACTTTTGTTGCCATTTCGATGTATGTTAGCTTGTATTAGCACTGCTTTAGTTTTCGTTGACATCTCACTGATGTCACATGTATGACACTGTTTTTCCACGAACTGTCATCATTGTGGTGACTCGCTTCACACACATGCATGCTTTCACGTTTTATGAATCCTGCACTTATTGTTTGCATGTATGATCATTCAATCTTGTTTGCACTCATCTCATCATGCATTCAGACTTCTCATGTTTTCAGTTGCCCATAGGCTGATTTGGGTTGCCTTGGCTTGGACCCAAAAAACTAGACGACTTTTTATGGTGCTATGAAGGGGGGGGGGCACCCTTTTCATCTGGTAGCTCCTTGTCTTCCCTTGCCCGGCCCGGCTAGGACTACACATTTCCAGAAGTGAAGGTTCTACCTTCCCTCCAGAAATTGCACAAGTTTGGCCCAAGACTGACCTCTAGGATTGAATTATGTAATTCTTGGAGGCAGTGTCCTGTTGGCCCCAGAAACTGTGCAATGCAATTTGCTAGTTGCATGTCACTGCTCACTGAAATGGCGCATTCTACAATTTCAGTCCTCAGTAGGCTAGGTTGGGCTATGCATTGTGTAGTTCCAGTAGCCTAGACTATGCCTTGTGTAGTTTTGATAGCCAGTCTCCTGACCTCCAGGTGGAAATTGTGCAACCTTCATGATCAATCACACAGGTATGTCACAAGTCAGTACTCAAGTTTGTTTTTGTTTTCAACTGACAGATTGCTTGTCATGAGTGTTGCTATGTCTCTAGGTATCACAGGTGTTCATATGCCTCTTAGTAGCACAAGTACAATGGCCTCCAGGAGAGCAGCGTCGAAGACACCATTTAGAGCAAACTTGGGGATACAGTCGGTCAAGTGTCTATCAACTTTCCTACCCACGAAGACATCAAGTTGTTTGTAGACAAGGACATCAAGATAAGATGGTAGCAACATCACATCAAGAAGCACCATAAAAAAAAACTGAAGGCATTATACTTACATGCACAAACACAAGAGGAAGGTTGTTGACAACACAAAGGTAGAACAAAGTTGCAAGCTCAAGAAGATCTTGTGATGAAAGCAACTCTAGAGATTGAGGCTATGAGGTGATGACATGACACGTAGATTGCTCGAAGGTAGAGATAGGAATAGAGAAGTAGTTTCATGTGCTGAAGAAGAAAATCAAGGAAGAACGGGAGCTGCACAGACAAGAGAATGAGTTAGAGTAGGAACAGGTACATTAGGGGGTGCAACCTGCAAAGATGGAGGAAACTGCACTTGTAAAAGTTATAGATCCATCCCAGTAGCTGGCATAGAGTAGACAAGGTGAGTAGTGATTTTGATCTCATGCAAGGGAATTCTGTAGCATGCATGTCATTGTGTGCACATATGATCCAACCATTTGGCACACTCATCGAGGCGAAGACAAGAAGCAAGCCCGACTGGGGTTGAACATGCAGTCTAACAGTTGATGCGCATGACCACCAACACACACTTGAAGATCAACATGGACATTATGCATTAGTGGTTTCCGATTTGGCCACACCCAAGAATACCATGCACATGCTATCAGACGAGTTGGATGGAGGATCCATATAAGTGTACCCGGAGGTAATGAAGGCAAGAGTTCACTTCAACAAGATGTCACCATTGAGACCATAGACACCATCACGAATGACCAAGCTTGGCATTAGCTCACCACCTTCACCATCACAAGGATGTCAAAGAGTTTGTCTCACCATAATGGTCAGAGTGTCAGTGATGTCTTGCATGGCTTTCTCAAGCCATTTTGTCTCACATGGGCACATGTGCATTGTAATGTAAGGTCTTGTGAAGTGGAAGTTCAAGTGTCAATAGTTGAATTTAACAGTCATATAGTAGTTGAAGAGTAATGAGGATAGATGAACGATCACAAAGGGGAATGTCAATGGTCACCTCACCCTTTGCTATAAATAGAACCTCATAACTCATTGTGAAGGATTTTGGTCAACCAAGCTTCTGATAAGACTATCTTAGAGAGAGCTTGGATAGTATTGTAACGAGCCTTGGCTTCTCCAATATGTAGAGCTAGTATATCTCTTTGGAGGAGCAGGCAATTGTGGCTATAACATTTCGCTGTCGGAACTAGTGGTTGGACATGGATGTATTGTATGAATGGAAATTACACTTCTTAATATAAAAATTCCAACAGGTTTCATGCATATGTATGTATGAATATTTATGAAATGTTTTGTTGGTTTAACCATCACTTTGGATTGCTAGCTAACTTTCCTTCCATGTTGTGATGCATCTTTGCTCGTGTGCTCCCCTCTTGGATCCATGCTATCACAGATTTCCAAGGGGCACACTCGCCTCACCCTCCATGTGTTAGAACCTCTCATGCACCTTCCTTGACTTACTACATATGTCACACCCTTGCTACCAATAGGGACATCTTACTTGCCTCTATACGAAACCATGGTTAAGGCATTACCGTATGACCCATTTCTGGGACTCCTACATCAAATGGTCTAAGGTCTAATTGGGACTTCTTACTGGGGAGATCCCTTGACATGTTGGTGGTCTGACATCATCAACATTTTGGCACTAGAAGGAGGGCCAGATGACAAGTTGAGTCCTCAGATCTGTTTTGAATCTCGGCGTATCCATCATGACTAACTACAGAGTTTCTCTTTCGGAATGTATGTATTATGGAAATGACTTCATTATATTAGAAAAGCTCTCTAATAACTTTTCACATAAAACATTTGATGGTGGAGGCCACATAGCCTTGGTTAGGCATGCAGTCGGAATTGTAGGCTCATACGAAAGACATGGAATATTTTAAGAATACATGAAATGTTCATTGTTGGTCTACACGCTTCGAGGGCACCCAATGCATTGGTGTGCCACGCTACCCGAAAAACCTATTCATTATCTTGCTCATATGGTTGCAGAGATAGACCGTGCTTTCAATCACTTTAACTGTAAAGCACTTGATAAAGAAATTATGAAATTATGAAAAACACTGGATGAATCCGTTGAGCAGTTTTACACATGCTTTTGTAATCTTTCATACCAATTCCCCAAAGATGAAATTGATTGGAAATTTCTCGATGGAATATTTGAGTATCTTATTCACATATCCAAGCCCCACTCAACACACTTCGATGATGGATCTACGCAATCACGGGCAGGCATAGTTGCTATCACAAGTGATTGTCTACCTTCACCTCATCAAGCATCTCCACCATCGAAGAGTGATGTGGGAGATCATGCACACACATCTGTTGAACTATCACATCCTCCCACCCCACCTGCTCTTGATACCTGTGTAGATTTGGATTCCAGACATGTTGGATGTCACGTGGATTCATTCCCTCAACCTCTATCCCTGCATTTTGTTGATTCTCCTGATTGTACTGTCTTGTGTTCTTCCATTCCGGAATCGATACCTACTGTGGATGAGGATCAAGTTGTCGACGGAATTGGTGTTATGTAGCCAACCTTTGCCATCATTCATCATGATTGTGTGTGAGAATCTAAAGAAGAACCATGGTGAAGGATGACTCCCTTCCATCTGTGCATCATCCTCTTTATCCTGACATCCTTTGTGACTCTGCCACTACTGATTTCCCCTGTGAAAACTCATTTCTGGATGTTTCTACTTCCGATTGTTCACAGGACACGTCAGATGTCAATCTGTCATTATAGTGTGGAGAGTACACATATTCCTTTGGAAATCCATCCAATATGTCATATGTCATTTTTGAAAACACATAGGGTGAACATCCTTGCTTCTCATCTACCCCTCTGCCTGATTCATCAAATCATGAGGACACTAAAAAACATCCTGAGTTTTCTGATCTTGGTTGTCGTGATTTCTCTACTTCTTCATATGATCATGATGTTGATTCAATCCTTGTTAATATATCTAAGACACTGGTCTACGATGATCTATCTATCAACAAAGTTGAAACACCACAGACTATCGAGGCACTTCAGCCTGAGTTGATGGTTTTGTCAAGCCCTCGCTGCCCTGAGGTTCATTTCACTTTCGATTAGGAAATTGTTGAAACAGTAAAGGATCCTCATCACTCTCTGCTTTGCATTCAAGATCAATCCAACACTCAGATTTCACTTCCGCCACTCGAAATACATGATCCCATCACTCATGCATTGGAGGAATCTTACACAACAGGAACACATGCACAATGTAAGTGGTCTACCTTTCTCACCTTTGCTTGCTTGTCACAATCAAGAGAATGCATACACTCAACATCTGCATGTAGTGTAGCACAACACCATGTCATGCACTTTCACTCATTTTTTTCTGTGGATGCTTGTAAGCTCGGAGTGTGTACGTCTTCATCATTATATCTTTCATGCTTTCTGTTTTATGCAACTACAGCATTAGCAAACCATTCCTTCACCAAAATGGGTCAACCAATGCACCGGTGGTTGAATTGGAAGTATCAGTTCATGTGGGATGACCCATGCATTGTTAGCTTAGGAGTAGGAGTAGTGTTTTCTTTTGGTTTTTTTGCTTGCATGTATGTCTGCTTCCTACCTTGCATGTTTTTTTGCTTGTATGATTGTTTCCTTGTTCACCTTGCTTATGCATTTGCTTCTACTTTTGTTTTGTTTTGTTGTTTGTATGATTGCTTCCATTCCTATGTTAGTTTCACATGAAACCGTGTATGACTCTTGAAACAAGCTGGGTAAATTACAAGAGAACTTGTCCAACTATCAACATTTGATTATCTGTTGTCTGCTCTATTATGTAAGAACTTGTTACCTTCATTCCATGATACGTTGATGGAAAATACGTACTATCGAAGTGAACCTTGGTGAAAACACAACACTTGCGCATTAACTAGTGTCACCTACTCTAGTTGGTTGTTTTTGGGTTAACCCTTGGTAGCTCAGTAAAGTAGAGTAAGTTGAGGGGGAAAACCTTAACAAGCACATCAGAGGTACATATAAACTACTTCTCTGAAGGAACATTCTCTTCTTCTCTCAATAAGTTAGGATCCCTCTTCTGCCTCCGAAACAAATAGGTGCTATGCATAGTTACGAAAATGAAAAAAATGAAAATGTGAAAAAAATTCGAAAAACAAGAAGAGAAAAATGAATAAGGTGAAAGAAGAGAAAGGATTCTTATGCAGAGAGGTGATGAAAGTAACTTTACTGGGTTACTGACCAAGCTCGCTAGCAGCGGAGCGATGCTTGTGTTCCTGCATGACTCTGCCGGGGTATTGTCCACACCTGCTGGCAGTGGAGAAACACCAGAGATGAAACTAAGACTCTGGCGACTATACTGCTTGTGCACCAATATACCCCTCAACCCCAATCGAAACAACTATGTTGTCTTGGCTTGGAATGTGTGTCGACCGACCAAAGGCTTGGCAGATGCTGCATCTTACAATCAAACAAGTGTGGAAGCCAAGACGACCAGAGAACTGAACAATACTTCCAAAGGTGTTAGACTTGCTTTTCATGAACAAGGTCGATTCAGAGAGTTGGAGTTCTAACAGTGTGTCGCCAAGTGTTGTAGCAGCTACAACCACCCTCCAAAATTTTTCCTTAGCTTCGTTTTGGTGCCTCCCTACTGACCATCTTCAGCAGGATGTCTTACACTGTCAAGTACACAAGATTCATTGGTTTTATAGCAGATTGCGAGCCTGTGAATGATGGCTTGTTGCATACCCCTCACAATTTAATTCTTGATACTTGGTCCAGCTGCAGGCTGAGCAGCTCCCTCAAGAAATTGTGTAATTATGGAAGTGAACCAACCTTCCCTCTAGAAATTGTACAATCCTAACTAACAACCTGCTGGGCTCTAGAATTGTGCAATCCTTCCCAAACCTTCACTTGAAAAACTATGCAATCCAGCCCAACAAGACTGCTCAGCCTAAAAATTACGCAATTCTGGGCAGCAATCAACTGCTCAACCTAGAAATTGTGTAATTCCTTTGGGACAGCCAGTCTAGCAACTAGCAAAATTACACAAATCTAGTTAGGCAGCCTACTGGGCTCAGAAATTGGGAGATGCAGTCGGAAAGGCTTCCTTGATAAAAATGCGAGGTCTGACCCAAGACAATTGCTCAGCCTAGAAATTGCACAATTCTAGGAGACAGTCACATGTTCCTCTTAGAAATTGCACAATCCATCTGGGATAGATATCTCTGCTTAGCCCAGAAACTGTGCAAATTTTCATCCCAGGCTCACCAAACCGATGCATGTGCCTTCGGGTTGACTAGTTACCTTGGGGACCAAGGAAAATTGATTTGCATGCATGGACAACTTCTCCCAAGGAAACATGCAAAGGAATCCCTTGATTCATGGATCTATTTTTAGTAGCTGGAGGTTACATGCAAGGATCATTTCAGAAACCTCCTACCAAGTGTCACTTTTCCAAAATTTGTTGCATGCACGTCGCCACCTCGATTTTATCAAAACTCATCAACTAGATGCTACAGAGCTCATTCCTCACATCAACCTTGCAGCTTTAACATACCACATTGCATCTATGAGCCGTCAACACATTCAGCTCAAATGTCTCGGGGTAAGCCCACTTCTCATGTCTCGCGCTGTGTTTCTATCGATTTTTTTTGTTTCGAGTTATGTGAGTGTTGTTTGATAGACTTTAGTGAATGTTTGCTATTGTTTTGATGTGTGTTAGATTGTAGCAGCACGGTTTCATTTTTCATTTGCATATCACTTTTGTCACATGCATGACACTATTTTTGCATGAACAGTTGCCATTGTGGCGACTCGGTTCACACACATGCATGCTTTCCCATTTTATGAATCTGGCACTTGTTGTTTTCATGTATGATCATTTACTATTGTTTGCACTCATCTCATCATGAATTCACACTTCTCATGTTTTCAGTCACCTGTCAGTGAGTCTGGGTTTCCTTGCCCTAGACAGTGCCTTGCCCGGCTAGCACTGCACATTTCCAGAAGTGAAGGCTCTACCTTCACTCCAAAAATTGTGCAAGTCTAGCCGAAAACTAACCTCTAGGCTTACATTGTGCAATTCTTGGAGGCAGTTTCCTGCTGGCCCCAGAAACTGCGCAATGCAGTTTGCTGGTTGCATGTCACTACTCACTGAAATTGCGCATTGCGTAGTTTCAGTCCTCAGCAAGCCAGGCTAGAATGTGCGCTACACAGTTCCAGTAGTTAGTCAGCCTCCTGATAGCCTGGACTATGTCTTGCGTAGTTTTGACAGTCAATTTCCCGACCTCCCAGTGGAAATTGCACAAACTTCATGATTAATCACACAGGTATGTTGCAAGTTAGTCCTCAAGTTTTTTTTTTTTCGACTGATAGATTACTTGTCGTGAGTGTTACTATGTCTCCATGTATCACAGGTGTTTGTCTACCTCACAGAAACATAGGTACAATGGCTTCCAGGAGAGCAGAGTCGAAGACACCGTTCAGAGCACACTTAGGGATGAAGTCAGTCAAGTGTTTATGAACTTGCTTACCCATGAACACATCGAGTTGTTTGTAGACAAGGACATCAAGATAATATGGCAGCAACATTACAACAAGTAGAACCATCAGCATCAGCTGAAGGCAGCATACCTACACGCAACAAACACAAGAGGAAGGTTGTTGACAACGCAAAGGCAGAAAAAAGTTGCAAGCTCAAGCATATCCACTTGTGATGAAAGCAACTTTGGTGATCGACACTATGAGGTGACGACACAACATCAAGATCGCGCAGAGGAAGAGATACGAATAGAGAAGGAGTTGCATGTACTAAAGTAGCAACTAGAGGAAGAACGAGAGCTACACAAACAAGAGAATGAGTTACAGTAGGAACATGTACAGCAAGGGGCGCAACATGCACAGATAGAGGAAACTGCAGTCATACAAGTTGTAGATCCATCCCAATAGTTGGCATGGAGCAGACAAGGTGAGCAATGTTTTTGATTGGATGTAAGGGAATTTAGAAACATGCATGTCATTGTGCACATGCATGCGATCCACCCATTTGGCACACTCATTGAGGCAAAGACAAGAAGCAAGCTCGACTGAGGATGAACATGCAATCTGACAGTTGATACACATGGCCACCAACACACACTTGAAGATCAGCATAGACACTATGCATCAGTGTGTTACTAGTTCAGCCAGACCCAAGAGGACCATGCACATGCTATCAAATGAGCTGGACAAAGGAGCCATATCAGTGTACCCGGAGGCAATGGAAGCAATATTGCGCTTCAGCAAGATGTCACCATTGAGAGGACAGGAACCATTAAGGACAACCAAGCTTGGCATCAACTCACCACCTTCACCATCACAAGGATGTCAAAGATTTTGTCTCACTACAATGGTCCGAATGATAGTGATATCTTGCATGGCTTGCTCAAGCCATTGTGTCTCACATGGGCACATATGTATTGTAATGTAACGTCTTATCGAGTGGAAGTTCAAGTGTTGATAGTTGAATGTAATAGTCATAGAGTAGTTGAAGAGTCGTGAGGATATATGAACGTTCACAAAGGGGAATGTCAAGGGTCACTGCACCCTTTGCTATAAATTGAACCTCATAACTCATTGTAAAGGATTTTGGTCGGCCAAGCTTCCAATAAGACTATCTTAGAGAGAGCTTGGACAATATTGTAACGATCCATAGCTTCTCCATTGCGTAGAGCTATTATATCTCCTTGGAGGAGTAGGCAGTTGTGGTTGTAACGTTCCGCCGTCAGAACTAGTGGTTGGAAATGGATGTATTGTATGACTGGAACTTACACTTCCTAATATAACAGAGCGAGCACGTTTCATGCATATGTTGTATTGTATTTCAACTATCTTGAGTACTCTAGATGATATATGTATCTGTTTGTTTATGCATGCATGTGTAGCTATTTCTGTATATGTATGCATGAATATTTCTTAAATATGTTGTTGGTTTATTGTATGAATATTTATTAAATATGTTGTTGGTTTAACCATCACTTTGGATTGCTAGCTAACTTGCATTCCATGTTGTGATGCATCTTTGCTCGTGTGTTCCCTTCATAACTCTGTGCTATCATAGGTTTCCAAGGGCTGGAGTCACCTCACCCTTTGTGTGTTAGAGCCTTTCATGCACCTTCCTTGACTTATTGCATATGTCACACCCTTGCTACCAACAAGGACATCTTATTTACCTCTATGTGAAACCGCGGTCAAGGCATTACCGTATGACCCATTGTTGGGACTCATACATCAAACGGTTTGATGTATATTTGGGAATTCTTACCGGGGATATCCCCTAACATGTTGGTTGGTCCAAAACCGTCAAGAGGAATCTAAACAATATTGTGAAGGTCTTGAAAAATTAGATAATCAGAATGAAGAACTACTTCAAGCATTTGAAGAACAAGAAAATGGGCTGCAAGCAGAGATTCTCAAATTAAAGGAGCAAGTGGAAGAAGGAAGAAGGGTTGAAGAAGGTATGAAGAAGTAATACCTAGAAAATTAAAAGCAATATCAAAGGAAGGAGGTTGAGGTAAACATTCTAAAAGGTAAATTAGAAGAAAAAGATAAACATTTTGTTATGAAACCATCTCACAAAAAGATATAAAAGAGAGATAAATGCCTTAGAATTCAGCCTCTTCGAGGGGGCAACCTCCTTTACATTACACAAATGAGTAATTCTTGGATGATTCAAATGAAAAAACCTCCTTTCTATATATAGGAGTCTAAAGAGTCACAATATAACCCAGCCGACCTAACAACAATAATATAAAGCCACAAAAATAACAATAGAGGGATTCTATGGGGCACAGTAATAACAATATGGGGACAATAGGGGCACAACAATATTAATAAAGGATACAACTACAATAGTAATGGGGTAATCACTAGAATTGTAGGGACCCAACATGCCCCTCTTCTTCAAAAAAGTGTTGTCCTCAATGCTTGAGTAGTTCTGGATGCTTCTGTATAAAATTCTCATCCTCCCATGTGGAATCTTCAGCAGAGAAGTTCTTCCACTTGATAAGATACTCTGAAATTGATCGATTTCGTAACTGTTGAGTTCTTGTTTCTGTGACTGCTTCTGGTTCCAATGTGATTTTTCCTTCCTCGTCAAGTTCTGGCAATATTGTTTGAACTGGGAGCTTGTCGCCTATAACCTTCTTTAAACATGAAACATGGAAAACTAGGTGCAATTGAGAAGCTGCAGGAAGCTCCAATTTGTATGCCATAGTACCAATCTTTTGCAACACCTTGTACGGACCATAATACTTTGGTGATAATTTATTATCCTTCTTAGCTTGCTTGAGGGACATTTGCTTATATGATTGTAGCCGTAGGAATACCCAATCACCTACATCAAAACTTCTTTCACTACGATGTTGATTTTCCTGTTGTTTCATTCTATTCTGTGCCAACACGAGGTTATCCTTTAAGAGTTGGGGGACTTGTTGTTGATGTTCGATGTGATGTTCCATTGCTTTAACCTTATAATTTTCTCATAAATATGATGTGATGGATGGTGGCTGATATCCATAAAGTTCCATAAAAGGTGTCATTTTTGTTGCTATATGGAAGGAAGTGTTATGCCACCATTCAGCCAGAGGCAACCATTTGACCCATTGTGTCTGTTTATCAGATACAAAGCAACGAAGATATCATTCCAAACATTTGTTTACTATCTCAGTTTGCCCATCAGATTGAGGATGATAAGATGAGCTATGAACTAACTGAGTACCAAGACAAGAAAATAATTCTGTCCAAAAAAATTTCCAGTGAAAATGGGATCTCTGTCACTTACAATAATCTTTGGGTTTCCATGTAGCTTTTGAATTGTTTCCATAAATGCAGTAGAAACTCTATTAGCTTTAAATGGATGTGATAATGCACAAAAGTGTGCATACTTAGTAAGTCTGTCAACTACCACCATGATGACACTCTTTCCCTCAGACTTGGGTAAACCTATGATAAAATCCATTGAAACCTCCTCCCAACGTTGGCTTGGAATGGATAAAGGTTGTAATATACCCGATGTCTTAATTGTTTCAACTTTATTTTGTTTGCAAAACAAACATTCTGCCACAAACTTTTGAATATCTGATTTAAGGCCCTCCCAAAAAAATTCCTTCTTAACCCTGTGGAAAGTTTTTAAAAATCCTGAGTGCCCTCCTAAGGGAGAAGTGTGCAATTCCATAAGAATATTTTGTTTTAGCTGGGAATTCTTACAGAGGTATAAGCAATCTTTGTACCATAACGAATCATTTTGCCAGCTAAATGTATCAGATGTACTGGAGTCTTGTTGTAACTTTCAATAAGTGCCCACACTTCTTCATCATTCTTTCATTCCTCTCTTGCTTCGTTTATCCAATCTGGTTGGATAATAGAAATGGTGCACAACAATGCTTCCACATCCTCATCCTTTCTTGAGAGTGCATCTGCCACCACATTTTGCTTCCCTTTTTCGTAGATGATTTCAAAGTCATAACCCAACATCTTTGTGACCCACTTTTGTTGTTATTCAGAGGATAATATTTGTTCTAAAAAGTATTTAAGTCTATCTTGATCCGTTTTTACCTTGAAGTGTCTTCCCATTAGGTAGGGTCGCCATTTCTTAAGTGCATGGAGTATTGCCAACATTTCCTTCTCATAAATAGCTTTGTGTAAAAACTTTGCCTTGATTGGACAACTTTCAAAAGCAATGGGTCTTTCATCTTGCATTAAAACAACACCAATTCCATTTCCTGAAGCATCACATTCCGCAATTAAGGTTTTTGTGAAGTCTGGTGTAGCTAAGACCGGTGCTTGGCACATTGCCTCTTTAAGATAATCTAAGGCCTTTGTTGCTTCTGTAGTCCATGAAAATGCATCTTTCTTCAATAATGTTGTTAGAGGTGCTGCTATTCTCCCATAATTCTTAACAAACTTGCGCTAATACCCTGTCAACTCGAGAAATCCTCGTAGATGATTTATGGATGTGGGGATTTTCCATTCCTTAATGGCTTTAATTTTGCTAGGGTCTACCTTAACTCCTTCATGAGATATAATATGACCCAGATATTCCACCTCTTGTACTCCAAAGAAACAATTGGATCTTTTTGCATATAATTATTTCTCCTCTAATAGTTGTAGCACCCTATCAACATGCTCAACATGATCCTTCCAAGACTTGCTGTAGATTAGTATATCATCAAAAAATACTAACACAAATTTTCTAAGGAATGGTTTGAAAATGGAATTCATCAAACCTTGAAATGTTGAAGGTGCATTGGTAAGGTCAAAAGGCATGACCAAAAATTCATAATGACCCTCATGAGTTCTAAATGCTGTTTTTGGAATGTCTTCAGTCTTCATTCTGATTTGATGATATGCTGAACGAAGATCCCACTTGGTGAAGTAAATTGATCCATGCAATTCATCCAGTAATTCATCAATGATAGGAATGGGAAACTTATCTTTAATAGTGAGCTTGTTGAGCTCCCTATAATCCGGACACATGCACCATGATCCATCCTTCCTTTGCACAAATACTACTGGAGCAGAGAAAGAACTTTGACTCGGTTGAATTATACCAGCCTCTAGCATTTCTGCAACCATACGTTCAATTTCACTCTTTTGGGCATAGGGATATCTGTACGGCCTGATGTTTGGATGAACACTTCCTGGGATCATATGAATAGCATGATCATGATCACGAATAGGTGGGAGACCTATGGGAGTCTCAAATACCTTGGAATGATTGTCCAAGAATTTTTGGAGATCTGGAGAAATAGATGATTCCAACGTGGAAACATCTAGTGAACATAATTGTGCAATTACACCTCTTTGTTCCTTTTTTAGAAGCTTTGTCATACCATTAGAGTTGATTATCTTTCCCGGTTTCACTGCAATACCCCTTAATTCAACTTCCTTTCCTTCCACATAACATTTCATGAAAATTTCTTGAAAATTAAAAGCTATTGTACCCAAGGATTGTAGCAATTGGAATCCTAGTACAACATCCACACCTCCCATTGGAATGGAAAGCATTGGGCTAGTCAATACATATTCTCCCATGGATAGCTTGATATTATGGCACTTTCGAGAGCAATTTATTGTTCCTCCATTTGCAACCATCACTTGACACTCTAGTGC
Organism: Pinus tabuliformis; assembly: GCA_031772625.1. Classification (NCBI taxonomy): domain Eukaryota; kingdom Viridiplantae; phylum Streptophyta; class Pinopsida; order Pinales; family Pinaceae; genus Pinus; species Pinus tabuliformis. The sequence goes on from CM062816.1 coordinate 1,077,130,727, forward strand.
TAGATATAAGAAGAAATTCAATTCTTTTGCTACCTTACAATGAATAAAATTGTGGGTACTTCCTGAATCAATCAACACTATTACCTTTTTCTTCTTTATTTTTCCTTCTATCTTGATGGTTTGAAGAGTGGTAATTCCCGCCAATGCATTACAAGATATGGCTGGATTCATTTCTTCTTTATCTAGGCTATGTTCCTAGAGTATATCCTCTTCTTTTGACCTTTGTTGCTCCTTTTCTTCTTCCTCTTCACAATCTATGTAGAATAATTTCTTCTCAGCACACTTATGACCTTTAGTGTATTTTCTATCACAACTGTAACAAATCCCTTTTGCTCTTTTTTCTTCCAATTGTTGTGTTGTCAACCTTATAGGTTGTGGAAAATTAGGGGAAACAACACTTCCATCTTTATAGTTATGAGTGGTATGCTTCCTGGTTGCCATAATTTTGCTTTCCTTTTTTCTTGCTAACCTAAATGCCTTCTCTAATGAATCAGGTTCCCAAAGGTGAACACCATGTTGGATATTATCCTTTAAAGTCCCTATGAACAAATCAATCCTATGCTCTGGAATATTTTTTACCCTTATGTTCAATTTTTGGAACTCCTCAATGTGCTCCATTATTGAACCCTTTTGTTTGAGACTTATCAATTGGCTAAAAAAAGTGTTGTTTTTTATATCCTCATAATGTGCTGTCAATACTTCCGTAAAAATTTCCCAAGTGATAATTTGTTTACGAGAGCAAAGCCATTGATACCATACAAACTGATTTGGTTCCAAATATAAAGTTGCAATATGTACCTTTTGTGTGTTTTGCACATTATTGAGATCGAAAAATTGCTCCATCTGTAATATCCATGTTGTGGGGCCATCAAGCTTCCTCATATCAATTTTTGGAATATGGTGGGTCTTCGATCCAACATTAGAGTCTATGGAATCATGATTAACATTTCTTTTGTTCTCATCATGATTTTCCTTTACTACCCTTTCACCATTAGTGACCATTTCTTGTAGCAACTTATTCATATTTATCTTCAATTCTTCCATCTTGTCATCCATGCCATCAATTTTAGCATCCATGCCATTCATCTTAGGTTCCATGCCATCCATCTTAGCTTCTACGTCTTTCTTTAAACAATCCATCTTAGCTTCTACACCTTTCTTTAAACCATCCATCTTAGCTTCTACATCTTTCCTTCAACCATCCATCTTAGATTCTGTTGCTTTTTGTGCAAGTGACACTTGTTGCACTTGGTCTCATAATTTTCATATATCATGTTGCATTTCTTCCTCTTATTCATGAGTCATGCTAGAGCTTTCAGGTTGCTTACTAGGTGTTTTCATTCTCTTTCCTCAGGGCATCAGTTACCAATTCAAACTAATTTTTCAAACCAAGCTTATGCAAAAATTTAAAAAAAACTACACACCTTTTTCACTTTGTAGAAGCTTGATATTGAATCTGATTTATCTCTGCAATTTCGGATCATCCAGTTCTGAAATTGCGATCTACAGTAGCCCTCTGTGTCCTCTTTCCAATGCCACCAGTCTGATCCAAATTGGATTTACCAAGGAATAGTTATGCACAATCTCCCAAGATGACCTGATTATAGACTAGTTCAGTAGAACGAACTTGTATGATGTGCCATGAGTCACTGTTTCGACCTTTGGCTCTAAAAATATATATACAAGAAACTACAGTCTGTCCTCTTTTTGTACCTTCTTACAAAATTTCAATCTGATGCTCAGAGAGAAAGTTATGACAATTTTCCCCAAGTCACCTGTTTGGAATGTAATTCAAGAGTCTGCAAAATGACCAACTTCCTCAGATTATATCTCCACAAATATAGTGTGAAAAGCTTCGAAATTAGGACCCAAGATTCAGTGCAATTTCTTCTCAAATGTGTTTTTTTTTAGCTTCTGAAATGTCGCAAAAAAAAGCGATAGCGAAAATGCCACGATGACCTATTTGGAGCAGTGAAACCCTAGAATCCAAAGCTCTGATACCAAATGTTATGAAGCCAGCTCACTAAAAGATAGAAAAGAGAGATCAACGCCTTAGAATTCAGCCTCTTCGAGGGGGAAACCTCCTTTACATTACACAAATGAGCAATTCTTGGATGATTCAAATGACAAAACCTCCTTTCTATATATAGGAGTCTAAAGAGTCACAATATAACCCAGCCGACCTAACAATAATAATATAAAGCCACAAAAATAACAATAGAGGGATTCTATGGGGCACAATAATAACAATATGGGGACAATAGGGGCACAACAATATTAATAAGGGATACAACTACAATAGTAATGGGGTAATCACTAGTATTATAGGGACCCAACACATTTGAGATTTCAAGATAGTATTAAGATTTTGGATAATATTCTTAGTAGTCAAAGGTCTCTCGCCATCAAACCTAGTCTTGGTTTTCATGAAAATGTTGAAGGAGGATCTAGTTCCCAAGTTGATGCAAGGAATTTAAAGGGTAACAATGAAAAACCTAAAATTCTCAACAAAGAGATAAGAAATCAACCTGATCAACAACCAGGGAAAGTGAATCTTCAAATAAAATCATTTACTCCTAATGTTAATCGATTCTCTCCTCTGATCAATAATGTTGAATGTTTTATATGTCATAATTATGGACACATTGCGGCCAATTACAGAATTAGATTGTTTCAATCTCAAGAAAATATCTGCTTTATAGAAAGATAATTAGTTTCTAGGTACTTAGGCTTCTTTAAGGGATATTGTTTTTCTTGCAATGTATTTGGTCACAAAGATATTGATTGCAATAGAAGGAATATGAAACATAAATACTGTGATTCCTCTACTCATATAAGATGTTATGCTGTAACAAGTTTGGTCATATAGAGAAAGATTGCAGGAAAAAATATATGAATCGCCTCAAACAACATGGGAATCAATTAGATAAGAATATTGATGTCAAAGGACCTGAAAAAGATGGATCCACCAACATTTCTCATAATAAGTAGAGAGAAGAAGAAAAAATATGGTGTGGTCTTTCTCTCTGCTTATTTGAAGAAGATGAATGGTACATAGATAGTGGATGCTCTCATTATATGACTGGAGATAAGAGTAAGATGGATTCTCTCAAGAAAAACCAATATGGTAAGGTTATTCTTGGAAATAATGTTCCAATAATTTTTTTTGGAAAAGATAGAGCCAGAATTAATAAAATTAGGGGAGAAGTTGATACTTTATTAGTTCAAGGGCTAAAGAACAATATTCTAAGTGTAAACCAAATAGAAGATAAAGGAAATGTAATTGTGTTTACATGAACGAAATGCAAAGTTATAGATGAATAATCTGGAAAGGTCATAGCAAGAGGATATAGAAACCTAGACAAATTATATGTACTTAAAGAAATGAATTCTCGCATATGTGAGGAGGATTCAGGCTCAAAGTAAAAGAAGATGATGCCCATTGTAGTCCATTATTCTGAAAAGAATACTTCTAACAGTGACTGCAAAAGTGATGTGATGTACATGACCTTATGAGAATAGAAGATGATTAGCAAGTCATCAGGATCAATGATGTATAAGTTCAGGGGGAGAAATACATATATTGATGATGATTCTGATGGTTGTGTTGATATTCATATTACTAACAATGCATCTGATGTTATAACAGTGGACATGTATAGACATAACATGCTCAGGGGGAGCTGTAGTTATGAAAATTCAAAATTTCACCTTCTGTATGCAGAACCTATGAAATAAAATCACACATATATGTAAGTTATGATTTAGATAGTCACATATGATTCTCTATAATGAAGAAACATTGGGATAGGTTCAGGAAAATTTTCGATATACTTTAGTTAGCTCTTATTTGGATTTCTGGTTCTGAAATTGATTGATTACAACCCAATTTATGCTATTTAGAAGTGCTTTTGGCTTTTATGAGTTGTTGATGCTTTTATGGATATATGATTGATGAAGTTGCGTTTATGTCCATACTGATGGATGAGTTGATACAATCAGACTTGACAATAAACAATTGACATAGGTTCGAGGGGAGAATTTGTGATAATAGTGGATTGTTGACATTATATTTGCTTGAGAATTCCTTTGTACATAATGCTTCTTATGATTGGTGATACTGTTGAAGATAATCATGTTATTGAAGTTTTTGAATGCTTCTATGTTGCTGTCATAATGCATGAGCTGCTTTTGATGAAATTATGGATGATGCTTATATATTGTTTGAGCCATTGAAAAAATTTGTGATGATAGAAGACTCTTTGGTGACGTATTGTTGAGGATTGTTGTTATTCTTTGTGGAAAGAACATGTATATGTTGTTATCTCATGCTATGATTATTTGATGATGATTCTGCTATCATGGATGAAGCCTATGGTGTTGTTCTTGGTCCTTACACATATTACATGTACATGTTATGATGAAAGTGGTATGTTTCTAGAAAAGTATGGTTCTAAGCATGATGATCTTGTTGATATGGGATCACATGGATGAGTAGTCGATGATGATGAATTACAAAAATGGATCTTATGGATGATTACTTAATTGCATAATACTAAAGTAACACATATTTCATTAAATTTGGAATTAAATAGTGGATTTAGAATTTCAAAATAGCCAAAAAACTCAATTCTAGTGTTGTCCTTGTAATAAAATGTTTCCAATTTTAATGAAATATGTGTTAAGTAGTCTTTCTTCTTGCATGAATAATTTGGGCCAAGAGAATGATGTTGTTGTAGGTTTTATAAATACATGGTTATTGATATAATACTGCTATATCTACTGGATGATACTTGGAAACATGGCATACTTTGATGATATTGAATAATTGTGCTTCACTTCCCTATGATGATATGCTTGGTCACAGGTTGATGATATTGAAGCTACATTATCTTATCTTGCATATTGATGATGATTTATTGTTGCTACTATCTATGGTGCAGATCCTAGATAGTATATGATGGTTTTTGAAGACTGTATTGGTCTTGTTACCTCATTATAGAGGTCTTTGGTTTTGATTATAAATGCCATATTTGTCTCTTGATGTCAAGGTCATATAAAGAACCTTTTTATAAATCATTATAAAATTCAATCATGTATGGACTATTGTGGTCAAGTCATGTAATCCAATCAATTTGGTCATATGATGTAATGTTGTTAAAATATGTAACCCCACCATGTTGGGTGATAAATGTAAGAATGAGTCATTGGTGATAGGAAAATTCATGTACTTAATTGTATATCTTTAGAAACTTTAGCATGTGCTCAGGGGGAGCATGTTTAGTATTCAAAGTTCATTCTTAGTAGATCAGATCTACAATGCTCATGTCAACAAAGGGAGAGAATTATCCATTCAGCATTGGTCAATCCTTTTCCCTTGATGTAAAACGGTAAAAGTACCTTGGTGTTTAGAGAAATCCAGCTTAGCGAGCAGCTTGGTATATCTACATGTATCTATAGATTGTTGGTAGCCAAACGAAAAAGTGGTTCAATCATGTCCAAAGGGGGATATTGTTGGAATTATAACAAATGTGTTGTCCTTGATGGAAATATACTTGATGAGTTGTCCTTGATGCCAACCTACTTAATGAATATTATCAACATGATGATAACATGATCATTTTACAATCTAGTACACACGTGACAGAGAGTTTGGACAAAGTGATAGCAGTCCAGAGTGATGTTTTGAGAAATACACGTGGGTTCTGTGAAGCAAAGCCACCTACACACGCTGGTATGGAGAAGATAAAACATGTATGGTTTCTATACCATGGTATCCTAAATACCAGGGATCTTTACCATGGTATTGGCCCATAGTAATGACCATGGCAACAGATATTTTATCCCATCTAGGAATACCATTGGCATTACTAAGGATTTTCCGATTGGTATTGGATAAGGCCTAAACTATATAAGGAGATGAAGATCAAAATGTTTAGTGCTCAAGTTACAGGTTATTAGTGAATAGTTTGATCTAAAATAAGTATGCACCAAGGAGTATGATGATGGATCAAATCCAATATATCGTAAATGACTATACCTTGAATAATATGCTTATGGGTTGGTTTCATCTGTCATGGTAATGTTTTGACCTATGTTTATTATTATATATGGGTTTTATTGAAGTTATGTTGTATAACAAAGGTATGAATCACTAATTATAAATCTGTATGAAAGTTTGTTTCAGAAAAAGCACGTACATACACGAATCATATTCTGAGTAGTAGCGTATCAATTTTGCAATATGGACATATATGTATGTGTGTATCAAATATGAAAGGCACATACATACGCGTAAGTGTTTTGTAAGGGTCGCATACATATGCTAGGGTTTTGTTGAATATGATGTCTGATCAACTTGATCAGTCTTGTTGTGTTTGTTGTTGTCTGTCAATGAAGTCTTTCATGATGATATGGGTTTAACAGTGATGGTTGAGGTTGAATCATTTGTGCAATGATTTTTTGAATAGTAATGATGATGTTATTTTTATGTGGTACACAGATCTATCATTAGTTCTGTAAGTGATTTAGTGAGTATTTCAGTATGACAATGATTCAGTTTTAGGGTTCAGTGCTTTGATATCTTTACGCAGGCGTGATTCATGGAAAGCATGTATATATGGAGATATGTTTAAAAATGGTAGCATATATATTTTGATATATGGTTGATCAGGTTTTGGAGTGACAAAATCTAGTTTCTATGATGAACAGTATGTGGATTGGTATTCTAGTGAATGGATTTACAGTGATCTAACTTCTTTGGTTGTTTTGGATTGATTTTGGTCTCAGTTGGTACAGTGATTAATTGATTTTATATGATGATTGGTTTCAGTTTTATTATTTGATATTGAACTTAAATTATGGTAGTGGGTCCAGTCTGAAAATTTGATGAAACATGGCCTATAGATTTGATGTTTTGGTTCAGGTGGATCCAATACGAAAATTATAAATTGTGGTCCATGGAGGTGTTGAGGGTTGGAGGCAACAGTGAGGAATTCAAAGCTTCCTTCTAGTCGTAGCTGGAAAATTTGATCAGGGGGTTGGAGCTCCCTTCTGGTGAGTGCTAGTAAACTAGATTACGGGGTTGGAGCTCCCTTCCAATGGGTTCTAAAGAACGAGAGAAGGTTGTATCCTTCTGCAGGTGGGTTCTTGTGTGCTGGTATGAGTATGTGCTTCTACAATATTGTAAGAAGTATTTCTTTATAACAAAAAGAAGACAAAGACGACAACAGTGGTGGTTTTCTTCCACATTGGTTTTCCACCTAAAAATCCTAGTGTTAATGTGTGTTGATGTGTTTCTTACGTGTGATGGTTTATTTTGTTCTTACTACACACAATTACTATTTAATTAATGCCTATTGAGGTACTAATACACTAGTTCAAGTTAAACAGATGATGAATTAATTGAAAAGTATGTTAACTGTATATATGTTGGTTGTCTACATAACAATTGCGGACATACGTAGGTTGACTTCAGTATAGTTGCATATAGAAATCTGAATAAGAAAAGAAATATTTAGTGAGTTCTAAACTACTGATTCATCCCCCCTCTCTTAGTATTTTTCCCAACAAGATGTGCTCTTTATAAGATTCCTCAAGGCATTTTGTTAATCTGACCGCACCGGGTCTTCATTGGAAAATAACAGCGTATTTTTATGAAATTTAAAACTATAGTGGTGCTCCTTACTATTACGGATCAGGACATTTTACTATGTGAAGGGCACAGGTTCTATCGATTATTCAAGCACTGGTTAGTTATAGTATTTAGAACTCAGTGTTTTTATTATTTTATTAAAATAAGTGTTCGATGGTGATCCATGTTATATGCATCACTGGTGCTCGTATGGATAGTAAAGCATCAGTGCATTTGTATATTTTAGGCACGCCATCCAAAAAAAATCCCCTAAAACATCTATCCTCCCACCTCCACTACAAACGGATTTTCGGGCTTGTTTTATAGGGGTTTTCACAAGAAGCTCCACTAGAAGGTCTTTTTCCTTGTAGTGTTATTACCTGCAATTTACCCTTATATGTCATTTCCTTCATTAAATTGGTACAAGAGAAGGATTTAAGGTTTAAATGGAGGGTAAAAGGGTAAAAAATGAGGTGGAAAAATTTACTAGAAATTGTTTCCAACATTTTCCCTAGACTTATGTTCTTACATGACCTCATGTAGGAAAAATTGAAGTTTTTAATATTTCACATAATATGGTCAAAATTGTAAACTTGGTGGCTTATGAAGCTCCTACTACCCGAATAAGGAAGTTTATATTTGTATTTAAAGGAGATATGTTTCTTTGGTTTAAGACCTCTGATTGTCAACATTAAGTGCTTGTTATTTTTTATGCTCTTTATGTTTTCATCATACATGTACATATATTTTTGTCTAAGTGACCCATGCCTATCCTTATTTTTGTGGTATCAATTATTGAATCTTTCATTTTCTACTTTCACCACCTTGTTCACCATTTCTACTTCATGTAATTCTTGCATCATCTTTTTGATCCTTATGTTATTTTTCTTCAATTTTGCCAACAGGTTACATATTTTGTTATCTTTGGGGTCAATTTCTTCTTTTGTATGTTGGTTTTCTTTCTATGGTTATTGTTCTTCAAATTATTCTTTTTCCTACTAAAATTGGAGGCTCTTTTAAGTGTAAACCTCATCAATGCAAACTCCCTATTCTTCTTGAAATTTTTTATCTTGTCCAAAATACACCTCTTCTAGTGCCTCCTCGTAGAGTATCTAAGTCCTAGTCTTAGCTTTCTTATGTGGTTATTTTGTCTTGATATGATTTGACGTCTCCCCATATACATCTCTTATTAACTAAGTCATTCCCCTTGTTAACCTACTACAAGTTGTCGATGCAACCTTAAAGCTACTTTTCCTCTTCCTACCTAACGACCTTGAGCCAACAATTTCCAGTGAAGGTGGTGATTCTTCTTCTTGCTACATTTCTTGTTCTTTCTACCCTTCCTTTTAATTTTGTTCAACTTGTTGATGAAATTGAGCGCTCTGCTCATATTCCACGTTCTCTTGTACTTCATGAGTAGTTTTAGGGTTTCTTGGTGTTTCAGGGTTACTTTCTCCAGCATGATCTTCTTCATTACCAAGATTTGCCTCATCAGGGTTTTCAATTACAATATCTTAAACCCTAATCTCATTCCTCTTTAAAAAATCATCCCAAGTTTGGATTGTTTTACTTAATTCATCCAGAATAATTAATGTTACTAATTTCTGATGATAAAGTAGTATCTCCTTGATTGCACAACACTTTTGGACCATATTTTCCATCATTAATAAACATTTGCAGAAGAGAAAGGGAAAATTTATTTTCCTATCACTATATTTAACATGGTATAGTAAACATGTGTGGTGAAGGAATATAATATTGTACATACCCTCATAGGTTATATACTTCTATAGAAAGTAGACAATGTTTCCCCAAGGTTCTTTAAGCCATCGTCTTCGAACTCCTTTGGACTAGTCTAAATTTTGGTTTGATTTCTTGATCAATGTTGTCCACACCTTATTCTTAATTCATTTAACTTTAGACCACTTTTCTCCCACAAATTCTAACCTTGTAAATTTTCCTATCGCTTCTTCTAAAATTGAAATAGTTATATTTTCTACACTTGTAGTTTCTCCATTGAAGGTGTCTGCAACTGTCACTGTTGTGTTATGCCATTGAAAATTTTCAAAAACTTGCAATAGAATTGCTCTATGGAGTTGAATAAGACATGCAAGGTAATTATCCATAATCGATATACCGTTTAGTTTGTTGTGTGTTACTCATGTGGTCAGCAGACTGATTATCTAGAAAAAAGTTCAGTTCGAATCTTGGTAAGAAATATAGGAAACAGAGTAGGAGAAATTTTAAATGCATGGCTTATAGTGTTAGACATTTAAAAGTAATGATTTTTTAAAAGGACAAGTGCCATTATAGATACAAATATCCCATATAGGATAATGATGTAAAATGAATAACATAGGAGTTTTTTAGATAAAATCAATGATTTTTAAAATCTTTTCAGTTTAATAAATAAATATAAATAAACCATTTTAGTTCAATACCATTTCTTTTAATAGAGTTGAATATAAAATTGTTTGGTACCTTCATTTTTAACATGCAGAAATGGAGTAAAGACTTCTTATTGAGGCTGACCTTTTTTATTGGGTCTTGTATTACATGAAATTATTATTCATTATAGGAATTTGAGACTTCATAATAAGAAATGGAACTTCAATTGCAAGAATCTGAGAAAGTGTCATCCTTGTTGACGTTGACTAAAGTTTCTTCTATTGATTCTAATAGAACTTCTTCCTCTGATATAATCACTAAGAGTGATTATTCATCAAGGATAACCTTGCTTGAACAAATAACTCAAAACTATTCATGTTCATAAATTCATGTAATTTCATGAATTTATATGAAATTTCATGTTAAAATTTTATAATGGCAAGAAATAATTCTCACACTTTTATTGTGAAATAAAGAGACATTTACTAGATAAGATCACTTTCCTCTACTACATAATATCAAATCATCCTATTTACATTTCTTTTATGATATTATCTAATTGATTTTTATCAAGCCCAAGATAATTAATGCTCGCTAGTATTTTCAATTTCAATGAGTTTGAAAAACTTAAAGAAAACTCAAATAATATTCTGTGGATTTTTGTTGAGCCTAGGATGGTTAATGGTTGTCAGTACTTTAAATTTTAAAGAGTTTGAAAAACTTAAAGAAAACACTAGGGGGGTTCCTTTTCTGTAACTAATCTATAATGACTAGTTAATAGGCTAAATATATAATTGGTAGATGTCCTTCTCATAGTTTAAGGAGTGTAAGCAGGAACATAGAGCTCATTATTATTATTATTTGAAAATGTAAATTCATGATGAAAGTGGATGGGGGGCTTTAACCCTGTGGTAAGTTTTTAAAAATCCTGAGTGCCCTCCTAAGGGAGAAGTGTGCAATTCCGTAAGAATCTTTTGTTTTAGCTGGGAATTCTTATAGAGGCATAAGCGATCTTTGTACCATAACGAATCATTTTGCCAGCTAAATGTATCAGACATACTGGAATCTTGTTGTAACTTTCGAATAAGTTCCCACACTTCTTCGTCATTCTTCCATTCCTCCCTTGCTTCATTTATCCAATCTGGTTGGATAATAGAAATGGCGCACAACAATGCTTCCACATCCTCATCCTTTCTTGAGAGTGCATCTGCCACCACATTTTGCTTCCCTTTTTTGTAGATGATTTCAAAGTCATAACCCAACATCTTTGTGACCCACTTTTGTTTCTCTTTAGAGGATAATCTTTGTTCTAAAAATTATTTAAGGCTATCATGATCCGTTTTTACCTTGAAGTGTCTTCCCATTAGGTAGGGTCGCCATTTCTTAAGTGCATGGAGTATTGCCAACATTTCCTTCTCATAAATAGCTTTGTGTAAAAACTTTCCCTTGATTGGACGACTTTCAAAAGCAATGGGTCTTTCATCTTGCATTAAAACAACACCAATTCCATTTCCTGAAGCATCACATTCCACAATAAAGGTTTTTGTGAAGTCCGGTGTGGCTAAGACCAGCGCTTGGCACATTGCCTCTTTAAGATGTTCGAATGCCTTTGTTGCTTCTGGAGTCCATGAAAATGCATCTTTCTTCAATAATGTTGTTAGACGTTCTGCTATTCTCCCATAATTTTTAACAAACTTGCGATAATACCCTATCAACCCGAGAAATCCTCGCAGATGCTTTATGGATGTGGGAGTTTTCCATTCCTTAATGGCTTTAATTTTCCTAGGGTCTACCTTAACTCCTTCATGAGATACAATATGACCCAGATATTCCACCTCTTGTACTCCAAAGAAACATTTGGATCCTTTTGCATATAATTGTTTCTCCTCCAATAGTTTTAACACCCTGTCAACATGTTCAACATGATCCTTCCAAGACTTGTTGTAGATTAGTATATCATCAAAAAATACTAACACAAATTTTCTAAGGAATGGTTTGAAAATGGAATTCATCAAACCTTGAAATGTTGAAGGTGCATTGGTAAGGTCAAAAGGCATGACCAAAAATTCATAATGACCCTCATGAGTTCTAAATTCTGTTTTCGGAATGTCTTCAATCTTCATTCTGATTTAATGATATCCTAAATGAAGATCCAACTTGGTGAAGTAAATTGATCCATGCAATTCATCCAGTAATTCATCAATGACAGGAATGGGAAACTTATCTTCAATAGTGAGCTTGTTGATCTCCCTATAATCCGGACACATGCGCCATGATCCATCCTTCTTGTGCACCAATACGACTAGAGCAGAGAAAGAACTTTGACTTGGTTGAATTATACCAGCCTCTAGCATTTCTGCAACCATACGTTCAATTTCACTCTTTTGGGCATAGCGATATCTGTACGGCCTGATGTTTGGAGGAACACTTCCTGGAATCAGATGAATGGCATGATGATGATCACGAATAGCTGGGAGACCTTTGGGAGTCTCAAATACCTTGGAATGATTTTCCAAGACTTTTTGGAGATCTGGAGAAATAGATGATTCCATTGTGGACACATCTAATGAACATAATTGTGCAATTACACCTCTTTGTTCCTTTTTTAGAAGCTTTGTCATACTGTTAGAGCTGATTATCTTTCCCGGTTTCCCTGCAATACCCCTTAATTCAACTTCCTTTCCTTCCACAGAAAATTTCATGAAAAGTTCTTGAAAATTAAAAGCTATTGTACCCAAGGATTGTAGCCATTGGACTCCTAGTAGAACATCAACACCTCCCATTGGAATGGAAAGCATTGGGCTAGTCAATACATATTCTCGTATGGATAGCTTGATATTATGGCACTTTCCCAAGCAATTTATTGTTCCTCCATTTGCAACCTTCACTTGATACTCTCGTGCTGGATATAAGAAGCAATTCAATTCTCTTGCTACCTTACAATGAATAAAATTGTGGGTACTTCCTGAATCAATCAACACTATTACCTTTTTCTTCTTGATTTGTCCTTCTATCTTGATGGTTTGAGGAGTGGAATTCCCGCCAATGCATTACAAGATATGGTCGCATTCATTTCTTCTTTATCTAGGCTTTGTTCCTGGAGTGTATCCTCTTCTTTTGACCTTTCTTGCTCCTTTTCTTCTTCCTCTTCACAATCTATGTAGAATAATTTCTTCTCAACACACTTATGACCTTTAGTGTATTTGCTATCACAACTGTAACAACGACCTTTTGTTCTTATTTCTTCCAATTGTTGTGTTTTCAACCTTATAGGTTGTGGAAGACTAGTGACAAAAACACTTCCATCTTTATAGTTGTGAGTGGTATGCTTCCTCGTTGCCATAATTTTGCTTTCCATTTTTCTTGCTAACCTGAATGCCTTCTCTAATGAATCAGGTTCCCAAAGGTGAACATCATGCTGGATATTATCCTTTAAAGATCCTATGAACACATCAATCCTATGCTCCTTTGGAATATCTTTTACCCTTATGTTCAATTTTTGGAACTCCTCAATGTGCTCCATTATTGAACCCTTTTGTTTGAGAATTATCAATTGGCTAAAAAACGTATTGCTTTTTGTATCCTCATAATGTGCTATCAATTCTTCCGTAAAAATTTCCCAAGTGATAAATTGTTTACGAGAGCAAAGCCATTGATACCATACAAACTGATTTGGTTCCAAATATAAAGTTGCCATACGTACCTTTTGTGTGTTTTGCACATTATTGAGATCGAAGAATTGCTCCATCTGTAATATCCATGTGGCAGGATCCCTGCCATCAAACTTCCTCATATCGATTTTTGGTATATGGTGAGTCTTCGATCCAACATTAGAGTCTATGGAATCATGATTGACATTTCTTTTGTTCTCATCATGAGTTTCCTTTAGTACCCTTTCACCCTTAGTGACCATTTCTTGTAGCAACTTATTCATATTTATCTTCAATTCTTCCATCCTATCAGCCATGCCATCAATTTTAGCATCCATGCCTTTCACCTTAGCTTCCATGCCATCCATCTTAGCTTCTACGCCTTTCTTTAAAAAATCCATCTTAGCTTCTACACCTTTCTTTAAACCATCCATATTAGCGTCTACATCTTTCCTTAAACCATCCATCTTAGATTCTGTTGCTTTTTGTGCAAGTGACACTTGTTGCACTTGTTCTTGTAATTTTGATATATCATATAGCATTTCTTCTTCTTCTTCATGAGTCATGCTAGAGCTTTCAGGTTCCTTACTAGGTGTTTACATTTTCTTTCCTCGGGGCATCAGTTACCGATAATAATGCTCTATTATGCCCATTGAATTCCTTCAAAATAATTTTTCAACCCAAGCTTAAGCAAAAATTTAAGAAAATCTACACACATTTTTTCACTTTGTAGGAGCTTGATATTGCCTCTGATGTATCTCTGTACTTTCTGATTATCTAGTTCTAAATTTGTGAGCTGCAGTAGCCCTCTGTGTCCTCTTTCCAATGCCACAAGTCTGACCCAAATTGGATTCTCCAAGGAAGAGTTATGTGAAATCTCCCACAGTGACTTGATTATAGACTAGTTCAGTAGAGCGAACTTGTATGACGTGCCATGAGTCACTGTTTCGAACTTTGGATCTGAAAAATGCATACAAGAAAACACAGTCTGTCCTCCTTCTGTACCTTCTTACGAAATTTCAATCCAATCCACATAGAGAAAGTTATGATGATTTTCCCCAGGTCACCTGTTTGGAATGTAATTCAGGAGTCTGCAAAAAGACCAACTTCCTCAGATCATATCTCCGCAAATATAGCGCAAAAAAGATCTTAAATTTGGACCCAAGGTTCAGCACGATTTCGTCTCAAATGGGTTTTTCTTTGCAACTTCTGAAATGTTGCAGAAAAAAAGTTATAGCGAAAATGCCACCATGACTTGTTTGGAGCAGCGAAACCCTAGAATCCAAAGCTCTGATACCAAATGTTATGAAACCAGCTCAAGAAAAGATATAAAAGATAGATCAACGCCTTAGAATTCAACCTCTTCGAGGGGGAAACCTCATTTACATTACATAAATGAACAATTCTTTGATGATACAAATGACAAAACCTCCTTTCTATATATAGGAGTCTAAGGAGTCACAATATAATCCAGCCAACCTAACAATAATAATATAAAGCCACAAAAATAACAATAGAGGGATTCTATGGGGCACAATAATAACAATATGGGGGAAATAGGGGCACAACAATATTAATAAGGGGTATAACTACAATAGTAATGGGTTAATAACTAGTATTATAGGGACCCAACTGTCCATCTCTGCTTGTTGAAATATATTGGAAATAAAATCATCTATGGAAACTAGTTGATGATACAAGTTTAACCTATGACCATTGACTATAAATGATATGTCTGATCCATTAATTTTTTTTTACTTCTACAACACCATTATCAAAAAAAGTTCGAATTTATTAGGGACCAAACCAATGAGGAGTAAACTTACTCTTAAAGTATTTAAACCTCAAATAAAATAGTAGGGTCAATCTCCAAATTTGATCTCCATTTTCTTTATAAATCTATCATTCCATGTGATTCTATGTTCTTGTATAAGAGTGGATTTTTATAGAACATCTAATTGCATCTCCTGTAGTTCATTTAACTATAAAAGTATTTGTTGTTGAGCTTCTAATAGATTTAATCTCAATTTTGCTGCAATTTTGAAAGTTTTAATTTGAAATTAATTGGGAAAAAGTATTTCTTTTCATATACCAATTCGTATGGGGTATGACCTATTGTGCTTTTCTATGTAGTTCTACATGCCCATATGGCGCCAATAAGTCTTTCCACCCAATATGTTTGGTGAAGATGAATAATTTTCATCAAAATGGCTTCCAAAACCTTATTTGTTGATTCCACTTGGCCATTGTCCCATGGATGATAATAATTTGACTTCTGGACTTTGATATTTTATTCCTTCAAAATTGACTCAACTAACTTTGATGTAAATTGAGCCACTGATCAATAACTATCTCTACAGGTACCCGAAAGTGGACAAAAAAGTCTTCAAAGAGAAAATATACCACTGACTATTCAATATCTCTTATTAAATCCTTTACTTCTACCCAATTTGTCACATAGTCTATACAAACCAATATGGACCTCTTCTTTCTTGATGCCATATTAATGGGTCCCACAAAGTCTAAGGCCCATTTCTCGAAGGTTCCACAAGGACTTGAGAATGAAGAGTCATTTCATCAACTGCAACTAGATGACCCATTCTTTACCAACTATCACAACTTCTCACATAGTTCATGCCATATTTAAAAATGTTTGGCTAATAGTATCATAGCAGGAGAATTTATAGGTTGTCCTCTTATCTAAAAAATTCCCACCACATGGCTCACCGTGACATTCTTTTAGGATATCTATCATCTCATCCTCTTGAACACATATGTAGATAGGCATGTATACTCTAGTATAGAAAATATATCGTTGAATCCATGGGTATTTAGCACTTTATCTAATCACCTTATAATTTTCATTTCATGAAAAATGTGGTGGAAACTTTCTTGTAGAAAAGTAATTGGCAATATCAACAAATCAAGGAGTTATAACAAAAATTGCAAATAAATTGTCATTAAGAAAACTATATATTATAGGAATAGTATCACCAGGATAGTTTGTGTAAGAAAGGAAATACGCTACCCGATTTTCTCTCTTAGGCTTGTCTAAAACCGCGAAGTTAAATTTTTGCAATAGTAGTATCCATCTTCTAATTATGCCATTTGTTATTGGTTTATTCATTAAGTATTCGATGGAAAAATGATCAGTATGAAAAAATATTTCATATCCCATAATGTAATGATGAAACTTATTAACTAATTAAACAACTGCCAAAAATTCATTTTCTATAACAGTTTAATTAAGTTCAGCCGTAGTTATGTTTTTAATGATGTAGTAAATACAACATGTTCTTTGTTGTTCTCTTTGTCCTAAAATTTCTCCTATGGATGAAAAGGTAATGTCCAATTAGGTCCTCTTAACATAGGAATTGTAGAACGTTTCTTTTTGAGTATATAAAAAGTAATTTTTTAATCATTATCCCAGTAGAATTCAACATCCTTTCCAAGAATTTTAAACAATGGGGAGGCAATTTTCAGAAAATTATTAATGAAACATGTATAATACCCTGCATGTCCTAAAAATCCTTTTACATCCCTTTGTGACGATGGAGTTGAAAAGTTAACAATTACTTCAATCTTATGTTGACCTACCTTAATACACAAGAAATATACATGATTCCCAAGGACATTTCCTTGATTAAAAACTTAAAAACATTTTATTTTACTTAAGGAAACATTATATTCTTGACATATTTTTAAAAATTTCTCTAGGTTATCAAGGGCTTCCTAAAATTTATTCTCGTAAATGATGAAATCATCCATTTACACTTCAACACAATCATGGATAAAATTAAAAAAATAACCAAGACTTCCATTTGAAATGTAGCAGGCACATTACAAATTCTGAAAGGTAATATTTTATAAGCATAGGTACCCTAGGGGAAAGTAAAGGTCATTTTATCATGTTCTTCTAGAGTTATTCTTATTTGATTATAGCCATTAAAACCATCTAGGAAAGACAAATATTTCTTTCTAGCCAACTTATGTAGGACTTGATTTGTGAAAGGCAAACGGAAATGGTCTTCTAGACTAGCTTTATTATGTTTCCTTTAGTCTATACATACCCTCCATTTAACACTCTTTTTAGGAACAATAAACAATTCTAAAACCCATTGGATTTTAGATATAGGGTAGATGAAATGAACATCTAATAATTTATGGAGTTCCTTTTCGACTATTTCTTTCAAGATATGGTTCATTCTCCTTTGTGGTTGTCTCACATGTTTAACATTTTCTTGAATGTATATTTGATGTGTGTATGTATCATGGTGTATTCCTAGCATATATATATATTTTTTTGAATAAGACTACTCCTATATTGATAAAAAATATTTTTACAAAGAGGTAGCGGCCTCAAGAGGTCTAGCCCTGGAAGGCAGCTTACTCACATTACAATTCTGAAAATTGACTCAAGAAAACTAGTAGAAGACCAACTACAACCTAGACCATGATTGGTACATAGAGACATGAATCACATTGTCCAAAAAAGTAGACTAACCGGAGTACCAATACTGCTTGACTAAGCTGATACATATCACCTGAACTGAAAACTTAGTCAAAAAACAACTAAACCTTTAGCCTTGAATAGACACGGAAACTGCAACAGAGAACGAAAACCTGATTATGCATCTTGAATGGTGGAAGGCACTTCTTCCACAATCTGACATCCAAAACTGGAGGAATCATCATCGTCTGAGGGATGGCTCTCTTCTCTTGGCGAACCACCTTCAATCGGAACACTCGGACATGCCAGAGTTGGCTTATCCTGGGAGGTAGAACCACTTGGGACTTTGTTCTGCTGCCTATGATACCGAGAGGTACCTGGTAACTCTTCCACCCTCAGCTTCATATTCGCATTTGGAGTTTCCAAAACCAAGCCAACTGTGCCTTTGCTCAGCTGAATAGTAACCAAAGAAATGAAAGAGTGATTGCTAAGAGTGCAGGGGATTTGAAAGCGGGTTGTATGAGCGTGAGAATGGAGGGAGTTCGACAGTAAGGCTTGGTTCCCCTGACCTCGACCATGACCTCGCCTAGTGGCTGGATGGCTTTCTGTGCCGAAACCTGATGAGCAAGAAGAAGTATCTGAGGAAGAGGAAGATTCCTGGCAAATGGGTCGACCATGGGAGCATCCCCTTCTATAGCCCATTCTTTGGTGCAGAATAGGCATGCTGATCGGAACAAAAGGTAAAGTGCAAGTAGCAAATCTTTGCGGACCAGGAGAGACTGGAAGGGGGAGAGTAATCACGCTAGAAGGAGACCTAAAAAAGCAGGAGGACAAACGAGAAATGAAAATTCTGGTAGGACTTTGGAAAACCAGGAGTTCCAGCTGAGAATCTACCCCGCATTTCTGAGTGCAATGGGTCCTTGGATTAACCCAAGAGTAGAGCACTGCAACTATGAGGAGACTAGACATTCACAGAGGAGGAACAAAGCAAAATTGGATGAGCGCCATGAAATAAGAGCGAAGATGCCAATATAGAATGTCGCGCTGCATTAACGCAACAATGAATAAGCTTGCGAGTAGATTGAAGTCTGGTAGCGAGTGAGGCTAGATGGCGTTGAATGTGCTTCACGCACCGGCCCATCCCGCTGTCTTTGTACCCCTAACTATACTGTTCACCCGCATCCGGGAATGTATTCCCAACATATCAATATAATCCCAAGAAAAAAATTGGAATATTATCGCAATAATGAAATTAGTTGTTCTTGATAGATATTTTTTAATTCAAAATTGATATTTTAAGTTTTTCCAATTATTTTATTGTAGGAATGTGATATAAAATGTACAAGAAATATTAATAGATCGGTGTATTTTAAACTATCCAAAGTGCATATTTCCTGAAAATTCTAACCTAGAAAAGAATTCAAAGAAAAATGTTGAGAACTAAATAAAGCTTGTTCAAAAATCACATGAAAATTTTCAGATTTCTTAAAAGTTGTAGGAATTTTAGACTATTCAGAAATGACAAAATTGCCAAATTTGCAGATTGTTCAATTTTTTTTATATTTTATAAAGTTTTGTGTTGTGGCCAAATTTCACGATGAAATATTTTTCAATTCATCAATAATGTCAAATTCAAGTATGTTTTTCAGTATTTTTGGTTTTTTAGGAACCATCTCTTAGGAAAAGGAGTTGTCTTACAAGTTTGAGGATGTTCTTGTAAAGAGACAATTTGTTTCATTATTGTTTTTGGTTTTTATGTTTTATTTGTAGTTTCCTTTTTTTGTTCAATTATGACAGTATATTTTTGGTTTACATATATTCCAGATCTAAAATTAATATTTTCCAATTGACATGACTGTTACTTACTTTTACAAAAAATTACTATAATTTTACTAGATTTTCCTGTAATTGCACAAAAAATTCCTATAATTTTATTGAATTTATCTTTAATTGTACAAAAAAGTCTTGTAATTTTAGAGGGTAAATAATATATTTAGGAAATTATTTATATTATGCATTATAATTAGGTTTTTCAATTTTCCAGTCAGATTTGCAATTGGATGAGAAGGAATTTGTATAGGTTGTGGGGGTGGCTAATTAAATATAAGTTGTAATTGATGGGGTTGAGTTAATTCTAGTTGTTGAGGAGGATGTTCTTGTTGAAGAAGAGGTGGATATGATTTTTGAATTTGTGGGTATTGTTGATATGAATACTCTTGATATTGGGGTTGAGGTTTCTCATAGGGACGTTGTTCATATGGGGGCTGAAATTATTGTTGTGGAGGATAAGGATGGGTAGGTATAATTCCATAGGAAAATCCTCTCTAACCTACTAATAGGGATGAATTTTGACTTGCTATGGAGGCCATGCCCTCCATGGCATTGGAGAATTCCATGTAATTTTAGGAAGATTATAATAAGGAATATTTTTTTGACAGGAATCTTAATACCTACCTAGTCCACATGGTTGCCAAGGTCTCTAGGGTGAAATGTTGTAAAGTGATTATCTATTTCTAGAGTCTCCTTAGTAAGTTTATTTTATTTTAGGTAGGTCAAACATTCCTTAGATTTATGTGGTTATGCACAAATTAAATAAACTTGAACATTATCTAGAGGACACTCTCTTAATGGATGTTTCTTTCGACATTTAGTATAGAAAATATACAAAAATTGATTCTTGCTCTTATTTCTTCCTCCTAATTTTTAAATCATCTATCTGAGAAGTAAGTGTATTTAAAAGATATGTTTTGCAACCCTATAATGAATTTCCTAATTCTACTCTAGTAATACCTCCAGTAATTGATTTAGTAACTTTGGTAAGATGATTTCTTATCACCGCACAAGTTTTAGCTTTCCCTCTTGAGTATTTCCTACAAAAATCATTAATTCTATAATTAGTATGTCTTCCAGATTAATCACATGTTATAGAATGGGTCGACGTTTCAAACCAACTAATGTGGTTCATCCTTAGGACAAATGGTGAGAAAAATAGTCTTAACAAAAGATTAAATATCAGAGAAGCATCCGAGTCTTGAGGTAGCCATTAGGAACTAGCCGTTGAAAACTAGCTGTTAGGTTAAGAAACAGTTAAGGGGAAAAATGTTAAAGAATTAGTTAATTTTTTAAAAATTAAATTATATCTTAATTTTAGATTATAATAATAAATTCCAAAATTAAAAATAAATAAATAAATAACTAAATAAATATAATAATAATAAAAATAAAAATAATAAAAACAAATGATAATAATAACCTTTTTTTTAAATAAATAAATAAATAACAATAATAACCTCAATAGTAATAATAATAATGATAATAATGATAATAATAAAAAAAATAATAATAATAAAAATAATAACCTTAACAGTTAAAAAAAGAAAAATAAAAAAGGAAAACTATCACGATGAGAGGGCAAGAATCCAACTCTTGCTTAATTTCCAACCATCATCTCGATTGAGGTTGATAGATTGCTTCTCAATCTCAATGGATTCTCTAAGTTTTTGATGATGGAAATGATCAACCCTAGCAATGACCTAAGAATTCTCAATGCACACATGGTGCTTTGATTTTGCAGCATGTTCAGCTAAGGCAGAGGAATCGGAGCGATTATGTCTAATGTCTGCCGCATGCTTTTGGATTATCTGGTTTATGGAGCGACCCGTCTCACCTATGTAGGGAATACCACATGAGCATGGAATAGAGTAAACCCCTTTCATATCTTTGGGGTCAATCGAGTCTTTGATTGACCTACAAGAATTTCTAATGGTATTAAGGGGTTTAAAAGACACATATATTTTATTCTTTTTAAGAATATGAGCAATCCTATCAGTGGTCCCTTGGATGAAGGGAAGCACCACATTGGAAATTGGGTCATCACGAGATGGCTTAACACGAGTTTCTTTACAGGCCCTTTGAAATGCTCTGAGACCTAGGTGTTTGTTGTAGCCATTATTTTTAAAAGCTTTCAAAAGGTGAGATTTATCTTCTTCTAAGTGATACTCTAAAAAAATCCTAAGGGCATGAGTGGAAAGAGTGCTAAGCACTCCTACCTTTTGGGCAAGAAAATGATGAGAAGAGGTGTGGAGATACTGTTCTGTGTGGGTTTATTTGCGAAAAACTTGGTGAGAAACAGTACCATCATCATTACAGGAGAGAAGAATGTCAAGAAAAGGGAGGCGCCCATTAGCTTCAACTTCCATCATGAATTTATGAATTCAAATTGGGTATTGAGGTGGTTTAGAAAAAGATCCAACTTTTCATGCCCATGGGGCCAAACGACATAAGTGTCATCGACAAATCTCTTCCATTTTTTGGGGCAGAATAGAGCAAAAGCCAAAGCTTTGGTCTCGAAATCTTCCATGAATTAGTTGGCTACTATGGGAGAGAGGGGAGAACCCATTACCACCCCACAACTTTGCTAAAAAAACTCACCTTGGAAGTTGAAAAACGTGGATGTGAGGAAAAGACTTACTAAAGAGGCTGTGTCCTCATCAGTAATCTGATTAGTGCCTTTGATAGCCTCTTGAATAGAGATTTTCGTGAAAAGGGAAACAACATCAAAGCTAACTAAAAAATCACTGGGGTCAAACCTCATTTCTTTTACTTCTTTGATAAAAGAGGCAGTGTCTTTTACAAAAGATTCAGTGCGACCAACAAGAGGTTTGAGCTTGCGAGCCAAGAATTTGGCAAGAAGATAAGAGGGACCACCTATCGTGTTAACAATAGGTCTCAGGGGGACCATGGTTTTATGGACCTTAAGGAGGCCATAAATCCTAAGGATAAGAGGATTGCTTTCAATCAGCTTCTTGCTAAAAGGATTAAGAGTCTTATTAGATTTTATGGCAAACGCGATTTCTTTGGAAACTCTTTTAAGGGGGTTCTTTTTAAGCTTACAGTAACTGCCACTATTGTGAAGATGATCGATCATTTTATTAACATAATCAACCTTATCAAGAATAACAACCGCTCCTCCCTTATCAGCTTTCAGGATGACAATGTCAGGGTTATCCTTTAAAGATTTAAGGGCAAGGAACTCATTCTTGCTAATGTTGCTTTTGGGAAGTTTTTCTTTCCTAAGCACAATAGCACAACCTTGCCAAATAACCTCCTTGACATTATTAGGAAGGTCACGAGTTCCAAATTCGATGTTAAAAATAATGTCATCGACCATAATTTTCTTGGGGGCTAGGGAAAAATTAAGCCCTTTATTTAAGAGATGAAAAAGAGAAGGATTTAAAACACATCTAGAAATATTAATAACATTTTTAGAATGACTAAAGAATTTATTGTTGTTATTATTATTATTATTATTCAAAGAGTGAAAAGTGTTCATACTATTACTATTGATAGGAAAATTAATAGTATTATAATTCGAGGAGGGATATTGCTTCCTATTATTACCACTACTAGGCAAAATAATAGAATCCTTAAGATTAATAAGATCTATTATAGAAGCTATGGAATGATTAGGGTTAAATTTGTTATTAGAATTAGAGGAATTAGGGTTAATATTCAAATTAGAATAAGCGATATGGGAGTTAGTAATACTATTCGAGAATTTAGTTTCAGAAGAAGAATTAAAAACCGTTGAAAAGATAGGAGACTTGGTCCTAGGAATATCAATAACGAGGGATGAAGGAACAACATATTGGGGTGTAGGAGTAGATAGGGGCATAGGAGTAGCGGAAAGGGGATTCGAACCATTGGCCAAGATGGAGGGGCGATATGGATTCGGGCCAGTAAAGGAGGGATCTGCTGAGAGGAAGGGACCACTGATGGGGGCGGGGAAGGATCAGGGTTTCAACCACCTGATTCACCACAAGAGCAGAGAGGATGACTGAGGGACGTGAAGGAGGTCAGGATTGATAGGGAACTATGGAATGGAGGGTTGGAATGCGATGGATGAGATAGGGTAATGGGGCAAGAAACGGAAGAGACTACAGACTAGGGAGCAGAAGATAACCGAGGAGAAATACTCCGAGAGCCGCTTGCAGATTCTGAGGAATGAAGACCGATCCAGGGTACTAGCTGGTTAGATGGAGAGAGGCCATGACCCATAGTGGCAGGATTTGATTCAACGTTCAAAGATGAGCATGAAGATATCTGAGGAAGAGAAGAATTGGATGGGACAACTAAATCATCTTGTCTTTCGATCCAAGAGTTAAGTGCAGAGATCTGTTCTTGACTAATCCGGCTTGATGGAGGTGAAGAAGAGGATGTGAAATCCAAGAACCGAGAATAACTCCTTTGCAGTTTACTAAATTTAGTAGATTGTTTCTTCTTGGCAATATCATCCATACACAGAGCCTTCCCAATAGAACAACCATCAATAACGCCCCAAAGCTCACTCGAAATGTTGTTCGCCAACTCCAAGTGAAGAGAAAATAATTGACAGGATAAAAAATTGAGATCCTTCCTAACTCTGTAGATTTCGAATCTAATCAAAGCGAGATTGGTTTTTTAGAAAAAAAATTCTTATTTTTGGAATGGTTAAGGGGATGATTAATACAGGCAAAAACAGGAACCATGAATGCATCTCTGCAGCGTTTCAATAACGTAAGATCTATTTTTCTTTTTGAAACCTGCAGACGAGTTCATTCAAACTAATGAACTTTATCAGCTATATCCCTTTTGTGTAGGGTTATAATGTTAGATCTCAGACTTTTGTGATCCATATCGATAATCAGTATGTCTTCAGAATTAATCACATGCTATAGAATGGGTCAACGTTTTGAACCAACTAATGTGGTTCATCCTCACGACAAATGGTGAAAAAAATATTCTTAACAAAATATTAAATAACAGAGAAGCATTCGGGTCTTGAGGTAGCTGTTAGGTTAAGAAATAGTTAAGGGGAAAAAATATTAAAAAATTAGTTAATTTTTTTAATTAAATTATATCTTAATTTTAGCTTATAATAATAAGTTCTAAAATTAAAAATAAATAAATAAATAACTAAATAAATATAATAATATAAATAATAATGAAAATAATAAAAAATATAATAACCTTAATAGTAATAAAAATAATAATAATAAAATAATAATAATAATAATAATAATAATAATAATAATAATAATAATAATAATAGCAGTAGTAGTAGTAATAAAATGATCGATCATCTTCACAATAGTGGCAGTTACTGTAAGCTTAAAATGAACCCCCTTAAGAGAGTTTCCAAAGAAATTGCGTTTGCCATAAAATCTAATAAGACTCTTAATCCTTTATGCAAGAAGCTGATTGAAAGCAATCCTCTTACCCCCAAGATTTATGACCTCCCGAACATCCATAAAACCGGGGCCCCTCTAAGACCTGTTGTTAACACGATAGGTGGTCTCTCTTATCTTCTTGCCAAATTTCTTGGCTCGCAAGCTCAAACCTCTTGTTGGTCACACTGAGTGTTTTGTCAAAGACTCTACCTCTTTTATTAAAGAAGTAAAAGAAATGAGGCTTGACCTCGATGATTTGTTAGTTAGCTTCGATGTTCTTTCCCTTTTCATGAAAATCCCTATTCAAGAGGCTATCGAAGTCATTAATCGGATTACTGATGACGACATGACCTCTTTAGTAAGTATTTGCCTCACCTCCATGCTTTTCATCTTCCAAGGTGAGTTTTTTTAGCAAACTTGTGGGGTGGCGATGGGTTCTACCCTCTCTCCCATAGTATCCAACTTATTCATGGAAGATTTCGAGATCAAAGCTTTGGCCTCTGCTCTATTCTGCCCCAAAAAATGGAAGAGATTTGTCGATGATACCTGTGTCATTTGGCCCCATGGTCGTGAGAAGTTGGATCTTTTTCTAAACCACCTCAATGCCTAATCTGAATTCATCAAATTCACGATGGAAGTTGAAGTTAATGGGCACCTCCCTTTTCTTGAAATTCTTCTTTCCCATAATGATGATGGTACTGTTTCTCATCAAGTTTTTCGCAAAGAAACCCACATAGAATAGTATCTCGACGCCTCTTCTCATCATTTTCCCACCTAGAAGGTAGGAGTGCTTAACACTCTTGCCACTCATGCCCTTAGGATTTTTGATGAGAATAACTTAGAAGAATAAAAATCTCATCTTCTAAGAGTTTTCGAAAATAATGGCCACAACAGACATCTAGGCCTCAGAGCGTTTCGAAGGGCCTGTAAAGAGGCTCGTGTTAAGCCATCTTGTGATGATCCCATTTCCAATGTGGCACTTCCCTTCATCCAAGGGACCACTGATAGGATTTCTCATATTCTTAAAAAGAATAAAATATATGTGTCTTTTAAACCCCTTAATACCATTAGAAATTCTCTTAGGTCGGTCAAAGACCCTATTGACCCCAAAGATATGAAAGGGGTTTACTCTATTCCATGCTCATGTGGGATTCCCTACATAGGTGAGATGGGTTGCTCCATAAACCAATGAATCCAAGAGCATGCGGAAAACATTAGACATAATCGCTCTCGTTCCTCTACCTTAGCTGAAGATGCTGCAAAATCAAAGCACCATGTGTGCATTGAGAATTCTCAGTTCATCACTAGGGTTGATCATTTCCATCATCGGAAACTTAGAGAAGCCATTGAGATTGAGAAGCAATCTATCAGCCTCAATCGAGATGATGGTTGGAAATTAAGCAAGAGCTGGATTCTTGCCCTCTCATCATGATAATTTTCCCTTCTTCTTTTTTCACTGTTAAGGTTATTATTTTTATTATCATTATCATTATTATTATTACTATTGAGGTTATTATTGTTTTTTATTTATTTATTTAAAAAAATTTAGGTTATTATTATTATTTGTTTTTATTATTATATTTATTTATTTATTTTAAATTTTGGAATTTATTATTATAAACTAAAATTAAGATATAATTTAATTAAAAAAAAAATTAATTAATTTTTTAATATTTTTCCCCCTTAACTATTTCTTAACCTAATAGCTAGTTTTCAATGGCTAGTTCCTAGCGGCTACCTCAAGACCCAGATGCTTCTCTGCTATTTAATCTTTTGTTAAGACTATTTTTCTCACCATTTGTCCTGAGGATGAACCACATTAGTTGGTTCGAAACGTCGACCCATTCTATAACATGTGATTAATCCAGAAGACATACTAATTATCGATATGGATCACAAAAGTCTGAGATCTAACATCACTAATTCTGTCAAATGTTAGATGAGAAATGTCACCAAGACCCACTAAATTGAGTATATCTATATATTAATCACATAAGAATTTCAAGAATATTTTGTGGACTATGTGAGGACTCAAATCATGTTGTTTTGATTTCTTCAAATTGTACAAGAATATCTCTAGGTAATATTGTAGGATTTTTTCTTCTTGTTGCATCATTCAAAATGTATCCTCATGAGAATATCTATGTCTACAATATGGTTGGTATTTATTAACAAAATATGTCTTCATATCATCCCAATATGCAATAGTACCTTCACTTAATCCCATGAACCAACATAATGCATCTCCTTTCAATGTTGTAGGAAATAAACATAATTTTTGCACATTGGTATTATAAGCATAACTACAACATAAAATATCAAATAAAAGTAAAAACTAGTTAGGACCTTCAGTTACCCTACCGTAAACGATTGGTAAAATAGACAATGCAATGTTCTTCATTCAAACTTCAACCCCTATAATTTCCATAATAGAAAATCCAAATGTTGCTTCTATGTCATTGCCATCTTCTGGTGGTTGTCGACTTCTTCCTCCATTTCCTCATCCTCTTCCACAATTATTCCATTTCTATGTCCATTGCCTTCACCTCCTGCTATATTAGGTCCTCTTTCCTTGTCTTCCATATCGTCATTCCAAGGTATAGTGTATATTGTATTCCACTTTTTAGGAGAAAAGTTAGGATGTAGTTCTAATTGCACCCTTGATATATCACTTTATGTACGTGATCCTTTTTATCCTTGATGTACTTAGTGAGTTTCTAACCATCATATGATCTTAATTATCACTTGTGGAGCCGCTTGAAAAGATAAATAAAATAATAATTTTCTTCTTCCAAAAATACATTTTGACCAAATCAAAAGCATGAAGAACTTGTTAGAAACAATAATATTTTTGTTTTTCTCAAGTAC
Organism: Pinus tabuliformis; assembly: GCA_031772625.1. NCBI lineage: Eukaryota > Viridiplantae > Streptophyta > Pinopsida > Pinales > Pinaceae > Pinus > Pinus tabuliformis. The sequence continues at coordinate 1,077,158,924 of CM062816.1, forward strand.
AATGATAATTATGAAGATAAATCATAGCTACACATTATTCAACACTCCCTCTTAGCTAGGGGGGTAATCATAATCATAGTCAAGATGTCATAGATGTTGAAAAGGTTATCTATGGAAAACTCAAGATTTAGATCAACATCAACAATAGTTCATCACCACTAACATAAAAAAACTACCAAATCACCATGGCATTATCCATTCACCATAACCATGGTACCATCATATTCATAAATAGTCTACCAAAGAGACATAAATAAATTAGCAAGTACATCATAACTAGAGTATTGGCATATCCATGGATGATAACAACAAGCTCTCTCTAAAACTACATCTAAGCTAGATGTTGATAGATGACACTTCTTCCTAGAGTAATATGGGTTTCAATACATAGAGTAACACACTCTATGAGTAAATTGGTGGCTCTAGTCCCTCTCTCCTTTGCAGTGAGAGTGTCCATCCATGCTATCATCAAATCAACACTCCCTCTCAAGGAGAGAGGGAAACTGCAGTACAAGTACAACCTTGTCCCTGAAGTATACAAACATCATATAGGACATAGAATTTCTCAAAATATCAATTGTTATCTCTCTCTTCATGTGACATGTCTTGATACTAGATCTCAAGGTGCCTCGACATGTCATCAAGCTCTCATTTCCTCTTGATCAAACAATCTTACAAGTTGGAGCCATACTGCTTATCATCTTTCTAACCGAGTTACATTATACTAAGTGCAATATATGTCAAATTTCTGGTCAATAAAAGATAATAATGGATCCCAACTTGAAGTAATATTCAAACTCTTTATGTCTCTATCACTCCTTACCCAATATTAATACTTGTAACTATACTTCTTTATTTGAGACAAATTTCAAGCCATAATTGACTGTGCCATGAAAAAAATGTACTAATCTTGTACTTTAATAAAAGATGAGCCTCAAATCCTGGCTCAACCATACACTGGCCTTCTTATCCTAGATCCCTCTTCAAGGTGTTCTTTCTAAAACAAATCTGATTTGATACCTTTACTACTGATGCAATATAAACACATCATAATTCCTTGTTACAAATCTAGAGGTCAACTCCCCTTGAAGCTAAAACTTCTTCGTCTAGAGAAAATCATCTAATCACTACAACTATCTTTGACAAATGAGCTTTCCTACTTTTGTCATAAAATAAATCGTACAGGATCCTTGTTGCATGATCTATGAGGAGCTTGTACAAATCCTTCTTTTTCTTACAAGCATAAGACTCCTTCATAAACCTTAAAGGCTTAAGGTAGCTCATGCGTACACTTATCCTTTCATCAAGAAGACAATTTAAGTCCATCTGATGTAATAGTAGGTATCATTAGGATAATAACCTATTAGCAAAAGTGTCCCTCAAAATATTTTTTCTCTCCCTCTTAATGAGGTAATCCTTATCTTTGTACTTCTCTAAGATTGTCATTCATTGATTCTTTGAAAGTATCAAGGCATACTTCAATCTGGTTGATCTACAAGCTCCTTATGAGTTCAGATTCCAACTAATCCTATATATCTAAACACAAGTCCTCTTTTCATAGGTGTTATTCTTCCATTACTTATTTATGCTGCCATAACCTTGGAAGCCTTCATTATGTACCTTCAAACCTCTATAGGTGGCCAACTTGGAAGAACAATCAGAGTTAATAAAAGAATTGAGTGACAAAAGACTATCTTATCAATAAAAACAATAGTAATAATTATTAAGGAGAGACATAAAGTAGTTATATTTGAGAATATATCAGCTCCCTCTCAATCCCTCATCCATCTTTCAGTTTGTTTATCATTCTGGCGTCATTATTTCCTAGCAAAAACTAGGGTTCCTATTTTCAGCAGAAATATCTAATCATAGGGTTTTTCCCATAATCCCTAGGCTTTATTCTCCATATATTTTTCTAACTAGGGATTTTAACTTTATACCCTAGAATATTACAAATTTCTTGCTAGGATGAGTTTAGAAGACTTTAAGTATTGTAAATATCCTTTCAAGTCCAACTTTCTTTGACATATAGGTTTTTCAATGGGATGTCTTTACCAATATGATGTGACCTGGTCGTTGTTGAAATTGTAACTATTATCGATATTCATAATGTACTTATGGCCACTTGATCCAATTATATTTATCATTGTAAAGCATATTTATAAATTCTTGAGTCAAAGGAAAATTTATTTTGAGTCAAAGTCCCATTGTGACTTTTAAAATGTGTAAATTAAAATTTTTAAAATGAGAATTTTGGCTCCCTTCAACTCAAGTCAACCATGGCTAGGAGACATTTCCATTCACCCTAGACATAATAATATATAAAGGAATATCAAGCTCCTCATTTGGATAATTTGCATTCCTCTCTCAAGATAGTTTCTTGGCTAGTGAGTGAAGGATAAGATAGATAAAGAAGGACGAAGAAGAAGGATGAATTTTCTCTCCTATCTCTCTCTAGAAACTCACACATGTGCATGAATCTCTCTCTTTGTGATTCACATTTTTCATGGAAACTGTTGTAGAGGGTAAACATTTTCCAGGTTACTGAGGTAATTGTTGCAGTGCTGAAATTCTAGGGAAACTAGTATTGCAGGAGGTCTGAAATTTTGGAAGTGTAGGATCAAGAGTGAATTATAGGATCAAATATGGGTGACTTGAATTGGAGGAGAAGATTGGGTTTTACCATAGTTATATGTGTGCCTCTCATTTAACAAGAATAATTTCTTTATTGAAAAGGTTGTTTGGTTTTCTATATAGAGGGTTTTCCCAGAGTAAATATTGTCTCTCTTTTTTCATTGTGATCTCTACTGTCAGGCCAGGAGTAACTCCAGACTTGGCAGAAAAACTGATTCATTTATTTCATTAGGTAGCTATTGTTATATACATGAATGTGACTGATCAGTTCATCTTCTTGATGATTGTTCACATTCCACATTCACCCAATCGCAGAGGATTAGGTATCAACATTCCCCCCCTTAATCTGAAGGGATGTTGGTAAGTCCAAGCATCGTTTTGAATCTTTCAAGCTTTTCTCTTCCAAGCGCTTTGGTGAAGATGTCTGCAATTTGCTCATTTGTGGAACAATGACGGAGATGGATTGTTTTGGCCTCTATTATCACTGACAAAATTTCAAAGAAAAAAAAAGGATCTCCATAAAGAAATCTCACTTCAAGTAAGGATATGCTTCAAAGTTTTGGTAGTTATGCTTGGTATAATCTTTTCAAACATTTCCATTCAGTTTTGGAGGGTCTTGAAACATTTGAAAGAATGTTTTAATAGAAAATTTCTCAAATAGCAAAGTTTTGGGTTGAAACTATGATTTTTGAAACAACTCAGCAGTTTCGTAGCGCGCTACGAAACTGCTGAAGGTGACAGTTTTGTTTTTTGAGGATCTACCTTGAAAGAAAAAGAAGATTATTTTGAAAGGGATGTTGCCGCAGAGGTGTAATAAGATCACTTGAGAAGGTTTGAGCCCTAATCAAAAGGAAAATTGAAGAAATGAAGATACATACGCATGCTAAACCTTGCGCTACGAAATCAGTGTTTTCGCAGCGCGCTGTGAAACCCCTGTAGCAGCCTGTTTCAGTAGAAACAAACTGTTTTACTAGGTAACTTCCAGAAGCTTTCCAGAGCAGCTGAGAACTCAATTTTTCAAAATGAAAGAGGCTTTTCTTCCTAACATGCTGAATTACAAAAACCTCTTTCAGTTTCTTCAATTCCATTCTGAGGTGGGAGAAATGTGTGGTCAAAGTTGCGCTACGAAACTGCTGTAGGTGCAATTTTTCATCTCCTGTTTGACAACTGTTTTTCAAAGACTCATTCTGGGCGGTAGGAAAAGTGTTTCAAAAAACCAAGAGAGGTTTTTGTTAAGCACAGACAGGTTCACAAAAACCGCCTTCAGTTTTTCCAAATACAATTTTTACGAGAAGTTATGACCTCTGTCCCAAGACCTATTTTTCAGCCAGAACAGAGCAAGGGACAGTTTCCTGTTTGACACGTGTTTTTCAACGACAGATTATGAACAGCTGGAGGAATGTTTTAAAAAACCAGGAGAGGTTTTTGTTCTAGAAATCATGGGCTACAAAAATCTCCTTCAGTTTCGTAAAATGTGTCATGGATGAAGAGATAAAGGCTCTGAAATTTTCAAGGATCTAAACCTAAAAACAGGGAAACATGTTCCCTAATTTCTAGGGTTTGTCATCAGCAGTTGGGTGACCACGTGGGAGGCTTCATCAAATTCGACTTCATGGAGTTTTAGGTGTCAAATAATGCTTTAAATGCTTAGTTAAGATTGTTGAATCATGATAAGGAGTTACACTCCTAGTTGTATTAGGTCTCTAGGACTGCTAGTTAGGTGTCATTTGCATTTAATAGTTAGTTTTGAGTGTCATTAGGTGTCACTAATGGAAAATTCGAATTCTCTTGTTGAGGGATGATGGAATCCTAATTGTAAATGCTTTATATAGAGCAAGAGGTCAAATTTGCAAGGGATTGGAGACTTTTTGGCTCAACTGCTGCTCTATGTGCAGACTGTGTATATTTTTAACCTAATGCAGAATTTCTACTTAGACAACTCAAGATTCATGAAGAGTTCTTGTATGTTCTTGTTTTGATGGCATCTTCCAATACTTACATTGTAGTGAGGTTTACTTATGATACTTAGAATTCATCAATGATGCTCTGACTTCCTTCATAGATAAACTAACTGTGTTTCACTGTTTTATATTTGCATTTCTGCACTTGAATTCTATAATGCCTTGACTTCCATGCTAGGTAGAATGTTTTGGCTTCACTACTCAGGATTCAAAGAGGGTTTTTAATGTCCTATTGTCTCATGGCTTTCCTCTTTCACTTGCTTGTAGTGGTATGAATACATGTTACTTAGAACTCATCAATGATGCTCTAACTTCCTTCATGTATTTATAAACTGTGTTTCCTTGCATTGTATCTTTGTTTTGTTGATGTATAAAAACTCTCTATGCCCTGACTTCATGTTAAGATGATCTTGCTGTGGTACTGAACATACTTTGACTCCATAGCCCAATGGTAGCCAACCTTCATCTTTCAACCTATAAACATATACAATCACAAACCATAGAGTTAGCCATCTATCTTATTCTTTAATCAAAATCTTTAACCCTTTGAGAGAGCCCTCTCAGGCTGAGGAGGCTAAGCCTCAGCCAAAAGTTTGGTTTGAAATAGTTACTCAAAGTCTTCCTGATCAGCAACCTATCAGGGGCATGATTTTGTGATAACATTTTGGTGCGTCTGCCGGGAGTCCGAAGATTATTCATTCCCGAAATCATGAAGCTGAACTTCTGAAGGTAGCAGGAGCTCAGAAGGTTTTTGAGGCTGCAAAACTACCTTGGCGACTCCACACATCGAATAAAAAATTGGAAGGTGACTCCACTGCTAGAAGATCAGTAGTTTGATGAAGTTTCAAGATGAGTTCCACTGCAAGAATGAATGCCAGGTATGCTCCTATGAATCGGTCTCATATCCCTGGTTTTCCAAATCCTATGCCAAAGGTTGATTGGTTAGAGGATCTTCCGATATTCAAAGATGAAAAGAAAGACAATGCTGCTCTTCATTTGGTTAGGTTTCATATGCATGTACGCAGTCTTAAGGTTCACTTTCTTGAGGATTGTCTCATGAAGATGTTTATGACCACTTTAGAAGGAAAATCATGGTCTTGGTATAAAAGTTTGGAAAATGGTTCATTATATTCTCTTGCTGATTTCCATGATGTGTTCTATGACATGTATAAAGAATGTCATCCTTCCTTATTGTTGCTCAAAGATTGCTGTAGACATTCTTTAAATCTTATTCAATACTTGGAGGATTGTTATGATGATGATGAATTTATGGATGAAGAAATTTTAGAGGCTCTTCATAACAATGCATTCCAACACCAAGAAGAAGGTATAATATCTCATGAAACGCAACATGAAGATCAGCAGGGGTTTACTTGTGAAAACCATGTTCAATCCTCTGATATTGATGTAGAGATGCAGCAGATTTGTCAGGCTTCAGATCATTATGAGTATGAAATTGATTGCAAACAACAAGAAGAAATATTGGAGGAAATTTTCTATGACCCTCAGGCGGAGGAAAAGGTTGTTCATTTTTGTGATTCCTTGCAGCAGCTTGCATCAAAGAATGATCTTTATAATGAAGAAAATTACATTGTTTGTGGGCATCATTTAGAAAGGCAGTTCGATAGCATATCTAAAGAATCTGGTGTGGTTGGGAATCAGTTGTCCAGAGATGTAGAATGTTATGATGATCATCAACATAACCATGTATTCTTTGACCCTATAAGTGAATATATGGACAAGCTTTGTACTCCGATCTTTCATTTTCATTTGCATTATGAAGATCAAGTATATTATGAGTTGATGTGGTCATCTCACTACCATGGTTATTTTGAGGTTGAATGCAGTCAAGAGCCTCCAATATCAGAGAAGACAATTGATTGGCTTTATTGGAAATATCATGTTGCTTGAGCTACAAGTGGAGCTTGCAGCTGATAGGGTAGGTAGGTAGGAAAGTGCAAATAAGCTCAAGGTGACTGAGCATTTTTATTTTTCAGTAGATATAGACTTCTTTCTCCTACAGTGATCATCAAGCTTAAGCCTGAGGTGAAGGCCCAAGGAACTTAAAGAAGATGTTTGTCAAATAATTTTTTGTTCATGATAAGAGGATAAGGCACTGGAACTGCAGGTTCTTAGTGTACCACAAGGGCACACTATCCCAAGTGGAGCCACTGTTATCACTGACAAAATTTCAAAGAAAAAAAAAGGATCTCCATAAATAAATCTCACTTCAAGTAAGGATATGCTTCAAAATTTTGGTAGTTATGCTTGGTATAATCTTTTCAAACATTTCCATTCAGTTTTGGAGGGTCTTGAAACATTTGAAAGAATGTTTTAATAGAAAATTTCTCAAATAGCAAAGTTTTGGGTTGAAACTATGATTTTTGAAACAACTCAGCAGTTTCGTAGCGCGCTACGAAACTGCTGAAGGTGACAGTTTTGTTTTTTGAGGATCTACCTTGAAAGAAAAAGAAGATTATTTTGAAAGGGATGTTGCTGCAGAGGTGTAATAAGATCACTTGAGAAGGTTTGAGCCCTAATCAAAAGGAAAATTCAAGAAATGAATATACATACGCATGCTAAACCTTGCGCTACGAAATCAGTGTTTTCGCAGCGCGCTGCGAAACCCCTGTAGCAGCCTGTTTCAGCAGAAAAAAACGGTTTTACTAGGTAACTTCCAAAAGCTTTGCAGACCAGCTGAGAACTCAATTTTTCAAACTGAAAGAGACTTTTCTTTCTAACATGTTGAGTTACCAAAACCTCTTTCAGTTTCTTCAATTCCATTCTGAGGTGGGAGAAATGTGTGGTCAAAGTTGCGCTACGAAACTGCTGTAGGTGCAGTTTTTCATCTCCTGTTTGACAACTGTTTTTCAAAGACTCATATTGGGCGGTAGGAAAAGTGTTTCCAAAAACCAACAGAGGTTTTTGTTAAGCACGGATTGGTTTCACAAAAACCTCCTTCAGTTTTTCCAAATACAATTTTTACGAGAAGTTATGACCTCTGTCCCAAGACCTATTTTTCAGCCAGAACAGAGCAAGGGACAGTTTCCTGTTTGACACGTGTTTTTCAAGGACAGATTATGAATAGCTAGAGGAATGTTTTAAAAAACCAGGAGAGGTTTTTATTCTAGAAATCATGGGCTACAAAAACAACCTTCAGTTTCGTAAAATGTTTCATGTATGAAGAGATAAAGGCTCTGCAATTTTCAAGGATCTAAACCTAAAAACAGGGAAACATGTTCCCTAATTTCTAGGGTTTGTCATCAGCAGTTGGGTGACCACGTGGGAGGCTTCATCAAATTCGACTTCATGGAGTTTTAGGTGTCAAATAATGCTTTAAATTCTTAGATAAGATTGTTGAATCATGATAAGGAGTTGCACTCCTAGTTGTATTAGGTCTCTAGGACTGCTAGTTAGGTGTCATTTGCATTTAATAGTTAGTTTTGAGTGTCATTAGGTGTCACTAATGGAAAATTCGAATTCTCTTGTTGAGGGATGATGGAATCCTAATTGTAAATGCTTTATATAGAGCAAGAGGTCAAATTAGCAAGGGATTGGAGACTTTTTGGCTCAACTGCTGCTCTATGTGCCGACTGTGTATATTTTTAACCTAATGCAGAATTTCTACTTAGACAACTCAAGATTCATGAAGAGTTCTTGTATGTTCTTGTTTTGATGGCATCTTCCAATACTTACATTGCAGTGAGGTTTACTTATGATACTCAGAATTCATCAATGATGCTCTGACTTCCTTCATAGATAAACTAACTGTGTTTCACTGTTTTATATTTGCATTTCTGCACTTGAACTCTATAATGCCTTGACTTCCATGCTAGGTAGAATGTTTTGGCTTCACTACTTAGGATTCAAAGAGGGTTTTTAATGTCCTATTGTCTCATGGCTTTCCTCTTTCACTTACTTGTAGTGGTATGAATACATGTTACTTAGAACTCATCAATGATGCTCTAACTTCCTTCATGTATTTATAAACTGTGTTTCCTTGCATTGTATCTTTGTTTTGTTGATGTATAAAAACTCTCTATGCCCTGACTTCATGTTAAGCTGATCTTGCTGTGGTACTGAACATACTTTGACTCCATAGCCCAATGGTAGCAAACCTTCATCTTTCAACCTATAAACATATACAATCACAAACCATAGAGTTAGCCATCTATCTTATTCTTTAATCAAAATCTTTAACCCTTTGAGAGAGCCCTCTCAGGCTGAGGAGGCTAAGCCTCAGCCAAAAGTTTGGTTTGAAATAGTTACTCAAAGTCTTCCTGATCAGCAGCCTATCAGGGGCATGATTTTGTGATAACATTTTGGTGCGTCTGCGGGGAGTCCGAAGATTATTCATTCCCGAAATCATGAAGCTGAACTTCTGAAGGTAGCAGGAGCTCAGAAGGTTTTTGAGGCTGCAAAACTACCTTGGCGACTCCACACATCGAATAAGAAATTGGAAGGTGACTCCACTACTAGAAGATCAGTAGTTTGATGAAGTTTCAAGATGAGTTCCACTGCAAGAATGAATGCCAGGTATGCTCCTATGAATCGGTCTCATATCCCTGGTTTTCCAAATCCTATGCCAAAGGTTGATTGGTTAGAGGATCTTCTGATATTCAAAGATGAAAAGAAAGACAATGCTGCTCTTCATTTGGTTAGGTTTCATATGCATGTACGCAGTCTTAAGGTTCACTTTCCTGAGGATTGTCTCATGAAGATGTTTATGACCACTTTAGAAGGAAAATCATGGTCTTGGTATAAAAGTTTGGAAAATGGTTCATTATATTCTCTTGCTGATTTCCATGATGTGTTCTATGACATGTATAAAGAATGTCATCCTTCCTTATTGTTGCTCAAAGATTGCTGTAGACATTCTTTAAATCTTATTCAATACTTGGAGGATTGTTATGATGATGATGAATTTATGGATGAAGAAATTTTAGAGGCTCTTCATAACAATGCATTCCAGCACCAAGAAGAAGGTATAATATCTCATGAAACGCAGCATGAAGATCAGCAGGGGTTTACTTGTGAAAACCATGTTTAATCCTCTGATATTGATGTAGAGATGCAGCAGATTTGTCAGGCTTCAGATCATTATGAGTATGAAATTGATTGCAAACAGCAAGAAGAAATATTGGAGGAAATTTTCTATGACCCTCAGGCGGAGGAAAAGGTTGTTCATTTTTGTGATTCCTTGCAGCAGCTTGCATCAAAGAATGATCTTTATAATGAAGAAAATTACATTGTTTGTGGGCATCATTTAGAAAGGCAGTTGGATAGCATATCTAAAGAATCTGGTGTGGTTGGGAATCAGTTGTCCAGAGATGTAGAATGTTATGATGATCATCAACATAACCATGTATTCTTTGACCCTATAAGTGAATATATGGACAAGCTTTGTACTCCGGTCTTTCATTTTCATTTGCATTATGAATATCAAGTATATTATGAGTTGATGTGGTCATCTCACTACCATGGTTATTTTGAGGTTGAATGCAGTCAAGAGCCTCCAATATCAGAGAAGACAATTGATTGGCTTTATTGGAAATATCATGTTGCTTGAGCTACAAGTGGAGCTTGCAGCTGATAGGGTAGGTAGGTAGGAAAGTGCAAATAAGCTCAAGGTGACTGAGCATTTTTATTTTTCAGTAGATATAGACTTCTTTCTCCTACAGTGATCATCAAGCTTAAGCCTGAGGTGAAGGCCCAAGGAACTTAAAGAAGATGTTTGTCAAATAAATTTTTGTTCATGATAAGAGGATAAGGCACTGGAACTGCAGGTTCTTAGTGTACCACAAGGGCACACTATCCCAAGTGGAGCCACTGTTATCACTGACAAAATTTCAAAGAAAAAAAAAGGATCTCCATAAAGAAATCTCACTTCAAGTAAGGATATGCTTCAAAGTTTTGGTAGTTATGCTTGGTATAATCTTTTCAAACATTTCCATTCAGTTTTGGAGGGTCTTGAAACATTTGAAAGAATGTTTTAATAGAAAAGTTCTCAAATAGCAAAGTTTTGGGTTGAAACTATGATTTTTGAAACAACTCAGCAGTTTCGTAGCACGCTACGAAACTGCTGAAGGTGACAGTTTTGTTTTTTGAGGATCTACCTTGAAAGAAAAAGAAGATTATTTTGAAAGGGATGTTGCTGCAGAGGTGTAATAAGATCACTTGAGAAGGTTTGAGCCCTAATAAAAAGGAAAATTCAAGAAATGAAGATACATACGCATGCTAAACCTTGCGCTACGAAATCAGTGTTTTCGCAGCGCGCTGCGAAACCCCTGTAGCAGCCTGTTTCAGCAGAAAAAAACTGTTTTAATAGGTAACTTCCAAAAGCTTTCCAGAGCAGCTGAGAACTCAATTTTTCAAACTGAAAGAGTCTTTTCTTCCTAACATGTTGAATTACCAAAACCTCTTTCAGTTTCTTCAATTCCATTCTGAGGTGGGAGAAATGTGTGGTCAAAGTTGCGCTACGAAACTGCTGTAGGTGCAGTTTTTCATCTCCTGTTTGACAACTGTTTTTCAAAGACTCATTCTGGGCGGTAGGAAAAGTGTTTCAAAAACCCAAGAGAGGTTTTTGTTAAGTACGGATTGTTTCGCAAAAACCTCCTTCAGTTTTTTCAAATAAAATTTTTACGAGAAGTTATGACCTCTGTCCCAAGACCTAGTTTTCAGCCAGAACAGAGCAAGGGACAGTTTCCTGTTTGACACGTGTTTTTCAAGGACAGATTATGAACAGCTGGAGGAATGTTTTAAAAACCCAGGAGAGGTTTTTGTTCTAGAATGCATGGGCTACAAAAACCTCCTTCATTTTCATAAAATGTGTCATGGATGAAGAGATAAAGGCTCTGAACTTTTCAAGGATCTAAACCTAAAAACAGGGAAACATGTTCCCTAATTTCTAGGGTTTGTCATCAGCAGTTGGGTGACCACGTGGGAGGCTTCATCAAATTCGACTTCATGGAGTTTTAGGTGTCAAATAATGCTTTAAATGCTTAGATAAGATTGTTGAATCATGATAAGGAGTTACACTCCTAGTTGTATTAGGTCTCTAGGACTGCTAGTTAGGTGTCATTTGCATTTAATAGTTAGTTTTGAGTGTCATTAGGTGTCACTAATGGAAAATTCGAATTCTCTTGTTGAGGGATGATGGAATCCTAATTGTAAATGCTTTATATAGAGCAAGAGGTCAAATTAGCAAGGGATTGGAGACTTTTTGGCTCAACTGCTGCTCTATGTGCAGACTGTGTATATTTTTAACCTAATGCAGAATTTCTACTTAGACAACTCAAGATTCATGAAGAGTTCTTGTATGTTCTTGTTTTGATGGCATCTTCCAATACTTACATTGCAGTGAGGTTTACTTATGATACTCAGAATTCATCAATGATGCTCTGACTTCCTTCATAGATAAACTAACTGTGTTTCACTGTTTTATATTTGCATTTCTGCACTTGAACTCTATAATGCCTTGACTTCCATGCTAGGTAGAATGTTTTGGCTTCACTACTTAGGATTCAAAGAGGGTTTTTAATGTCCTATTGTCTCATGGCTTTCCTCTTTCACTTACTTGCAGTGGTATGAATACATGTTACTTAGAACTCATCAATGATGCTCTAACTTCCTTCATGTATTTATAAACTGTGTTTCCTTGCATTGTATCTTTGTTTTGTTGATGTATAAAAACTCTCTATGCCCTGACTTCATGTTAAGCTGATCTTGCTGTGGTACTGAACATACTTTGACTCCATAGTCCAATGGTAGCCAACCTTCATCTTTCAACCTATAAACATATACAATCACAAACCATAGAGTTAGCCATCTATCTTATTCTTTAATCAAAATCTTTAACCCTTTGAGAGAGCCCTCTCAGGCTGAGGAGGCTAAGCCTCAGCCAAAAGTTTGGTTTGAAATAGTTACTCAAAGTCTTCCTGATCAGCAGCCTATCAGGGGCATGATTTTGTGATAACATTTTGGTGCGTCTGCGGGGAGTCCGAAGATTATTCATTCCCGAAATCATGAAGCTGAACTTCTGAAGGTAGCAGGAGCTCAGAAGGTTTTTGAGGCTGCAAAACTACCTTGGCGACTCCACACATCGAATAAGAAATTGGAAGGTGACTCCACTACTAGAAGATCAGTAGTTTGATGAAGTTTCAAGATGAGTTCCACTGCAAGAATGAATGCCAGGTATGCTCCTATGAATCGGTCTCATATCCCTGGTTTTCCAAATCCTATGCCAAAGGTTGATTGGTTAGAGGATCTTCTGATATTCAAAGATGAAAAGAAAGACAATGCTGCTCTTCATTTGGTTAGGTTTCATATGCATGTACGCAGTCTTAAGGTTCACTTTCCTGATGATTGTCTCATGAAGATGTTTATGACCACTTTAGAAGGAAAATCATGGTCTTGGTATAAAAGTTTGGAAAATGGTTCATTATATTCTCTTGCTGATTTCCATGATGTGTTCTATGACATGTATAAAGAATGTCATCCTTCCTTATTGTTGCTCAAAGATTGCTGTAGACATTCTTTAAATCTTATTCAATACTTGGAGGATTGTTATGATGATGATGAATTTATGGATGAAGAAATTTTAGAGGCTCTTCATAACAATGCATTCCAGCACCAAGAAGAAGGTATAATATCTCATTAAACGCAGCATGAAGATCAGCAGGGGTTTACTTGTGAAAACCATGTTTAATCCTCTGATATTGATGTAGAGATGCATCAGATTTGTCAGGCTTCAGATCATTATGAGTATGAAATTGATTGCAAACAGCAAGAAGAAATATTGGAGGAAATTTTCTATGACCCTCAGGCGGAGGAAAAGGTTGTTCATTTTTGTGATTCCTTGCAGCAGCTTGCATCAAAGAATGATCTTTATAATGAAGAAAATTACATTGTTTGTGGGCATCATTTAGAAAGGCAGTTGGATAGCATATCTAAAGAATCTGGTGTGGTTGGGAATCAGTTGTCCAGAGATGTAGAATGTTATGATGATCATCAACATAACCATGTATTCTTTGACCCTATAAGTGAATATATGGACAAGCTTTGTACTCCGGTCTTTCATTTTCATTTGCATTATGAATATCAAGTATATTATGAGTTGATGTGGTCATCTCACTACCATGGTTATTTTGAGGTTGAATGCAGTCAAGAGCCTCCAATATCAGAGAAGACAATTGATTGGCTTTATTGGAAATATCATGTTGCTTGAGCTACAAGTGGAGCTTGCAGCTGATAGGGTAGGTAGGTAGGAAAGTGCAAATAAGCTCAAGGTGACTGAGCATTTTTATTTTTCAGTAGATATAGACTTCTTTCTCCTATAGTGATCATCAAGCTTAAGCCTGAGGTGAAGGCCCAAGGAACTTAAAGAAGATGTTTGTCAAATAAATTTTTGTTCATGATAAGAGGATAAGGCACTGGAACTGCAGGTTCTTAGTGTACCACAAGGGCACACTATCCCAAGTGGAGCCACTGTTATCACTGAAAAAATTTCAAAGAAAAAAAAAGGATCTCCATAAAGAAATCTCACTTCAAGTAAGGATATGCTTCAAAGTTTTGGTAGTTATGCTTGGTATAATCTTTTCAAACATTTCCATTCAGTTTTGGAGGGTCTTGAAACATTTGAAAGAATGTTTTAATAGAAAAGTTCTCAAATAGCAAAGTTTTGGGTTGAAACTATGATTTTTGAAACAACTCAGCAGTTTCGTAGCGCGCTACGAAACTGCTGAAGGTGACAGTTTTGTTTTTTGAGGATCTACCTTGAAAGAAAAAGAAGATTATTTTGAAAGGGATGTTGCTGCAGAGGTGTAATAAGATCACTTGAGAAGGTTTGAGCCCTAATCAAAAGGAAAATTCAAGAAATGAAGATACATACGCATGCTAAACCTTGCGCTACGAAATCAGTGTTTTCGCAGCGCGCTGCGAAACCCCTGTAGCAGCCTGTTTCAGCAGAAAAAAAACTGTTTTAATAGGTAACTTCCAAAAGCTTTCCAGAGCAGCTGAGAACTCAATTTTTCAAACTGAAAGAGGCTTTTCTTCCTAACATGTTGAATTACAAAAACCTCTTTCAGTTTCTTCAATTCCATTCTGAGGTGGGAGAAATGTGTGGTCAAAGTTGCGCTACGAAACTGCTGTAGGTGCAGTTTTTCATCTCCTGTTTGACAACTGTTTTTCAAAGACTCATTCTGGGCGGTAGGAAAAGTGTTTCAAAAACCCAAGAGAGGTTTTTGTTAAGTACGGATTGTTTCACAAAAACCTCCTTCAGTTTTTTCAAATAAAATTTTTACGAGAAGTTATGACCTCTGTCCCAAGACCTAGTTTTCAGCCAGAACAGAGCAAGGGACAGTTTCCTGTTTGACACGTGTTTTTCAAGGACAGATTATGAACAGCTGGAGGAATGTTTTAAAAACCCAGGAGAGGTTTTTGTTCTAGAATTCATGGGCTACAAAAACCTCCTTCAGTTTCGTAAAATGTGTCATGGATGAAGAGATAAAGGCTCTGAACGTTTCAAGGATCTAAACCTAAAAACAGGGAAACATGTTCCCTAATTTCTAGGGTTTGTCATCAGCAGTTGGGTGACCACGTGGGAGGCTTCATCAAATTCGACTTCATGGAGTTTTAGGTGTCAAATAATGCTTTAAATGCTTAGATAAGATTGTTGAATCATGATAAGGAGTTACACTCCTAGTTGTATTAGGTCTCTAGGACTGCTAGTTAGGTGTCATTTGCATTTAATAGTTAGTTTTGAGTGTCATTAGGTGTCACTAATGGAAAATTCGAATTCTCTTGTTGAGGGATGATGGAATCCTAATTGTA
The DNA here is from genome assembly GCA_031772625.1 of Pinus tabuliformis. NCBI lineage: Eukaryota > Viridiplantae > Streptophyta > Pinopsida > Pinales > Pinaceae > Pinus > Pinus tabuliformis. Next base: position 1,077,174,349 of record CM062816.1, read on the forward strand.
AATGCTTTATATAGAGCAAGAGGTCAAATTAGCAAGGGATTGGAGACTTTTTGGCTCAACTGCTGCTCTATGTGCAGACTGTGTATATTTTTAACCTAATGCAGAATTTCTACTTAGACAACTCAAGATTCATGAAGAGTTCTTGTATGTTCTTGTTTTGATGGCATCTTCCAATACTTACATTGCAGTGAGGTTTACTTATGATACTCAGAATTCATCAATGATGCTCTGACTTCCTTCATAGATAAACTAACTGTGTTTCACTGTTTTATATTTGCATTTCTGCACTTGAACTCTATAATGCCTTGACTTCCATGCTAGGTAGAATGTTTTGGCTTCACTACTTAGGATTCAAAGAGGGTTTTTAATGTCCTATTGTCTCATGGCTTTCCTCTTTCACTTACTTGCAGTGGTATGAATACATGTTACTTAGAACTCATCAATGATGCTCTAACTTCCTTCATGTATTTATAAACTGTGTTTCCTTGCATTGTATCTTTGTTTTGTTGATGTATAAAAACTCTCTATGCCCTGACTTCATGTTAAGCTGATCTTGCTGTGGTACTGAACATACTTTGACTCCATAGTCCAATGGTAGCCAACCTTCATCTTTCAACCTATAAACATATACAATCACAAACCATAGAGTTAGCCATCTATCTTATTCTTTATTCAAAATCTTTAACCCTTTAAAAGAGCCCTCTCAGGCTGAGGAGGCTAAGCCTCAGCCAAAAGTTTGGTTTGAAATAGTTACTCAAAGTCTTCTTGATCAGCAGCCTATCAGGGGCATGATTTTGTGATAACATTTTGGTGCGTCTGCGGGGAGTCCGAAGATTATTCATTCCCGAAATCATGAAGCTGAACTTCTGAAGGTAGCAGGAGCTCAGAAGGTTTTTGAGGCTGCAAAACTACCTTGGCGACTCCACACATCGAATAAGAAATTGGAAGGTGACTCCACTGCTAGAAGATCAGTAGTTTGATGAAGTTTCAAGATGAGTTCCACTGCAAGAATGAATGCCAGGTATGCTCCTATGAATCGGTCTCATATCCCTGGTTTTCCAAATCCTATGCCAAAGGTTGATTGGTTAGAGGATCTTCCGATATTCAAAGATGAAAAGAAAGACAATGCTGCTCTTCATTTGGTTAGGTTTCATATGCATGTACGTAGTCTTAAGGTTCACTTTCCTGAGGATTGTCTCATGAAGATGTTTATGACCACTTTAGAAGGAAAAGCATGGTCTTGGTATAAAAGTTTGGAAAATGGTTCATTATATTCTCTTGCTGATTTCCATGATGTGTTCTATGACATGTATAAAGAATGTCATCCTTCCTTATTGTTGCTCAAAGATTGCTGTAGACATTCTTTAAATCTTATTCAATACTTGGAGGATTGTTATGATGATGATGAATTTATGGATGAAGAAATTTTAGAGGCTCTTCATAACAATGCATTCCAGCACCAAGAAGAAGGTATAATATCTCATGAAACGCAGCATGAAGATCAGCAGGGGTTTACTTGTGAAAACCATGTTCAATCCTCTGATATTGATGTAGAGATGCAGCAGATTTGTCAGGCTTCAGATCATTATGAGTATGAAATTGATTGCAAACAGCAAGAAGAAATATTGGAGGAAATTTTCTATGACCCTCAGGCGGAGGAAAAGGTTGTTCATTTTTGTGATTCCTTGCAGCAGCTTGCATCAAAGAATGATCTTTATAATGAAGAAAATTACATTGTTTGTGGGCATCATTTAGAAAGGCAGTTGGATAGCATATCTAAAGAATCTGGTGTGGTTGGGAATCAGTTGTCCAGAGATGTAGAATGTTATGATGATCATCAACATAACCATGTATTCTTTGACCCTATAAGTGAATATATGGACAAGCTTTGTACTCCGGTCTTTCATTTTCATTTGCATTATGAAGATCAAGTATATTATGAGTTGATGTGGTCATCTCACTACCATGGTTATTTTGAGGTTGAATGCAGTCAAGAGCCTCCAATATCAGAGAAGACAATTGATTGGCTTTATTGGAAATATCATGTTGCTTGAGCTACAAGTGGAGCTTGCAGTTGATGGGGTAGGTAGGTAGGAAAGTGAAAATAAGCTCAAGGTGACTGAGCATTTTTATTTTTCAGTAGATATAGACTTCTTTCTCCTACAGTGATCATCAAGCTTAAGCCTGAGGTGAAGGCCCAAGGAACTTAAAGAAGATGTTTGTCAAATAAATTTTTGTTCATGATAAGAGCATAAGGCACTGGAACTGCAGGTTCTTAGTGTACCACAAGGGCACACTATCCCAAGTGGAGCCACTGTTATCACTGACAAAATTTCAAAGAAAAAAAAAGGATCTCCATAAAGAAATCTCACTTCAAGTAAGGATATGCTTCAAAGTTTTGGTAGCTATGCTTGGTATAATCTTTTCAAACATTTCCATTCAGTTTTGGAGGGTCTTGAAACATTTGAAAGAATGTTTTAATAGAAAAGTTCTCAAATAGCAAAGTTTTGGGTTGAAACTATGATTTTTGAAACAACTCAGCAGTTTCGTAGCGCGCTACGAAACTGCTGAAGGTGACAGTTTTGTTTTTTGAGGATCTACCTTGAAAGAAAAAGAAGATTATTTTGAAAGGGATGTTGCTGCAGAGGTGTAATAAGATCACTTGAGAAGGTTTGAGCCCTAATCAAAAGGAAAATTCAAGAAATGAAGATACATACGCATGCTAAACCTTGCGCTACGAAATCAGTGTTTTCGCAGCGCCCTGTAGCAGCCTGTTTCAGCAGAAAAAAACTGTTTTACTAGGTAACTTCCAGAAGCTTTCCAGACCAGCTGAGAACTCAATTTTTCAAACTGAAAGATTCTTTTCTTCCTACCATGTTGAATTACAAAAACCTCTTTCAGTTTCTTCAATTCCATTCTGAGGTGGGAGAAATGTGTGGTCAAAGTTGCGCTACGAAACTGCTGTAGGTGCAGTTTTTCATCTCCTGTTTGACAACTGTTTTTCAAAGACTCATTCTGGGCGGTAGGAAAAGTGTTTCAAAAAACCAAGAGAGATTTTTGTTAAGCACGGATTGGTTCACAAAAACCTCCTTCCGTTTTTCCAAATACAATTTTTACGAGAAGTTATGACCTCTGTCCCAAGACCTATTTTTCAGCCAGAACAGAGCAAGGGACAGTTTCCTGTTTGACACGTGTTTTTCAAGGACAGATTATGAACAGCTGGAGGAATGTTTTAAAAAACCAGGAGAGGTTTTTGTTCTAGAAATCATGGGCTACAAAAATCCCCTTCTGTTTCGTAAAATGTGTCATGGATGAAGAGATAAAGGCTCTACAATTTTCAAGGATCTAAACCTAAAAACAGGGAAACATGTTCCCTAATTTCTAGGGTTTGTCATCAGCAGTTGGGTGACCACGTGGGAGGCTTCATCAAATTCGACTTCATGGAGTTTTAGGTGTCAAATAATGCTTTAAATGCTTAGATAAGATTGTTGAATCATGATAAGGAGTTACACTCCTAGTTGTATTAGGTCTCTAGGACTGCTAGTTAGGTGTCATTTGCATTTAATAGTTAGTTTTGAGTGTCATTAGGTGTCACTAATGGAAAATTCGAATTCTCTTGTTGAGGGATGATGGAATCCTAATTGTAAATGCTTTATATAGAGAAAGAGGTCAAATTAGCAAGGGATTGGAGACTTTTTGGCTCAACTGCTGCTCTATGTGCAGACTGTGTATATTTTTAACCTAATGCAGAATTTCTACTTAGACAACTCAAGATTCATGAAGAGTTCTTGTATGTTCTTGTTTTGATGGCATCTTCCAATACTTACATTGCAGTGAGGTTTACTTATGATACTCAGAATTCATCAATGATGCTCTGACTTCCTTCATAGATAAACTAACTGTGTTTCACTATTTTATATTTGCATTTCTGCACTTGAACTCTATAATGCCTTGACTTCCATGCTAGGTAGAATGTTTTGGCTTCACTACTCAGGATTCAAAGAGGGTTTTTAATGTCCTATTGTCTCATGGCTTTCCTCTTTCACTTACTTGCAGTGGTATGAATGCATGTTACTTAGAACTCATCAATGATGCTCTAACTTCCTTCATGTATTTATAAACTGTGTTTCCTTGCATTGTATCTTTGTTTTGTTGATGTATAAAAACTCTCTATGCCCTGACTTCATGTTAAGCTGATCTTGCTGTGGTACTGAACATACTTTGACTCCATAGCCCAATGGTAGCCAACCTTCATCTTTCAACCTATAAACATATACAATCACAAACCATAGAGTTAGCCATCTATCTTATTCTTTAATCAAAATCTTTAACCCTTTGAGAGAGCCCTCTCAGGCTGAGGAGGCTAAGCCTCAGCCAAAAGTTTGGTTTGAAATAGTTACTCAAAGTGTTCCTGATCAGCAGCCTATCAGGGGCATGATTTTGTGATAACAGCCTCAACATGATGTCGGATCAGATGATATTTAGTATTGATGTGCTTTGTATGATCATGGAACTTTGGGTTCTTGGCCAACTTTATTGCAGAGGTGTTGTCAATCATGAGTGGAGTTGATTGTACATGTTTTACCTGCAAATCTTCAAGAATTTTCCTGAGCCACACAATTTCTTTTGTTGCTTCAGCTGCTGCCAGGTATTCTGCTTCTGTTGTGGTATCTGCTGGAACTAATTGTTTGCGTGATCTCCAAGTGACAGCTCCTGATCCAAGACTCATAGCATATCCTGAAGTAGATACTCCAGTTTCTTTGTCTCCATCGAAGTCTGAATCAGAGTATCCAATCAAGCTGAAGTCGTCCACCTGTGTATACTTGATTCCAAGGTCTTGAGTTCCCTTCAAGTACCTTAGAACTCTTTTTGCAGCAGACCAATGTCCCTCACAGGGCTTTTGCATGAACCTGGAAAGGATTCCAACAGTAAATGAAATCTCTGGTCTGGTAGTAGTGAAGTAGATGAGACTTCCTACAAGCTGTCTATACTTTGTTGCATCCTCAAATTCCTTTCCTTCAATAGATGTGAGCTTTAAGTTTTGTTCCATTAGAGTAGAAAGAGGATTGCACTCTGTCATGCCAAATCTGTTTAACAAATCTCCAATGTATTTCTTTTGAGAAAGAAATATGGATTTTGGATGTTGGGTTACTTCAATGCCAAGATAGTAATGAACATAGCCCAAATCAGTCATTTCAAAACTTTTTCCTAATTCTTTATTTATGGATGCAATATACCTTTCATTTTTCCCTGTCATTAAAACATCATCTACATATACCACAAGATATACAACTGTTTTGCCAACTTTCTTGACAAATAAAGTTGCATCATCAAGATCAAAATGATTGAAGTTGAGTTTCAGAAGATGCTCAGTTAGTTTTTCATACCAGGCTCATGGTGCTTGATTGAGGCCATACAAGGACTTTACAAGTTTGCATACTTTATGTTCATGTCCTTTCACAACAAATCCTTCAAGCTGGGACATAAAAACATTCTCTTTTAGATCTCCATTCAAGAATGCAGTTTTTACATCCATTTGATGGACTTTCCAACTGTTCTGAGCAGCTAGTGCAAAGAGTGTCCGGATGGTGGCCCATTTTGTTGTGGGGGCAAAAGTTTCCTCATAATCGACCCCTTCCTTCTGTGCAAAGCCTTTTTCCACAAGCCTAGCTTTGTGCTTGTCAAGTGAGCCATCAGCTTTATATTTGTTCTTGTAGACCCACTTGCAGCCAATTGGTTTGGTTCCAAATGGAGGATCAACTAGCTTCCAAGTGCCATTCTTTATGAGGGCATCATACTCCTTTTTCATTGCTTCTTTCCATTCATCATGAGAAGCACCTTCTTTGAAGGAAGTTGGTTCAAAATCTGTAGACAAGTTCAATTCACAATCATAAGTAACATCCATATCAACAGGTGAATTAGAGTCATCTACATCACCTCCATTTTGTCGGTTTGAATTTCTGGTTCCTATTTTTCCAATTTCACCAGGATGAACACTTTCAAGTGTCTTTGTTAGCCACTTTGGGGGACCTTTCTGAGATGGTCCAGGCTGCTCTGTTGATTGAGTTGGGACTGAATCAAGATTGAGTCTCCCAATTCTATCAATTACATCACTTAAAGCATCATCTGTTGTTGGAGTTTCATGCAGGGGATATTGTTCTTCAGAAGAAGATTCCACATGTTGATCTAGTATATGAATCCCCCCTTCAAGATGTGGAATCTAATTATCAAATTCTTGAAATGATTTTGTTTTTGCGAATCTATCCAAGCGATCAAGTTGCCCCTCAACAACATTGTCAGATTTGGATGATTCCAGAAAAATGACATCTCTAGATACAACAAACTTTTTATTTACTTCATCATAGAGCGGTATGCTTTAGAGGTGTTTGAATACCCCAAGAAGATACACTTACGACTTCTAGCACCAAGTTTGTTTCTATGTACCTTTGGTATCAAAGCATAACAGGTGGAACCAAAGATCTTGAGATGTTTTACCGAAGGAACATGTCCATACCACAATTCATAAGGATTCTTGTTTCTTATAGCATTAGATGGACATCTATTCTTTATATATGCAACACATAGAACAACATTAGCCCAAAACATTATCTTTACATTTTTGAAGAAAAGCATGGATCGTACCATATTCAAAATTGTTCTATTCATTCTTTCTGCTACACCATTCTGTTGGGGATTATAAGGTACAGTTGTTTGATGTTTGATCCCATGTTGGCGAAGATAGTTTTCAAATTCATTTGATGTATATTCTTTTCCATTATCAATGCGAATAGACCCAATATGAGATTGTGCATCATTTTCAATCCATTTATGAAAATTCTTGAATGTTTGAAAAGCATCAGATTTGTTCTTCAATAAATAAACCCAACACATTCTGGTGTAATCATCAATAAATGTCATGATATATTTATTTCCATTTGCAGAAGGAACAGGCATTGGACCACATAAATCAGAATGAATGAGTTCAAGCTTCCTATGTGCTCTTGAATGTGAATCATGAAAAGACTGTTTGCTATGCTTTCCTAGAATGCAAGCATCACAATGCTTATGTTTCCTAGGAATTGTAGGAAAACTAGCAACACCATTTTTCTTCAATAAGCGGAGACTGTCATAGTTTAAATGTCCAAATCTAGCATGCCATAATAAACTTGATGGAAGTGTACCTTCTTCATGATGAGAAATATATGAGAAATGTTGTGCATGAGCAGAGGTTCCTTGCAATTTGAGAAGCCTTTCTTCTTCTATTCCCCTCATGACAAGTGAGTGGTCAGATGCTTTTCTTACCTCAAGTTTGCCATCAAAAATATGAATGGAGTGACATTGCTAGCGGATGTGGACCAAGGACAACAAGTTTCTCTTGGGCTGTGGGAGATATAGAACATGATCCAGAAGAAAGTCTGGAAGACCAGGCAGTTTAAGCCTAATTGTGCCAAGCCCTGATGGCTTGATTTTTGACTGATTTGCAAAGTATACTGCTCCGTCAACATTGTCATTGAAATCTTCAAAAAAATCTTTCCTATGAGTCATATGACAGGTTGCTCCTGAATCAAGTAACCAATCATTTTTCAAAGAAGCAAGTGAAGCATTAAACAAATCTTCATTTACTCCAATGTTACATTGTACCTCAATATAGTGAGCGGATTCAGGTGCTTTACCTTTGTCTGTATCATCAGTTTTACCTTTCTGCTGGTTTCTTTTCTGCTCAATTTTGTCCCATGGTAGCTTGCATGTAGAAGCATCATGTGATCCATTTCGTTTGCAGCAAATGCAATGCAGATCTGCTTTTTCTCCTTGAGAATGTCTGCCCCCCCTGCCTCTGAAGTATCTTCCTCTTCCTCTTCGTCCACCTCTTCCTCTTGTAGAATCTTGAGCAGGATGCTTTTCTTTATGAGCAAGATAAACAGTCTCTTTAGAAGATTCAGGGACTGTCTTCTTTCCAAAGGCTTTCTCTCTTTCAGCAAACTTTTTCACAAGAGAGTCAAAGGTTATATCTTTAAGATTTCCATTTGCTTGTAAAGACTCAAGATAATTGGAGTAAGTAGGATAGAGTGCCTTGAGAAAAGCAATAAGAGGGATATCCAGCTCAACCTTAGTGGATTTGATATCATGCATTATGGATTTTACTTCAGATGCAAGAGCAAGAGGATCATTATTTTTTAGTTCAAGAGTGAAGAGTTTAATCATGAGTTGAACAACTTCAAGTGCAAAATGTGAGTCATAGAGTTCTTTGAGCTTTTGTAAAGCTTCAAAGGCAGTTGAATATGATGAAATATGGTGACTTACTTCTTCATTTACAGATGCTGCGATTAATGCATATTCTTTGTTGTTCTTATTATCCCAAATGACGAGCTCTTTGTCTGATGTAGGTTGTACTGGGTCATTGTCTCCTTCTCCGACACACACTCCTTTCCACAACTCATTGAAGATGAGGGTGTGTTTTATCATCTGGGACCATTCAGGATAGTTCTCCTTGCCAGTGAGAACTATTCCTACCATAGAGATGATTGAATGCATTATGTAAAAGAAATACTTCTGCTGATAAAAAAAAAAAATTATGCCAATATATAGTAGAAATGTACTCAAAAGGGCATTCTCAAAGGGTATTATCATCCACTAAAATTTCTAACATAAGATTTTCATATACCCGTTGAATCACTGTCATCACAACTTCAATACACAGACAGAAAATGACTTTCAAAAATGTACACAGCTACCAATAAAAATCATTCCATGCATGCGCAGCAGTAAACAGCATGGGATGCTCAATCTTTTCACACGAGTTTAAAATTCAACAAAAGATCTGTGGTGCTCAAATATCTCAGTGGTCTTCCCAATCGCCGACTCCACAATTTTAAACTGTAAGAGACTCCATATCTTTCTCATGGGCTAGTGACTGCACCATTTTAAACTGTAAGAGACTCCATTTCGTTTGTCAGACCATGGATTAAGGTTCGTTTGGTGACAAAATAACATATCGTTTGAGTTTAGACCCCACAGCCTCCAAAGCCTGACGGCCGAATCAGTGAACGTTAACATTTAATGCATCCTCTCTTGCATATAACTACATGCATCGAATATTTTGCACAGAATTAATATATTGTCATTAAAGGAATTTTAACTATAACATAATGGAGGACAAACTTCAAAACACGCAATTCGGTAGCAGCAGTTTGCTTGTATTGAATGTCGGACAGAACTAGTATCATCGACCTCGGGCCTGGTTTAGTCGTTGCCATTCCAGGTAGTAAGTCGTTGCCATTCTTGGTAATTCATATCGTGTTGGTAAGGAATCAATCCCTTCGGTAAATCCCTGATGCCCGAGCTGCAGCAGATTGGAGAAGATTCGGTGGCGCTTGAGGAAATGACTGCAATTGAGAGCAGGCTAAATATCGCTGCCACAAATTATCCTACAGCGTTTCAATGGATTGAAAAAGGGTAGCACAACGTTTACGTTTGAGATGGAATGAAAAGAGCAGCACAACGTTTCAATAATGTGAAAACAACGTTCAGTAATGAGGTGTAGTAAGTGAGTTTGCAGTGCGTTTCATGAACCAAAAAACGATGGCAGAGCACTGGAGCGTTGGCAGAGAGGACAGAGAGAGATAATGTAACAGAAAATCATGTCACATAGAACGTTAGGGTACAAAGAGCATTAACATAGCAGAGAACTTTCGGACTGCAAAAATGTTTGAGCCAGAACAAGAAATCCGACAAGCTGAGCGGATGGCAGAGAGAAGAAGGCATCAGTTTTTTTTTTTTTTTGAATATGGACAGATGCGTTATGAATAGAGGCAGCACTGGAAAGGAATATGGTAGAGGGGATATGGCAGGACAGAGGGGATATGGCAGACAGAGGAGTTACATCTATTTTTAGAACCTGGGAGCTCTAATACCATGTCAAGCCAGGAGTAACTCCAGACTTGGCAGAAAAACTGATTCATTTATTTCATTAGGTAGCTATTGTTATATACATGAATGTGACTAATCAATTCATCTTCTTGATGACTGTTCACATTCCACATTCACCCAATCGCAGAGGATTAGGTGTCAACATCTACTGTTCTATAATTATTTATTGTTAAATTTATGAAGTATAATTATTGAATGATATACAAGAAGTTAAAAAAATATCTACATTAAAAGTAATTATAAAAAATTCATAAATATTGTCCTAACCCTAATAAAACTATAAAATCAACATGGTATTAGACCTTTGGTGACAAAGGAAGGTACATTAAGATCACTTTTGTAGAAACCCTAGAGAGAGAATTTTATTAAAGTCCTTCATGTACATTGGCATCTATGGGGTCCTTCATGAAATATGAAAAACAAGCTAGAGGGAGCATCAAACCTCAAAGCTTGGAATGCCATAATAGATCTTATTCTTTATAAAAACAAAGTGTTGGATATTGTGATAGGAAAGACTATTGAACTAACCGATGTAGTTGGAAAAGAAAATTTTAGGGAGGATGATATCATTGCAATAAGTCTAATAGTGGACTCTATTATATATCATCTCATTCCCTACATTATGAAGCATGATACCTCCAATAAGACGTATAATACCCTAATAAATCTCTATAATATCAAGAATGTTGGTTAGTTTATGAGTTTGAAGAATGCGATCTAAAATACAAAATTAACCAATGATGAGACTATGGCTTCATACTTTGTAAAGATTTCTAAAGACAGAGATCAAATTTTAACTATTGGAGAATCTATTCCCGATCAATATATTATAACTACAACAATCAATGGTCTTTAGAGTCATGGGCTACTTTTGTAGTAGGAATAAGAAATTGGAAAGAAGCTCATTCGTTTGAGAAATTATGGACATCATGTGCTCAATAAGAAGCAAGATTTATGACTATAGATCATCAAGATGAATAAGTTCAAGCCCCTGTAGCTTGGTTCAAGAACAAGGAAAGGAAAAAGTTTGGAACTCAAGATAAGAAGTTAAGAATGAGATCTTATTATTCTAAGAAGAAGAAAGAATTATCTAAGATACAATGCTATGGTCGTCCAGAATATCAACACTTGAAGATATATTATCCTAATATGGATGACAAGAAAAGAAAAGGGAAACAACATGCTTCTACAACAAAATTTGAAGAAGATGAAAATCCAAAGAAGTTAAAAGGTGAAAAAGGTTTCTTCTAATATTATGCTTTGACTGGTTCCTTTATAAGAGATGATGACATATGGTTGGTAGAATGTGGAGCATCAAGACTCATGATCAGAGGGAATGGGAATCTTTCAAGCATGAAAAATAAGAAGTTGTCTCAAAGGGTTGAATTGGGAGATAATAACAACTATGTAGTCAAAGTTGTTGGAAATGCATATATAGAGCTTGAATTTGGTAACCACGTACATCTCATCATTGTGCTTAATGTACCTAGTTTGAAAAAGAATCTTATCTTTGTTTCTTGTTTAGAAGATAAAGGAGACATGGTTTCTTTTGTGGATGGAAAAGTACCTTTATGGTGAAGGGATCTAGTATAGATGATGCTAAGGTTATTGGGATTCATGATGGAATATTGTATAAGCTTGTGAGTCAACTAGAACAAGAATTAGTACATGACAAAATAGATCCAAGTGAGATATGGTATTGAAGGTATGGGCATCTTCATTTCACATCATTACCTTAATTAAGTTAAATAGTGTCAGGTGTTACTTAGCTACAAATAAAGAAAAATGGTGTACGCAAAGGATGTGCTCTTAGGAATAACATCAACAAACCATTTCCAAATGGTGAGTATAGGTCTAAGGAATCTTTGTACTTGATTCATTCTAATTTATGCGATCTTATGCCTGTAAAATCACTTGGAGGTTCTTTATGCTATGCCATATTCATTGGTGAATTCTCATGGAAGACATGGATATATCTCTGGAAGTCAAAAGGTGGGGTATTTGACAAGTTATAGGAATTCAAAGTTGTAGTGGAAAGCTTGATAGGTAAAAAGATCAATATTTTGAGATATGGAAATGTAGGAGAATACATGTCAAAGTAGCTTGTTGTTTTCTAGAAGGTAGGCTAGGATTAGGAGAGAGCTAATTGTCTCCTATGATATGTAATAGAATGGTGTAGTGGAACAAAAGAATAGGCCCATTGAAGAATATTTGAAGGCCATGATGCATTATTTGGACTTGTTGTTATTCTTATGGGGTAAAGCATCACATAAAATAGTGTACATTCAAAATTGATGTCGTCATTGAGTTCTAGAAGGTATGACTCCTAAAGAATCCTTCTCCAAAAGGAAGACAAAGGTCGAGCACATGAGAACATTTGTTTTTCTTGTATATATTTTCCTTCCTAAGTATAAGAGGAACAAGCTCCAACCTTCAGTAAAGAAACGAATACTTGTTGGATACAGTGAATCTTCAAAATCCTATAAAATATAAATTCCAAAACAACGATGAATTGAGGTCACTCAAAATGTCTTATTCAATGATAAAGTGGAATATTGGAGGTATAGGAAGTCTCCATAGATTCCTTCGCAGAGGTTAAATAGGAAGCCTCAAGGGAGGAGCACTGGAGTTCTACATAATGTACTGAAAGGCTAGAAGATCCTAAAGATCCAATATAACCAATCATAGTTCTAGACATAAAGAAGAGACCAACATGGTTTAGATCCACATTAGAAGAGGTGGAAGGACATGCAGCTCTTGATGGCACATCTAGAGAAGTCAAGAAACCTAAAAGGTTCTCCAGTTATGCAACTCTCATGACAAAACACATTGATGTAGAACCATCCACATATGAAGAAGAAGATAGCCAACAAGTGTGGAAGGAAGCAATGAATGAGAAATATCAATAGATAATCATGAAGAATGATGCATGGGATATTGTGCTAAGATTTGAGGGGAAGTGAGTAGTGACTTCCAAGTGGATATATAAGATAGAGCATGTTGCAAATGGTAGTATTGATAAATACAATGTGTGGTTTTTTGCTAGAGGATTCTGCTAGAAAGAGGGATAATACTACGATGAGACTTTCGCTCCATTTGACATGTAAACCTATATTAGATCCATAATTTCACTTTTTTCTTCGATGGGATGGGGACTACACGAGATAGATGTAAATTATTATTTCCTCAATTTAGGAATTGAGGATGTTGAGAATGCAACAAGATGATGGAGCTTAGTGGAAAGAAGTCACCTTCATTAAGTGGGCCCACAGGCTATTTTTGGCGCAAACTCTATTTTTAGACATATGGATCATGGTCTATGAGTTGCAATATGTTATTTGTGTATGATTGGTCATGTTGGTAAAAGTAGATGGACTTCTATTTTTAGACATCTGGGCAGGTTTCTATTTTTAGACTGTTAGGCTAAAAATAGAACAGTCGAATATTATTGTCTCATAATAATATTTGGACTATAAACATTATCTTATCCTCTTGGAGCACTTCAGTTTGAGCTACAGATGTGGTACATGTAGCTGTCAGAAGGAAATATGCTTTCTTTGTGGGTCAGTTGAGCTATTGCATGCAGGACTTCAGTTAGAACTCATGTGGTTGAGTTTGGTGGAGTTGATTGTGAAGTTGATGGAGTTGTGTTCAGTTTGACTTGGTTGAACTAGTTGTATTTTAGTCTGACTAAATAATACACTAGTGATGAGTTGTGTGAATTAAATATCAATTAATTCACTAATTATTAACTCATAAAGCAACTAAAGAATACATCAGTTAACTCAGTGCATGTACAGTTCAATGGAGACAGGTGTTAGAGGTTGAGATTGCTATCAGTTGTGACTATAGTTGTGCATGAGATTTGTGCATGCATGGATGGAGATTGCCAATGATGGCTTGTGTAGTATACCAACGGAATTCATTTTTACAGAGTGAATGATTTCTCTTGCAGATTGCGCAGTGGAGGTAGGCAAAGCAGTGGAGGAGATTTGAGCTGTGATTGATCAAATCTGAGCTAGTTTTGTGTGTAACAAGTGGAAACAATACTGAGTACTTGTGAGGAGTATTGTACTATGTATTGTTACATGTTCTCTATCATTATAATATACAAATAGTGTCGGGTTTTCAGCTGTATGCTTTCCCTGTGTTACATACTATGTTAATGTGTGCATGCGATTGATGTTTCATTATTTTTGATGCTGCTAAATTAATGATCAACGTAGAGGAGATTATGTATTGTGCATGTATTCCGCAATAGTGTATAATCGGGATAATATCTGTGAATAAGTGATTAATTATTCAAAATTTCTGCATGGTATTAGAGCTGTTGATCATCAAATCTACTAATCAGGAAGTGTTTACATCTTATTTCTTCAGGCAGAGTCTGTAATCGGGCCAGGTAGCCTCTGGATTCATCCTTCCTTTGGAAGGTGAGATATTCGGTAAAAGCCCATACAGTCAATTTCTGTACGAGAAATACTTTGTTCTCACAAATCTTAGATCAGAGGCGGTTGAGTTGTTGAGCTGGTGGAATTCGAATTTGCAGCAGTGTTTTCTTGGTATCAACGTGGCAATGTCTTTCAACGGATTGCGATTGGAGTATGCTCTTGAGGGCAGCTCGAACTATATTGCATGGAAGGACAGGATGGAGGCGGTGTTAGATGATAATGTGCTGAAGGAGTTCATAGAGGCTAGGGTCCCAAAGCCTACTGATACTGCGCAAGTTGATGCTTGGCAAAAGAAGACAATAAAGTGTCGAAGGATTCTGTTGGAGGGCGTGAAGGATCACATTGTGTCCAGCCTGCATGGAAAGGCTTCTCCATACTTGATGTGGAAAGCGTTGATAGATATATTCCAAAGTAAGAGCGATTAGAGGAATCCGGTGCTCAAGGATAAACTCAGAAACATTAAATGCGAGAAGGGGGACAGTATGCCCAAGTATCTCACGAAGTTCACTTAGTGTAGGGATGAGCTAGGAAGTGTGGGGGTGATTGTTGATGATGAGGACTTTGTGAGCTTGGCTCTCCTTGGTCTTCCAAAGAGTTGGCATTCCTATCAGCACTCTGTCAATGGTCGGGGGAAATTGCCAGGATGGGAGAGACTTTGGTCAGATCTTGTGCAGAAAGAGATTAGGTGGAATACCAGGGATGGATCTTCATCAAAGGTACCTGATGAAGGAAATTGCGCTTTGGCTGCCAAAGCAAAGAAGGGGAAGAACAAGAAAGCTTCTCATTCTGGTGCGAAAGGCAAGAAGCAGGACATGTCCAAGGTGAAGTGCTTTCACTATCACCAGCACGGACACTATGCCACAAATTGTCCACAGAAGAAGAAGAACAAGCAAGTTGCTGGATCTACAGCAGAAGAGGCTCTAGCCTCGCATTTTGAGCTCAATTTTTCATTGATCGCATGCTTGGCTTCAAGTGTGATGGGATCGGTGTGGTTCTTGGACAGTGGTGCGTCTTTTCTCATGACAGGAGATCGAGATTTGTTTTTTGATCTGGAGGAGAAAGATCTTGGAGTGCACATCGAGATGGGCGATGATGGTAGATACAGTGCGACTGGTATCGGTACCATTTCCTTTGAGAGGGAGTCTGGTAAACCCTTTGTATTAAAGGAAGTGATGCATGTTCCAGGATTGAATAAGAATCTTATCTCTGTGGCGATGTTAGAAGACAAGGGATATGAAGTTGTTTTCAGCAAGGAAAAGGCTTTCCTGCGCAGCAAGACAACTAGAGAAACCTGGAAGATAGGGGTTCGAGTGGGGAACCTTTATCAGTTGCAGGTAGATGGCTGCGCAACAATGGCATGCAAGGTAGAAGGATTGGTGAGCCAGGATCATGGCGAGCTGTGGCACAGGAGATTGGGTCACCTTCACCATGAAGCCTTGAAGATACTACAGCAAATCACTACAGGGCTTCCTAAAGGCACCCTTGCGCAGTTAGATCAGTGCAAGAGCTGTACTTTGGGAAAGTTTATGAAAGCCACCTTTCACGAGAAGGATAGTCATGCCACGACGATCTGTTGGAAATAATACTGAGAGGGGGGGGGGGGTGAATCAGTATTATCGCATCAATAAAACTTTTTCATTTCCATATTCAGATTCATATATGCTACTTCCACAACTTCTTATGATTCAGTTAGTTGATCCTTAATGAGTGCATTAGAACATTATCAACCATATTAACAGTAAACAGGTGCAGTAAAATAGAACAAATCATCACACATAAGCCACACACATGAAAACCATGATATAAGGTGGAAACCCAATGTGGGAGAAAACCACCTGCTGCAAGTCATCTCAATCTTCTTCTAAATAAGAAAATCCTTTTACAATATTTCTGTACTGGTGCAGTCTTATACCAGTACGCAGGCTTCTTCCTACAGAGAGCTACAACCCCCATAGTTCTTGTACTAGCCGATCCATTTACTAGTACGCAGGCTGCTACATGCTACAATGCTCCAAAGTTTTCAACTGGAAGGGAGCTACCACCCCCGTAGCTCTTGTACTAGATAAGATACTAGTACGTAGGCGCCAGCCTACAATCTTCTCTCCTCCGGGTACCACGTTTCATACATTTTCAGACTGGATACACCTGAAGCACAAAACATAATCTGAAAGGCCACGTTTCATCCAATTTTCATACTGGACCCATAAATATCATTGAAGCACATAATCAATCAATCTTCTGAATCACCCAATCACCAGATCAATACATATACAAGGATAATATGAGTGTTAGCAACCCGATCTAGTCCATTATATCCATTACTAGATCTCATCCATCAACACAATCAATCAAACTGAATATGTAGAATACTGACACCATTAAACAGTCATCAGAACACATCAACAACCTGAACCACCTGTAACTTTAAACATCATAGCTCAAATGGTATATGCTACTACAATGAACCAAACCTGCGTACACACGTGCTTTCACCAAAGCCAACCCGCGTACAGATCTATAAATATTCAATCATGACTTGCAGCGATTTCAAACTTAAGTTATACCCAGTTCAAATCATTACAAGCGTCAGTATATAGATCTAGAATAAGCATAATCAACTATATAGAGATAATTCATTTCAAACCATTTGATCCCGATCTATCCTTAGATCTTGTTCTCCATCAACCGGTGAGATCCCTCTTTAGCTCAGATCCAAATCTGCACCATAACCTAATCACAGTATTCCAGATCTAGATATTCAATAATTCAGATGATGCTTTGCCAAATGATCTCCTTCCTCTTTTATAGTCTTAGGCCTTTCACAATACCACGGTCCAAAACCATAATAACACAATACAACAGACCCAATACTTGGGATCAACAATTTTGGATGCAATACCACGGACCAAAACCATAGGATCAAAAACTGTCGGAATAATACCATGAACCAACCATGAAAGTGCGCGAGATCAAAATTTTTGGATGCAATACCACGGACCAAAACCATAGGATCAAAAACTGTCGGACTAATACCATGAACCAACCATGAAAGTGCGTGAACTTTTCTCTTGCATGAAGGGAACTTTTCTCTGCATGAAAGTGCATGAACATTTCTCTACATGAAATAAACTCTTCTCTGCATAAAAGTGCGTGAACGTTTCTCTACATGAAATAAACTTTTCTCTGCATAAAAGTGCGTGAACTTTTCTCTACATGAAATAAACTTTTCTCTGCATAGAAGTGCGTGAACTTTTCTCTACATGGAATAAACATTTCTCTGCATAAAAGTGCGTGAACTTTTCTCTACATGGAATAAACTTTTCTCTCCATAAAAGTGTGTGAACTTTTCTCTACATGGAATAAACTTTTCTCTGCATAAAAGTGCGTGAACTTTTCTCTACATGGAATAAACTTTTCTCTGCATAAAAGTGCGTGAACTTTTCTCTACATGAAGGAAACTTTGTTGCACTATAATTTATCAAATAAATTTGCTGCACTATAATTTATCATTTGTGTGATTTGCCATCAAGGACAACACTTGTCTCATAATGCCAACAATCTCCCCCTTTGGACTTGTCATACTGAGAATTGTCATCTGATATCTCTTCCGTAGATTCATCTAGATATATATAAGTGAGTTGATCTTCTATGAGTTGTTTGCCATCAAGTACAACACATGCATCATAATGCCAACACGATCCTTGAGAGAATTCACACAGACTTGTGTGGACCTTTCTCAGTAGCTTTGACAACAAAACACAGATATTATGTGATCTTTGTTGATGATTTCTCTCGTAAGTGTTGGATCTTCTTCATGCAGAAGAAGAGCGAGACATACTCAAAGTTCCATGAGTTCAAAGGACTAGTTAAGAAGGAGTCGGGGAAGAAGGTGAAGGCTCTTAGGAGCAACAATGGTGGTGAATACATCTCTGGCGAGTTCAAGGATTTTTGCAGTGTAGAAGGGATTTGAAGAGAGCTCATAGCTCCCCATAACCCACAGCAGAACGGGTTTGCTGAGCGGAAGAACAAAACAATCATGGGTGCTGCACGGGCGATGTTGCATGATCAGGGCCTACCCCTTCATTTGTGGGTGGAAGCATGCAATACTGTAGTATATATGCAGAACCGTTATCCTCATAGGATACTTGGCATGAGTACACCCGAGGAGACTTATTCTAGTAAGAAGCATGATCTTTCACATTTGAGGATTTTTGGTGCTAACGTTTACATGCATGTGACGAAGGATGCCAGGAAGAGGCTGGAGCTGGCCGTAGAGGTTGGGATATTTTTGGGGTACATTGATACGCCCCACAACTATCGTGTGTATTTGCCAGACAGTGGCAAGACTATTGTGTGACGAGATATAAAATTTCAGGAGGAGAAAGCCATGAAGTGTTTGCTTGAGAGGGAGCCACACTTGCATGCAAATGAGGAGCTATTAGTTCCTAAAGATGAGCTTCAGGACGTGGATCAGCAACAAGACGAAGTTCATGGAGTGGAAGATACCACTCATGCAGCGCTAACCATCAGAGGGTGAAAGCACTTGACAGAAGCTGAGCGACTGGCTCAAGATGCAGAGAAAGTTGTAGGACCACCTATAGCCCAACGCAGGCAGAGACAGTCACCTGATCGGTACACTGGATAGATGGCTCTTGTGAGAAAATGTGTTGTGATTGAGCCATCCACTTTCGAGGAAGCTGTGGAGGATCCCACATGGGTAGATGCCATGGTGGAAGAGTATGATTCGATTGTCAGAAACAGTGCATGGGAGATTGTCCCAAGACTGGAAGGGAAATCAGTGGTGGGTTCGAGATGGATCTACAAAGTTAAGCAGGCAGATGATGGGAGTGTGGAGAAGTACAAGGCAAGATTTGTTTCCCAAGGCTTTTCACAGATAGAGGGGATCGATTATGAGGAGACCTTTACACCTGTCGCAAGGTATTCTTCCATACAGACGATTCTTGCTCTCTTAGGTCAGATGGGGTGGCACATTCATTAGATGGATGTGAAGACTGTGTTCCTCAACAAAGTCATTGAGGAGGAGGTGTAAATAGAACAACCCGAAGGTTTCGAGATCTTCAGTAGTGAGTCGCATGTGTGCAGGCTCAAGAGAGTGTTGTATGGGTTGAAACAAGCACCACGTGCTTGGTACACATGGATAGACAAATATCTCATCGAACTTGGATTCTCCAAGAGTGAGGTGGATCCTAACCTATACCAGATTGTGGTGGAGGGTAAGTTGCTTATCATTGTACTTTATGTAGATGATTTGATTCTAATAGGTTATGAGCTGTTGATACTTTCATGCAAGGATGATCTTGCTAAGGAGTTTGAGATGAAGGACTTGGGCCTCCTTCATTATTTTCTAGGATTGGAAATCTGGCAACATAGTGATGGACTATTTGTTTCTCAGGGTAAGTATGCTCGGGAGATACTGGAGAAGTTCAACATGCATGGCTGCAAGCTTGTTGATACTCCTCTTCTTGGAGGTTGGAGGAAGGAGTATGCCACTTCAGCAGAAGAAGTGGATGCCACTGTTTATCGATAGTTGGTGGGGTCACTTATGTATCTGGTCAATACACGACCCGATATATGCTATGCTGTTAACTAGATTTCACAAGCTATGGTTAAGCCAAACAAGCTCTTCTGGAAGGAAGACAAGCATGTATTGCATTATTTGAGAGGCACATTGGGATATGGATTGTGGTACAGACAGGAGGATGAGGTTAAGCTATGGGGCTTCATGGATGCAGATTGGGCAGGGAGCCCAACGGACAGAAAGAGCACATCAGGAGGGGTCTTTAGTATTGGGTCGACAACAGTGTCTTGGTACAACAGGAAGCAGAGATCCATGGCACTCAGTTTAGCAGAGGCCGAGTATATGACAGCAAGCTTGGCTGCATGTGAGGCTATATGGATGAGGAAGATCCTGGTCGGTTTGTTCGGTTCTTACTTGGAGCCTACTGTGATTTACTGTGATAACTAGAGTTGCATTAAACTCTCGGCTAATCCTATATTTCATGATAGATCTAACCACATTGACATCAGGTACCATCATATCAGAGATTGTGTGCAGTGGAGAATCATGTTACTTTCATACATTCCAGCTGTTACGCAGTAATTTGTCACTGTCTCCCTGACAGTCTCCCTACTGTCATGAAATCAAATGCACCATGCTCATGCTCTCTAAACTGGCCAAATGACACACTTTGCCAAAGTTTATTTCATCAGCGCGACTGTTATTAAAATAACCGCGCTGACTGGCGGTTTATAATGTGACTGATGCGCTGCCAACGTGGAAGCACACGGGTTTTCCGCGCTGGTCAAATTTCATGAGCCAGCGCATCCTCTGGAAGTATTAAGCCGTGCTGACACAGCCTGCTCTGTTATTAGGATGCACTGTCAGTGCCCCAGTTCAGTTATACACCCGTGCTGATCCAGTTTGGGCGAATTTGTTCCAATAGCTAGCCTTCCAGATGATTCCAGACTTGGTTGTTGGCCTTGTGAGTATCGCCCTCCCTTCTATGGCATGTCTGTTCGTCATTTGAAACCACCTTCCTTGGAGATAAGCTCATCCTCCCACCATTCATGGAGACTCCTTCTCCTATTTAAACCTCCACCATTGCCATGAGCAGCTAGTTTGGATAATGTGGAATTCATAGTGCTTAGACTGCTGCTGCTAGTAGGTAGTTGGTGTGACAAGTGTGGATTTGCTAGAGGAAGCTTAAGGAAGGTTGTGAGTATTGCTTGTGTGTGAGAGAGCTTTGTTTTGGGAGAATCTACCTCCAAGGGTGAATGCTTAAGAGACTTGCTGTCTGGACCCTCTAGAGAAGGACTCAGCGTCAGAACTTCGGTTGTACCTTTCTCTATTATTGATTAATAGTAGATGACTACTGTTATGGTTCCATTCTCATTTGTCTTTGTAATGGTTAATGTGAATTACATCCTTTCTGACTGATGTATAATTGCTTTTAT
Organism: Pinus tabuliformis; assembly: GCA_031772625.1. Classification (NCBI taxonomy): domain Eukaryota; kingdom Viridiplantae; phylum Streptophyta; class Pinopsida; order Pinales; family Pinaceae; genus Pinus; species Pinus tabuliformis. The sequence continues at coordinate 1,077,195,702 of CM062816.1, forward strand.
TAAATTTCACGCTCGTGTTCGTCTTTCTCTTCGTGTGTGCAAGTATCTATTCACGGAGATCGTGGAGGATTGTGACCGGCCAGAGCGAAGGAGCGAGAGCGGCATCTCTTCATCAAACAATAGCGTTGGAATCCAAGTAGGTGTTCATTGCCTCTCTTTTATTTGCAATTAGGAACTTGCACAGTAGCATTGATTGATTGTTGCTAGACCCATTCTGGGCTAGTAGGGATCGCCTCTATCCGTAGAGGGGATTTACCTCTCCAACAATTTGGTGACTCCACTGGGGAGCTGGCCTTTGCCTCTTTTTGTTCATTCTTGTTTTGAGTTTGATTGTTACTCTCTTTTCAAAGATTGGGGATTAGTTCTCTGCTTTTAGACTTCCTGGTTCAGTCTGGGAGGTGTATAAATTGTTTAAAGAGTTCTGGCCTTGGTTTGGGAGTTTTTGGCTTGATTCTGCCTCTTTTTTAGCCTCAACGTGGTTTATATCAAAACAGTCACGCTGACAGCGCATAGCTGTCTCTTTGACCCCGTTGTCATCGCGCTTGTACGTAAAACAGTCGCGACGGTTCTGAAATCGAACCAGCGCGCTTAAGTCGTGTTCTTCCGCGCTGACAGTGCTTTGTTGCTACGCGTGACCTCTTGTCAGTGCATTGTTGCTGAGTGTTACCCGCGCTGATCCTGTAAAATTGAATTTGTTTCAATTTTGCCTCCTGAGCCTGTTGGTTTGACTATCTCCTGCTCTTTCTACTTGGTTTATGATTTGACCTTTATTGTTTGAATTGTGAAACACTTGCTTGCGAAGTCTTTTCGGACGAATCTTGTTTTGTGTCCTGTGACCTAGTATCATCATCCCGCTTTCACTGGATTGACCTTGTTTTATCACTCGTTCAAAAAGATTCGTTGCTGCTTGCCTTTGCTTTTGCGGAAACCTTCCTCTTTTTTCTTTCTTTACTTGGTTGTTTGAAGTGAGTGTCGTTGAACCAGTCCTCGGATTGTTTCACTACCCAGACACAGATCACAGTTGCTTGGGTTCAATCGGCTCTTTTCACGCTTGTTGTGTTTTTCATTGAGTGATTTTATTTCTCTTTACTCGGTGTTGCTGTCTCTCAAAATTCATTTTAAGTGCACGGTGCCATTGAAAAGGAAATCAAACTAATGTCTTTTACATTCAATAGTTAATGAAAAGAAGAGCATTTCGTTGATTTGTGTTCTCAAAAGAAAAATTTCATTTCTTTGTCATTAGCTGCATTAGATTGTTTGATTGATTGAGTTCATTTTGTTTGATTGAAAACTCTTAACCCTCTCATAGTTAGAATTCATCGAACGAAATGGTATTCTTTGGCATCTAGTTTGCATCTAGGTAATTGTGAGAGATCACACGATAAGGCCTGAAACCGAAACTTAATTCAAGATCAACCATAAAATAAACTGAATAAACCTAAAAACGCATTGGAACTTAACGCAAACATCTAGAGGTCTAGGTTAGAGACATGTTCCGGCGTCTTTAAACATAGTCACTATTGTTTCACATTACGGTTGGGTGATTCCTCCTTCTGTGACTCGATAGTGGTCTAACACGGACTGTGCTCCCACGTACCGTCACGTATATAGGGAGACCTCACTAGGCTTTTATCCTTGATCCATAGGAAGCTGAGTCTCCCGCCCTGCGAACCGTAATGCACCGAACACAGCATTCGGGAAGATTGACTGCAGTACGGAAAGTCCTTGGTTCTCATACGACTGCCAAGGTGTATAAGCAGTTTTACGGATTGCTTGGTAAACCCTTTGCCTAGAATCTCCAGAGCAGTCACTTTTGATCCTTTTCAGACTCCCTAAAAGAAAAGGTGCCAGTGAGCATCTTGTCACTTCGTGCTCATTAAACATTCGAAGGAGACTAGAGTCATCTTTTCGTCCTTTTCTCGACTCTTGAAACATGAAAAGACCAAGTTTAGTTCCTGTGTCTTAAAAATTTATTCGGCCACGATAACATCACCTGGTTAAATCTTGTGTTAGCTTGAATAGGTTTCCTTTTTCTTTTCCATGGCAACTTTTCCAGGGTTCACCAACCCAAGTTCCCCTCCTGACGGGAATCCTGGTCATTTCCCTCCTCTCGGGAATGTTGGTGCTCCTTATATGGCAACGTTATCCCTTCCAGGGTTAACTGTCGGGTTGCCTGTTTGGTTGTTTTCAGCCTCTTTGGTCCCTGTCATGTCGGCTGTTAGTCCATCAGTCCCTCCACCTGAACAACATCATGTTGATCCTAAGGTGGACCTCTCCCCTTCAACGCCTACTTCTACGTCCTCATCTTCTACTTCGCCTGGTGAAGGCCTCGTTTCAAGTAACCAGGTGGCTAAGAAGAAGAAGAAGAAGACCAAGAAGAAGAAGTCTCCTAAGGGAAAGGCTACAAGTATAATTGTTACTCCTTGGAGTACACCTAAATTCGGGCCCCCTTCTGCTCCTCCGCAGAAAGTTAAGTTTCCTTGTCGATTATGCAAGGAGGACCATCTTCTTCGCGATTGTCCTGGCATTCCCATGGTATTAGAAATATGGTCCCACGATCCGGCCCACCCCTCATCGTCCTCTGGAACTCACAGCGATGCTACCTTATTAGTTGGGAATGGTAAGGGAAAAGGTAAGATTCAAATCCCTTGTAGACTTTGTGAGGGCACTCATCCCCTTCACCTTTTTCCACTCATGGATAAAGCCTCCAGTGTCTTGGAAAGTCTCCCAGCTCCCTCACCCCAACTTCCTGTTGGATATCAACGTCTTTCTGCAGTTGCAGATCATCCGCCTCCCGACAGTGAGATTGGTTCACATTCTTCTCTTATCCAGGCCCCTCTTCCCGAACCCGGCTATGTCCAGCCTGTTCCAGACCAACCATTGGTCGGAAAGAGTGTCAACTCGAGTCCACCGCTCGCTCACTCTGTTTCGGAAGAGAATCATGCTCACGTTCTTCTCGTCTCTTCAGATTCTCCGGAGTCCCGAAATGACTCTCCTAACCCAGCTGCTCCCGAAGGTTCTCCTTCGTTTCCTTTAGCACATGGGGGCAATCATACGATTCCCCCACCAAGTGGTCTGGTCGCTTCCTTTGATTGGAATCGCCTGATCGCCAGTCGCCTTCCATCCCATGTGCCTTTCCAGATTACAGTACTTGCCTGTGATAAGGCAGTACGTGGCACTGTTCTGGATGAAGGTGCGTCGGTCAGTCTTATGCCGTACACTACTTGGCAAGCTTTAGGTTCCCCGCAGCTCAGGCCGGTTACACAGAATCTGTTGGGCTTCGACGGAGGAGCCTGTCCATCTCTAGGAGTTCTCCCGAAGTTCCCTATTACTTTGGGAGGAAAAACCGTCTATATAGACGTCTTGGTTACCAAAGGTGTTTTAGACTTTAGTCTTCTCCTTGGTCGCGACTATGTTTACGCCATGGGGGCACTTGTTTCTTCGCTTTTCCGTGTGGTCTGCTTTCCACACGATGGAAGAATTGTGACTATCGATCAATTGTCGTTCGTTAGTCCCCCAATGCCTCCTACGCAGTTGTCGCCCCCTCCTAGTTTTTATCCACCAGTTGTATCTGCCCCACCGCGGATCAACTACGTGGCCACCTACCCCGTGCCTGTATCCAGTGATGACACCGTCGTGCATAGTGTCCTGGGGGCATTGGGCCTTGACTTCCAAGATGTTTCCCTTCCACCGGGAGTGGCAATCTTGGAAGCCCCGACTTCCTGTCCACTATGATGCAGTTCGGTCGGAGCATAGTTCCTTTCCTATGTCAAGCTCCTTAAAAAATGAAACTAGGCTTGGTTGGAGCACAGTTCCTTGTCTTGTGTCAAGCTCGTTAAAAAATGAAACAAAGTGTCTGGAGCACAGTTCCTTGTCTTGTGTTAAGCTCATTAAAAAATGAAACAAGGGTTATGAGGATAGTTCTTTTACTGTGTCAACCTCATTAAAAAATGAACCACCTCCCTTTCCAAATCGGGTCATTTTGATTAAGATCTCGTAAAATACAAGTCGAGTCTTTCATCGATCTCGAGAATGAACCTTCATTCCATCCACTTTGTTGAATGCAATGAAGCTTGGGGGGCATGTACCTCGATTTGCGTTATTATGCTAGGGGCATGCGAACTTATAACAAGCATAGTTTTTCGTTTCAATATTGTGTAAACATGAAACCAAATCTAAGCAGAGTTCTCCATGGTTCAAGCTTGTGTAAAAATGAACCCATACCCGATTTACATCTCATGATCGCCATTTTTATCCGCTGAATTTTGCTAGATGAGCCTTGGTTGTTTCATTCCATTGCTACCATCTCTTTGGCCGATCATATGCTCTCACTTGGTTGTTTATCCTTTCCTGAAGAACCGCAACGATGAGTGGTTTTATTAGCCTGCCTCTTGACCATTACATGTTTTGAGCAGTTCCACCATTGCCGGAACCAGTTGCTACCTTTTATACCACTCGTTCCTCTAGGACGAGTCGCCTTTAAGCTCTTTTCTGACTCGTAAAATATGAAAAGATTGCCGAGTATTTTTCCCTTTTTGACTCGTTAAAGAGAATAAAAATGGAGGTCTGCTTTTAGCTCTTTTCCGACCGTTTAAAGACGAAAAGATTGCCGAGTTTTCCCTCTTGACTCGTTAAACGTAAATAAGAGGCGGTCGCCTTTAAAGCTCTTTTTTCGACTGTTTAAACTAAAAAGATTGCCGGGTGTTTGTCGTTTTCCACTTGTTATTAGCTCCAAAACGACGTACTTCTGACCGTTTTTTTACTTTTTCGGGTCAAAGTCACTATTCACGAAAAGTAATCCTCGATCATACTGGTCGGGCGGTTCTTTCGAGCATTGTTTTATACTTTTTCGGGCTCGAGAGACACAACTTTACGAAAAAGGACCCCCCTGGAGTTTCCTTTTTTGCTGTCTTTTCAGACTCTCTAAACAAGAAAAGACGCCGAGTTCTTCCTCTGTCAGGCTCGTTAAAACTTAATGACATCGGACATCGTCAAAATGACGCCTTCCCAAGCATATGCTATCCCCGTCAAGCTTGTCCTCCAAAAATAATCAGGGTACTTGCCAGAAATGGTGGGGAAAATGAAACTGTAGTAATGGTCGTGTCGGCAGTATGTCACTCTTGAACATGGCACTCGTCTGCATTCGTGTCTAGGTGGGGATTTCTCGTCTCGTTTTACACTAGCCTCCGTGGGTTTGGGTTATCCTATTTTGACCTCTCATCTGCTCATTGCCTTGTCACCATGACCGCTGCTCATTTGATGTCAGATACTGCCAAATCCGCTGTTGTGCCGCCGATATGTTCAAGAGAAGTTGGCCTCTGCAAGCTTACCACCTCCCTCTGATGTCTCACACAAAATATTTTATCCTTCTCTGTCTCGTGTCGATGATGTGGGAAACATCATGGCCCACCTTCGATCAAGGTTACTTCCTGTCGACTTCAGCTCATTATCCAGGAAAGTGACCTAGAGACTCCCTTCAGGTGCCTTAGAGCCTGCATGCCTCAATGGCAGATTCTTCGTGTTCGACGTGAGGTTTTCATCATTGGCCTCCGCTCGGATGATTCTGCGGGTGTTCGACACCAGCTCATTGATTCACACGCCGCAGATTGTACCTATAAGTACCTTGAGGACCATTGTCATTATTGGTGGTACCTCTCGCGTCTGTTAACAGTTTTCATTATTGGCTGGTAATCAGACGATGTTCATGCATGTTCGACTTCAGCTCATGTATTCGCATGCTTGGACTTGTACTTTGTTCAGGTTGGGATGGAGCGCAAGACCCTGGTTTTTGTCTATTAGGAACCAGGCTGCGATTTTGTGGATTATTATTACATGACTGATTGATGGATGGCTGCGCCCATACCTGAGTCTTTGGGATGGCTGCGACCATACCTTCTTATCATCATGGTCTCTTCAGCTGGGTGGCTGCGTCCATACCAGAGACCTTCTTCGTATGTCTTTTGGATGGCTGCGCCCATGCCTAGACTACATGTAATAGAGATATCAGTTGTACATACGTGCAGGTCCTTCCTGGTGGTGTTCCAGTTCAGCAGTTTTGTAAAGCATTTCACCCCTCCCATTCTCTCGGGCTTCATGCTTTAGGGGGCATTTGTTACGCAGTAATTTGTCACTGTCTCCCTACTGTGTCATGAAATCAAATGCACCATGCTCATGCTCTCTAAACTGGCCAAATGACCCACTTTGCCAAAGTTTATTTCATCAGCGCGACTGTTATTAAAATAACCACGCTGATTGGCGGTTTATAATGTGACTGATGCACTGCCAGCGCGGAAGCACACAGGTTTTCTGCGCTGGTCGAATTTCATGAGCCAGCGCATCCTATGGAAGTATTATGCCGCGCTGACACAGCCTGCTCTGTTATTAGGATGCGCTGTCAGCGCCCCAGTTCAGTTATACACCCACGCTGATCTAGTTTGGGCGAATTTGTTCCAACAGCCAGCCTTCCAGATGATTCCAGACTTGGTTGTTGGCCTTGTGAGTATCGCCCTCCCTTCTATGGCATGTCTGTTCATCGTTTGAAACCACCTTCCTTGGAGATAAGCTCATCCTCCCACCATTCATGTAGACTCCTTCTCCTATTTAAACCTCCACCATTGCCATGAGCAGCTAGTTTGGATAGTGTGGAATTCATAGTGCTTAGACTGTTGCTGCTAGTAGGTAGTTGGTGTGACAAGTGTGGATTTGCTAGAGGAATCTTAAGGAAGGTTGTGAGTATTGCTTGTGTGAGAGAGAGCTTTGTTTTGGGAGAATCTACCTCCAAGGGTGAATGCTTAAGAGACTTGTTGTCTGGACCCTCTAGAGAAGGACTCAGCGTCAAAACTTCGGTTGTACCTTTCTCTGTTATTGATTAATAATAGATGACTACTGTTATGGTTCCATTCTCATTTGTCTTTGTAATGGTTAATGTGAATTACATCCTTTCTGACTGATGTATAATTGCTTTTATTACATTTTACGCTCGTGTTCGTCTTTCTCTTCGTGTGTACAGGTATCTATTCACGGAGATCGTGGAGGATCGTGACCGGCCAGAGCGAAGGAGCGAGAGCGGCATCTCTTCATCAAACAATAGCGTTGGAATCCAAGTAGGTGTTCATTGCCTCTCTTTTATTTGCAATTAGGAACTTGCACAGTAGCATTTATTGATTGTTTCTAGACCCATTCTGGGCTAGTAGGGATCGCCTCTATCCGTAGAGGGGATTTACCTCTCCAACACCAACGGAGGATCAGGATGATGATATCTTGATGAAGGCGCTCACCAGGAGCAAATTCGAATACCATCGAGGCAGGATAGGGGTTGCTAATAATCCATATCTTGTTGAGAGGGAATGTTGAGAATGCAACAAGATGATGGAGCTTAGTGGAAAGAAGTCACCTTCACTAAGTGGGCCCACAGGCTATTTTTGGCGCAAAGTCTATTTTTAGACTATGTTTATTTTCAGACATATGGATCATGGTCTATGAGTTGCAGTATGTTATTTGTGGATGATTGATCATGTTGGTAAAAATAGATGGACTTCTATTTTTAGACATCTGGGCAGGTTTCTATTTTTAGACGGCCAAGCTAAAAATAGAACAGTCGAATATTATTGTCTCATAATAATATTTGGACTATAAACATTATCTTATCCTCTTGGAGCACTTCAGTTTGAGCTACAGATGTGGCACATGCAGCTGTCAGAAGGAAATAGGCTTTCTTTGTGGTCAATTGAGCTATTGCATGCAAGACTTCAGTTAGAACTCATGTGGTTGAGTTTGGTGGAGTTGATTGTGAAGTTGATGGAGTTGTGTTCAGTTTGACTTGGATGAAATAGTTGTATTTTAGTCTAACTAAAGAATACCCTAGTGATGAGTTGTGTGAATTAAATATTAATTAATTCACTAATTATTAACTCATAAAGCAACTAAAGAATACATCAGTTAACTCAGTGCATGTACAGTTCAGTGGAGACAGGTGTTAGAGGTTGAGATTGCTATCAGTTGTGATTATAGTTGTGCATGAGATTTGCACATGCATGGATGGAGATTGCCAATGATGGCTTGTGTAGTATACCAAGGGAATTCGTTTTTACAGAGTGAATGATTTCTCTTGCAGATTGCGCAGTGGAGGCAGGCAAAGCAGTGGAGGCGATTTGAGTTGTGATTGATTAGATCTGAGCTAGTTTTATGTGTAACAAGTGGAGATAGTACTGAGTACTTGTGAGGAGTATTGTACTATGTATTGTTACATGTTATCTATCATTATAATATACAGATAGTGTGGGGTTTTCAGCTGTACGCTTTCCCCGGGTTACATATTGTTTTAATGTGTGCATGCAATTGATGTTTCATTATTTTTTATGCTGCTAAATTGATGATCAACGTAGAGGAGATTATGTATTGTGCATGTATTCTGCAATAGTGTATAATCAGGATAATCTTTGTGAATAAGTGATTAATTATTCAAAATTTCTACAGAGGAAGAGGTACACATAGAGAAACCTCAAGGTTTTGAGGTATATGGAAAGGAGTCCCATGTTTGCAAGTTGAAAAAGGCCTTGTATGGACTCAAGTAAGCTCCAAGGGCTTCATATGTTCATATCGAAAATTATCTGACAAATTTGGGATTATCTAAAAGCGAAGCCGATCCAAACATTTACTTTAAGGTTGTGAAGAATACACCTGTGATCTTAATATTATATGTTGACAATTTGTTTCTTGTTAGAAAATTATACATTACAAAGCAATGGAACACATAAAATATTGTAGAAATATAAACACAAAAAACACATAAAACAAGAGAGACACAAATATACGTGGTTCACCCAGTTTGGGCTACTTCCATGGAGAAACAGCCAGTCCTTCTTTTATTATATTATCCAGCAAACTAAAGAGATACAACCTACAGTAGATTCGTTGTAACACCCTCTTTTCTCTCAATCTCCTCTCTCTTCCTCACTCAAAATACATATATACATAGACGTAATACAATTCCAACATATATAGTGAGGGGTTTCCTTCTAGGGCAAAAAACCCTAAATTAAACATAACTTCTACTGTCAAATCATCTGCCTAATGAACGACCCAGATTGACAAGAAATTACTAGACTTTTATAAAGCAATTTTACATCTATTTTTAGCTTCGGGGGCGTTGCCCTCAAACCCCCGCCGGGGGACCGCTGGCCCCTGGACCCCCCCGATGGGGGGGATTAGCCACTCCAAACCCCTGCGGGGGGGACAAGTCCCCCCTGCGTGGATGGGTGTACAGTATTCTTGGGGTATACATCCGGCTGAAACCTTTGAATACAAAAGATAATCAGGCTCCACACCCAACATTTTTGACATATGCCAAGCTTCTTATCATTCAATGCAAGAAGTAGTTGGATTTTAAGCTTGACATGAAGGATCTTCGGATATGCACTCTTACTTGGGATTAGAAGTATGGCATAAACCTGGTGAAGTATTCCTTAGTCAAGGAAAGTATGTGATATAGATCCTTCAAACATTTGGTTTGATGGATTACAGATTCATGGAAACTCCTATGTTGACTAACCTAAAGAAGTTACTATCACTACAAAGTGTTATCAGAATCAATCTTAGGAGGCACATATGACACATTGGATGAGCACTTCTTTGTAGTTATCTTTCATATGATATTCGAGATCAATCCTCCCTGCATAACTGATCAGGTGAAGGAGTCATCGGGATATCGCAGATTGTTTTGCAACACCTAAGGGGACATACATCAAATTTTTTGGTTGTCAGATATCCCCTCATATTGTGCCATGATATGTGACCAATAAGGTGATCATGAGGGAAGTGGAAAATTAGTTGGACAAGGGATTGTCAAGAGTTCTTCACAGGAGGAAGAAAGCCCCTTGGCTAGCCTGTTGGGACTCATAATTGTTATAATTTCCTTACCTTATTTCTTTGTTGTTATATTATTTTCCTAAGTCTTTCTTGCATTTAGGACATGATAATATATGTACAGATTCTAGAAGAATTTAGTGTATTTATATTATTCTATTGTCTCTATGAACTGACTCAATCACAAAAGCATTATTTACTCACGATTAGATCCTTATTTTGAATAGGAATCTATTAATGAGATGGCACTTGATGTTGTTCCTTGGATTGGTCATAGAATATTAGATAGCTTGATGTTGTTGATCCCTTATTTGGAGAAAATTGGTTAAGTATAGCCTTCCAAATTGATCGTCTGGGAATATTAATATTTTTTGTAACTTAAAATGAGCATCCTATGAATCTTCATATTCTCAGGATTTCTCTTTATTAAAAATGGATTTACTGTTCTTACCTTCTACAATCATAGTATAAAGACTAGGAATTGAGACTAGAGAAAGGTTGTTCAAGCTGTAATATTTTTGACATAAGTTGTGAACCTGGGAAGACATTAATTTTGATTGATCCTTTGTAATTCAATGAAAGATTTTATTATCTAGAGTTAATTTGTTGTGCTGATTTCTTTTATAAGATAGTTCAATTCTGGTGATTTGGGCCCAATCCTAGAAAAATGTTGTCTTCATTTGTATCATTAAATGTTTGTTCTATTATTTATATTTAGCTATTTATTTTCTTAGTTGTTTCTAGTTTAGAATTTCTAGTTGGTTAAGTAATTGTAAAATCACATGTTCTATTTTAAATAGAAATTACAGTTGGTTGTTCTAGAGTGGATTTACTTTAGCTAATTCATTTGGGATTGATGTTACTTTATTGTCCTTTCTTGTAGATCATCATAGGATCATTAATTGCATTGCTTAAGTACATTTCTATAGTGAAATTCTCTCATTTTATAGTTGTTGTTCCTTAGGTAACAACTCATTTTTTGATAGTATTTCTTTGCTACTTCCTGCATGAAGTATTTAGGATTTGATACTTTGAATGGTTTGGTTTAGTTAGAAGTAGAAGTTCTTAATTTTGTTATGTGTTGGTGCTTCATTGAGTCTCTCTTTCTGTTAGGATAATAGTCATTAGTCATTTTAAAATTTCTCTTGCATAAAATTTGTGAATAACCTTGAAATAAAAAGACGAGACATTGTGTTGACAATCTAATGTGTAGTAGCTAGTTTCTCCTTTAGGAACAGTTAATTGGATCATCACCACCTTCTTGTTGAGGATCATATTATATGAGTTTGTTGACAGTGCTAGACCTGCCAACATGTAAGGGGATCTCCTTGATAAGAAGTCCCAATTAGACCTCATACCGTTTGGTGTAGGAGTACCAGCAGTGAGTCTTATGGTAATGCCTTGACCGCGATTTCACACAGAGGCAAGTAAGATAACGTTTTTGGTAGCAAGGGTGTGACAGCTGTAGCGGGCCAAGGAAGGTGCATGAGAGGTTCTAACACATGGGGGTTGAGATGAGTGCGCCTGTTGGAAACCTGTAATAGTACTCGGCTTGGAAGGGAACACACGAGAGAAGATGCATCACACACTAGAAAGCAAGTTAGTGAGGAATCCAAAGTAATGGTTAAACCAACAACACATTTCAGAAAGATTCATACATATACAGAATAGTCCATACATGCATGCGTAAGCAAACAATACATATATCATTTAGAGTAAACCAGATAGCATAAAATACAATACAATGTATTCATGAAATGTGCTGGCTCTATTATATGAAGAAGTGTAAGTTCCAATCATACAATACATCCATGTCCAACCACTAGTTCCAATAGTGGAATGTTACAGCCACAACCGCCTGCTCCTCCAAAGAGATGTATTATCTCTACGCAGTGGAGAAGCTAAGGCTCGTTACAATACTATCCAAGCTTTCTCTAAGTTACTCCTATCGAAGCTTGGTTGACCAAAAGCCTTTACAATGAGTGATGAGGTTTTATTTATAGCAAAGGGTGGGGTGACCATTGACATTCACCTTTGTGATGGTTCACATACCCTCACGACTCTTCATCTACTCTATGACTGTTACAACCAACTATTGACACTTGAATTTCCACTTGACACAATGTTACATTACAATGCACATGTGCTCATGTGAGACAAAATGGCTTGAGCAAGCCACGCAAGACATCACTGACACTCGGTCCGTTGTGGTGAGACCAACTCATTGACATGCTTGTGATGGTGAAGGTGGTGAGTTGATGCCAATCTTGGTCATCTGTGATGGTGTGCATGCACCCCATGGTGACATCTTGTTGAAACGAACTCTTGTCTTAGTTGCATTCGAGTGTATTGGTGTGGATCCTTTATCCAACTCATTTGCTAGCATGTGCATGGTCTTCATGGTGCAACCGAACTGGCAACACACTGTTGCATAGTGTTTGTGCTAATCTTCCAATGTGTGCTGGTGGTCAGAATTGCTTCTTGTCTTCACCTTGGTGAGTATGCTGGATGGGTTGGATCGTACGTGTGCACACAATGACGTGCATGATGTTGAATCTCTTGCATGCGATCAACAACACTGATCACCATGTCTGCTCTATGCCAGCTGCTGGGATGGATCTATAACTTGTACGGGCACAGTTTCATCCATGAGTGCATGTTGGGCCACTATTGTTCTTGTTCCCCCTGCAAATCATTCACTTGTTTGTGCATTACTACCGTAAGACCTGGTAAGGCATGTGTACCCCTCGGTGATCACCGATAAAGTCTAGGTTAGACCTAGGTGATAGGGGGGATGTCGGGTTAACAATACCCCGAGTAAAAACTCTGAGGGGGGTAAGAGCTAGAGTGAGCGGGATTGTCTCACTTAGCAAGTTTGGCTAGAGTTAGTCAAGGAACCCCAAGTCAAGTTTAAGGGGGGAATTGTTAGGTAAAGTTGACTGAAGATAGAGTCAAAGTTGACCAGGTTAAACAATGATGGTTTTGGGGCACATGGTATTGTGCACCCATAGTATTCTGCCCGTGGTATTATATGTAATGGAGTTTATAAAAGGCTGGAAAGACTTCATTGTAATGCAAGACCTGGAGGTGAGCAGTGAAGTCTCACTTGGTCAGATTGGCTAGGGTTTTGGCCAATGCTAATGAGATCTTATTAGGTTGGGTTTTTCCTTGGATTTTGGGTTTTACTGGATAAACATTTGTGTTTATGTGTTTATGGTTGTTGCTGGTTATTTTTATACTTATTCCTCTCAGTAATTATTTATGTTATGCATTGTTTTTATAGATCCAGGTCTGGAAAATAATGGTTGAACAATCGTACGTAGAAGAACCTTGAGGCTAATGTGCGGAAGATAATGCCATAACTACCAGGGATCATAGTGCATTTGCGATATTTACTGGTTTGGAACATGCTCACAAACTATTCAGGATTCATGTGGTTATTTAAATAATATTGAGAATCTACGAGGTTCTTTTCGGGCTTGCAGTTGGAACAGTTTGATAGAAGTTTTTGAGCAAATCAAATTGAGAGAGGATGGATCATAATCGCAGCAGAAATAAACAAAAAAAAATTTAATGAAGTCAAAATTATTGCATGTAAATGGGCATACTACTGTAAGACCTGGTAAGGCATGTGTACCCCTCGGTGATCACCGGTAAAGTCTGGGTTAGACCTAGGTGATAGGGGGGATGTCCGGTTAACAATACCCCGGGTAAAAACTCTGAGGGGGGTAAGAGCTAGAGTGAGTGGGATTGTATCACTTAGCAGGTTTGGCTGGAGTTAGTCAAGGAACCCCAAGTCAATTTTAAGGGGGGGATTGTTAGGTAAACTTGACTCAGGATAGAGTCAAAGTTGACCAGGTTAAACACTGATGGTTTTGGGGCACATGGTATTGTGCACCCATAGTATTCTGCCCGTGGTATTATATGTAATGGAGTTTATAAAAGGCTGGAAAAACTTCATTGTAATGCAAGACCTGGAGGTGAGCGGTGAAGGCTCACTTGATCGGATTGGCTAGGGTTTTGGCTAATGCTAATGAGATCTTACTAGGTTGGGTTTTTCCCCAGATTTGGGGTTTTCCTGGATAAACATTTGTGTTTATGTGTTTATGGTTGTTGCTGGTTATTTTTATATTTATTCCTCTTAGTAATTATTTATGTTATGCAGTAAATTTCTTAATAGAGTGCATGTTGGGACACTATTGTTCTTGTTCCCGCTGCAAATCATTCACTTCTCTGTGCATATCATGTTCTTCGAGTTGCTGCTTCAACACATGAAACTCCTTCTTTGTTCCATTCTCTATCTTCACACGATCATGCCCTCACCTAATAGCCTGAGTCTCTAAAGTTTCTTTCAGCATCAGTGGATTTTCTTGAGCTTGCAACTTTTTTCTGCCTCCATGTTCTCAACAACCTTGCTCTTGAATTCGTTGCATCCGGTATGCTGCCTTTAGCTATTGTTCATGATGTTGCTCGATGTGATGTTGTTTCCATCATATCTTGATGCCCTTGTTTATGAATAACTTGATGTCTTCATGACTAGGAAATCTCATAGACACTTGATTGAATGCATCCCCAAGTGTGCTCTGAACGATGTCTTTGACTCTTCTCTCCTAGAAACCATTGTGCCTATGTTGTTGAGAGGAACATGAACAGCCATGACACTTTGAGACATGGTAAAACTCATGGCAAGCAATCTGTCAGTTGAAAACCAAAGTGAACTTGAGAACTAACTTGCAACATACCTGTGTGACTGATCATGAAGGTTGCGCAATTTTCGCTGGGAGGTTGGGAGACTGACTGCCAAGACTATGCAAGGCATAGTCTGGGCTACTGGGAGGCTAACTGATTGCTGGAACTATGCAATGCACAGTCCAGTCTGGCTACTGACTGCTGGAATTGCGTAATGCAAAATCTCATCTGGCAATGGCTGCAGGCTCAATGACTTCATTACGAAATTTTCTAGGCCAACAGTCATTGTCCCTAAAAATTGCACAATGCAAGACTTGAGGATAACCACTGGATAGAAATGTGCATTTCTTGAGAGGAAGACAGAGCCTTCCCTCTGAGGATTGTGCAATGCTGTCTTGGTGAGGCGGAGCATAGACCAAGGCTGCCCAGACTTGCCGACGGGATACTGAAAGAGAAAGTGAATGCGGATGCATGGAGATGCTAAGAGTAATCATAAGTGAATGATTGTGCATGCAAATTGTGAATGACAGATTCAAAAAATGGAACAACATGCATGTGAGTGAGGCGAGTCGCCGAATCGGTGATTGTTCGTGAAAAATAGTTTCATGCATGCGACATCAATGAGATGTTAATGAAAACTTAAATGGTGCTAATACAAGTTAGTATGTATCAAAATGACAACAATCACTCACTGAAATCAAGCAGACAATTTTCATATGAAGTGAAAAGAAAAAAGTGCCAGAAATGCAACAAAGGACATGGAAAGAAGGCTTACCCTAAAACAACTGAGCTGAATGTGCCAACAGCTCCTAGATGTGACATGGGATGTCAGAGTTGCAAGGTTGATGTGAGGAATGAGCTCTGCAGTGTCCAGTTGATGAGTTTTGATAAAATCAAGGCTGTGACATGCATGCCACAAATCTAGGGAAAGCGACACTTGTTGGGAGGTTTATGAAATGATCCTTGCATGTAACCTCCAACTCCCAAAAATAGATCCCTTAAACAAGGGATGCATTTGCATGTTGCCTTGGTGTTATAGACATATTTGGGCACTGCAACCCCAATCACATATGTCCATAACCAAGGGCATCTAAGTCCCTAAAAGTGTTGTTTCATACCCTAAAGGAGCAAGGTCAGTTGATTACATCATCTCCCAGAATTTCTCCATGAAAAGCTACTCAGAACTGGTCAAAGAAGGACCATACAGACTACCTGGTGCTAAAGATGCGATGCATCTCACTTGCCACATGCAAAAAGTGCGATGCAGACTGGAAATCTCTTCTATAGGGTGCGATGAGCGAGATCAGACAAATGGCACAAGCAGTTTGCTAGGTGGAAACCCAGAGAATCTTCTAGAAACTGCTCATTTGACACTTGCATCTCTGAGTTCTCACAGGGATGAGTAAGAGATATAAGATCTCCACGTGGAACTAAGAACTATCAGAGAGATGACACTAATCAAAATCCCATAAGCTGACTCACCCCCTTGCAAATATCTATAAATGGATCCCTCATCCAAGAGATCCAAAGGTTGGAATTTGGTAATTTGCAAAGAGGTTGTTACACAAAAATATCGTCACCGTGATTATTTACAGTCAGTATGGGTCTATCATCACTTGTACTGTCCTCCTAAGCAAGTCTCAGACCTCATCTCTTCAAGTCAAGCTTTGAAAATGAGAGAAAGACATTGAAAATCAACAAAGCTTTGGTTCTGCACTTTCTCTCACTGTTGCCTGCGGTCCCACACCTCCTGTTTACAAAAATTGCAGACCTGCCCGCTCTGTCCCTAAAGGAGTGGGTGTGGACCCCTGTGAAAGTAAAAAAGGCACAAGTTTATTCTAAAAAACTCACTTTGGGTTAATTCTAGATGATTCTAGAAGGAATTTTGACGTGGATTGGCCGCTCTTAGGTGGTTCATGCATCCCAAAAGAGAAAGAGCTAATCCCTTGATGAGAGGAGCTCTCCCTTTGAACGAGGGCTTTATCCCTTTGAAGGAGGACCTAGTAACTTCCCTCCATTGTACTATAAATTAAGGCATTGGGCTGGTTGCTAGGGAGGTTAGAAGATGAACATTTTTTAGGGTAAATGCTGGTGGAATTGAGACTTCCTAGCTAAGCTTGAGAGGAGAGATCACATACCCTTTTGGCTTCATTGGGAAGAGAGTGAAACTTGTCAAAGTAGAGGAGACTTCTTGTTGGACCCTGGTAGGAGCTTGTACAGCATCAAGGCATAGGTTGTAAAGTTCTTCTTTCATTTGAATTAATACAATCAGATTCATTTTTCTCAACAAATTGTCCTATGTCATTTGTTTCATGAATTCCTTGATCTTCATGTTAAGTATGTTTTATTATATTGGCTTTTCAGGTGCTATTTAATTTGTTTGCTTGTTTGTGTTTGCATATTCGCAACGAGGGAGCTCATTTGGATCAAAGGAGTGAGGCTTCAACAAACTTCCATTGGACCCAAGGTAGGCCTAAAACACTTGTTTTCCTTTGTTTATAAGTGCATATTTAGAGAAAGATAGTTTTTGATTGGCTTGCTTGTCACTTGATATCGTTAGATTCTAGGAAGGTCTATCTTGTCTGCAAGATCGACTCATTCCATGTGACAGAGGTGCTGCTGGTTTCTCTTTGAAGACATTGTTGGGTGATCTTGCTTTGTGTGAGGTGAAGAGGGCTTTCAAGCTAGGAGGATGGTGCTAGGTTAAACCAAGTGGTTGTAATCCTCTCTTCTATGACTTTTACTAATAAAGCTATTTGAGTTTTCCTCCACATTCTTATGTATCTCTGAACATTTTGTTGTTATATGCATTTATATGGTCAATATATATTTGATCCTATATTGTTTATAGTAAAAGATCTCTATGCTTTGATGGTATTATGCTGTTGTGAATCTACAAGTGCTCTTTGAAGCTGGACAAGTAAGGAAGCAGTGGCAAGATTCTGTCAAAGGGGAAAGGAAACAAGCAAGGATCCAAGTGGAAGACTCAGGTTGGTACTCTCTACTTCTTTCTCATCTCTCTCTCGTAAAGGAAAAAAAAGTGACTTTAATATGTTTGTTTCTAAGATATCTACCCATTTTAGTGGGACTAGCAGCTCTTAATAGACTAGATTTCTCGATAACAAAATGGCAACTCCACTGGGGACCGATTAGTTTGATTGCTTGTCTCTATTTGTTTGATTCATAAACCATAGATGGAGCCTGAAGTTAAGTCAGCTAGCCTTCGACCTGCATTTGTTAAGCAAGTGAAAAGTAGATCAACGCTGCTTCAGTCAATCTCTGGGTTTGTTTATGAACTAAACAATTGACTTGCAAACATCCTAAGTGCCCTAGAGGTAGCTTGAGTAACCTCATTAGATCAGCCCCTGTACTTTGTAGTTACTAACTATCATTTTCTCGGACTATATCTCTGAACTAAACTACAAATTGTGACCAAAAACCAAGTTAAAGTCTCGTCCCTGGACCATCGCACCTTGTCTTCTTGGAAATTTGGATGCATCGCACCTCCCGTGTGCAGTAGGTGGGATGCATCGCTGTTTCCCTGTGTTACAGGTGCAATGATCCAACAAGACTAAATCTGCCTCCATATTTTGGTTTTTTCTTCACTCTCTTCAGCTTTATTCAGGAGTTTTGCTGTCTGTGACCAGTAGACCACTGTTGAAACCCCTTTCTTTGCATCATCCAACCTCCATTGTACAAATAATTGTGAATGTTTTTATGTATTGTGCGCCATTTACAGTTCTCTTTTACAAAGAAGTAGCTTAATCGAATTGTCGTCTTTTGATTTGGAAGTGTCGCAAGTGTCGTTTTCAGTCAAAGAAAAGAATCCCATTGTTCTTGATAGTCAATTACAATGGTACTCTTATATTTGATCTGAATTTATAAGTATTTCAAGGGTCGAAAGTAGTTTTCAATTCAAAATCGCAAAGTGTCATCTTGCCTTCCTGTCGTTTTTTGAAAAGAAAATCGTTAGTACTGTCACTTTGAAATAAGAGATAATTCAGATTTGTATTTAGCATTATTTTTGTCATTCACACATTAAGAAAACAGAAAACAAATACATGCACGTGCATTTGCATTTAGACTTCTTGTTGATTTTGATTTAGGATAGTGCATCCAGTGTGTGCTCTCTGCCCTATGTTGAAAGGATTTCATTGTGTTGTGGGGAAAAATGCCTATGCAGGACGATCCTATCCACCTAAGGTGTGACAACGCCTTAGCAACAAACGAATACAACTATCATGATTTCTTCCTTTATGAAATATGAAAGAGAGGAGACCGGCAGACTTACCGTTGTCTTCCGGTTGTCCCTCGAACTAGATCCTCTTCTCTTTGTGTGTCCACAGCTACTTGCCTCCTCGCTTGATCAAGAGAACAGCTACTTGAATCCCACGAGATCACAAGAGAACAGCTACCTGTGACAAGAGAACAGCTACTTGCAACAAGAGAAGAACACAATACAAAGGCAAATATACATATTCATAAATGATTCAGGATTAGAAGTAAATCAAATATACTAATGCAATCATACAAAATTCACCAGCATATAGGAAAGAATCAAGATAGCTTTATTGAAAGTAACAGGGTTCAGGAAGAGATACAACCCATAGGGCTCCAACCCAGCATCTCCTTCCCAGCAGAATGGAATTCCTTCTTCAGCTCCCTTCAAAGCATAACACACCCAATGTTTCTAGCCATAAGCCAACAGCAATTCTTTGCAAATACCAAATTCCAGCCTCCCTTGACCTCATGGAGAGAGATCTATATATAGGAGTTTTGGAGAGAGGATGAGTCAGCTTAAGACTGGTCTGAGACTGACTAGTGTCCTTTCCCACTTCAGTTCTTGAGTCCACTTGGAGGTTCTTGCTTCCACTTGGAGATTTGGAACCTCTTACTCATCACCAGTCGAATTCCCTGATCCAAGTGTCATTTTGGAAGCTTCCTGGGCATTGACACCTTGAGGAATGACTCTGCCACTTGTCTAAACTCACTCAGCGCAGGTAGCCTTCTTTGCAGTTGACATTCAATGCAGGTAGACAGTGGAGTAGTTGACATTCAGCGCAGATGCTCAGTGGAGTAGTTGACATGATCCAAAATTGCCTTGTTTTGAGTGTTTTTAGGTGGAGAACTTTTGTTAAGTGCTGTGATTTGCTGGCCTTGTTCCTCTAGGGGTAGGAACAACATGTTTAGGGACTTTGGATCCCTTGATTATTGACATTTCATGCTCAGTGATGCAAGGCACAAAAATTTCTATAATAGTTGCCCCCTAAAGTATGAGGTTGTTTATCGGGTGAAATGCTTTATCCCGGAGGGTCCGAAGTTCATCCATCTGCTGGGAGGAGACCTGTAATAAAATACAATACAATACATTATGATTCATACTGCTTTCATGATCTAGCTGAGGTGGGCATTCCCATGCTCAGCTTTATAAATTCATTTTTTGTACATAGAACAGACGATCGTCTGATGGTAGACTGATAATTTTAGTGAAATTATCATCCTTTGAGTAGGATGATCATCTGCTGCAATGATGTACATGTCAAATGTCTTTATTTTTTCTGAATATATATATCGCAGCCCGGATGGATGAAACTAGATCCGGGTCTTCAAACCCGTTCGATCTTCACTCTAAGTACAAGTCGATCCATGTGAGAATTGCGCTGAAGTCGAACATGGAAAGACATCGCTTGATTACCGGTCAGTGATGTAAACCGTTAACAAGCGCGAGAGGAATCACCGATAATGATAACGACCGTCAAGGTACTGCAGTACAATTCAAGTGGTGTGAATAAAGGACTTGGCGTCGAACACCACGCAAAATCTTCTGGTCGAAGGTCATTGATGTATACCTGTCGCCGGAAGTGAGAAACTTGCCATTGAGGCATGCAAGCTTCAAAGTACTGAAGGGGTTGTTCCTAGATCAACTCCTTGGATAATGAGCTGATGTCGACAAGGAGCGATCCGTCAAAGGAGGGCCTTAATGAATCCCACATCAGTGACACGGAATGGAGCTAATGATTTTAATGGAGGTGAAAACAATCTGTGACATATGATTCAGGGTGGCGGTCATGAATGGATGAAGGATAATGTATGGCAGTGGATGGGACCCGGTTGACTCTTTCTGAACGATTTCTCTTGAACATATGGCGACACTGATGCGATGGATCGGTAGCATTACCCCAAATATGGATGGTATGGCAAGACCATGGTGATGTGACCGGTGAATGAAACAACCCAACCCGAACGTGATACGGAGGAAAAGTGTCATGTTCAAGAGCGACCTGCTACCATCAAAGTTTTCTTGATTTTTCCCAATTTTTCCCCAGTCATTGCTGACCAGTACCTCTTTATTTTTGTCAAGCTTGAGGAGGATAACATATGCCTGTTCTATAACCTGCCCTTCGGGCAAGCCCATCGCTATGTTTTAACGAGCCTAGCGATAGTGAAACTCATTCTCGTCTAAAGACAAGTTTGTTTCTATTTAATAATTTTAACGAGTCTAACAACAAGGATAACTCGGTCCTTTTCATTTTTAGAGAGTCTGAAAAGGTACATAAAGTTAACTCCAGAATTCCTCTTTCGTCATCTAATCCCTTAAGTCCGAAAAAGTATAAAACAATACAGAAGGGATGAGTTTTCGATAACTTTAACGAGCCGAATAAAACAAGCGCTCGACCTTTTTGTGCAATAATCCCTCAGGTCCAAAAAGATTAAAATCTAGAGGAGGGATAGCTCTTCCAGTCCTTTAACGAGCTGGAAGGCCAAAACTCGGCAATCTTTTCATATTTTACGAGTCAGTTGAAAAGAGCTTAAAGAAGACTCGTCTTTTGAGGAACGAGTGATAAATAGGGATAGCAACTGATTCCAGGTACAGGTTGGAATTTTCCAATCACGGCAGTGTCACAAGGATGGCTAGGTGAAATCACTCTTCGCAGCTGTTCCTCAAAATGGGTAAACAATCATATGGAGGTGAACGATCAGCCAAATGGAAAGTGGAGGTGGCAGGTGCAAACACGACCAAGGCTTTTATGGCTGATAAATTTACGATCACAACGGTTATTTACCGGGATAGGTTCATTTTTTAGTTAAAAATGAGCTTAAACTCTGGAGGAAACATTGCTCACTTCTTATATTTATTTTTTAACGAGCATGAAGACCGCGTTAAAACTGCTCGGATCTTGCGTTTATTTTTTAACGAGCATGAACTTTATGCTAAAACTGCTCGATTACCCAGTCTTTTGATAAGAGTGTCTCATCAAGATTCTATTTTTTATGGAGCTTCATCTCACTAAGCTTTGCTCCCCATCCTTTCTTTATGCAAGTTAGGAAACGACTAACCCAAAAAACAGATAAAATAACCGCTCTTTGCTTGCACTCTAAAAGGTTTGCATGCCCCCAGGCATAGAACAAAGTTTCAAGGTTACCTCTACTTACCCTCTGCCAAAACATTTGTTTTAATCGAGAGAGGCTTACCTCTTTCAGGTTACCCAAAGATTGTCTCGTTAATCTTTCAAACAAAACACTTCCTCGGCAATGTCTACCGAAATAGACAAGGGTGAATGACTGGTGCCAAACACGTAACTTTGACAAAAGAATCCTATTCTAGAACAACCCCTCTTCCAAATAACGGACGGGGTACGGACTAGTCATATTCTCCCGTGGAAACCTACCCTATACCCAAAGTTTCCCTGCCGAAGCAGGCCAGGATGCATGCCCCCTGGGTTCCAGTCATATCCTCTTGGATTACTCGCGCTCATCAGGAGGACGGACCGTGGGTTGAGACACTTCTTGCATGAATAGACCATTTAGGGATGGCACATGACTATTTGCGATGTGTGATCCGGGAAACGAAAGTTGGTCTACGAGCTTGACCATTCTTCCTTCATGCGGAAAACACATTACTCTAAAGAGTGAAGAGACTACAGCTCCCATGCAATATATATAGTCTCGTCCAAGGAGTAGGTTATAATCCAAGGGTCCTTGAACGACCATCACGTTCATTTGAATGGTCTTCCCTTTCAATGTTATAGGCACATTGGGGAGGATCCCTAAAGGTCGACTGGTTCCTTTATCAAAACCTAATAGATTTCTCATCTCAGGTAAGAGCGCTGGCGAACCAAGCACTCTCCAAGCAATAGAGGAAAGGATACTCACAGATGCCCCCTCATCAATGATAGTGCCAGCCATTACCATTCTGTATATTTGACAAATAATTCTGAATGGCACACTGGCTGGCAACCGGGGTCTGCCTAGTTGGTTCCAATCAAAGGACACAACCAGGTTGCTTGGTGGTGGGACCGAATATACGGCCGGATAGCGCTCTGATGAACTTCCTTCCTGCGACAAAGGAATGGTGGCATTGCCCCCTTGATTATCAGAGTCAGTGCTGATGAAGAGAACCTGGACGGTGTCGTCCGTATTCTCCTCCGTGATGGTGTCATTCGAAGATGGAGCCTCTGAAGGCAAAACTGGGTCAACTTCCGTATCAACCTTTTGACTTTCGTCAGGCATGGATCCAGACGGTTCTTCTTCAATGACAGGTGCTTCGGCTGACCATCTAAGTGGCTCAGCTGAATTCTCAACTAGTGAGGGACTTGGCATGAGTCTTTGATACCCAGGAGGAAGATTCGCTCGTAAAATCGGGCGATCTTCCAGAACTCTTTTTTCCTCGTCTAAGAAGGGACAACGGTGGATGGCGTGATCGCCTTCACACAGTCTGCAGGGAAATTTAGCTCTCCCATTCTGTCCTGGAGCTTCACTCCCACTAGTTGACGGTGAGCAGTCAACATGGCTATCAGAGGTCGATGCTCCCGAATTGTGCAAACGAGGGGACCAGTCTCTTAGTATCCGTGGGATACAGGGACAATCTCTATGGAAGTGGTCTCCCCTGCATATGATGCATGGCGATTTAGGCCTTATGAGTGTGGTGTGTGGATTTTTGTTAGATGACACTTGTTTGCCCCCAGTCGCCTTAGGCTCCTTCTTCTTCTTTTCTTTCTTCTTCTTCTCCTTCTTCTCCTTAGGAACCTGATTTTTTGATCGACCAGTTCCGTCAAGCGAAGAGGAAGGAGGGGAGGAAGATGAAGTGGAAGGCTGGGAGGCAACTCTTGTCTGATCTAACTGTTGACTCGACTGTTCAAGAGTGGTGGTATTCTGAATGACATTGGTCGAAAAGAGCCAAACTGGTAGGCCAATTGTCAGTCTTGGAAGCGACAATGTGGCCATGTGGGGCACACCAACATCTCCCCAAGAGGAGAAGGGACTAGGATTTCCACCCAAGGGAACTCCTTGGTTGGTGTGCTCCATCTTTTCAACCTAAAGATCAATGCAGGATTAAAGGGTGATTGTTCCGTTTAAAATAAATTGTTAACGATGCTTTTAGACACAACTTGCTTTTTCAGTTTTAAAGAGTCGAGAAAAAGCTAAAGATGACTCTAGTCTCCTTCGATGTTTTAACGAGCCTGAAGTGACAAATGCTCGGATGGAATTTTTCTGTTATAGAGTCTAAAAAAGGCCAAAAGAAACTGCTCTAGAGATCTAGGCAGAGGGTGTGCCAAACTTTTCGCAAAACCACAGAATACTTTTTACGGTACGGGTGGTCGATCTTCGTGAATGTTGTGTTCACTGCATTGCGATCAATAGGGCAGCCGACACGACTTCCTAAGGATAAAAGATATATGCCTATAGGGGTCTCCCAATATATACGCGACGGTACGTGGGAGCACAATCCGTATTAGCGCCACCGACTCTTAGGAGGAATCACCCACCTTCTTCGAGATCGACAGTCACTATGTTTAACGACGCCGGAACACGTCTCTAGCCTAGACCTCTATGTTGTGCGTTATGTTACAAAGCGTTGTTAGGTTCATTGAGTTTATTTTAGGTTGATCTTTTTAAAGTTTGCCTTTCAAGGTTCACCACGAGATGTATGATACAACTTCCTAAATGCAGTCTAAGATGATAAGCAAGCTTTACAATCTTTCAACTTTGAAAATCCTAGCTACTAAGGGAAAAGAGAGCGACTATCTTTTCTCAAAGAGCAATCAGCACACTCTAATGCACTTTCCCTAAATCCAACATGCAAACTATCAAATTCAAAATGCACAATGCAGGTGTTTGTTTTCAACTTTCTTAGTATAAATGCCTACAAAGAAAGCTTTTTGCACAACTTTGAATTTGCTTTTACAATGATCAAAATAAACAAGTTCACTTTCTTCGAAATCAACAAGGGTAGAAGAGATTACAATCACTTTGCGATTTTCGAAATAAAGACTCGTTTTGATACTTTGAAAAGAACAAAATTCAAACCAATAAGCAAAAGTAAAACTATAATCAATCTGAACAAACAGCCAATGAACTCTCTTCTAAGATCACTCTCAATCAGATCTGAATCAAAGTCTACAGAAAGACTACTTCACTCATGCAAAGGAAGACTGTAAATGATGCCACAAACACATAAAAACATTCACAATCTTTTTGTACAAAAATGGGGCGGAATTCAAGCAAAAATAAGGTTTATCAGACTAGCACCTATGCTGGTTAAAGGCTGCAAAAACAGAGACCAAAAGAGGGCAAAAGGGACAAAGAACCCCAGCTGCACAAGGCCACACTGGTTCAGCGCAGGTCTAACACTGTCAGTTTGACATTTAGCGCAGGTAGCCCCTTCGGGACCTGTGTTGAAATGCAGACTGCCTTCACAGTGCCTGTGCTGAAGAGAGAAACTCTCGTTTCCCTTGGTTTCTGGGTCACAAAAAGCTCAAAAATCAACCGTTTCAGGCCAAATCAGAAACACAAACAAGGTATAAACAGAGGGATGCTTTGATAGGGTACTAAAGACTATCACAAGGATCAATCAAATCATTTGTGGATCTAGTTTAGATCATAGACAAGTCCAACATACTGGATCAAAGCAGCAACTTTTACTTTGCATCCGGGAAATATGTAGTTCAAGAATTGTTGTCAAGTCTATGAAGTGAACAAATGACGGAAACAAAAATGAAATGAATAAACAAGTTCTTCCCCAGCGGAGTCACCAATTTGTTGTGGGGAAAAATGCCTATGCAGGACGATCCTATCCACTTAAGGTGTGACAGTGCCTTAGCAACAAACAAATACAGCTATCATGATTTCTTCCTTTATGAAATATGAAAGAGAGGAGATCGGCAGACTTACCATTGTCTTCCGGTTGTCCCTCGAACTAGATCCTCTTCTCTTTGTGTGTCCACAGCTACTTGCCTCCTCGCTTGATCAAGAGAACAGCTACTTGAATCCCACAAGATCACAAGAGAACAGCTACCTGTGACAAGAGAACAGCTACTTGCAACAAGAGAAGAACACAATACAAAGGCAAATATACATATTCATAAATGATTCAGGATTAGAAGTAAATCAAATATACTAATGCAATCATACAAAATTCACCAGCATATAGGAAAGAATCAAGATAGCTTTATTGAAAGTAACAGGGTTCAGGAAGAGATACAACCCATAGGGCTCCAACCCACCATCTCCTTCCCAGCAGAATGGAATTCCTTCTTCAGCTCCCTTCAAATCATAACACACCCAATGTTTCTAGCCACAAACCAACAATAATTCTTTGCAAATACCAAATTCCAGCCTCCCTTGACCTCATGGAGAGAGATCTATATATAGGAGTTTTGGAGAGAGGATGAGTCAGCTTGAGACTGGTCTGAGACTGACTAGTGTCCTTTCCCACTTCAGTTCTTGAGTCCACTTGGAGGTTCTTGCTTCCACTTGGAGATTTGGAACCTCTTACTCATCACCAGTCGAATTCCCTGATCCAAGTGTCATTTTGGAAGCTTCCTGGGCATTGACACCTTGAGGAATGACTCTGCCACTTGTCTAAACTCACTCAGCGCAGGTAGCCTTCTTTGCAGTTGACATTCAAAGCAGGTAGACAGTGGAGTAGTTGACATGATCCAAAATTGCCTTGTTTTGAGTGTTTTTAGGTGGAGAACTTTTGTTAAGTGCTGTGATTTGCTGGCCTTGTTCCTCTAGGGGTAGGAACAACATGTTTAGGGACTTTGGATCCCTTGATTATTGACATTTCATGCTCAGTGATGCAAGGCACAAAAATGTCTATAACACATTGCTCTTTCCTTAGTAGCTAGGATTTTCATTGCAAAAAGAAGATTAAATGACTGTTTATCATCTTAGATTGCATTTTAGGAATTGTATATCTACATCACGCGGTGAACTTGAAAGGAAAATTTCTTAAGGAAGATCAACTGTAAAATAAATTTAATGAACATAAAAACACTTTGGAACCTAACACACAACATCTAGAAGTCTAGGCTAGAGACATATTCTGGCATCGTAAATCCTGGTAACTGTCACTTTCATTGTAGGTTGGGTGATTCCTCCTCTTTGAGACGACAAGTGCTAGTACGGACTTGTGCTCCCATGTACCATTGAGCATATATTGGGAGACCACAATAGGATATATCCTTTATCCTTAGGAGGTCGTGTCTACCACCCTATTGATCGCAATGCACTGAACACAACATTTAGGAAGATTGACTGTTGTACCATAAAAAGTATTCTGCAGTTTTACGGTTGGTTTGGAAATCCCTTTATCTAGATTTCCAGAGTAGTCTCTTTCATTCCTTCTCAAACTCCTTAAAAGAAAAGGTCCATCTGAGCACTTGTCACTTCAGGCTCATTAAAAATCGAAGGCGACTAGAGTCATCTTTAGCTTTTTATCGACTCTTAAAAAGTGAAAAAGCAAGCTGTGTCAAAGCGTCTAAAATTCATTTAATACGGAATAACATTTTCCCCTCTTATTTTGAGCTGATCAAATAATCCGCAATCGTGGAAGAAAGTCAATCAAAACTCCATCGTTCGTAGAGACTGATGAGTCAACCGTCTTTGACTCCGGAAACGAAACTATTCCAGGCCAAGCGAACTCGTTTAACTGGGTCAGAGTCTCTTGGTTTGTTTGAAACTTGTGTTTCAACATCCTCTGAGACTCCAGTTACTCCAACCATTTCTGGTATCCCTACCTCTACAGAAGAAGTTCCGCAGTTACAAGAGGACATTGGAACTGATCCTAGTGTAGCAGTAAACAATTCAACTCCTAAACTATTTTACAGACTTGACGGTCTGCCTCTTCCACCTGGATTGATTGCTATAGAAGAGATTACGGAGGATCTCCCATACATTATTCCATCACATTTTGGGACTGGGATCCACCTATATCATTCTACTTCAGAACTTAATACCCCTTCATCGCAGGTTCCTGTAGAATCGTTGGGAAGTCTTTTGGATAGACTCGATATGTCTGGACAACCATCGACATCTCGGACTATCTCGTCCGATACAGTGGTAGTAGAACCTCCTGCCACCACTTCGACGATGCTCATTGGTATACCATCTATCCCAAATAACTCTCAACCACTAGAAGGAGTCCACCCAGGGACTATTTTGACAGTATGGTCTGTTCCTGTTTGTTCATCTGGAATAGTATCTGGAATCTCTTACGTTGAATCTCAAAAAATTGATCCTTCACAACAATATCAATTTGGGTAGTCTAGTCTCCAAAGGCCAATCATTCCCTTGAGCACTGGATTGCCACCATATGGAGGGCACTATACCCTTTCATTGTTCCCTCCGGGAGAGCAACCATATGAGAGTTCACAACCGAATTCAGGTGAAATTGGAATCACATCCAGCAGTTGGGTGCCAATACCGCCTCAACAACCAAGATTTGTATACTCAATGCAACCGAGTCTACCTGTGTCGAATATCCCCACTACACCAGCTATTGTGACAGTGTCGCAAGTATAAGCATTTCCTTTTGTATGCCAACCTCAAGTTTCTCAGGTTGTTGTACAAAAACCTCTTGTCTTCGTGACTAAATCGCAATCACCAGTTAGTGGCTCCCTAACTGGAGCGACTCAAGCTCAAATGGGTACTATTACCCCTCATCTTGGTCAAATGTCTAGTATTGGGCAACAATAAATGGTTTCACAACCATGGCTGGTGCAACATCAACAATCGCAATTCCAACAAGTTTACCAAGGACCCGAGCAACAAAACTTCACATGTAATGGGCAGCCATATATTCAAAATGGTTATCACCAATCGTCTCAAATTGGTTTTGCCCAACCACCTTATCAAAGTTATCAGCATCAAATACATATGCTGGTATGCAAAGACCCACTGCTCGGGCGATCCCATCTTATCCTGGGTATGCTTCGCCGAACCTGAATCAATAGTTGCCCTTTGTGGTGACTCTAGAGTTACCAGATCTAAATTGGCAAACGAACGATCCAATCCCTTATGCCCCTTGGTGGCTGGCAATTCCTAATAAAATTCCATCAGATATTCCTAAATTTAATATAAATCTGAGTGAAGACCTATCGAATCATGTGATGACCTTTCATCTGTGGTGTTCATCCAACACTCTCAATGATGATTTGATTTGGCTTCACCTTTTTCATCGAACGTTAACTGGTCCAACAGAAAAATCCTGGTACATCGAATTTCCTAGAGCTTCATTCGATAACTCCAGTGCCCTTGCCACAACCTTTTTAACCCATTTTCAATTACCAATAAGGTATGAAACAGGAATACAGCTTCTTACCAATTTCAAGAAAATGATGGCCACTCACATATCCGATCATATTCATGAATGGAGACATTGTCGTAGAATGGTAAAAACATATGTCCCTGATCAGCTACTAGCTGAATGGTTTATTAAGTCTTTGTTACCTTCTATAATAGAAGATGTGGCGAAGGGAGGAGTTGTCATTGAAGAGCAGGTGATTTCTCGTGTGCAATATCTATACTTGATCTATATTTAGTCTGGCACGCTCTATGACAAAATCCCTGATGCTCCGAGACCAGAATCTTCCATTCCTCCTCCTCCTAAATCAAACAAAGAATCTCATGCCAGCGATGGTATGATAGGTACGACGAGCACAAAATTGACAAAGGCTACATCTAATAAAGCCCGGAAGATTTCTGATCAAAATGCAAATGAAGAACTTCTTGCCTCGGAGGTTAATGCCATGTCGACCGACAAAGGCAAAGAACTGAAGCAACCAGGGGGTAAGAAGAAAGGGAAAAGAAAAAAGAAGAAAGAGGATGATTCTTCTCCTGAAAAATCTTCTGCAAACCCTTCTAGGCAAAAGAAACCTACTTAGCCATGCCTCATATGCGATGAGGATCATTGGACAAGAGATTGTCCATATAAAGCTGAAGTTAAGAAATTATTTAAGAATTCAAAAACCTCAGCAGTATAGACTGATCTGTTTCCAAACCCAGGAACCAATCTGGTTGCTAGTGACAATGCTTCCCCATCCCAAGTCCTTATGCTATCCATTTCAAAATAGCAAAATGATGCTTTGATATCGACAAGGAATAAATATTACGAGGATCCACAACTGTCGAACAACAAGGCTACTAATCAACCTAGTAGTTGGACAACAACCTCGACCAAAGTTGTGCCACCCATCATTCCTGAGCTAATGATAAAGCCGCCAAAGGGAGTAGTACACAAATCAACATTTAATCCTCATTCCAGAGCGATGTAGAATTATAATATAGTAGAGGACCTAGCCCAATTGCCGTCCGCTATGTCGATACTTGAAGTACTGCAAAATTGCCCCTCCCAAAAGCAGGCTCTATTATCAACAGTAGGTGGGATTGACCCAACGAATTCCAATCTTGTGGCATTTAATCATAAAGGATATGAACCTCAGTTACCAGCTCAACTCGCTTTCCTCATTCAAGTGAAAGCCCTCAACAAAACTGTTCATCGAACAATTATTGATGAGGGGGCATCTACATGTATTATGTCAATGAGTTGCTGGAAAATTTTGGGCTCACCACCCTTGTCACGATCGTCGATGACATTAAAAGCATTTGATGGATGAACATACACTCCATACAGGATTTTAAGTAACTTGAAAGTCGAACTGGAGGGAAAAACAATAGAAATTGATGTGGAAGTTATCGATGGAAACCTCGATTACAACATCCTACTGGGAAGGCCCTGGATTTGTGCTATGGCCACTGTTGTGTCAACATAATTAAGAAAGATTGCATTTCCTTTTCAAGGAGGAATTACAATCGTTGACCAACAAACCTTTCTCCCCAACAGTTCACAAGTTACGGGAAGCATCCCGATGATCCATGGAAGCTCTCATTCAGTTCAAAATATCGGAGTAGGCCTACTAAAAGACCCTACATTGATGGGTACTTTTGCCCTAGTGCCTCAAAGTAATATGACGGAAGTGGCCACAGTGGAAACCTGCAATATGATATCTTCTATATCTAAAAGATTCAGAAGATTCACGAACATTTTGTCAGCATGGATCATCGCCATTTTAGAAATATTGTAGCAATCAATTTTCTTGGCCTGGGGGGAAAACCCAAATCAACTCTCATCGAGTGTTTAGATAGATAGGTCTAAGGAATATGGCACCTCTACAAATCCTTGGTCGCATATACATTCTTCAAATGAAGGAATCATTCATTCAATGATGATAGGAGAGGCACCATGGGAAGATTACCACCATCGTTCCCATCTTCTGGATCACCATGAAGATTACTCTAGCAACCTTAATCATCCTTCAGTTTTTGATTTTCTGTCAAATACTGTAAATACAGTGGATTATGAGGATAGTTCTTTTACTGTTTCAACCTCATTAAAAAATGAAACAACTACCTTTCCAAATCAAGTATTTGATTACGATCTCGAAAAATCCAAGTCGAGTCTTTCAAATATTTCGAAGCTAAACCTTGATTCCAACCACTGCGATGAATGCAATGAAGCTTGGGGGGCATGCGAACTTATAACAAGCATAGTTTTTCATTTCAAGCTTGTGTAAACATGAAACCGAATCTGAGCATATGTTGTTGCATGGTTCAAGCTCATTAAGAAATGAAGCAGGCCATGAACAGTTTTACGTGAAGTTTAAGCTCGTTAAAAAATAAACCTAGAAACGAGCAGTTTTATGCAAAGTTGAAGCTCGTTAAAAATTAAACCTAGCAATGAGCATATGTCCCTCCAAAGTTTAAGCTCATTAATAAATGAACCCACTTCTGGTAAATGACCATTGTGAATGCATTATCGTCAGTTTTTGAGCCTTGGTCGTGTTCTTACTATCACGTCCACTCTGTTTTAGCCAATCATACGCCTCCATTTGATTGTTTACCCCTTTTGAGGAATAGCTGCGACGAGTGATTTTGTTAGCCATCTTCTTTACACTACCATGATTGAAAGTTCCAAACATTACCTAGAATCAGCTACTATCCGAAAACATCACTCGTTCCTAAAAAAATGAGTCTCCTTTAATCTCTTTTCATCTGACTCATAAAATATGAAAAGATTGCCGAGCGATTGGCTTCTCCAACTCGTTAAAGTGATTGGAAGTGTTATCCCTCCTCTAGATTTTAATCTTTTTGGACCTGAGGGATTATTACACAAAAAGATCAAGCGTTTGTCTTGTTCGGCTCATTAAAACTATCGAAAAGTCATTCCTTTCGCATTGTTTTATACTTTTTCGGACATAGGGATTATGTTACGAAAAAGGAATATTGGAGTCTTCTTTCTGTCTCTTTTCAGACTATCTAAAATTGAAAAAGACCAAGTTATCCTTGTCATTAAACTCGTTAAAACAATAGCGACAAACTTGTCCATTCAGATAAGAGCGAGTTTCACTATTGCTAGGCTCGTTAAAACATAGCGACGAGTTTGCCTAAAGGGCAAATTATAGAACGAGCATATGTTATCCTCCTCACGCTTGACAAAAACAAAGAGGTACTGGTCAAAAATGACTGGGGAAAATTGGGAAGAAAACTTAAAGAAACTTTATTGGTAGTAGGTCGCTCTTGAACATGACACTTTCACTCCATCACCATGATTGAGTTAGGTTGGGTTATTCCATTCACCGGTCATATCACCATTGGTCCACCATACCATCCATTTTTGGGGTTAATGCTACCAATCCATTTCAATGTTGCCGATATGTTCAAGAGAATTCGCTTAGAGAATTCACCTATGCAACTTGTGTCTCATCTGCTACAATAGCTTCACGCTTCATTCTTTCATAACCACCATCCTAAACCTTATATCATCAGATCGTTTTCACCTCTACAAAATCATTTGCTCTGTTCTATCTCGTAGATGTGGGATCCATTAATGCCCTGCTATGACGAGTCACTTCTTGTCGACATCATCTCATTAACCAAGAAGCTGACCTAGGGACAACCCTTCCAGTACTTTGAAGCTTGCATGTCTCAATGGCAAGTTTCTCACTTCCGGCGACAGGTTTACACTAATGGCCTTTTACCGAAAGATTTTGTGTGGTGTTTGACATCAACACATGTATTCACACCACGTGAATTATACTGCAGTACCTTGAGGGTCATCATCATCATAGGTGATTCCTCTTGCGTCTGTTAACAACTTACATCATTGGCTAGTAATCAGGCGATGTCCTTCCATGTTCGACATCAGAACATCTTTTCACATGGATCGACTTGTACTTTCGGGTGAAGATCGAATGAGTTTTGAAGACCCCGAATCTAGTTTCATCCATTCGGGCTACGATATAATCATGAAAATAAAGACATCAAATGAACATCATTGTTGCATAGATAATCATCCAAACTAAGGGATCATGGCTCTACCAAAATCATCAGTATGCACACAGACGGTTGTCTGTCCTATGTACATGAAAATGAATTTATCAAGCTGAGCATGGGAATGCCCACCTCAGCTAGATCATGAAAATATTATGAAGATAATGTATTGTACTGTATCTTATTACAGGTCACCTTTCAGTATGAAAAACCTCAGATCCTCATTATAAAGAATTTCACCCGACATCAAAAGATTTACGACCTCATGCTTTAGGGGGCAACTGTTATAGACATATTTGGGAACTGCAACCCCAATCAAATATGTCCATAAACGAAGGGCTTCTAAGTCCCTAAAAGTGTTGTTTCATACCCTAAAGGAGCAAGGTCAGTTGATTACATCATCTCCCAGAAGTTCTCCATGAAAAGCTACTCAGAACTGGCTAAAGTATGACCATACAGACTGCCTAGTGCTAAAGGTGCGATGCATCTCACCTGCCACATGCAAAAAGTGTGATGCATATTGGAAAGCCCTTCTATAGGGTGTGATGAGCGAGGTGGAAACCCAGAGAATCTTCTAGAAACTGCTCATTTGACACTTACCTCTCTGAGTTCACCCAGGGATGAGTAAGAGATCTAAAATATCCATGTGGAACTAAGAAATATCAGAGAGATGACACTAATCAAAATCTCAGAAGCTGACTCACCCCCCTGCAAATATCTATAAATGGATCCCTCATCCAAGAGATCCAAAGGTTGGAATTTGGTAATTTGCAAATAGGTGCTGCTGGTTTCTCTTTGAAGACATTGTTGGGTGATCTTGCTTTGTGTGAGGTGAAGAGGGCTTTCAAGCTGGGAGGATGGTGTTGGGTCAAACCAAGTGGTTGTAATCCTCTCTTTTACAACCTTTACTAACAAAGCTATTTGAGTTTTCCTCCATATTATTGTGTATCTTTGAACATTGTGTTGTTATATGCATTTATATGGTCAATATATATCTGATCCTATATTGTTTATAGTAAAAGATCTCTATGCTTTGATGGTATTATGCTGTTGTGAATCTACAGGTGCTCTCTGAAGATGGACAAGTAAGGAAGCAGTGGCAAGATTCTGTCAAAGGGGAAAGGAAACAAGCAAGGAGCCAAGCAGAAGACTGAGGTTGGTACTCTCTTCTTCTTTCTCATCTCTCTCTTGTAAATTAAAAACAAGTGACTTTAATCTATTTGTTTCTGAGATAGCTACCCATCTTAGTGGGACTAGCAGGTTTGAATAGACACTAGATTTCCTTATAACACTTGGGAGAAGCAACCCATGCATGCAAGTTTGTTTTCCTTGGTCCTGGAGGGAACTGGTCAACTCAGCTACACATGCAAGAGCCTGCTCAACTGCTGGGAGAAAATGCGCATTTCTAGCTGCGAGTTGTGCTAGTTTCTCAGAAGATTTGCGCAATTTCTAGGTAGAGTAGCTGACTACTGCCCAGATTTTCACAAATTCTAAGCTGAGTAGTCGATCTGGGAAGGATTACACAATTATCACGGTGAAGATTTCTCAGCAAAATTGTGCAATTCTGGGGCCCACTAGGCTTCTAGTCAGGATTTTGAAATTTCTGGAGGGAAGGCTGGTTTCCCTCCATATTTGCACAAATTATTGAATGAGATGCTTAGCCTACTGTTGAACCAAGTCCAAATGAACAACCTGTGAGGGGAATGCATCAAATATTCATCGACAGGTTGTCTTTTTGTAAGAAAATCACTGGAGCTTATGTACTTGACAAAGTGAGACATGCTTCTGTGAAAGGTTGGTAGGGAGGCTCTAAAACAAAGCTAAGGAAAAATTTTGTAGGGTGGTTGTAGCCTCTACAACAACTGGCAACACACTGGTAGAACTACAACTCTTTGAATGGACCTTGTTCATGAAAAATAATTCTACCACCTCCATAAGTATTGATTAATTCTGAGTTCATCTTGGTTTCCACACTTGCTTGATTATAATATGTAGCATCTACCAAGCTCTTGGTCGATTGACACACATTCCAATCCAATTAAACATAATTGTTTCGATTGGGGTTGAGGGGTATATTGGTGCACAAGAAGTATAGTTGTCAGAGTCTTAGTTTCACCTCTGGTGTTTCTCTGTTGCTAGCAGGCCTGGACAATACCCCTGCAAAGTCACATAGGAACACAAGCATGGCTCCGCTACTTGCAAGCCTGGTCAGTACCTCGACGAAGTTACTTGCAACACCTTTTTGCGCAGGAAGCCTTTCTCTTATTTTTCCTTATTCATTTTTCATTTTTTCAAATTTTTTTATTTTTTTATTTTTTTTATTTTTTCATTTTTATAACTGTGCATAACACTTATTCATTTCAAGTGTGGAAGAGGGATCCCAACTTATTGAGAGAAGGAGAGGTTGTCTCAATAGAGAAGTAGCTTATTATACCTTTTTCATGCCTATTAAGGTTTTCCCCCTCACATTAGCCTACTGGACTAAGCTGACAAGGGTTAACCCAAAAACAACTAACTAGAGTAGGTGATACTAGTTAGCACGCAAGCATTGTGTTTTCACCAAGGTTCGCTTCGAACAATAGGTATTTTCCTTCGACATATCATGGACCAAAAGTAACAAGTTATTCATACAGAGGCAAGATGATAGATAACCAAGTAGTGATAGCTGCACAAGGCCTCTTGTACTTTACCCATCTTGTTTCAAAAGTCATACATGGTTGCATGCGAAACTAACCTACAAACAAAACAAGAAAACCAACAACAAAGCAAAGCAGGAGCAGAAGCAAAAGCCAAAGCAAAGCGAGTAATAAAACAAGAAAGTAGACCAACAAACCAACAAAGCAAGTGAGCAAACAAGCATGCAAGCAAACAGACTGAAAGGAAACACTACTCCTACTCCTAAGCTAATGGTGCATTGGCCATCTCACGTGAACTGAAACTTCCAATGCAGCGACCAGTGCATTGGTTGACCCATGTTGGTGAAAGATGTAGAGCTATAACTAGGGTCTCTCACACCACCAATTATTCCACATTATTAAGTCAATCCGGGATCATTTTGCTCTTTCAAGGAGTAACTCAATCCGAGGCTGTTCTGTCCAAGTAGTGCTCGGTAGTATAGCGTTCTAATGACTTAAAAGGAAACAAACACTAAGCTGTAACTAAACCAATTCAGGAAATGAAATCACACAAGGCAAATGATCAGTCAAGGGTACGGAACCAATAACCCTTCCCTTTAGAAACTGAGAAAGAAAGAAAACCAAAGCATGGGCTTATAGGTCAGGGAGCTAGGCAACGTCTTGCTGGGCTCACGACAGCCTTAGGCCTGCTATCACGCAAAAGCAATAAAGGTAGATTGGCGAAAGTAAACTGGAACAACAATTCTTAAAATGGAATCAGCAGTAATGAAATGGAACATCAGTAAAGAAATGGAACAGCAAACTATCATAGACAGGAAACGTCAATCATATAAAATGGAACAGCAAACCCAAATGGAACAGCAAACCCAAATGGAACAACGAACCCAAATGGAACAGCGAACCCAAATGGAACAGCAACTCCAAATGGAACAGCAAACCCAAATGGAACAGCGAACCCAAATGGAACAGCAACTCCAAATGGAACAGCAACCCCGAAGTATGTACACGGTCTATACTACTGTAGCGATCCAAGAGCAATGTATGATGCGACTATGTTTCTGAACAAAGTGATATTATCTTCAAGTCTCACAAGTACTTATTTCATATGAATCCAATAATGATAACATTCATACCAATAACTTGCTGTAGAAATGGATGCAATTCGAATAGATTCAGTTTGTGTAATACAGAGACGTGAATTACAGAACTTATTCAGATTCAGATATTAATTAAGAAGCATAGTCTATCATATAAGAAATGTATCGGATTACTGTAATGAAAGAAATAAGCAAACCACACAAATCACCGTATGATACAACAGCAAGTGACCGTCGGAGCTGGGCCCTTGGCTACGATGGTACACTGCTTAGAGTTACTTCAGATACAGAAACGAAGTGAACACCAAATCCTTTATATTGATTGCATAACAAAAGTGTACAAAATCAGATCTTACAAAAGCTCAGTGATCAAAATCGTTCTGAGTTTATAATTATAATAACAATCGTCCCCCACGCTTGATGGCGTGGTACCTTTATATAGCATAAATGACGGAGATGTCTAGATACAAAAGATAAGCTTTAAAGCAGCGATCCCTCAGGATCGAAGATCCTGAGGGATTCGCTAATCGTTCAGGTCTCTTGCGTTCTCCGTCACGGTATCCTGCGCTCTTTTCCTGGATTATTCGGCTCCAATTTTACTTGATCTTGTCCGCATCTGGTTCCCTGTCGACGGGGCAGCAGTTACTTTCCTTGCGCTTCTCGTTTTTACTCGATAATCCCCTATTTCCACGTCCTTCTGCATAGAAAACATCGATTATTAGTGATTGAGCTTCGTTTGTCCATTTTCACATAATTTACCAAAACCCTTATGTTTTTAGGCTCAATATGCAGAAAAGATTAGAAATGGTATTTGAAAAACCACTAGATTACTTATCAAAAAGCATACCTTCCAGGTGCTCCACACACCCCCCTGCTTACCCTGTTTCATGTCGTCATGAAAACGTTGTAATTGACATGCAGGGCTGTGAGAGAGTAGGCCGGAGAAGGGATCTCTCGAAGAGGCCGACAACCATGATTAGCAACTAGATGGTCAAAGAACTGGTCTAACTGATCTGCAGGCATCTCATATAGAGCCTGATATCCAGGTGCAGGATGCCAAACAATTGGGCTGCGAAACCGATACCCCAACCAAAATGGGCCTGCTCGCAGAATCCGTTCCCCATAGAGACTCAATCGACTAGCAGCCAATTCAAAATTCTCAAAGTTAAAGGGTTCCCTGAGCTGGATGTTTGGGTTAGAGGTTCGGTAGCGAAACTTTGCAGCATGGAAGGCCTGGTCTTTAATAGTCAGGAAATACTCCAGACCATTTCGGATCAAGTCTCCATGCATGGGACCTAATATCTTCATGACACCTGGGATCCTCATCATACTCCTATGCTCTCTCCATAATGCTGTTGGGTCCCTAGGTTCAGCTCGTACCCAAACGTCTAAACTATTTTCTTGCCTCTGAAA
Organism: Pinus tabuliformis; assembly: GCA_031772625.1. Taxonomy (NCBI): domain Eukaryota; kingdom Viridiplantae; phylum Streptophyta; class Pinopsida; order Pinales; family Pinaceae; genus Pinus; species Pinus tabuliformis. The sequence continues at coordinate 1,077,234,013 of CM062816.1, forward strand.
GATGTTGTAAGCTTTAAACCATTTTAACTGATTCACCCCAAATGAGATAAAGGCTTGAAATTGTATATCGCCAACGAAACGGCCAGGATTCAAATCAGTTTCCTGGTCTAAGACAAGATTGTGCAAGTAGAATTCACATAACAATCTTTGAACTTTAACTCCATAGTGCTTGCAGCAATCTATAAAATCATTAACAGTGTTGATATGGATGGGTGCTCCTGCCCTAACAGCTTTTATTTTTAATCTCAAATAACGTTCAAGCAAAAACAAAGCATAATTTTTAGCAGGGGCTCTACAAGTCAAAACATCAGTATACAAGGAACACAAGGTGTCCATCTGCTTAACAACACTATCTAGTCGACGAGTTACCTTAGCAACCTTTTCCTGCTCCTTCTGCCATCCTTCAAAGGCCTGGCTCTCAGACTGACTGATGTTTCGAAGTTGTTGTTGGAGCTCCTCGTATCTTTCCTTGGGGACCGTCTGTTCTCGCAACTGCTCGGCCTCCTGCTGGGCTTCCTTCATCATTTTATGCAAGGTCCTGGTCTTCGGGTCTTTCTTCCACAGAGCCGTAGAAGCTGGAAGTTTAACCTGGACCTTCCTATTGCGTTGCTTGGAATTTAGGACCCGAATTACACCCGAGGGGGGTGTTTCCGTTTGAACCTCTTTGCTATCTGTCTCCTTTTTGATGCGAACAAAGGGTTGGTGTGGTCTTCCTACCACCAGAGCCTCTTGCTGTTCCATTGGAATGTCCATTCGTTCCTCCGGGCCAAATGGAACAGCAGTTTCCATTGGAACAGCACCCTGTTCCTCATTGACATTCGGAACAACGGACTGTTCCTCAACAATAGGTCTCCTGATGGGGTTTCGTCCTTCAAAACGAACCCTAACCCTCGGGGTCCTCGCTGCCGTGGTCCTTTTCTTTTGCCTTGCAGTTTTTTGTATTCTCAGACTGGCTTTCAACATTCTGATTTGTTGTCGAAGTCTGGCTATCGTGCCCAGCATCCTCTGGTGCTTCTTCTTCAATTTTGCAATTTCCCTAGCCTCGGCAGAGGGTTTGGCCTTTAATTTTACTTCTTCTTCCTCTCCCGGAACATCTTCCGGTGCCCTGGGGACAGATTGTCCCGAATTGATGTCTTCTGCTTCTTTACCGGGCAGGTTTTCTTCCCCTGCTTCTTCTGCATGCCCTTCTTCAGGTAACTCTTCTTCTGCGGGACCGTCAAGGATGCCTCCTGGACTGGAGGCTTGGCCGTATTCTCCCATATTGGCCAGAACTGCTGCCAATTCCTCTTCTCGTGGATGGTCTTGCAATGGGCTACCCATGGATTGTGCATTTTCTTCCTCAATTCCTTCTTCTGGCTGGTTAGTTCCAGCCTCTAATTGCTCAGCATTTCCTTCGGGTAATTCACCTTCCTCTTCCGAAGGTTCGTCCTCGATTTCGATTGGTTGGGTCGCAGTTTTCTGAATCTTTTCCAACCTTCCCCTTATTCGAACCAATCGAGCTGACTTCCTGGGTCTTTCAGGTAGGTTGGGAGTGCCAACAGGTTCTCTAGGTTCCTCTGGTCGTTCCGGCGTATCGGAGGATCGCTTCCGTTTCGACACAACATGTTTTTCTGCCGCCGACTTCTTACGTTTCTCTGATTGTTCCGGCGTGCTAGAGGACTGATTTCGTTTTGAAATAGCATGCTTTTCTGCTGCTGGCTCCTTGTGTTCTTCTGAACGTTCCAGTGTGCTGGAGGTTCGAGGTAAATCCAGTCCCATTTTAACTGTTTCGACCAATTCCTCCCAAGTGTCTTGCTGTTGGGCAAGACTGTGGCTTATTATTAGCCGAATCAGTCCGTGGTGGCTACCAACCGTCTCTGTGTGCTGAGATTTCTTCAAACTTCGGGCCGCATCATGTAATAATGAATTTAAAAAGGCAGGGAGATTTACAGAGCATTTTCCCTTCAAAACAGCTAGAAGTTTTAAGTGACGAGCCCTTACCACATCTTTTCTCCCCTCGCAGGTGATATAGCTCTGCACTATTTTCGCCAGCTCGGTCCAGGGTTCCCCCAGTGGCGTCGGCAGAACTCCTTTTCCTTTGACTGTCAGACTTTGGCCTTCGCTTTGGAAAATTTCCATTGCTTTCTGCAGTCTTTCCTTCTTCAGCTCCCATCTGGGTCCAACAGCTGGTAATCCTGAGGTTTCTACAATGATATCCTCCGTGACTTCTATCCGCTTCCCTCCGACTATAGAGTGGTTTTTCTGCAGATTTTGCAGGAATTCCAACGCTACAGCCTCATTCGATTCTTGCAGGCGGTTGAAGTAATTCAACCATCCTGCATTTTCCAGAATTTCGCGGGCAGCATCAGACGCGATCAGCTTGTGCGGTTCACTTCGGATTGTTTTCCCGCCCATAGCTTACTCTCAGAAATGAATTCGGAAATGGAACAACAACTGTCCGCAGTATTTACCGAAAAGAGAGGATACTCGATGCTATTTTAGGAAGGATTTTCGCAGAGCATGCAGCAAAGAGAAAGACCGTGGGTGGCAGTCCGTAGAATGAGATCATCATACCGTTAAATCGTGTTATTATTTTGCCCGAATGATGTGCAGCCACGTAACCTATTGGAGTAATGAGGTCACCTCCCCCCCCGCGATCTGATAGGCTGCCCCCAGCCGTCAAAGAGAGGAGCAGCAGCCAGTCGGGAGTCAAATCATAAAGTACAGCAGGTGGAAATTATGCCATGTTGTAAAGGACAATGAAGTACCGAAACCGAGGCAGAAAAATGGATCGCTTTTAAGATAAGCCAGTGTGATATAATGAGGAACCGAGGGTTGGACGTCTGTCAACTGTACCAAGTCTCCAGTAGTCATTGTCAATTCCGTTGCCATGATTGGTGATAATGCTCATGCGATAATTATATCAGGGTGTGACATATGATACATGCGAAGGAAATAAAAGACAAACAGACTTAATATCATACCTGTTGGTGTAAATATTACGACTCCAATGCCATTAACAGAGCTCTGCTGCCAACAGGTGTTCATAACCTTGGCAAAGTTGTTTATCTCACCCTCCGGAACCATTATCCTTTGTGTATCTACTGAAGAGTGCTTTGTCAAAATGCAGGCCATTATGCTGGCTTGGTGACCAGATAGCCATAATTCCATTCACAAGGTAGGCACGAAACGTGGTCAGGCCGGCTCGTGATGAGACCTCCTGTTCCAAGGTTTGCTTGTTATTTTACCTTTGGACCATATCCCCTGGTGTGGTGGCCGTAATGGGTATGCCACTTCGCTTCCATCCTTATGATCATGGTAGGCTGGCTCTGAATGAGACCCCCTATCCTGCATTTGACAATTTCATATCTTGTTTATATATATATATATATATATATATATATATATATATATATATATATATATATATATATATATATATATATATATATATATATATATATATATATATATATTATTATTCTTCTTTTGCAGCACTCTTCTTTTTTCTTTGTTCGATTACACATAAGGGTGGTTCCGCACTCCTTAAGAGTGGGGAATGGTGGAAGAAGTCTTACAATCCCAACAGACAGATATAAATTGTTTGCTCATATTCCTCAGTAATGATCAAGAAAGTTTTTAGGGAAATCGACATGATAAAAATTACCAAACCATGGTTCGGGAACAAGGTAATGACAGTAAAGACGAAAGTTAATGTCCTTCCTCTTGTCTTCTTATATCTGCTGACTGTTTAAAACAATAGCGATTTATGATATGCAGGTTTCGGTATAACATGCTTTTATGTTCATTGCATAATGTCATTGCTATATCTAAAGGATTTAGGAGAGCATAATCGCAAAACATCCAAATAGAAGCAGAAAGGTTCTGATGGTGTCTTCTCTGAGCGAAGCATGCGAATGACTCATCTTGCGGAAAAGAAAAACCAGATTCTGCATCTTTGAAAAAAAGAAATATGCGAGTGCTGTTCCTTTTCGCAAAGGAACAGAAAAGCACAAAGAGTGTTGTTCCTTTTCGCAAAGGAACAGCAAAAATCCACACGTGCTGTTCCTTTTCGCAAAGGAACAACAAAAATCCACACGGGCTGTTCCTTTTCGCAAAGGAACAGCAACAATCCAAAAAGTGTTGTTCCTTTTCGCAAAGGGACAGCAGAACAAAAAGTGTTGTTCCTTTTTCCAAAGGAACAACAAAAATTCCAAAACGTCAAAGTGTTGTTCCTTTTTGCAAAGGAACAGCAAAAATTCCAAAACACAACGTGCTGTTCCTTTTCGCAAAGGAACAGCAAAAATTCCAAAACACAAAAGTGCTGTTCCTTTTCGCAAAGGAACAGCAAAAATTCCAAAACGCAAAAGTGCTGTTCCTTTTCGCAAAGGAACAACAAAATAAAAAGTGCTGTTCCTTTTCGAAAAGGAACAGCAAAACAACAAGTGCTGTTCCTTTTTGCAAAGGAATAGCAAAACACCAAAAGTGCTGTTCCTTTTGAAAAGGAACAACAGAATCACACGAGTGCTGTTCCTTTTAAAAAGGAACAGCAAAATCAAACGAGTGCTGTTCCTTTTGAAAAGGAACAGCAAAATCAAACGAGTGCTGTGCAAAATAAGGTAACCAAAATACTACAAAACAAAGATGAAAAGAACATATATACAGGATGTTATGTACAAATTATGAAAAACAAATTGCTTAAGTTATGGGTGAGGAAGATTTCATTTCCTCTCCTAGGATCTCCAAATCAGTATCTTGCTGAAGCTGTTGACAAAAGGATTCCCGAGTAAGGGGTCTTCGATAGAGATGAACTCGGTGGCCATTTACTTTGAACGTATGTCCAGAACCGTCAATCGTGATCAGAGTGAGGGTCCCATTGTCGTGCACCTTCTGGATCTCATATGGTCCTAGCCAGCGAGTCTGGAGTTTCCCCGGGAAGTCCTGGAATCGAGAATCGTATAACAGAGCCCAGTCTCCTTCATGGAAGACTTTATTCTTTATAAGTGCATCGTGCCACTTAGCTCGCTGCTGTTGGATTAATGCTATGTTTTGTAATGCAGAGAGCCTAATCTCATCCAATTCGTTGATTTGTCGTAGTCGATTGATCTGTGCCTCATTCAGATCTAGGCCAACCTCTTGTGCAGTTCGTAGTGTTTGGATCTCGAATTCGATAGAAAAGATTGGTTGTTTCCCAAACACCAGTTGATAAGGTGAATAGCCTGTCATACTTCTCCATGTGGTTCTATAAGCCCACAGTGCTTCAGGTAGCCGAGCAGCCCAATCACGCCTGTGTGATGCGATGGTCTTTGTTAAGATTGACTCAATTATCTTGTTACTGTTTTCTACTTGTCCATTTGCCTGCGGATGGTAGGGGGTAGTAATCTTATGTTGGATATGATAATTGTTAAGTGTTGCGGCTAGTTTGTTTCCAACAAATTGTGGTCCACCATCTGTAATCACTTCTCTTGGAAGTCCATATCGTACAAACAAATGGAACAAAAATTGTATTACCGAATCTTCTGTAGCCCTAGCTAATGATTCAGCCTCAACCCATTTAGTAACATAGTCTGTTGCTACCAGGATGTATGTCCTTTGGTTTGATGGTGGATTAATGGGCCCGACGAAATCGAGAGCCCATCGTTCAAATGGCTCAATAACCACTTGTGGTCTCAGAGGCATTTCATCAGCTTGACCAGGCTTTCCTGCTCGCTGGCAGCTATCACAGGCCTGCACAAACTTTTTTGCGTCCTTAAAGATTGTAGGCCAATAGTACCCTGCCTGTAGTATTTTATGTGCTGTTCTCTTGTCGACAAAGTGCCCCCCGCATGGTCCACTGTGACAAGCCTTTAAGATGTCTAGGATCTCATCCTCTCGAATACACCTTCTGATTTGCATGTCTGCCCCTGTATGGAATAAATGGTCTCCAATCCACGAAAATCATGTGCTTTTTTGAACAATTTGTTTTCGTTCCTGAGGGGTTAGGTGTTTTGGTAACTTACCCACTGCAAGGTAATTGGCGACGTCAGCATACCAGGGTGTGCGAACGGCAATGGCAAACAGATGTTCGTCAGGGAATTGATCTTCCACGGCTGCTACTTCGCTTGATTTGGGTATTCTTGAGAGGAAGTCGGCTACAGGGTTCTCCTTGTCGGGTCGATCCTTAATTGTGATGTCAAACTCCTGCAACAGGATCAACCATCGAGTTACTCTAGCATTCGTGACAGGTTTGTTTGCTAGATATTTAATAGCAGAATGATTTGTATATAACACAACAAGGTAACCTGTAATATAATGCCTAAATTTATTAACAGCATGAATTACAACCAGAAATTCCTTTTCAGTAACAGTATAATTGAGTTCGGCAGAGGATAAATTTTTGCTAATATAGTAAATAGCGTATGGCTTCTTATCCTCTTCTTGTCCTAGGACTGCACCGATTGCTGTATCCGAGGCATCCGATGAGATCTGGAATGGCGGATTCCAGTTTGGTCCTCGAAGGACTGGAGCTATTGACAGCAAATTTTTCAATTCTTTAAAAGCTTGGTCGCATTTATCTGTCCACAAAAAATCCACATTACCTGTCAGAGCATATAGAGGTGCTGCAATTCGTGAATAATGTTCTATAAAGCGTCTGTAATATCTGGAAAATCCAAGGAAACTACGTACCTCTGTTTGAGTAGTGGGGGTAGGGATGAGCAAAAGAATCTGAATTTTAGCAGGGTCTACCTGGATACCAGCTGCTGAAATGTAGTGCCCTAGGATGATTCCTTCCGTCATCATCATGTAGCACTTCTCATGGCTCAGGCAGAGTCTGGTAGCAATGCAGCGTTGTAAAACTTTTTCCAGGGTATCCAGAGCTGGATCAAATTCATCCCCATATGGTGTGAATTCGTCCATATACACCTCAAGTCCATCGTTTATTAGATCTGCAAAAATACTGAGAATAGCCCTTTGAAATGTAGCAGGGGCGTTACATAGGCCGAAGGGTAATACACGATAGGAAAACGTTCCCCAAGGGCACGTAAAGGTAGTTTTATCCTGGTCTTCAGGGGCAATTTGGATTTGGTTATATCCACTGAAGCCATCCAAAAAGGAGAAAAATTTCTTCCCTGCTAATGTGTCCAATACTTGATCTATAAATGGGAGGGGAAAGTGATCCTTTTGTGTAGCCTTGTTTAACTCCCTGTAATCGACGCAGATCCTCCATTTTCCGTTTTTCTTTGGTACCACCACAAGGGGAGAGACCCATTTACTGTCAGAGATAGGGTAAATAAAGTTAACATCTAAGAGCTTCTGAAGTTCATCTTTCACTATCTCTTTTAGGTGCGGGTTGAGTCTCCTTTGTGGCTGACGGACAGGCCTTGCGTCTTTCTCTATATAGATGTGATGGGTGCATAATTGAGGATCAATCCCCTTCATGTCGGGGTAATCCCACGCAAATGCATCTTTGTATTTTTGTAACAGATTAACAAGTTTTATCTCTTGATCTGGTGTAAGATTGGCGTTAATATTCAGAGTTTTACCAGGTTCAATTTCCACTACTTTAGTATTAGCAACAGCAGTTACTGGTATTGTCTGATCATGCGGATCTTTTAAGGGATCTTCTTCTAGCTCATTGTCAAATGCTGCCTCTATCATAAGACACTGCATATGTTTTCTAGCTTCAGTTTGACTAATAAAATTGTTAATGGCGTCGTGTTCTATTTGATCTTTGAAATCTAACGCCTTCTGTATAGTTAATGGAGATCTAATATTGTTAGCAATATATGATACAGGATAAGGGTTAGTTTTAATCATTGGTAGGCTTGGCTGAGTTGGAGGGTACAGAATTAAATTTTTGACATTGGGTCCTTTAGCTATAGTCATGTTTCCCTGCCGACAGCCTATGTAGGCATCGGCAGTAGCAAGCCAGGGTCTGCCTACGATTAACGGATGTCCATCTAGTCGGGTTTTAGGATTAATTACCAGGAAATCTGTGGGATACTCCCATGAATCTACGGAAACCATGAAATCATTCAGAGTACCTTCTGGTCGAACTACAGATCGATCTGCCAATTCTAACAGAGTAGAAGTAGGTTCTACTGACGTAATGCCAAGCTTTTGGCAAGTGGAGGTTGTCAAAATGTTGATTGCAGCTCCCAGGTCGACTAGAGCGTTAGTCAGGGTTTGGCCATAGATTTGAACGGTCACAATTGGGTTCCCGGGATCTTCATATTTGATAGGTGTCTCCTTTCCTAATAATAGGTCGGATAAAGTACCAACTACTTGGACTCTAGGGTTAGTATTTGTATTCCTCCTTGATTTTTTGATGCATAATTCCTTTATGGTTTTCGCATATATAGGAATATCTTGTATAGCTTGGAGGAATGGAATCTTTATATACAGATTTTGTAATTCTCCCAGAATGTCAAAGTCTGGAGGTTGTATAGGTCGAGATATGACTAATCGTTCTGGGAAAGGAGGAGAGGATGTGCTTGCTTGCTTATTGTTTTGCTCTTTGTTTTCATCCTCCCGTTGTGGGGGTTGTTCTACAGGTAACTGATTTTCAATATGAACCATTTTGTCTCCCTCTGTTTCTACTATTCGTCCCGATCTTAACTGAAGATCGTTGCACTCCCTTAGGTCAGACTCAATCTCTGATGTGTCTATGATTTGAATAGATTGGACTGGCCTATTATTAGGGTTGGGATTGGGTTGGGCTGGGAGTTGCGGTCTCAGATTAGACTGGGGATTTTGTGGTAAAGCTGGTAGAGTTGGTTGAGGGAGTGGTATTGATCCTGCTGGCTGATATGTCGGTCTTGGCCAGCTTGTCTGCCAGGATGAGCTTTGCGAAGTGGAAGGGGTCCACTGTGGAGGATAGGAACTATTCTGCCAATATGGTGGAGGATAAGGGCAGTTTGGCCAACCAAATTGGGACATCCAAGGATTTGGAGTAGGAAACATTTGAGGTGACCAATTTGAAAACGGGGGTTGGGACTGATTTTGCCACATGTTCTGCTGCTGAGTACTGAACTGCGGGGGTTGAAAAGAAGAGGAGGGGTCTGAAAACATACCTGGTTGCCTAGGCTGCCATTGGCGACGCTGGTTAACAAAATATGCTGGTTCTGACTCCTCTTCTGCTTCTTTGTATACTGCCTTCAAACCAGGCAGTGAAGGGCAAATTTCGGTCAGGTGGTCCTTGGTACAGATAGCACATATTTGGACTGTATCCAGCGGGCATTCTTTGTGGCTGTGTTTCTTCCTGCATCGTGGGCAAAAGATGGCTAGATTCTGCTCTGCCTCGGCTTGCTTTTGTTTAGCCTGCACAATGTCAAGTTGTGTAGTTAGTGTTCCCAGGATATCAGTTTTAAAATTTTCTAGCAAATTTCCAAGTTCTACCCGTGTTACTCCCTCTGTTAATGTTCTGTTATCTCTGGGGAAGCGATCATATTCCGCTGGTTTTATCCTCGTGCTGCCTCTTGAGCTCCTGATACACAGATCAATGATATCAGCAAAATTTTCCTGATAAATGTCTCCTTTCCCCATGATGTTTAACGTTTCGATCCATTGCTCTCTCATACCTCTAATTAATGCAGTTTTCAACACGTTATCTGTCAGAGGTAGTGATGCATAAGGGGATCTTTGCAAGTTATATTGGAAACGTTCCACATATTCTTCTAAGGTTTCGTTTGGTCTGGCTGACATTTGAAAGATTTCATCTTTTAATTCCCTCGATCTACAGTAATCTTGGTATTTCTTTAAAAAGGCTTCTTTCATTTGATCCCAATTGTTAATAACCCCACCACCTAAGCCCATAAACCATCTCAACGCATCCCCTTTTAATGTAGAGGGGAACAATTTCAGTTTCTGGGGGTCGGTGGTGTAATCATATCCTCTACATAATACATCAAATTCGAACAAGAAGGCGTCCGGATCTTCTGATGTGAGGCCATGAAATGTGGGAATATGCTGGAGAGGGATGGCTTTCATGGGCGCATTTGCTGCAGAATCTACTATCGGATATTGCAATGTGGAGGTCTGGGTGTTTGGCTGGTTCTGCGCCATGGGATCGAATATATGCCAGTAATCTTCAGGAATTTCCAAGAGAGTGTTCCTTGGTTGAGGAGGGATAGTCTTAACAGGGATTGTCTTGACACCACTCCCTTGATCAGGGATGATAATGGCCCCAACTGTTTGCGGTGAATGAATTCCTTCAACAAGGATTTTTACAGCGCTTCCCTTGTCCGGGCTATTCAAAGGCTGGTTCAATTCAATAGGAGATCTAGGTTCCTCAACTTCCCCTGTTTCTCCTTCTCCTTCACAAAGGTTACTTTGGGTCCCTTCGTGCAATGGTCCAGGAGTAAAATTTTCAATTTCTTGAAAATCCTGCTCCTCTGTTCGACTGTGCACCTCAGCAAAGGCTTCGGATGGTGATCCTGAGGCCTGAAGGGAACTAGTAGGCTGTTTAGAATTGACTTTCTTATAACCTACTGATGGCTGAGAGTCGGCTTTCTTATAGATTTCGTCTATGAAGGTTTTTCGTCCAAGGGTCACCTGCCCCTTAGCTTTGGATGGAGGCTTTTGATCTTTTTCTAACTTTTTCTGCTTAGTCATGCACTCCTATTAAACTGCTAAATCCTATTTAACCAGCAATTCTACTAAGAGAGCGGACGGTGGAGCAGGGCTTTTACATGCTCCGTACGCAGGTTCTTACCTTCTGTTTTTAAAATCCAACTCCCACCTAGCAGATTTGCGCACTACTCTATAAAGGACAAATGGCTATTACCCCTTCCCCGGCAACGGCGCCAAAATGTAGAGCTATAACTAGGGTCTCTCACACCACCAATTATTCCACATTATTAAGTCAATCCGGGATCGTTTTGTTCTTTCAAGGAGTAACTCAATCCGAGGTTGTTCTGTCCAAGTAGTGCTCGGTAGTATAGCGTTCTAATGACTTGAAAGGAAACAAACACTAAGCTGTAACTAAACCAATTCAGGAAATGAAATCACACAAGGCAAATGATCAGTCAAGGGTACGGAACCAATAACCCTTCCCTTTAGAAACTGATAAAGAAAGAAAACCAAAGCATGGGCTTATAGGTCAGGGAGCTAGGCAGCATCTTACTGGGCTCACGACAGCCTTAGGCCTGCTATCACGCAAAAGCAATAAAGGTAGATTGGCGAAAGTAAACTGGAACAGCAATTCTTAAAATGGAATCAGCAGTAATGAAATGGAACAGCAGTAAAGAAATGGAACAGCAAACTATCATAGACAGGAAACGTCAATCATATAAAATGGAACAACAAACCCAAATGGAACAGCAAACCCAAATGGAACAACGAACCCAAATGGAACAGCGAACCCAAATGGAACAGCAACTCCAAATGGAACAGCAAACCCAAATGGAACAACGAACCCAAATGGAACAACAACTCCAAATGGAACAACAAATCCAAATGGAACAGCAACCCCGAAGTATGTACACGGTCTATACTACTGTAGCGATCCGAGAGCAATGTATGATGCGACTATGTTTCTGAACAAAGTGATATTATCTTCAAGTCTCACAAGTACTTATTTCATATGAATCCAATAATGATAACATTCATACCAATAACTTGCTGTAGAAATGGATGCAATTCGAATAGATTCAGTTTGTGTAATACAGAGACGTGAATTACAGAACTTATTCAGATTCAGATATTAATTAAGAAGCATAGTCTATCATATAAGAAATGTATCGGATTACTGTAATGAAAGAAATAAGCAAACCACACAAATCACCGTATGATACAACAGCAAGTTACCGTCGGAGCTGGGCCCTTGGCTACGATGGTACACTGCTTAGAGTTACTTCAGATACAGAAACGAAGTGAACACCAAATCCTTTATATTGATTGCATAAAAAAAGTGTACAAAATCAGATCTTACAAAAGCTCAGTGATCAAAATCGTTCTGAGTTTATAATTATAATAACAGTCGTCCCCCACGCTCGATGGCGTGGTACCTTTATATAACATAAATGACGGAGATGTCTAGATACAAAAGATAAGCTTTAAAGCAGCGATCCCTCAGGATCGAAGATCTTGAGGGATTCGCTAATCGTTCAGGTCTCTTGCGTTCTCCGTCACGGTATCCTGCGCTCTTTTCCTGGATTATTCGGCTCCAATTTTACTTGATCTTGTCCGCATCCGGTTCCTTGTCGACGGGGCAGCAGTTACTTTCCTTGCGCTTCTCGTTTTTACTCGATAATCCCCTATTTCCGCGTCCTTCTGCATAGAAAACATCGATTATTAGTGATTGAGCTTCGTTTGTCCATTTTCACATAATTTACCAAAACCCTTATGTTTTTAGGCTCAATATGCAGAAAAGATTAGAAATGGTATTTGAAAAACCACTAGATTACTTATCAAAAAGCATACCTTCCAGGTGCTCCACAAAAGCATGGTTCGTGAACAAGACAGCTGTGTGAACTAGCATACAATAAATATGTAACAATGAAGACAAACACACTTCGAGTTTAAAAGAATCCACAGAACAAAAATGAGTGAAAGCACATGACATGCACTCTGTGGACTTGTCATGGTGTTGTGATACACTATGTGCAAATGTCGAGTGTATACATTCTCTTGACTGTAACAAGCAAGCAAATGTGAGAAATGTAGACCAGTTATGATATGCATGTGTGCTTGCTGTGTAAGATTCCTCCAATGTATGGGTGATGGGATCGTGTAGTTTGAGTGGAGGAAGTGAAATCTGGATGTTTGGTTGATCTTCAATGCAAACCAGAGAGTGGTGATGAGCCTTGAGTGTTTCAACAATTTCTTGACCAGAAGTGAAACCAAGGTCAGGACAGCGAGGGCTTGACATAACCATCAGCTCAGGCTAAAGAGCCTTGACAGCCTGTGGGGTTTCGACTTCGTTGACAGATAAATCATTGTAGACCTATGTATTGGACAAATTAACAAATATTGAATCAACATCTTGATCAAATGAAGAAGTGGATAGATCATGACAGCCAAGATCAAAAAATTCAAGATGTTTGTTGGCATCCTCATGATTTGATGAATCGGGCAGAGGGGTAGATGGGAAGAAAATATGTTCACCCTCTTTGTTTTCAAGAAAGGTAGAGGACAGATCTGATGAATTTTCTGAGGAAGATGTGTCCTCTCTGCATTGTAATGATAGACTGACATCTAAAATGTCTCGTGAATGACCGGAAGTAGAAACATTCGGAAATGAGTTTTCATAGGGAATTTCAGTAGTGACAGAATCCCAAGGGATGTCACGATAAAGTGGATGAGGCGTGACTAGAAGGGAGTCATACTTCACTGCGGGTTCTTCTTTAGATTCCCACACACACTCATCATGAATGATAGTGCAGGTTGGCTGCACAACACCAACTCCATCTGCAACTTGATCCTCATACACAACAGATGAGGAGTCCAGAATGGAAGAGAACATGATAGTACAATATGGAGGATCAACAAAATGCAGGGACGGAGGTTGAGGGAATGAATCCACATCACAACCAACAGGCTTGCAAGCCAAATATGTGCAGATATCAAGAGAAGGTTGGGTGGGAGGATGTGACAGTTCAACAGAGGTATGTGCATGATATCCCACATCGCTTCATGGTGGTGGAGCTATTTGATGAGGTGAAGGCAGACAGTCACTTGTGACAACGACTATGCCTGCTCGTGATTGTGCAGTTCCATCACCAGAGTATGAGCGGGATTTGAGTGATTTCAAGAATTGTGAATTTTCAGATATGTAAAGAAGATACTCAAATCTCCCATTGAGAAATTCCCAATCAATATCATCTTTGGGGAATCAACATGAAATATTACAAAAGTGTCTGCAAAACTATTCAACAGATTCATCGGGTGCTTTTTGTAATTTTATAATTTCTTTGTTGAGTACTTCATGGTCAAAGTGATTGAAAGCACGGTCTATCTATGAAACCAGATGAGAAAGGGAATGAATAGATTTTTCAGGTAGCATGTCACACTAGTGCATTGGGTTCCATCGAATTGTGTAGATGAACAATGCACAACTCATGTATTCTTCAAAGAATCCATTCCTTTGCATGAGAATACAATGCCAACTGCATTCCTAACCAAGGCTACGTGGCCTCCACCATCATAAGTTTTATGAGACAAGTTATCCGAGAGTTTTTCCGAGATAATGAAATCATTCCCATAAGACATACACTCTAGAAGAGCAACTTGGTACTTAGTTATGATAGATATGTAGAGATTCAAAACAGATGTGAGGACTCAACTTGTCATCTATCCCTCCTTCTAGCACTAAAATGTTGACAGCGCTGGACCTGCAAATATGTAAGGGGATCTCCCCGGTAAGAAGTCCCAATTAGACCTCAGACTATTTGGTGTAGGAGTCCCAGCAGTGGGTCGTATGGTAATGCCTTGACCGCGATTTCCCATAGAGGCAAGTAAGATAACTCTGTTGGTAGCAAGGGTGTGACAGCTGCAACGGGCCAAGGAAGGTGCATGAGATGTTCTAACACACGGGGGTTGAGATGAGTCCACCCCTAGGAAACCTATAATAGTACTAGCCTTGGAAGGGAACACACAAGAAAAGATGCATCGCAAGATGGAAAGCAAGTTAGCAAGAAATGCAAAGTTATCGTTAAACCAACAACATATTTCAGAAAGATTCATACATACTTATACAGAATAGTCCATACATGCATGCATAAGCAGACAATACATATATCATTTAGAGTAGACCAGTTAGCATAGAATACCATACAACATATGCATGAAACGTCCTGGCTCTATTGCATTAAGAAGTGTGAGTTCCAGTCATATAATACATCCATGTCGAACCACTAGTTCCAATAGTGGAACGTTACAACAACAACCGCCTGCTCCTCCAAAGATATGTACTAGCTCTGCACAGTGGAGAAGCCAAGGCTCATTACAATATTGTCCAAGCTTTCTCTAAGATACTCCTATCGAAGCTTGGCTGACCAAAAGCCTTTAAAATGAGATATGAGGTTCTATTTATATCAAAGGGTGGGGTGACCCTTGACATTCCCCTTTGTGATAGTTCATCTACCCTCATGACTCTTCATCTACTCTATGATTGTTACATCCAACTGTTGACACTTGAACTTCCACTTGACATGATGTTATGTTAAAATGAACTTGTTCTCATGTGAGACAAAATGGATTGAGATAGCCATGCAAGACATCACTAACACTCAGTTCATTGTGGTGATACCAACTCTTTGATATGCTTGTGATGGTGAAGGTGTTGAGCTGATGCCAAGCTTGGTCGTCCATGATGGTGTGCATGCACCCCATGGTGACATCTTGCTGAAGCAACTCTTACCTCTGTTGCATCTGGGTGCACTGGTGTGGCTCCTTCATCCAACTCATCTGATAACATGCACATGGTATTCTTGGTGCAGCCAACCAATAACACACTGATGCATAGTGTCAGTGTTGATCTTCCAGTGTGTGATGGTGGTCGTGCACATCAACTATCAACTACATGCTCAGCTCCAGTCGGACTTTCTTCTTGTCTTCGCCTTGGTTAGTGTGCTTGTTATGAAACCAGCTCAAGAAAAAGATAGAAAAGATAGATCAATGCCTTAAAATTCAGCCTCTTCAAGGGGGAAACCTCCTTTACATTACATAAATGAAAAATTCTTCGATGATACAAATGACAAAACCTCCTTTCTATATATAGGAGTCTAAGGAGTCACAATATAACCCAGCCGACCTAACAATAATAATATAAAGCCCCAAAAATAAAAATAGATGGATTCTATGGGGCATAGTAATAACAATATGGGGATAATAGGGGCACAACAATATTAATAAGGGGTACAATTACAATAGTAATGGGGTAATCACTAGTAGTATAGGGACCCAACATGCCCCTCTCCTTCAAAAAAGTGTTGCCGTCAATGCTTGAGTAGTTCTGGATACTTCTGTATAAAATTCTCATCCTCCCATGTGGAATCTTCAGCGGATAAGTTCTTCCACTTGATAAGATACTCCGAAATTGATTGATTTCGTAGCTGTCGAGTTCTTGTTTCTGTGACTGATTCCGGTTCCAATATAATTTTTCCTTCCTCATCAAGTTTTGGCAATATTGTTTGAACTGGGAGCTTGTCGCCTATAACCTTATTTAAACATGAAACATGGAAAACTGGGTGCAATCGAGAAGCTGCAGGAAGCTCCAATTTGTATGCCGTACCAATCTTTTGCAACACCCTGTATGGACCATAATACTTTGCTGATAATTTATTGTCCTTCTTAGCTTGCTTGAGGGACATTTGCTTATATGGTTGTAGCTGTAGGAATACCCAATCACCTACATCAAAACTTATTTTGCTGCGATGTTGATTTTCCTGTTGTTTCATTCTATTCTGTGCCAACATGAGGTTATCCTTTAAGAGTTGGAGGACTTGTTGTTGATGTTCGATGTGATGTTCCACTACCTGGACCTTAGAATTTTCTCTTAAATATGATGTGATGGATGGTGGCTGATACCCATAAAGTGCCATAAATGGGGTCATTTTTGTTGCTATATGGAAGGAAGTGTTATACCACCATTCAGCCAGAGGCAACCATTTGACCCATTATGTCTGTTTATCAGATACAAAGCAATGAAGATATCCTTCCAAACATTTGTTCACTATCTCAGTTTGCCCATCAGATTGAGGATGATAAGATGAGCTATGAGCTAACTAAGTACCAAGAAAAGAAAATAATTCTGTCCAAAAATTTCCAGTGAAAATGGGATATCTGTCACTTACAATAATCTTTGGCTTTCCATGTAGCTTTTGAATTGTTTCCATAAATGTAGTAGAAACTGTACTGGCTTAAAGTGGATGTGATAATGCACAAAAGTGTGCATACTTTGTAAGTCTGTTAACTACCACCATGATGACACTCTTTCTGTCAGACTTGGGTAAACCTGTGATAAAATCCATTGAAACCTCCTCCCAACATTGGCTTGGAATGGATAAAGGTTGTAATAGACTCAGTGTCTTAATTATTTCAACTTTGTTTTGTTGGCAAACCAAACATTCCATCACAAAATTTTGAATATCTGATTTAAGGCCATCCCAAAAAAAATCCTTCTTAACCCTGTGGTAAGTTTTTAAAAATCCTGAGTGCCCTCCTAAGGGAGAAGTGTGCAATTCCATAAGAATCTTTTGTTTCAGCAAGGAATTCTTACAGAGGTATAAGCGATCTTTGTACCATAACGAATCATTTTGCCAGCTAAATGTATCAGACATACTGGAATCTTGTTGTAACTTTCGAATAAGTGCCCACACTTCTTCATCATTCTTCCATTCCTCCCTTGCTTCGTTTATCCAATTTGGTTGGATAATAGAAATGGCGCACAACAATGCTTCCACATCCTCATCCCTTCTTGAGAGTGCATTTGCCACCACATTTTGCTTCCCTTTTTTGTAGATGATTTCAAAGTCATAACCCAACATCTTTGTGACCCACTTTTGTTGCTCTTCAGAGGATAATATTTGTTCTAAAAAGTATTTAAGGATATCATGATCCATTTTTACCTTGAAGTGTGCATGGAGTATTGCCAACATTTCCTTCTCATAAATAGCTTTGTGTAAAAACTTTCCCTTGATTGGACGACTTTCAAAAGAAATGGGTCTTTCATCTTGCATTAGGACAACACCAATTCCATTTCCTGAAGCATCACATTCCACAATAAAGCTTTTTTTGAAGTCCGGTGTAGCTAAAACCAGTGCTTGGCACATTGCCTCTTTAAGATGTTCGAAGGCCTTTTTTGCTTCTGGAGTCCATGAAAATGCATCTTTCTTCAATAATGTTGTTAGAGGTGCTGCTATTCTCCCATAATTCTTAACAAACTTGCAATAATACCCTGTCAACTCGAGAAGTCCTCGCAGATGCTTTATGGATGTGGGGATTTTCCATTCCTTAATGGCTTTAATTTTGCTAGGGTCTACCTTAACCCCTTCATGAGATACATATGACCCAGATATTCCACCTCTTGGACTCCAAAGAAACATTTGGATCCTTTTGCATATAATTGTTTTTCCTCCAATAGTTGTAGCACCCTGTCAACATGTTCAACATGATCCTTCCAAGACTTGTTGTAGATTAGTATATCATCAAAAAATAATAACACAAGTTTTCTAAGGAATGGTTTGAAAATTGAATTCATCAAACCTTGAAATGTTGAAGGTGCATTTGTAAGGCCAAAAGGCATGGCCAAAAATTCATAATGACCCTCATGAGTTCTAAATGTTGTTTTCAGAATGTCTTCAATCTTCATTCTGATTTGATGATATCCTAAATGAAGATCCAACTTGGTGAAGTAAATTGATCCATCCAATTCATCCAGTAATTCATCAATGACAAGAATGGGAAACTTATCTTTAATAGTGAGCTTGTTGAGCTCCCTATAATCTAGACACATGTGCCATGATCCATCCTTCTTGTGCACCAATACTACTAGAGCAGAGAAAGAACTTTGACTCGGTTGAATTATATCAGCCTCTAGCATTTCTGCAACCATACGTTCAATTTCACTCTTTTGGGCATAGGATATCTGTACGGCCTAATGTTTGGAGGAACACTTCCTAGAATTAGATGAATAGCATGATCATGATCACGCATAGGTGGGAGAACTTTGGGAGTCTCAAATACCTTGGAATGATTGTCTAGGACTTTTATGAGATCTAGAGAAATAGATGATTCCGATGCGGAAACATCTAGCGAACATAATTGTGAAATTACACCTCTTTTTTCCCTTTTTAGAAGATTTGTCATACCATTAGAGCTGATTATCTTTCTTGGTTTCCCTGCAATACCCCTTAATTCAACTTCCTTTCCTTCCGTAGAAAATTTGATGAAAATTTCTTGAAAATTAAAAGCTATTGTACCCAAGGATTGTAGCCATTGGACTCCTAGTACAACATCAGCACCTCCCATTGGAATGGAAAGCATTGGGCTAGTCAATACATATTCTCCCATGGATAGCTTGATATTATGGCACTTTCAAGAGCAATTTATTGTTCCTCCATTTGCAACCATCACTTGACACTCTGGTGTTGTATATAAGAAGCAATTCAATTCTTTTGCTAACTTACAATGAACAAAATTGTGGGTACTTCCTGAATCAATCAACACTATTAAATTTTTCTTCTTGATTTGTCCTTCTATCCTGATGGTTTGAGGAGTGGTAATTCCTGCCAATGCATTACAAGATATGGTCAGATTCATTTCTTCTTTATGTAGGCTTTGTTCTTGGAGTATATCCTCTTCTTTTGACCCTTCCTGCTCCTTTGCTTCTTCCTCTTCACAATCTATGTATAATAATTTCTTCTCAGCACACTTATGCCCTTTAGTGTATTTGCTATCACATCTGTAACAAAGCCCTTTTGCTCTTTTTTCTTCCAATTGTTGTGGTGTCAACCTTATAGGTTTTGGAAGACTATGGGAAACAACACTTCCATCTTTATAGTTGTGAGTGGTATGCTTCCTGGTTGCCATAATTTTTCTTTCCATTTTTCTTGCTATCCTGAATTCCTTCTCTAATGAATCAGGTTCCCAAAGGCGAACATCATGTTGGATATTATCCTTTAAAGACCCTATGAACACATCAATCCTATGCTCCTTTGGAATAAATCTTACCCTTATGTTCAATTTTTGGAACTCCTCAATGTCCTCCATTATTGAACCCTTTTGTTTGAGACTTATCAATTGGCTAAAGAAAGTGTTGCTTTTTGTATCCTCATAATGTGCTATCAATTCTTCCGTAAAAATTTCCCAAGTGATAAATTGTTTACGAGAGCAAAGCCATTGATACCATACAAACTGATTTGGTTCCAAATATAAAGTTGAAATACGTACCTTTTGTGTGTTTTGCACATTATTGCGATCAAAAAATTGCTCCATTTGTAATATCCATGTTGCGGGATCCTTGCCATCAAACTTCCTCATATCGATTTTTGGAATATGGTGAGTCTTCGATCCAACATTAGAGTCTATGAAATCATGATTAACATTTCTTTTGTTCTGATCACGAGTTTCCTTTACTACCCTTTCACCATTAGTAAGCATTTCTTGTAGAAACTTTGTTAAATCTGCCTTCAAATCTGTCTTAAAGTATTCCATGCCTGTCTTCAAATCTTCCATGTTTGTCTTCAAATCTATCTTCAAATCATCCATCTTAACTTCCACGTCAATCATCTTAGCTTCTACTCCTTTCTTTAAACAGTCCATATTAGATTCTACACCTTTCTTTAAACCATCCATCTTAGCTTCTACATCTTTCTTTAAACCATCCATCTTAGATTATGTTCCTTTTTGTGAAAGGGACAGTTGTTGCACTTGGTCTTGTAATTTTGATATATCATGTTGCATTTCTTCCTCTTCTTCATGAGTCATGCTAGAGATTTCAGGTTCCTTACTAGGTGTTTGCATTTTCTTTCCTTGGCGCATCAGTTACCGATAATAATGCTCTACTATGCCCTTTGAATTCCTTCAAAATAAATTTCAAACCAATCTTAAGAAAAAATTTAAAAGAATCTACACACATTTTTTCACTTTGTAGGAGCTCGATATTGCCTCTGATGTATCTTTTTACATTCAAATCATCCAGTTCTGAAATTGTGACGTGCAGTAGCCCTCTTTTTCCTCTTTCCAATACCACCAATCTGATCCAAATTGGATTCTCCAAGGAAGAGTTATGCGAAATCTCCCATAGTGACCTGATTATAGACTAGTTTAGTAGAGAGAACTTGTACGACGTGCCATGAGTCACTGTTTCGACCTTTGGCTCTGCAAAATATATACAAGAAACTACAGTCCGTCCTCTTTCTATACCTTCTTACGAAATTTCAATCCGATGCTCAGAGAGAAATTTATGACGATTTTCCCCAGGTCACCTGTTTGGAATGTAATTCAGGGGTCTATAAAAGACCAACTTCCTCAGATCATATCTCCGCAAATATAGCGCGAAAAGCTCTGAAATTCAGACCCGAGCTTCAGCGCGAAGTCTTCTCAAATGAGTTTTTTGTTAGTTTCTGAAACATCACAGAAAAAAGGTTATAGTGAAACTGTCACGATGACCTGTTTGGAGTAGCGAAACCCTAGAATCCAAAGCTGTGATACCAAATGTTATGAAACCAGCTCAAGAAAAAGATAGAAAAGATAGATCAACGCCTTAAAATTCAAACTCTTCAAGGGGGAAACCTCCTTTACATTACATAAATGAACAATTCTGTGATGATACAAATGAAAAAACCTCCTTTCTATATATAGGAGTCTAAGGAGTCACAATATAACCCAGCCGACCTAACAACAATAATATAAAGCCACAAAAATAACAATAGAGGGATTCTATGGGGCACAGTAATAACAATATGGGGATAATAGGGGCACAACAATATTAATAACGGGTACAATTACAATAGTAATGGGGTAATCACTAGTATTATAGGGACACAACAATGCTAAATGGGATGGATCGCATGCATGTGCACAATGAAATGCATGCTTTTGAATCTCTTGCATGCGATCAACAACACTTCTAACCATGTCTACTCCGTGCCAGTTGCTGGGATGGATCTATAACTTGTACGAGTTCAGTTTCATCCATGAGTTCATGTTACACCCATTGTTGTTCATGTTTCTGCTGCAACGCATTCACATGTCTTTGCAGATCATGTTCTTCCTCAAGTTGCTCCTTCATCACATGAAACTCCTTATTTGTTCCCTTCTCTATCTTTGCACAATCACATCGTCACCTCATAGCCCGAGTCTCTAAAGTTTCTTTCATCATCAATGGATTTGCTTGAGCTGCAACTTTGTTCCACCTCTGTGTTGTCAACAACCTTCCTCTTGCATTCATTGCATCTGATATGTTGCCTTTAGCTATTGTTCATGCTGCTACTCCCTGTGATGTTGCTGTCATCATAGCTTGATGTCCTTGTCTACGAAAAAAATTGATGTCTTCATGAGTAGGCAAGCTCATAGACACTTGATCGACTGCAACCCCAAGTGTGCTCTAAATGTTGTTTTCAACTTTTCTCTCCTAGAAACCATTGTACTTGTGCTGCTACGAGGTAGATGAACACCCGCGATACCTGGATATATGGCAACACTCATGGCAGGCAATCTGTCGGTTGAAAACAAAAATGAACTTGAGAACTGAATTGCAGCATACCTATGTGACTGATCATGAAGGTCACACAATTTTCACCAGGATGTCAGGAGACTAACTGCCAAGACTGTACAAGGAACAGTCTGGGCTGCTGGGAGGTTGACTAATTTCTGGAGCTGCGCAATGCATAGTCTAGTCTGGCTGCTGATTGCTGGAATTGCGCAATGCACAATCTCAACTGGAAATGGTTGCATGCTCAATGACTGCATTACGCAACTTTCTTGGCCAACAGTCACTGTCCCTTAGAATTTTGCAATGCAAGACTGGAGGAGAGTCACTGGGTAGAAATGAACATTTCCTGAGAGGAAGACAAAGCCTTCCCTCTCTGGATTGCGCAATGTTGTCTTGGTGAGGAGAAGTCCAGGCCAATGCTACCCAGACTCATCGATAGGCAACTGAAAACGAAAGTGAATGCGGATGAATGGAGATGCTGAGAGTAAGCATAAATGAATGATCATGCATGCAAACAGTGCATGCCAAATTTAGAAAATGGAACAACATGCATGTGAGTGAGGCGAGTCACCGAATCAGTGACCATTCATGAAAAACAATTTCATGCATGTGACAATAGTGAGATGTTAATGAAAACTGAAACGATGCTAGTACAAGATAGTATGTATGAAAACGATAGCAAGCGCTCACTAAAATCAAGTAGACAGTGGTCATACGAAGCGAAAAATAAAAAGCGCTAGAAATGCAACATAGGACATGGAAAGTGGGCTTACCCCAGAACAGTCGAGCTGAATGTGCCGACAACTCCTAGATGCGATGTGGGATGTTAGAGCTGCAAGGTTGATGTGAGGGATGAGCTTTGTAGTGTCTAGTTGACGATTTTTGATAAAATCAAGGCTGTGACACGCATGCCACAAATCTAGGGAAAGCGAAACTTGGTGGGAGGTTTCTGAAATGATCCTTGCATGTAACCTCAAACTGCCAAAAATAGATCCTAGGACCAAGGGATGCCTTTGCATTCTTGTTTTGGGCAAATTTAGTGTTTCTTCAAATTCCTAACCCTCTAGAACTAGTAGCTAGTCTAGAAACAATAGACAAAGTAATTCGTCACTTTTCCTATAGATAACAGATAAGAGAAAGAAGAACAAAGGTACCAACCTATAACTTTCACTCAATCCCTCTCTCCTTTGACCAATTTCACCACTGCTTTCCATACTTAACACACTTGGAAAGTACCTGCACACAAGCCGAGACAGAAACCCATCAAAGCACACAATAATGACGATTTGTTAACTAAACATATCATTGAATCAAGAATAAAATATACATCATATAAAAACATGAATGGAAAAAGCTTAGAATTCTTTATTGATAGAAGGAAAGATTACAACCCATGTAGATGTATGTTCGATTCAGTGTCATCCTTCCAGCTTCAAACCCTTCTCTCCTCATGAAGCAACAATTTGGCATCATCACAATACTCTTGCAAATCTCGCTCAAATAACATTTCCTTAGCTCAAGAAGTTCCAACCTTGACCAGCCTTTGAATGCTTGGTCCATTTATAGCTGAATGGAGGAGGTTAAGCGATTAATGGCCCTCATGAATGCTTTGCCAAAATTTGGAAGTGGTTCTATGGACGAAGGGATAATGTATTAAGGTTCATTCATCCTCTTCCTTATCCAAAAGCGAGCTCCATCCATCTGTAAACTTCCAGAAGGATCCGTTGGATGAGGAATCCAATGGATTCATTTCAAAAGTTGGATGAATCTTGTTCAATGCAAGTGAAACAAAGGATAGGTACGATGCATAACACCTAGACAGTGTAGTTCCTGTAATGCATTGCAGCCTGATAGAAGGCTACCTGTGCTGATCTCTTTAAGGGCTTTTTTTGGATGAATGGTTACATGAAACTCTTGGGAGGCAAGCATGATGTAGGTTAACTTCATTAGGGAAAGAAAACAACTGAATTAGGGGTTGATGGACCCTATTAATACGGATCTGGAAGCTAGGGTTGATGTGCCCAAATTGACCTGTAACAGTTGCCCCTTAAAACATGAAGTCAAAAATAAACATGTCGAGTGAAATGCTTTAGCACTTGGAGATAAGGTTTCAAAGTGGAAGGTGACCTGCATCAATTACAATAAAAATATCATGATACTTTGATTTTTTCTCACAATTTTTAGCTGAGGGAAGGCATACCCATGCTCAACTTTATAAACTTTCATTACATGTACAAATATAGTTGTCTACAGATGTAGACCAATGAATGGATGACCATGAATGTAAGGCCATTGTACATTTGATATACTACTCCTGAAAAATATATCACAACCCAGATGGATGAAACTAGATACGGGGTCTTCAATCTCATCCAATCTTTCACTCAATGTACAAGTCTAACCATGTGAATAGATGATCTGAGGTCAAACATGGAGATACATCATCTGATTACCAGCCAATGATGTAAGCTGTTAACAGACACAAGAGGAATCACCGATAATGATAATGACCCTCAAGGTGCTATAGTACATTCCACATGGTGTGAATAAATGATTTCATCTCGAACACCATACAAAGTCTTTCAGTTGAAGGCTAGTAATGTCAACCTATCGCCGGAAGCGAGAAACCTGCCATTGATGTATGCAAGCCTCAAGGTACTAAAGGGGTGTTTCTACGTCAACTCTTGGATGATTTGTTGATGTCAACAAGAAGCGACTCGTCATAGGAGGGCCTTGATGTATCCCACATCAACAACACAAAATGAGGTAAATGATTTTTGAGATGAAATATTGACTGACGACAGAAGGTTTAGGAATGGTGGGCATGAAAATGAAGATTTATTGTATTGTAAAGGATGAAGTTTTGAATTGAATGACTTCTCTTGAACATATCAGTGACAATGAATTGAATTGGTAGCATTGACCCAAAATACAGTGATGGATGGTATGATAGACCAACTATGTGATAACCATCAAGCTAAATGACCCAACCCACATAGTCACGGTGATGAGGTGAAAGTTTCATGTTCAAGAGTGACTTGCTACCGTAAAGTGTTCCCAACTTTTTCCTATTTTCCCCAGTCATTTCTAACTAGTACCTATTTATTTTTAATCAAGCTTGAGGAGGATAACATATTCTTGTTGTATAATTCCACCCTTCAGGTGTATCCATCACTATTTGATGTTTTAATGAGTCTAGCGAAGGTGAAACTTGGTCTTGTCCATATGGACAAGTTTGTCACTATTTGATGTTTTTAATGAGTTTAACGACAAATATAACTCAGTCCTTTTCTCATTTGGAGAGTATGAAAAGGGACTAAAAGGAAACTCCATAAGTTATTTTTCGTACATTTGTCTCTCAAGCCCAAAAAAGCATAAAACAATACAAGAGAGACCTTATTGATCATGTTTGACCAATGAGTACCTTTTTTGTAGTTAATCTATCTCATCCCGAAGAAGGGGTAAAACTATACTGAGTAGATATCAATTCTAATCCATTAACGAGCTAGAAACGACAAGTGCTCGACAATCTTTTCATGTTTAGAGAGTCTGAAAAGAGCTTAAAGAGGACTCCAAGGGGGTTCCTTTTTCGTTTTTAACAAAGCTCGAAAAAGCAATAAAAGTTTGCTTTGTGGTCAAAGATGTTCAATTTACACATAAGCACATCATAACTGCTTGCCAGTTGTTAATCCTACTCAAGATACCATCAAAAGATTAAACAATACATGTTCATGGATTAAATAAATGAAAACCAATGTTTACTCGATTAATGTGCAAGAAATAAACATAAAAACTGGTTCTTACCATTCATTTTCACCATCTCGTTTTTACCTTTTGATCTCTGGAGCAGTCTTTCCCAAAGTTCACTAGTTGATTGCGGAGGATTGAAGGGATCATTCCTTGTGCTGTTTGGACCAGGTAGGAACTAACTTAGTTCTCTTTCATTTCATTTATCTCTTGTTTTAGTCAAGAACATTTTATGGCTTTGAGGTCCCTAGGGTTTCTTTTTCTAATTCAGGAATTTAAAATGGTACTCATATGGAGAGAATGAGAGCATGAAGAACAAGATATCATAGCCTTGACTAATCAAGGAATAGTCAAGGCCCTAAGAAATTGTGGATTACTCAAGTATTTTAAGTTATCCAACATGCGACAATAGATGGATCTTCCATGGTTTCTTATTCAATCATGGGATCCGACCGATAAAACTTTTCACATTTGGGACAAAGAAATCCATTTTACCATTGATGATATATACTTCCTAACTGGACTGTCGAGGCGGGGTGCCCCTATTTCACTAACAGGTCTTTCCCACAGAGGTAAACCAGTGAAAGATTGTGTGTGACAGTTCTGTTGGCAAGGTGCCCAGCCTAGCAGAGATAGAAAGATACTTATCAAGGATTTCAGTTATTTACCACTAAGGACGATCATTTTTACCATTGCCAGAGCAGCTGGCAGTTCCACACTTCATTTGGCCACCAAATCATACATGCAGTATGCCTTAGAATGTTTAGAGCCAAAAGTATTCAACTGGTGCAGGGCTCTCCTTTCATCTGTGAAAGAGCAACTGACCAAGGTGAAAAAAGGAAAGATAAAAAATTTCAGCTATGGATCAATTATTATTTCTTTTGCCTTGGAGAGAATACCTCTCTTGCAACCACTACTCATTTCATTACCTGTATCTGGACCAAGAAACCCACAGATTCAGAGGTGGACAAATCTAATGGCTAGGCATGGTGCCCACTCTTCGATTGTATTTACTTCTACATTCTTTGAATGGTTCAATTGACAGGAGATGACCTTCGTAGAATATCCATATTCAGGAATGGATTTATGTGGCAATCCAGATTTACCATTACGAGTTGGAGCAATGTGGAATGCTGTTGGTAAATTGTTTGACCAAGTGTTTTTAATTTTTAAAGTTTTTGCATTTTTTGTGTTTTTGACTAACTCTAAGACTAAACAAAATCAGTTTTTTATGTACACAGATATCGGACCTGTTCAACCTGTGGGAAACCCACGAGATGTAGCTGGACTAGCACAAAGTTCTATAGGGAGAGCGATTCTCCGAGACTTGGATTTCGTTGAGACTCTGGCTGAATTGAAAAATCACATAGAGGGTTTAACCCTGGGTATTCCAGATATCCGGATCGAGGAGCTACCTATGTAATTGCAGTGCTACACCATCAGTGTGCCGGGTCGTTGGATGAGACTTTTGCACATGATAGCATAGGCAGTGACCTGTTATCATGAGCACCACTAGTTTACAAAGATACCTTTTCTGCATACATTTTAG
Source organism: Pinus tabuliformis (assembly GCA_031772625.1). Lineage (NCBI taxonomy): Eukaryota > Viridiplantae > Streptophyta > Pinopsida > Pinales > Pinaceae > Pinus > Pinus tabuliformis. The sequence goes on from CM062816.1 coordinate 1,077,261,426, forward strand.
GTTTTGGGTCAGATGACCAATTTTGTCTTGGACACAAACTATTTATAAAAACTTTTTACAATTTACTTTTAGGGTTTTATTATGGTTGAGTGATGCAATCCTATACAACTAATGATGCTAATTGAAATGTTTTTACTTTACATATGTTGCAAATGTCTATTGAACACATAATTTGCTAAAGAGTCGGCTAATGTGTTTAGACTTCTGGAAATATGTTGATATTGAATGAACTTGAAATACCTTTCCAAAATACAAACTCTAAGGAACATACAATGAATTGTTGGGTTTCGGATAGCATAAATGCCAGTAACTTGTAATACAATGAGCTGTGAGTCCAGACTAATGATGATTTGGAGAATGCCAAGCAAAATGGCATTAGAGAGAAGTTAAATAAACACACTATACTCAGCGATATTGTTGGTTGATTGACCAATACAAATCCCTCTAAAACTCATTAACTCATCACTTGGAGTGAAAATTACCCATGCTGTAGAAGATAGGTTCTGTGTGCTACGACTAGCACCATCGGCGTAACCAACACATGGTACCGAAAAGTTCAACATCTGCAATAAATGCAAAGTGGATTACTTAACCAAATAAAATCCCTCAAAGAAACATACTCACACATGCAATCCAAGCATATTTACATGAGTTTTACCGTACTCAATTAAGCATAGTAACGTTTTAAATACAACCCATTTCTGGGCTTAGACAATGGAACTCTGTCATAATCTACTAACTCATAGGCACCTTTCATCAAAATGCGCTTAACAATATAAGGGCCCATCCAAAGTGGTTCGAATTTCCATGCTCCAATTTTATCAGACTTTTGATCGTAAAGCAGAACCATGTCACCTTCAAGAAGACTTGAGGCTCGACATTTTGACCATATTGCGCCTTTACCCATTTCTTGTGTGCTTCGTTAGCCAATGCAGCATCATGACAGGTTTCATCCAGATGGATTAAATTCCAAGCAATGTGCTTCTTCCTCAGAAGTTTCAAGTAGCAGGTCGATTGTGAGTTTGAGTGACGAAATTTCACATTGAATCGGCAAGACTACTTTCAAACCATCCACCAGCTAAAAGGGTGTGAATCCGGCAGCATTTCTCACCAAGGTTTGATATGCCCACAAGGCCGAGTACAGGATTAAATGCCAATTTCTTTTGTGAACTCCAATAATTCGTTGTAACATGTGCTTCAGGACCTTGTTGATAGCCTCAACTTGTCCATTAGCTTGCAGATAATATGGAGTAGAACTATCATGTGAAAGTCGTAATTTGGCAACTAACTCAACCATCATGTGATTGCGAAAATGTGACCCATGATCTATGACTATGGCCTATTGTACACCAAACCTAGCAACCACGTGGTTGAAGAAAAATAATGCAGCCATTTTGTCGTTGTTCTTTAATGTAGGCATCGCCTCGACCCATTTGGTAAAATAGGCAACAACAACTATAATATACCCATGCCCTTCGGTTGAGGTGGGGTTACATGTCATGAAACCAATGCCCCATTTTGCGAATGGTACAATATAACCTACTGGAGGAAAAGGTGCAAGTGGTAGTCTAGCTTTCTGATCGAATATTTGACATGCATGACAACTTCTGACGGCAATTATGCAATCTTTGAATATTGTTGGCCAAAAGTATCTAGCACGAAGAATTCTCTGCATTGTTGCATATTCGGAAAATTGTCCACCACAAGCACCTGAATGACATTCGTTCAAATTTTTCTTGGCCTCCTCATGAGTGAGGCACCTACGTAAAATCATATAGATACCACAACGATAAAGTGTATCACCAATAATCAGATAATTTTTGGCTTGATATCGAATACGTCGTTGTTGAGAGCAAGAGGTATCAGGCCTGAAAGCTTGGGTCTGGAGATAGATCAGTATATCTCCATACCATGGATCACTTGATGAAATGAGAGATAGAGACTCATCCATGATTTATGTTTCTGATGTTGAATCATTGGAGGGTGAGGGAAGGTGGGAAAGTAATTCAGAAAATACAAGAGATTTCTTTGACTTAGATTTAATGAATTGCAAATCAAATTCCTGCAATATAACTATCCACTTCAAATATTTTCCCCCCAGTAGTTGACATGACAAAATGAATGTCATGGCGTTGCAATAAGAGATGATTGTAGTTTTACGCAAGAGAATATAGTGACGAAATCTCTGCATAGCTTGAACGGCCACTAAAGCTAACTTTTCCACATAAGAATACTTCCTTTCTGTATCATTGAGATTACAACTCAAATAATATATAGGATGTTCTATTCCCTCCTCTTCTTGGACTAAAACCATTCTGATGGTTGTATCTGGAGTGGCGAGATAAAGGTAATAGTCTTGTTGATATTTTGGGGTGTACATTAATGATGCTCTAATTAGGGAATCTTTAAGAGTGCTAAAGGAAGCTTTCACAACCTGATCCCAATGGAAGGGTACCTCTTTCTTCAACAGATGAGTAAAACCTTTAGCCATTTCAACATAGTTTGGAATGAACCTCCTCAGGAAGTTTGCCTTCCCTTGAAAATTTTGTAACTCTAATAAATTCGAAGGTGGAGGCAAGTCAAGTATTGCCTGAACCTTAGTTGGATCAAGTCGAATTCTGTCTTTTGAGACCACGAATCCAAGAAATCGACCAGAGCCAACACAAAACACACACTTGTGTAGATTGAGTCTTATTTTGTAGTGTCGGTGCCGTAAGAATATTGCTCTAAGATATTGCAGGTGATCAGTCTACATTCGTGAATGAGCAGGAAAATCATCAAGATATGGTTGTACAATGTTCTTAATGTCATGGAAGGAATAATTCATTTCCCTATGAAATGTAGCCCCTGCATTCTTTAAACCAAAAGGTAACTTTCTATATGCGAATGTGCCCTAGGGACAAATAAATGCAGTTTTTTACTAATCCTCTGGGTGAATATTGATTTGATTGTATTTGGAAAATCCATCCATAAATGAAAAGATTTCACATCTGGCACATTCATCAATAATTTGGTCAATGAAGGGTGTAGGATAATTTTCTTTTGGACATGCTTTATTTACATCCTGGTAATCAACATACACTCTGATTGTTCCTTGTTTATTCATCACTGGAACAATATTTGATACCCAATCGGTAAGAGGCACAGGGTAAATGAAGCCGGCACACAAAAGTTTTTCAACCTCTATATTAATGGCAACAACTTTCTCTGGATGTACAGGTCGAAGCCGCTATCATACTGGCCTGAAATCAGGGTACATTTTGATTTGATGTTCAACAATGCTTGAATCAATGCCTAGCATCTCCTCATAAGACCATGCAAATACAACTCTAAATTCACGAAACAGAGCACGGTAAATAATGAGTTCTGAAGGAGAACAAGATTTGCCGACATGAATGTTTTCTACAAAGTTGGGCTTGGTCAAAATGTCTATAGAAATGGTTTCCTCTAGTTAGACAAATTACGCTCAGAATCTACCAAATCTATTCTAACAAAATTTGAAAAGAAATCTACAATTGAACGGTGTACTAGTTCATCTGAATAATCTTCACTGGAATCTGGAAGATGGGAACGATGATGATAATCTTCCCATGGTTCTTCTCCTATCATCATTGATTGGATGATTTCCTTGTCTGTAGAATATATACAAGAAAAAGGATTGGAAGAAGTACCGTATTCAAGTGAACAATCTACCCATACAATTGGTGAATGTGGATTTGGAAATGCCGCACAAGCAAGAAAAACTGATTGCTATGCAAGTTCGATGGGACTTAGCGGCATAACCTCAGCAAAACTCTCGTCTTCAACACTATTGGTGATCCTCTTTAAATTAGATGAAGTAGAGGATAACATATTACATGTCTCGACTCTCACAACTTCCAATGTTCCAGATGGTGGAGAAAGTGTGAAAGCACCCATTAGGGAGGGATCTTTGAAAAGACCTACACCAACAGATCGATGTGAAAGAGGGGGTCTGTTAACAAACGGAATTCTTCCCATAACTTGATAACTAGAGGAAAAAAATGACGTTTGGTCGATAACTGTTATTACACCTTTATGAGGAAATGAAATCGTACGAAAGTACGTGGAAACAATAGCAGCCATAGCATAAACCCATGGTCGTCCAAGTAAAATGTTTATAATCAAGTGGTCAATCAACCACCTCAATCTCAACAATCATCATTTTCCCCACTAGTTCTATTTGCAAGCTATTCAAAATCCCACATGAAGTATAAGTTATTCCATCAAAAGCCTTCAATGTGGTTGGTGATGTTGACAACGTAGGTGACCCCAGTGTTTTCCAGTAGCTCATTGACATAATACAGGTAGAAGCTCCCTTATCTATGATCATTCGATGAATATTTTTGTTGAGAGCTTTAACCTAAATTAGAAAAGCTAATTGAGCTAGTAACTGTGGTGTATATCCTGAGTGATTAAAAACCACAAGATTAGAATCCGCTGGATCTACTCCACCTATTGTTGACAGTAAAGTCTGCTTCTGGGAGGGGAAATTTTGTAATACCTCAAGCGTTGACATAGCAAAAGGAGATTGAGCAAGATCTTCTACTACATTATAATTTTGAGCAGCTCAAGCTCGAGGGTTAAATTTTTATTTGTGCACAACTCCCTTAGGTGGCTTTATTGTTAACTCTGGTGCAATGGGCAGTGGAATATTTTCCGAGCCGATCGAAGTTGAAGAACCAGGTTAATCAGTGGCCTGAGCATTTGATGACGATGGCGGATTACCATAATCTTTACTACGTGTCTGAACCAAAATCTCATCTTTAGGTTTTGCGATGGACAACATTAACACCTGGGATGTGGAAACATTTTCAGTTGCAACCATATTGGTATCCAGGTTCAGAAACAGATCTGTCAACACTGCGGATGCGGTAGAAGTTTTTCACAGCTTAGAAACTTCTGAGTGGTGAGGAAAATATCTTCTAAAATGCTTGTAATTACATATTAGATAGGGATAACAGGGTTTCTTTCTTGGATTAGAGGAATCAGATGATTTCTCTTGAGGAGGGTTTTCAGTTTTCTTCTTATTCTTCTATTTCTTCTTACTTCCTGGTTGCTTTGGATTCTTACCTTTGTTAGATGACACGACATTGATCTCAGAAGTAGGAACCTCAGATGCATTTACAGTTTGATTCATGGCAAGTGATTGACCAGATGGTCTACTTTTCATTTGCATGCTCAAGGAACCGATCACACCGTCTCTGGAATGAGAGTCCCTATTCGATGATGGAGGTGGGATGGATTGATTTAGGCGTGGTGCATGTGGAATTTTGTCATAGAGCATGCCAGATTGTGTGTAAATTAAATCCAAGTATTGAGCATGAGAAATCACTTGCTCTTCAGTAACAACTCCACCTTTAGCCACATCCTCAGTGATAGATGGCAATAAGGACTTAATGAACCACTCACCTAAAATCTGATCAGGAACATAGGTTTTAACCATGTGACGATGATGATGCCACTCATGAATATGATCTGATATGTGAGTAGAAGTCATTTGTTTAAATTTGGTCAAAAGTTCCATTCCAGTTTCATATCTAATGGGTAACTAGAAGTGGGTCAAGAAGGTAGTGGCTAAATGGATGAAATTATTAAAAGAAGCTCTCGGCAATTCAATATACCACTTAGCATCCAAACTAGTGAGCATTCTTTGGAAAAGATGGAGTCTTACTGAATCATCATTCAAGGAGTTCGAAGAACACCATCAATGATAAGCCATAACGTGATTTGATGTGTCTTCTCCAGGATTTCCGTTAAACTTTGGAATATCGGAAGGCAACTTATGAGGAATTACTAGCCACCATGGTGCATACAAAATTGGATCATTGGTAAGCTGGTTTAAATCTGGTAATTCTAAAGTTGCCACAAATGGAAACTTCTAATTCAAATCAGGTTGAGCATATCTGGGATAGGATGGAATTGCCTGTGCATACTCACATAAGGCGAATATCCTTGATATGGTGGTGGGACATATCTGGTATATGGATTAAAACCAGGTTGACCTTGCATTTGTCCGTAATCAGGTTGGGCTTGATACACAGGACCCTGATACGCTTGATATTGTCCTTGCCCAGGTTGAGCTTGGAAAGCAGGCTCATATTGAGGTTGGACATTCTGAAAAGGAGGCTGTGGATACTATGGTTGCCAAGGTTGTCGGGGTATCAATTATGAAGTTTGATATTTCCCCCCAACACCAATTTGACCAGGATGAGAATAAACTAAACTTGTAGCAACTTGAGTCACTCCAGATAATGGCACATTAACCTAAGGTAATTGTACCCCAGAAACAAGCGATTGTTGCATAATAGCCTGAGAAGTTTGAGTTTGCCAACTCAAAACTTGTGGTTGCGAGGTAGTGGAACTAACTTGCACAGGTTGAGATACAACAGGTGGAGCTTGTATCTGTGGTTCCATATTTACGACACGTTGGGTCGAAATAATTGGCTCAGTTTGCATAGGTTGTGTTGGATACACAAGCTTTGGTTGTGGTGGTATATTTGGCTGCCACTGACAGACTCTCATTTCAGGTTGACTTGGATATGACGGAACATAACCATATGGTTGTCCTCCTTGATAGGGAGGATGTGATGAATAGGCATATTACTGACCATATGGTGGCAATCTAGTGTTAAGAGGATATACATGTCTTTGTTCACCGAATTGCCTAGTTTGATACTGGTAAGCGGGATCAAACTGTTGTCCTTGATAAGAAGAACCAGGTAAAATTCCTAATGACGACATGGGTGATGACCATGGAAAAGAAGAAACCCCTGAGTGGATTCCGGACATAGACTGGTAACCTGCTGAGACGGACGGTTATCCATATAAGTGTGACTTAGGTGTGGTAGTAAACATCGAAGAAGTAGCAGCAAAAGATTCTGCCGTAGCTGCATTAGATGATACATTCTGGGATGTTTGTGGTTGTTCTGCCATGGTTAACTAACTGAAAATTTGACCTAATGAATCAAGTGGTATCTCAGAGGCAACAACAGAATGAGGAAGAGATTGAGAATAAAGATACAAACTAGGTCCAAAATGATGTGGAGTTTCGTGGGTATAATCTTCCTCAGCTTATTCCTCTACAAAAATTAGCCCAGGTGGAATGATTTCACCGTCAGGTCTTAAACAGACTTCTGGTGTTAAAGGTGGAGTTTCAGGAACTACAGATGACTGAGGTATTTTAGTAACAACTTCAGAATGTTCAAGTTCAAAGTCCAGATGTTCTGGTAAAAGAACTTCAGTTTCAAGGAAAGGTTCGTGAACAACTTCAGGTTCATGAATGTCTTTGGTTTCCACTGCTATAGGTTCCGGATCAAATTCCAATTGAACGGGTTCAAGTTCTGAAGTAATTTCTGGTTGATTAACTTCAATTTGTGGATCAACTTCAGTTACTTTTTCACTTGTTTCCATTATAGTAGCCTTAGGTAGTTGAGTAACGTCTTCTTGTGTAACAAATGTACCGGAAATAGTTGGAGTAACTTGAGGCTCAGTACAAGTCATGATAGGTCACTCTGGTAATTTAGATGAAGTACCAGAAACTCTTGAAGTACCAGACTCAATTTGATGTGTCCACCTTGACCGGATGGGTGTCACTTTCGTTGGCAAGGGTGGTTTGCTCGTAAGTCTCCTTGAATGATGGAGTGGAGGCTGATCTTCCTCCATAATAACTGATTGTTCTTATCAACCTAAACTCAACTAAGGAATAAGGATGTTATTCATGGTCAATTAACTTTTACGACACTAGAACATAACTTTTCTTTTTCATTTAAAGAGTTGAGAAAAAAACAAAAGATGACTCTAGTCGCTTTCGATGTTTAATGAGACTGAAAGGACAAGTGCTTAGATGAACCTTTTCTTTTAAGGAGTCGAAAATGAATGAAAGTGACTGATCTGGAGATACTAGACAAGAGGGTTTACCAAACTAATCACAAAACTGCAATATACACCTTGGTGGTAAACGAAAGAGAAATTACCAAGGATTTACCTTATGGTAGTCAGTCTTCCTGAATGCTGTGTTCGGTGCATTGTGATTGGTAAGGCGGCAAACTCTTCTTCCTAGGGATAAAGGATTCAACCTATTAGGGTCTCCCACTATATACTCGATGGTACAGGGAGCACAAGTTTGTACTGGTACTTATCAAATCAGAGAGGAGGAATCAGCCAACCTCAATGAAAACGACAGCCACTAGGTTTTAAGACTCTGGAACATGTTTCTAGCCTAGGCACCTCTAGATGTTTGCATTAAGTTCCAATGCGTCATTAGGTTAATTGATGTAAATTTTAGGTTGATCTTGCTTAATATTTTCTTTTGAGGTTTCACCACGAGATGTTTTTCGAAATTCCTAAGAATGCAACTAGAATGAGAAGCAATCTTTCCATTTGTTTTCAATGAAGAAAATCCTAGCTATAAGGGATAGAGCATATAAGTACTTTTGGATCAAACAACAAAGAGCACAAACTAATGCAATTCCCTAAACCATTTCTTTTAAACACACAAACCCAAACTCTAGAATGCAATTGCATGTATTTCTTTTCCTTCTCAGTTCCTCTTAATGTGAATGATGTAATAAGAAAAACTAATGCACAAACGATTCAAAAACTCTTTTCACAAAAAATGTCTATTTATGACAATTTCTCTCAAAGGGAAAGGAAGACTAAATGACACTTTCATCTTTTAAAGAAAATAATTTTTTTGACACTTTAAATGAAAACTTGAATCAAATGTGCATATAGATCAATCGATTATTTTATGAAGGAAGACTCTACGACACTTCATTTTTTGACAAAACAATTGATCAAAACTACTTTTTGACAATGGACTGCAAATGATATAACAAATACATAAAAAAAAATTAACAATCCAGTCTAAATTAGGTCGAAACAATGAAACAAAGACTGTTTTCAGAGACGGGACCTCATCTATATCCAATAGGCAATTCAAACAACTGAAAATTGACTAAAGGACTCAACTCCTAGATGGGAAAAATGATCCTAAGGGGATCAGCGCAGGGCACAATTAGAGACAGTGCGCTAAATCGCACTGTTTCTATGTAGAAGATAAACTGCAACGCACTGTGTCAGTCACAGGACTGCGCTGATTACAGTAAGACAATTTTATACTCAAAACCGACTCAATTTTCAGTGAATTGGATTTGAATTTGATGAAAAACAGAAGGTATGGTATGTCAAAGTGTTTTAAGAGATTGATCAACTACTATAACGGATAGGTTCGCTCCCAAACAGAGTCGCCATTTTGTTTTTGGAAAATTTAATGTTTCTTCAAACGCCTAACCCTCTAGACCTAGTAGCTAGTCTAGAAACAATAGACAAAGTAATTCATCACTTTTCCTATAGATAATAGATAAGATAAATAAGAACAAAGGTACCAACCTGTAACTTTCGCTCAATCCCTCTCTCCTTTGACTGATTTCACCACTCCTTTCCATACTTAACTCGCTTGGAAAGTACCTGCACACAAGCCGAGACAGAAACCCATCAAAGCATACAATAATGATGATCGGTTAACTAAACATATCATTGAATCAAGAATATGATATACATCATATATACACATGAATGGAAAAAGCTTAGAATTCTTTATTAATAGAAGGAAAGATTACAACCCATTTAGATGCATGCTCGATTCAGTGTCATCCTTCCAGCTTCAAACCCTTCTCTCCTCATGAAGCAACAATTTGACATCATCATAATACTCTTGTAAATCTCACTCAAACATCATTTCCTTAGCTCAAGAAGTTCCAACCTCGACCATCCTTTGAATGCTTGGTCCATTTATAGCTAAATGGAGGAGGTTAAGCCATTAATGGCCCTCATGAATGCTTTGCCAAAATTGGGAAGTGGTTCCATGGAGGAAGGGATAATGTATTAAGGTTCATTCATCCTCTTCCTCATCCAAAAGCAAGCTCCATCCATCTAGAAACTTCCAAAAGGATCCATTGGATGAGGAATCCAATGGATTCATTTTAAAAATTCGATGAATCTCGCTCAGCACAGGTGAAACAAAGGTTAGGTGTGATGCATATCACCCAGATAGTGTAGTTCCTGCAATGCATTGCAGCCTGATAGAAAGTTACTGGGTTGATCTCTTTAAGGAAATTTTTTGGATGAATGGTGACATGAAACTCTTTGGGGGCAAGCATGATATAGGTTAACTTCATTAGGGAAAGAAAACAATTGAATTAGCGGTTGATGGACCATAATAATACTGATCTAGAAGTTGGGCTTGATGTGCCCAAATTGACCTGTAACAATGCTACCTTGGGAGAAGCAGCCCATGCATGCAAGTCTATTTTCCTCAGTCTCAGAGGGAACTGATCAACTCAACTGTACATGCAAGAGGCTGCTCAACTACTGGGAGAAAATGCACATTTTTGGCTGGGAGCTGGACTGGCTGCTTAGAAGGTTTATGCAATTTATGGCCAGAGGATCTTACTACTGCCCAGATTTTTGCAAATTCTGGGCTGAGTAGCCCAGTTGGGAAGGATTGCGCAATTTTCTAGGTGAATCTTGCTCAGCATAATTGCGCAATTCTAGAGCCCAACAAGATTCCAGTCAGGATTGCGCAATATCTAGAGGGAAGGCTAGATGCCCTCCAGATTTGCACAAATTCTTGAAGGAGCTTCTCAACTTGCTGCTGGACCAAGTCTGGATGAACAGCCTGTGAGGCAAATGCATCAAGGTTTGATTGAAAAGCTGTATTTCTACAAGAAAATCACTAGAGCTTGTGTACTTGATGAAGAGAGACATATTGCTATGAAAGGTTGGTAAGGAGGCTCCAAAACAAAACTAAGGAAAAATTTTGGAGGGTGGTTGTAGCCACTACAACAAAGTTGAAAATCTGGAAGGCAATAACAATAGAGATATAGGAGTTGGATCACCTACACTTTGCCACTAAGTATTCTCAAAGTTATGATCCTAGGAGACTATGTAGGCAACATTATCAAAGGATTGGTCAAAATACGAGGTATCATTTGATATTTATAGTATAATATGAGAATATAAAGAATTGGTACAATGCAAACATGAAGGAACATCCAATGGTGGAATGTTGTTCACTAGAATTTCCAATAGCTCAAGGCTTACAATGTAGGAGGAAGAATAGATAACTCCTCGAGCAAGGAAAGTAGCTCCAAAGAAGAGGATGATATATGATTCTATAGGAAATAATATTAGAAAGTGGGAATATTATCCTATGAACATAGGATCTATTCAAGCATAAGACAAGAAGAGGTAGCTCGGTGATTTTATTCAGAAGCAGTAAGAAGAAGAGGAGAAGAGGAAAAGGATAGAAGAAGAATAATAGAGCCAGTCCAAGGAGGAAGAAGAAAAATAGGGATTAGAAGAAGAATGATTGACTCAAGAGATAGAAGAGGTAGAGTTGGAGGAAGAAGATACCATTAAACCCATGGATGATGAGTCAAGTAATTCAAGGAAACCTCCCCTCACGGGTGGTCATCTTCCATTTGGAGAGATGGGGATCACACCTCCACTTACATATATAGTCATGGATGTGTGCAGTGTAATGTTCAATCAACTTAAGAAGAGGATCATGTAGCAGAGGAATAGATACTTTCCCAATGATCCTCAAAATCTATTCTTAGTTGCTACATAAAAGGTGATAATTACCAACACTAGACAGAATCCTAGGGTGGTCATGGTGGAAATGTTACATTCGCTACAATGATGGAGGATAATTTTGAGTACTTGTTGAATGAGAATGCTAGGATCAGAAGTGAACTTAACGCGATGAAGAAACCAGATGAACATCTTGCAATAGAGAATCAATGATTGTCATCACAAAGTTTGACCAACACAGAATCGTAGGCAACCATGTAGGAAGAACGGGGGAAAATGGAGGACACCATCACACGACTATATGACGAAATGATACTTATACAACAGTTGGTGGTTCCTCTCATTCAAATTATGAAGAAATCATAGGAAGTGGTGAAACTCCTAAAAGTAACAAATAGAGTCGCTGCCCAAATTCAAGAGTGGGTTTCCGAGTATCCAAATGCCCTGCAACACTTGGAAAATAAGACAAGATTTCCACATATTTCAGTTGAGACTCCACCATTAGAACTACATGTTCCTTGGAGTACAGTCGATCAATACTATTGTTGCCTATAATAGACTACACAATTCTTTTGAGTCTCTAATGCAGAAACATGGGATGCCTGCAAGAGGATCACTTGAACAAATCAGAGGTAGAGAAGTCATCTTCCAAGAGATCAGGAAATATATTGAGAAAATCAAATAGGAAACTAAACAAGAAAGCTTGGAGGTTACCAAATATATTATTCTAATACTATGTCATCACACCAATCAAAGCTCATATGAAAATTTCATGGCGATGGAATAATGTATAGTCAAGCTCTAATACCATACTGATGGAGGCATTAGAGGTGAAGATATGGTATATAGGGGAATTTCCAGTTCAATTCAAAGACATCTCAATGGAGTTCAGAGCATGGCACATTTACATTAAAACTGATTTCCATCAGGAAGCTAATAATTTATCAATTTGAGAAGCATTTGTCCCATTATCAGTTTCTCATATTAGGCCACTGTCTCATATGTAATTTGTCTTATGTGATAAATGATATGTAATGAAGTCCAAGGGAAACATGTGGAATGTGAATAGTCACATATTGAATGTAATCATTCATGAATAGAATATTAATATCCATAGAAGTCAAAGAATCATAAAGAAGATCAAAGTTCATTGTTATTTTTTATAACTAGATTCACATAACTCAAGCTAAGGGATTGGATTCTTGGAGTCTTGCCTTGACTTCTCTTGTATCACATAGGATATAGATAATTATTTGGAGAAGCAATTTGTGGCTTCATGTTCCAATATTAGATATATTTTTTCATTCATGTAATAGTGTACTTGGGACCTTTCACTCTTAATCAGAAGCTCTATGAGACAACCTTTCTTAATACATGTATCGTAGATATAGTTGGACTATTCTAGTTATCTTTATGGTATATGTTGATTTAATTACATAATAAGTGAATGAAATAATTTGTTTCTTAGCTATGGTCATTATTTAATAAGTGTTTTTATGCTTTAATGATTGTTTATTATGTGGACTAATCTACAGGTAATCGCCAAGCTTTTCTCTTTCTTCACGGGTCCCCCTTTAGGATAGTACTATTATATTTCTAATTGGTGGCTTGTTTTCCCATATCAATCGTGCATATTTCTTTGTGCAAATTAGATCTAATGTCTCACAAAGCTCATACACTTGCTGCCCCAGAAAGGTGCTTCACTTTTTTATGTGTACTCATAACCAAGGTATATCTATGAAACCTTTCCAATGGTGGCAAGACCGTATGACCGGATGGTACTCCTACACCAGCTGTGTGAGGTCTAATTAGGAATTCACATCAGCATGATACTCTTACAACGTTGGTGACATCAAGAACCATAAAAAATTTTGACGCTAGGAGGGCTAGATGACAAGTTGATCTTGTGAAGTCTGTTTGAGTCTCTCACATCTAATGGCTTCATCCCATATCATAATGCTGAGATGTTTTTTTCAAAGATTTAGATCTTTCAATCACCATGGAATTTCTTCATAAATTGTCATGTTTTAAATTCAATGGCAAGGGTGCAGAAACCATCCTTGATTACGTGATTGAATTTTTTCAATTTTGTTTCTCAAATGACATTTATTCTGAAGAAATCCTTGCACAGTTTTTTACCTTTACATTGGGTGTTCATGCGAAGCAATGGTGATATTCTCTACCCACTGCTTCCATATCATATTTTAAACAATTGGTTAATGATGTTCATCACGTATTTGACAAATACAAGTATTAAGATGTTATTGATGAACTTGATCAACTTAGAATGGAATTGAATGAATCTCTTGAACATTTCGCTGACCGATTTCTACATCTATGTTATGAATTCCTACACGAGGATTTGGAATGGTAGTTCTTAGATGAGAAGTTTCATTTCTTAGTTAGGATGTCAAGAAAATATTTTGAATCAGACTCTTCATCTCCTCCTTCTCAAGAAGAATTTCAGCATCCTAAGGGAGAACCAAATATTCTTTTTGTCCCATGTCCTACTCCTTTTGATGTTCCGTATGCTGGACCTGAACCAATCACTAAATCAGAAGATATATATGTTGATGAAGAATTCATTTTTTTCACATCTTTCCCCTGATAGTGACTCATCTGATCTTACCAATTAAACATCTTCAATTAATGATATGTCACATGTCGATATTTTACACATTAATCAAATTGAACCCTTGGACAAGCGTCACCTTGATAATTTCCTTTTATCTAAATTATACATTTGTTCAAGTAACATGGATGAATCTTTGTTTCTACATGAAGATTTAGATTTGTAAGAATTCCAATTTGAGTCTAATGTGATCACTGAAGATTCTTTTTCAGGTATAACTCCTTTTGATCAAGAATATGACATGCTTATCATTGAGGATTTTTGTGGTAATCTCAAAAATCTATGTGATCAACCTAAATTTTTTGAATCTCACAATCTGAAAAATGACTCTAGTTTTGATAAGCAACTGATCATTTTTCCACATAATTCAAACTTAATTTGGGTGAGTAGGACACTTTAGCCCATGCTGATGGTTATGTCAGGCTCCTTTCACCATTACAATATTTATGATTTCGGTTAGTTCATGATTATTTTTCACAACTTTTCTTTTAACTTTATCATGTGGGATGTCAACACTCTCATAAGGGATCCTTATTTTCTTCACATAAAAATTTTCAGCCTTGAGAGAAGAAAGTTTAATTTCACTATTAAACTTCCACCTCTACATCCCATCTCAAGCAAATATTTAATCTATGATGTGGAAAAAGAGAAGGATCTTAATGAATATTTTACATCATCCACTGAAGGATTTCACTCGCATGACAACATGGATTATGCTTAGCCTACTAATGTTGCATATGACATGGATCTATCTTTTCTTAGTATTTATTGTCTAATTTTACCTAAAGGTTGTTTCCATGATCCTATTGTGGACTCATTAGAATAATTTTTTTTCAATTTGGACCCATGTCTCCTCGCCTGTACTTGCATGCACATTTTCGAGCCTTGTATGGCCATAGGTATGTTGATTATTGATTTTTTGGAGTCTTCCATTTGGTATATAAGTTGAGTGTGATTTACAGTTGTGATTGCAAATTTTTTTATTACATGTAAGTGCATATGTTTGCATGGTATGTCTTTTTCACTGCACTTTTTTTTTTTATTCTACATGATCACATCCTATGTTACAAAGGTCGAGAGAATATCCTATGGCTGCATTACAAATTCCACTTCACATGACCTAACCGTTTATTGTTTAGTTTAGGGTAAGATAGGTTGCACTTAGTTAGATGAATTACATGCGTGTTTTGCGTTCACTTTTTTCCTGTTTTTCCTGTTTTACTTTTATCTGGCCTTGAATAAAGTTGGTTTTGAGCTTTGAGATGAGGTGGCTTAACTTTGTGCAAGGAAAGTTGTAGCACCACACAACACTTGGCTTATATATTATCCTCTTCTTTTTTTTCATTTACATCACTTCTGAGTGAATGCTTTTGTGATGGAAAATACGATCATTTAGCTAAGAATTTATACGCAAATCATGATGCCCATATCCATTTAGGATGCTCATCCATACACTTAGTCCTATTTATGAATAGCGTGTTCTTGGTTATCTATCTAAATAGAGTAAGTTAAGGGGAAAAAAATTAGTGATCAAAGAATCAAAGGTCTAAAACATGTCTCTAAAGGAGAAACCTCTTCTTCTCTCAATAAGTCGACATCCCTCTTCTACCCATTGAAAAATAAAAAGTTCCTAAGAACAACCCTATTGAAAAGGAAGAAAAGAATAAAAGGGTGAAAGAAGAAAAAGGCTTCCTACGTAGGGAGATGAAGCAAGTGACTTTGTCAGGGTACTGTTCAGGCTTGTTGACAGTGAAGCAATGTTTGTGTTTCCGAAGTGACTCCAGCGGGGTACTGTCGAGGCCTGTTGGCAGCAAAGAAATTCCAAATATGTAAAAGATATCATCTGAGTGTTTTCAACTCACCATATTATATTACCCTTACATTGACATGATAATGATATGACATGTTTTATGTTGTGTTACAAAAAGTAGTGGAAATTGGAAGACTATTTCTTTAAATGGGTAAGAGTGGGGAGCTAAGCCAAACCACCAAATGAATCAATACATCCTAGAGAATTGATACTCTGTGCCTAAATGAAACCATTTCAAAGAAATTGGGGTTGTCCCAGTGTGTTTCCAAGTGTTGTCGTTGTGACAACCACCCTCCAAATTTTTTTCCTAACTCAATTTTGAAGCCTACATTAATTGTTGTTTCAAGACCCCTAGTATCATCGTGTTGTTTGATTTGTTATTAGTATGTTTTCTCTTATTGTCACATCCTCCTAAGTCAATGTTTCATCACCTAACACTTAGAAGCGCTTAAATTATCTATTGCATAGTTAGGTTAACTCATCACTTATCTTGACTTAGAAACTTTCCTTTTCAACATGCAGACACTATAAAAACACTCAAAAGCGCAAAAAACAAAAGCAAGAAAATCACCATTAAAGGAAAAAGCACACTCTAAGTTGGTGAATACATGCACTTGAATTTATTTCACTCCTTCAGGCTAAAGAAGTGTGACCTCATTGAGTGCACTCCTTCATGCTAAGTAAGTGCACCCTACATAAGCACACTCTTTCATGTTGAAGACATGCACTCCTCCTGGGTGCGTGCATGAGCATCTTGTTGCATGGGGGCACACTCCTAGAAAATATGAGTCCATTTAACTTTAACTAATTGTTTCACCCATCGACAAGTGGTGATCATGCATGAACCAATTTTTCATGAAAACTCTTTTAAATCAACCCATGTAATCATTCCTTTGCATAATCGTTCTCATCTGAGTTTGAGCACACAACTAGAGTTCAAGAAACTCTTCATCAACTTGCTTCAAAAGTAAGCTTTGCGTGTCGAATATTTTCATTGCCTTTCATGATTTCACTGTCATTTTTGTTTTCTTGTTGTCATTTCTTAGTTTTTTCAGTTGGATTGTTGGCATTTTTTTTCAATATTCATGATACAAGTGTTAATATATTGTTGCATGTATAAACTCTTCACATTATTCAACCTTTCATATTCCACCAAGAGTGTGACAACTTCTATATAAGCTTGAAAACACTTCTTCTCCTCATTCTTATCATGAGATCTTGTTTTCAAAATTTTTTCTTAGATCGCAATAGGTAGAGCACACTTCTGACACTCGATGCCTCATCAACATATAAAAATGCACACAAAACAACCAAGTTTTCATATTGAGTGCACTTCTTCACCAAGAAGAAATGTGACCTCCCTTGGGCACATGAGCACACCATGAAGACTTGAAGCACTTCTCTTCATCACTTTGAAATGCATTGTTGGACAACTGGAATGACCTAGATGGCTAGTGGTAGCAAGTGTATTGGCATTGATGTCAACAATCGTGTTGCGAGATGTGTTGGGAAGTTCACATTGTCTAATAGTTGGAAAGAGTGTTGGCATTGATGTCAACCATACTAGCATGGATTTTTGTGGCAGTATATGTTGGCTTTAATGTCCACTAGCCTAGTTATGATGGTAACTAGGCTATCATTTATGTGCTTGATGTGTCAAGCTCAGGGGAAGTCTAAATCAGTATAGTAATAGGCTTATTAGAGAATCATTAAAATAATGACTATCATGGCTCGGAGTCCCATGTTTTGGAGGTGATTCTACCTCAAGTAATAAACTCATATGCTCTTGTAGATGGAACAATTAGAGAGTGCTTGGAAAGAGCTCTCCAATGGTATGTGGAAGTCTACAAGTGGCCTCCTGGATCAACTGTTATTGCCAGTAAAAGTTGAGGTACCCCAAAGTAAGATGGTAGAGTTAAATGTGGCCTTGGGTTAGAGGTGTGACTGATCTTGGAGGTGGCTAGAGTTGGCAGAACTACTAATGCAACCACTAAGGGAAGAGGCGGATGGATCTGGCATAGACAAAAAAGTAGTGGAAACCTTTTTGATTAGCGTCAGAGGAGCCCACCTGATGTCCTGGCCTGCAAAAAGTTACCTCGACAGTATATTTATGACGCACAAGTCTTAGCAATGAGATTAATGGAGGGAGATGATGCCAGGGGATGATGTCATCTCGACAGGTGCACCATGGAGGATTTCAAAGGGAGCAAAGCGAAAACACTAGGAAGTGAACACCAGGACACAACAATAGAGTAGTGATCAATGAGGAATCGAGCGATAAGTCACCATTATGACAACTCAAGCCACTAAGGGAAAGCCCAGAAAGGGAGATAGGCACCATGAAATGTGGTAACATTCTGAAAGCACTTTAGATGATAATATTGTTAGGATTGGTGGTCACGAGAAGTGGTTTCCCAAACTGTCGATTACACAGATCATTGGAAAAGAATAAACTCGGGGCACTCCCCCTAATACCACAAACCATAATGGAGTGGTGGACAGGCTAGTTTCTCGAACTAAATGGGTTTTTTATTAACAAAGGAACTTGGTGAATAACCAGGGCCTTGGGGCCCTTTCTCTCTCCTCTCTAACAATACATGTGGAAACATTTAATTGGCTCTTAGGAGATGATGTCAGCATGACAAAGATGTATAAGTAAGATTCAACATTTTTGGTTACCTAATGGGCCAAACCTAGATGACACCTATCACCACTCAGCAGGTGCCACGTGGGGTTTATGACATAAGAATGACATCATCCCAAAAGGGCTACAATGGAAGGTTTAGAAAGGTGCATAAAAAGAGTCATCGAGAAAAATATGTCGTGAAAAATGTGGAAGCGAAATCAAATCGAATGCATTTTAATTAGTGCAGAGGTGCAATAGTGGTCCAACTGGGACACATCATCCCGTAAGGGAGATCGCAGAGGTATTGAGCCTAGAAGTTTGATAAGGAACCAAAAATGGAATATGATGGGAAGTAAGCACCAGGACACATCGGTTAAAAAAATCATCTCAGTAGGGATTTTGATTTTCCATTGAAATCATAGGATAAGCCCGATGCGATAGCTAAGCTCACCAAGAGGATCTGAGAGGATTTGAAAGAGAAGGCATGTAAAAGCACTAGGCCTTGGGATCTCCAGCCTTAGTGACAGGCCTTCGTCATTTTGCTTAGAAATACGACCGATGGTACATACCCGCTAACAAAGGGAATTCATCCTGCAAAGGACATATAGGTACTTAGTGCCCAAAGTCCTAACTAATGGTCATGGAGGCCTAGTCCTATGGCAGAAAAATAGCTAAAGGGCATGAGAAAAAGTTGTTATAATAAAAAAGGGCCACAAAATTATATTTGGTAGTAGTTTGGCACCTTGGACCAAGCTTGGAACTTGTTCCATATTTGGAGGACCTCTATAGGTTGGTTAATGGGAATTGAATGCATCCACAACTGTGACTTGAGAATTTGAGTCAACGCAACTCTTGAAAGCTCTGGTTCAAGGCATCAAGGATCACGATGCGCAGGAGAAAATCAATGGATCCTGATGAGAAACAAATTTAGCCATCCCCAAGTGTCCCTCACGTGAGGAAGAATTAAATGAAAATTAGAAGTGGAATGGAGAGCCATGTTGTGTGTGTAGGTAGAGTTTAATGGAAGAACTCCTTGTGTTTAGAGTTTGACTGAGATTTAATTCTCAATATGGGAGATCACTCGCAAGCCCATTCCTTGAACTAATTTAGATACAGTGGCCAAGTAATTTTGCTCGAACAACAAACGAGATTGATCAGGAAGACCTGTCCAATGCACTATGGGAATCCATGGATGGAGTGTGATCTCGAGTAGTGTGGATGTCATCAGAGACAACATCAACTAGTATGCAATAGAGGAACATAACTCAACATTGCAATTGAGAAATGGGGGGATAAAGACAATGTTGAGAGAGTTGTGTGTTGAGCTCTGAGTGTGTGAGCATAGTTTGGAAGAGGCTCAGTGATCCTGGGCTACAAAGAGAGGCTGTGTGTGCCTATGTTGCACAGGAAAGAGGTTGAGTGTGATGGCGCTGCTTTGTGAGGCCGAGAGTGACTGTGGAATAGAAGAGGTCTGAGTGCAGTAGTATGATGTTGGAGTGTGGATATAATGTTGTGTGGGATATGTGTCAATGACTATTGTTGGGTAGAACTAAAGACAAAATGTTGAGGGTTGTAGAGGAGAAAATGGTCGATATCTGGAAGATTAACTTCCATCTACAAAGAACATTATTTCCTTATCGAGTGTGGGTTGGAGCCTGCATATAGGAAGTTTTTATTTCCATCACTAGTGGGTGTTTGAACAAATCTTGGGGGTTGGTGCCTCCTGCAAGTTGGTGCTTGCATAAATCCAAGGAGCTTTAAGTTGGTGCTTCACATGGTTCTTTTGGTAAGATGATTAAGTATCTACAAAAGGAGGGAGTTGATGCTTCCTGCTAGTGGGTGCTAGGAAAAAAATCAAAATAAGTTGGTGCTTCCTGTGAGTGTTGGGTCACAAACAGATAGATGTAATATAGTAGGTGCTATTTTTTTACATCAATAACAAAAGAAAAATTTGGTGGTTTTTCTCCCAGAAGGGTTTCCAGGTTAAACCTTTGTGTTTAATGTGTATTCTACTCATGGTGTGTGTTTATGTGTTGATTTCATATTTCTACCATGTGATATGTTGTTGATGGTTATATGGATGGTTGCCAAGTTTGAATGAAAAAATATATTGGCCTAGAATTTTAAAATTAGCCTTAATACTGATTTTGAATGAAAAAATATATTGGCCTAAAATTTTAAAATTAGCCTTAATAGTGATTCAACCCCCTCTTAGGATTAATTTTTTTTCGAACAATTGGTATCAAAGATTGGATCCATCAGGAACATCTTAACCACTCAATGGTAGATCAGAGGGAAACAATGGTTAATTAAGCCTAGATAACAACAAAAGGAGTTTCATTTTTGAAAGGATCATACTATGATCTTTGGAAGATTAGAATGGAATCCTATTTAATGGTAATCAGTGAAGATATTTGGTTGTATGTGATATATGGAGAGAGTAACGAGTTCAATACAAAATCCAAGGAAATAATCATGAAAGGGCTATCTAACCTAGATGCTGATAAAGTGAGGCATTGTGAGTCAGCAAAGGAAATGTTCGACAAATTGCAATGTTTGTATGGAGGAGAAAGCTATGTTGCAATAGAGGAGGTTGATAAACCTTGTTTCTCAACAAGTTAACTTGAATCTATGAAGGCTGCTAATAATGAGAAAATGAGAAGAAAGAAAACTACAAAGGCATCTCAAAGGAAATATGCTCAAAAGATTGAAGATCTTTCTTCTAGTGCATAAGGTTCTGCTCATCCCTCTCAATAGGATGATGACGAATTAGAAGAAATTCCATGTTTCTCAGGAAGTATGTTATTTCTTTGTAATAAATGTAAAATTATAGGTCATTTGTGCTCTAGATGTTCATGTGAAGTTTCTGAATATACATATATCCATGCATCTAGTAGTAGTAATGAAGATAGACCCACATTTATAGCAATATCAAATAAGTGATCCTCGTAAAATAACTTTATTTATTTGTGGTAGTTCAGCTAGCACCTCGAATAGACAAGAGAAGGATCTTGAAGAAATTATCTATTTTAGAAATAATTTGATCTCTACTCTAAAATATATCAAGGAGCTATCAAAAGAAAATCTCAAGGAAAAGGAGTAGTTTCATGAATATGAGCTTGAGAATGAGAATTTGATAAAATAGTTGTAGATTTAAATGCTAAACAATAAGAGGCTAGTAGGATGAATGCGATGTTGACCAATCAACTAAATGATAGAGAAGCTCATTGCGATTGACTCCAAAATGAAGTAGTATCATTGAGAAATGATTTAGAATTGTCAAATAATGAGTTTTCTCAATATTAGAAGCTTGAGGAAAGTAGGAATGCCTTAGATGAGGTGCTTGCTAAGAAAATATTGCCTCTCACCAGGGTTGGTTTGGAATTCAAATAAGAACTAAGACCTAAGAATGAAAATTCATAAATGTCAACCACCCATGTAAGGATAGTTGAAAATTCCAACAACAACAAAGGAAAGGAAGTTGTTGGACAATAGAAGAAAGAAAGAAAGAAGCGACAACATAGAATTTCTTAGGGTAGAAACTCTAAAAACCATGGAAGGGACATAAAGAACCAATAAAATTCCTTTCCTTCTCAAGCAAAAAACCTTCACAGAAAAGGTATCTTCTATTATCAAAAGTATTTTCATGATTACTATGTTTCTTGCAACAATTATGGGTATAAAGCCATATATTGTAGATGGCATGCAAGAAAATGAGATGTGTTGGGTAGCAACAATCCAAAAATGAGTGAAGTGTCTAGGAGAAAGCATGTTCATGCTAGTAGTAGCTTTAATAAAAATGATATCAGTGATGGAAATTTATTTTCCCTATTCATAAGTAAAGTCGAATGCTACAATTGTGGTAAGTTTGGACATAAAAGAGAATTATGAAAACATAAGAAACATAAGCATGCATCCCATATGATGCAGCGAAATGAAGGAAGTGAATTTTGCCTAGGTAAATCCTCTCTGCGGACAGAGACGATCCCTCTAGCTCATTGAGTGGGACTAGCGACCTAAGTGACAATATACTAGACACTTTCTTAGGTTACAATTGAAAAGTGAAACGAAGAAGATGACCTACCTCGTTCGGATGCTATCTCGATATCCTTTGTTGAATGCCTTGAATCACATGTGTCACAGGCTCATTCCTTCTGCTCACAGTGTTTATGCACCTACACAAGAGCTCAAGACACAACAAGGCATGCAAATACAAACAACACATTCAAAATAAACCTACTTAATTGATCAAGGAATGTTAAGATAGATGATACATGAACATACACATCAATGGAAAATGAACGAAAAATTGTATATTAATATTAAAGAAGGATCAACATATAACCAAGCCTTGATTTTGATAGGCTCTCCTTGAATGAATGTCCAAGTCCAACCTAAGATCTCCAAGAACTCCTTCTCCAAGCCAAATGAGTAGCATATATGCACAATCTTAGCATAAGGGTGCAAATAGACATAGACCAACCATTTGGGAATGGGAGAGGATGAATATATAGGTAGGGAAAGGGTGTTAGGATCTCTCCAAAGATAGGATTAGGCCCTAATATCAAGGAGGTAGCTCATAGGGATAAGACCAAGAGGCCAAGTTGGGAGAACTCGACCTCATCTACGTCGAACAACCTCCACGTCACATCTTTGGAAGCTTCTAGATCACTGTTGATGGTGTTGGATTAGCCAACATATCAGGGGATCTCCCTGGTACGATGTCCCAAATAGACCTCAGACCATTTGGTGTAGGAGTCCCAACAGTGGGTCATATGATATCAGCTTGACCACGGTTGCGCGTAGAGGCAAGTAAGATGTCCCTGTCTGTAGAAAGGGTGTGACATGTGTATCAAGCCATGGAAGGCGCATGAAAGGTTCTAACACATGGAAAGTGAGGCGAGTGTGCCCCTTCGAAACATGTGAAAGCATGTGGCTAAGAAGGGAACACACAAGAAAATATGCATCACAAACTGGAAAGAAAGTAAGCTAACAATCCAAAGTGATGGTTAAACAAACAACACATTTTATTAAGATTAATACATACAAATACATAAAGAGTTTATACACACATGCATAAGTAAACAAATACATATATCATTAGAGTAAAAAAGTTAGATGAAATATAATAAAAACATATGCATGAAGCCTGTTGGCTTTATTATTTTAAGAAGTGAAAGCTCCAATCATACAGTACAACCATCACCAACCACTAGTCCTGATAGCAGAACATTATAGTCACTACCGCCTACTCTTCCAAAGAGATGTACTAGCTCTGGATTGTGGAGAAGCCAAGGCTTGTTACAATACTCTCCAAGCTTTCTATAAGATACTCCTATCGGAAGCTTGGCTAACCAAAAGCCTTTACAATGAGTTATGAGGTACTATATATAGCAAAGGGTGGGGTGACCCTTGACATTCCCCTTTGTGACTGTTCATCTAACCTCATGATTCTTCAACTACTTTGTGACTATTACATTCAACTATCGACACTTGAACTTCCACTTGACCAGACGTTACATATAATCTACACATGTACCCATGTGAGACAAAATAGGCTTGAGCAAGCCATGAAGGACAACATTATGACTCAGACAATTGTGGAAAGACCAGCTCTTCGACATCCTCATGATGGTCGAAGGTGGCGAACTGATTCCAAGCTTAGTAATCCATCATGGTGTCCATGTAATCTGCAGTGACATATTTCTGGAAATGAACTCTTGCCTCTGTTGCTTTGGGGTACATTGTTATGGCTCCTCTGTCCAACGCGTCTAATATCATGTGCATCATTGTCTTGAGTGCAACCGAATCAGTGACACATTGATGCATAGTGTCTGCACTGATCGCCAAGTCTGCGCTGGTGGCTATGCGCATGAACTCATCAAAGTATGAGTCAATATCCAGTCAGAATTATGCCTTTGTCTTTGCCTTGGTGAGTGTCCCAATATATGGGATGGCATGTGCATGCGCAACAACATCCATGCTTCTGAATACCCATGCATGGGAAGCCTGCAAACTAGTGATGAGTTGGGAGAGTTCTTCATAGTTCTATATCTGACTTTGGATGTGTGCCTTCAACTCAACTGCTATGGGCTTCATCATCTTGGATGAGTGTAACGGGGCTCCCTTGTATCTCATTTTCCATGTTTGCATGTAGTCAACAACAATATGAAAATTTCACAAGGTATGTGCTCTCCTAACACATCGTTGTTGCCAGCCATTGAGATGGAAAACTACCTTATGCATGGTACTAAATCTGGAATACAATGCCCGCATGACTATCTCAAGGGATAATACTTCATCCAATATCGCCTTCTTCAACTCTGCTCGGTCGAATGCTATAACCAGTTCTCCTCCTTGCTTGGCCGTCTATAACTCCTTAGACATTCTCTCATTCTCTGTTATCAAGAAGTGAACACTCGAGCTAGTGGCTTCAACATATGCTCTGGTAGCATAGGCCAATGATGGTGGATGCTTGCGCATGTTAGATATGATCATTCATTCCTTAAACTGCATAGGAGATGTGTGGTCATCTGAAGTAGAGACTCTACATGATTGCAAAACTCTATGCTGCGACTCATTGGATGATATGTTGTGCATCTCTTTTTCTAGATTGTCTCCAAGGATCTCAATATCTCCTTGGTTGCATGGGACTTGCTCTGCTTCTAGATCCAGTGAAGCTAGTGGGTCAACCTCTTGGTGTTAAGGCATGAGGTCGATGTCTTGCTCTAACTCTGGCTACTCCATCTCCGTATTCGTCTACTCAGGTGCTTGTTCAATCTCTTGAGCGAGTTCCTCCTCCTACAATTGCTCACCCTGTCTTCTTTGTGTGAGCTACTTGGATGAGAATCAATTTCTCACCCTATCTTCTTTGTGTGAGCTGCTTGGATGAGAATACTACCTGTATGGGCATGGTTTCATCAATCTATGTATGTTGCATCCCTTGATATATCTATCCTTGCTGCGCTTCCTTCTCCTATCTATGCAACTCCTGTTCCTTTTGGAGTTGCTCCTTCAACTCATTCAACTCCTTCACTGTTTCCTCCATCGTCTATTTTTCTCTGTGCCTTTGCATGGTCCTCTTGTCACATTTTTGCCTCTTCACCTCTATTTCCAAAGCTTATTTTTGCATAAGTGGGGTTTCTCTCAACTTGCAACTTTTTTCTACCTTTGTATAGTCGACAATCTTTCGCTTACCTTTGTCGCACACCGGTATGTTTACCTCTGTTGTTGTTTCTGGTGGTGCTCTCATGGGTGCTGCTTCGCTAAACATTCCATGATGATTTCGACAGGTTCATTGGGCATGGAGAAGCTGTGACAAAATTTCCATGGGTCTTGCTCAGCACAATGACATGCCCCGTGGAGCCATGGAAACTATACTCTTGTGCAGTGATCCTTCACAAAACAATGTGGATGATATGGATTAAAGCTCCTGGTGTCGAAAGGATATTTCTTGAACTCTTCTGTTTTAACATCCGCATGCTTGAGATTCCATATATCCTACAACTTGATCCACAACGGAAGAGTGGGCCAAGGTGCCTTCTTCTTCCAGTGCAACCTAGCTTACAGTCCTGCCAAGATGTGGTATGATACTTCTTGCATGATGAGCTTGTCCATGGAAAACTTTGGCAAAACATGTGGAGGCTTCTTCGTGCTATACATCTGTATGAAGGTGCCAAGAGGTGAGGCATACCAGTCTCCTATGTTGATCAGTGCCTCCATTGCTACCTTCAACATGCAAGGTTGATCCTACTAAAATATCATCTTGTACACCGGGGTGAAAAAATCATCTAACAGCTGTGTGATGACTCCTCGAAAGTTGCATTCAGAAAATTGTTTACAATAAGTATTGATAGAGGTTTCTGCTAGTTTCCATGCCCACTTCAAGCCCGAGAACCCCTGATGGCATAGATTGCATCCAATATGTATGCTAACATGTACATTTCTTCTTATTGACCTTTTAGTGGCTGCAAAGCTCCTGTTACTTGTTCCTTTGGCCTTTGAGCCAACACGTCGGACCAGTTGCATGGTTTGTCTTCACTGGCCAGTTGTTCCAACGCGATTACCCAACTCTGTGGGAAGGTCTCCGTGCTCTCTTGGCCATACAAATGACATGCAAAGATGACCAAGTACTCATATGCCTTCGGCAATATCTTCATCTTGTAAATCTAGTTGGGTGTCATCCTGAATTTGGCTGGCTCCTTCACCCAGTTCTTTAAGATATCCCTGGAGTTGGCATTGTTGCTGGGTATGCTGAAGGGTGTCTCCATGGTGATTAATGGCTTTGGCAAGTGGTACATTTGCAGATAATCCTATGCCCTCAAGGTAGTAATCGTTGTCCCACTCACATTGTTGAGTGTCATCGTCTCAGGATCAGTTTGCGAGATGATCCAATGTATCATGTCCAAAAATGGGAACGCGAGATACCTGCATGAAATCCAATACAAGCTGAACTTGTGAATGTTCACATAGACTTGGCAGTGTTAGAGATATTCCCCAAATGTTCCTGAGAATGCATCATTGACCTCTTTCCATTTCAACTTGATGTCTTTATCTATGATCAACATGATGTCTTCATAAATTAGCAAACTTGTAAACACTTGCTTAACTGCTTCTCTAGTTGTGCTTCTGTCGGTGTCCTTGGACCCTGCTCTCTTGGAGGCCATTGATCCTGAATTGCTGAGAGACCGATGAACACTTGCTATATCTGGAGACATGGCAACATGCATAGAAAGAAATCTGTTAGTTAAAATCAAAACAAGCTTGAGGAATGACTTGAAACATACCCATGGAACTGTTGGCAAGGATTGCACAATTTTCACTAGGAGGCCGGGAGACTAACTACTGGAACTTCGAAAAAGGTAGTTCGTATTGTTAGAAGGCTGGCTAACTGCTAGAATTGTGCAATATGCAATCCAAACTAGCCTGTTGGGTGTTGAGATGACGCAATACATGCTTTGAGATGGCAAGTGATGCAGGCCCAGGGACTACATTGCATAATTTTCTGGGCCAACAGTCACTACCTCTCAGAATTGCACAAAGCAAGACTGGAGGGAGTGACTAGCCATATTTGTGCATTTTCTGGGAGGAAGGAAAATCCTTCCTTCTCAGAATTACACAATGTTGTCCGGGCAAGGCAGAGTCTAGGACAAGGTTGCACAAACTTGCCGACAAGAAACTAAAAGCATATGAAGTTGTGAATGCATGGTGATACTGAGTGTAAGTAGGGGTAAATTATCATGCATGCAACAACATGCATGTGTGTGAAATGAGTCGTCGAATCGGTGACCGTTTGTGTAAAACAGTGTCATGCATGTGACAACAGTGAGATGTAAACAAAAAATGAAATGGTGCTTGTATAGGCTAATGTGCATGCAAATAACAGAAAGTGTTCACATAAATCAGGTAGATTGAACTCACACAAACCAAAACACAAAAAGAGATAAAATGCTACAAAAGACAGGTAAAGTGGACTTACCTAGAGATATCTGGGTTGGATGTGTCGAAGACTCCTAAATGTGTTGTGGGATGTCAGAGCTCCAAGATCTATGCGAAGAATGAGCTCTGAAGCATCAAATAGATAAGTTTTAGGCTTATGACGTGCATTCCACAAATATAGGAAAAAGAGACACTTGGAGGAAAGTTTCTAAAATGATCTTTGCATGTAATATCCAACTGCTAAAAATAGATCCCTAAAGTCTAGGGATTGTTTTTTCATGTAGCTTTTTTCTATTTTAGGAAAAAGCAACACATGAATGCAAATTAGTTTTGCTCAGTCTCGGAGGGAACCGATCAACCTAAAGGCACATGCAACAACCTCTTGACTAAGAGAGAGATTTGCACAATTTCTGGGAGGAGCAACTGACTACTACCCAAAATTGTCCAATTTCTAGGCTGAGCTATTGTTCTGGGCTAGATTGCACAATTTTCTTGAGGAAGATTGTTTGACAATATTGGGAAATTTCTAAGCCCATCAGGTTGCCAGTCAGATTTGCACAATTTCTAGAGGGAAGGTTGGTTCCCCTCCAGAATTGCACAATTTTCTGAGGGACCTGTTTAGCCAGTAGCTTTCCCAAGTCCAGAGTGACAGCCTATGAGTGGATTAAAGCAAACAATCATGCACAGGCTAGAAAGCTACTAAAAAACCAATGAAGCTTATGCACTTGACGATGCAAGACATGTTGCTAAGGATGGTTGGTAAGGAGGCTTCAAAATGAAGCCAATGAAAAATTTTGGAGGATGGTTGTAGCCGCTACGACACTTGGCAACACACTAGTAGAAATCCAACTCCCTGAATGAACCTTGTTTGTGAAAAGAAATTCTAACACCTTCGAAGTATTGTTCAACTCTCTGTTCATCTTGGTTTCCACACTTGCTTGATTGTAATATGTAGCATTTTCCAAGCTCTTAATCAGTCGACACACATTCCAAGCCAAGCCAACATAGTTGTTTCGATTGGAGATGAGGGGTATATTGCTACACAAGATTTATGGTCGTCATTGTTTTAGTTTCATCTATGTTATGCTCTGTTGCCAGCAGGCCTAAATAGTACCCTGGCAGAGTCACGCAGGAACAAAAGCATCACTCTACTACCAGCGAGCTTGGTCAGTACCTCGGTGGAGTTAATTTCATCACCTCTTTGCGTAAGAAGCCTTTTTCTTTTTTCACCTTATTTATTTTTCTTTTTTTTCGAAATTTTTCAGATTTTCATTTTTCATTTGCATAACTGTGCATAGAACTTATTCATTTCAGACACGGAAGAGGGATCCCAACTTATTGAGAGCAGAAGAGGTTGTTCCATCAGAGAAGTAGTTTATATATACCTTTGATGTGCTTGTTAAGGTTTTCCGCCTCACCTTAACTCTACTTGACTGAGATGACAAGGGTTAACCCAAAAAAAATCAAGTAGAGTAAGTGACACTAGTTATCGTGAAAGCATTGTGTTTTCAGCAAGGTTCACTTTGAACAATACATATTTTCCATTAGCGTGTCATGGAATAAATATAACAAGTTCTTCATACAGAGGCAAGATGACAAATGACCAAGTATGGATAATTGCACAAGTCCTCTTGTGCTTTACTCAGCTTGTTTCAAGAATCGTGCATGGTTTCATGTGAGACTAACCTATGGATGCAAACAAGCAAACAAAAAACAAACAAATCAAAAGCAGAAGTAAATGCGTAAGAAAAGCGAGTAAGAAAACAAGCATGCAAGCAAACAAACATTCAAAGTAAGAAGCAAACATGCATGCAAACAAACAAAACAAAAGAAAACACTACTCCTACTCCTAAGCTAATAGTGCATGGGTCTTCTCATGTGAAGTGATACTTCCAATGCAACCACCGACGCATTGGTCGACCCATGTTGGTGAAGGCATGGTTCATGAAAAACATAGTTGTGCAAACCAACAAATAAGAAATATATAACAATGAAGACAAACACTCTAAGTTCAAATGTGTCCACAGAACATAAGTGAGTGCAAGTTCATGACATGCGGTCCATGGAATTACCATGATGTTGTGCGACACTACATGCAACTGTTAAGCATACGCATACTCTTGGATGTGACATGCAAGAAAATGAAATAAACAAACACAAATTGCGTCGTGCACATGTGCTTGCTATGTAAGTTCCTCCAATGCATGAGCGATGGGATCGTGTAGTTCAAGTGGAGGAGGCAAAATATGTGTGTGAGATTGATATACAATGCATATAGATGAGTGATGAGGAGCCTCAGTGATTCAACAATTTCCTAATCGAAAGTGAAACCAACCTCATGACAGTGAGGGCCTGACATAAGCATCAGCTCGAGCTGAAGTGCCTTGATAGTTTGTGGGGTTTCGAATTTGTCAACAGATAGATCATCATAAACAGGTGTCTTGGAAACATCAGCTGTGATAGGATCATCATTGTCATCGAATAGGAGAGTAAATAGATCACAATAGCTATGATAATAAAAATCAATGATTTCATCGGCATGCTCATGATCTGATGAATCAAACAATGGGGTAGATGAGAAGCAGAAAAAGTCACCCTCTATGTTTCCGGAAAAGGTAAATGAAAAATCAAGTAGATTTTCAATGAATAATTTGTCATCTCCATTGTCGGATGATGGGCTAAAATCCGGTGTATTATCCGAATGATCAACAATGGGTGCATCCGTGGATGGAGATACACATGTGAAATCATGGATGGCGAAATCACAAAAGATGTTAGGAAAAAATGGAGGAGGCTCGGATGGAAGGAAGCAATCCTTCGCTAAGGGTTGATGCTCAAGCTCCAAGTCATACTCTTCATGAATAAAAATGTAGGTTGGTTTCGCAACACCAACTCCGTCAATAGCTTGATCGTTGTTCACAAAAAGTGTAGAGTTCTGAATGGAAGAACACAAGACAGTGGAATCTGGAGGATCAACAAAACATGAAGATGAATGTTGAGGTAAAACAGACATGTGACAACCCATGGGATTTGCAACCATATCTGCGTAAAAATTCAGAGAAGTGATGTTTGGAGGATGTGACAATTGAATGGATGTGTGTGCCTATCCTCCCACATCACTCTGCGGTGGTGGAGTTGTTGTTGAGATTTTATGTTTTATTAAATTTGGGAAAAATCTCATGTATGTGACAACAATAGGATTAGTTGTTATATTAGCTCCAGTATTTTTTGAGGAGGAGTTAATGCATCCTATATTTGTTGTGAGGGAATTTATGATTCAGTTTTATGCTCCAGCTATATAGAAATGTAATCCTGTAGAGGATTTTGAAGAGTGTGTAAAGTGTGTAGAGAAAATAGGGAGAGATGAGAGTGTGTGAAGAATTAGAATTGTTGTAATCTCCTTTGAATAATAAGATTGTCGTTGCCTCTGTTCTGGTGGACGTAGCCCAGATTGGTTGGGTGAACCACGTTAAATCTCTGTGTTATGGTTTTGTGAGGTTTTTGTATGTGCTGTGTATGTTTATATTTATTTCAGCTGCGTTTTGTTTAGTCTAACAAGTGGTATCAGAGCAGCGCAGCGGAGCGTGGAGGGCCCATAACCTACAAGTCTCTGGTTGTGGAGCTGGTGCATGTGACAGATCAGCTGAAGGTGGAGTTTTGGTGATTGGAGTGGTTTTAGCAGAGACAGTCACGCCAATTTCTGGCAGTGAATGAATTGCCATGTTTTATTTTTGAACAGAAGTGCCAATTGGCGCGGATCCGAGTCTAATACTCGCGCCAGAGCTCCAATATCCTGATTGGCACGGAATCAATGGCATTAAGAGCGCCAATTTTTCATCACTTACATGGATTTTGCTCTGGCACAAAGCATCTGCTGTCAAACGAGTGCTAGGCAGTGGATTGTGTTTTAGGCACAGGTTTTCCACTGTCAAGGAGCGCCCGATAGTTTTTCCCTCTGGTAAACCTGCAATTTTTGTTTTTTCTTTTAAAATTGTGTTTACACAGTACAAAAAAAGCATTTTTTATTCTGGAATTGGAGATTTTTTTATTCAACATGGCAAAAACTCAAAGTGCTCGTTTTGAGATCGAGAAGTTCAATGGCAAAAATAACTTCGAGATCTGGAAAGTGAAGATGCATGATCTGCTTGTGCAACAAGGCGTGGAAAAGGTGCTGTTGGGAAGACCCAAATAGCCTTACCCCATGACAGATGATGAATGGAATGAATTGGATGGAAGAGCTCTGAGTGGTATTCTACTGTGTTTGGCAGATGATGTTTTGTTTAACATCGTGTCAGAGAAAACTGCTACTGGTTTGTGGACAAAGCTTGAGAAGCTGTACATGACAAAATCCTTGACCAATAGGATTCTTTTGAAGTGACAATTGTACAGTCTACGCATGAAGGAAGGTACAGCTATTACTAATCATTTGAATGTCTTTAATACTCTCATGGTGCAATTAGAAAGTATAGAAGTAAAATTTGAATCAGAAGATAAAGCTATAACTTTATTGTGCTCATTGCCCGAGTCATGGGATCATTTTGTTACTTCTGTAAGTCTAAGTATATCAGAAACCCTTGAATTTGATGATATTGTTGGAGCTTTGTTGTCCGAAGAGACAAGGAAGAGATTGAATTCTGGAACCTCCACATTAGAAGCAATGATGGCTAGAGGTCGTTCTAGAGAAAGACGCTCTGGTAAGCACAGCGACTCACGATCAAAATCGAAAGGGAAGAAGAGTAAGGTAAAGTGCTGGTTTTGTGGCAAATCAGGACATTTGAAGAAGGACTGTTGGAAGAGACAACAAGCATCCAAAGAAGACTCTTCACCAGTGAAGCAAGAAGAAAACACGACAAATATAGGTTCGACATCCAAGACAGGTATGAGTGATGAAGTGTTATCAGTTGATTTGTCTAGTCATGATCAACATTGGCTGTTAGATTCTGGTGCATCAAATCACATGTGTATTCATAGGGAATGGTTTAAAACTTATAAACCAATCAATGATGGAGTAGTTTACATGGGAAATGATATTACATATAACATTGTGGGAATTGGAACTGTTCTGCTTAAAATGTTGGATGGGACAAATAAAATTTTAACTGATGTAAGACATTGTTATAGACATTTTTGTGCCTTACAACTCCAAGCATGAAATGTCCATAAACCAAGGGATCCTAAGTCCCTAAAAGTGTTGTTCTAACCCCTAAAGGAACAAGGTCAACATATTACAGCTTCTCCCAGAAGTTCTCCACCAGAAACTGCTCAGAATAG
The DNA here is from genome assembly GCA_031772625.1 of Pinus tabuliformis. Lineage (NCBI taxonomy): Eukaryota > Viridiplantae > Streptophyta > Pinopsida > Pinales > Pinaceae > Pinus > Pinus tabuliformis. The sequence goes on from CM062816.1 coordinate 1,077,294,819, forward strand.
GTCAAAACAGGATCATTTCAGTTGCTCCACTGGCTAGGTGTGTTGCATTGCACCTAAATACACTGTGAGGGTGCGTTTCATTTCAAAAGCCCCTTCTGTGGGGTGCGATGGGTGAGAAATGACAAATGGCAGTGTCATTCCGCGAGGTGGAGAGACAATGGAAGCTTCCATAATCTTCTCCTGTGACACTTGCCTCACTGAATTCAACCAAGGATGAGTAAGAGGCCTTCAGTCTCCAAGTGGAAGCAAGAACTGACAGAGAGAAGACACTAATCAAATCACAAGATGACTCATCCTCCTTACAGATATCTATATATGGATCTCTCATCCCAGAGATCCAGAGGCTAGAATTTTGCATATTGTAAGGAATTGCTGTTGGTTTTTTGAGACAAACATCAGATTGTTGGGTGATCTATGCTTTGTTTGAGGTGAAGAGGGGCTTCTTTGCTGGGAGGTTGATGCTAGGTCAGGAACCACTGGTTGTAACTCCTCCTGGATCTTTTCTTATTTATCAATGAAAGCTGTTTGAGTTTTCCTCCATGCTTTTGTATCATTGATGCTTGTTACATTTGTATGGTTAACTTAAATCTGATCCTAAGTTATTTATGAATATAGATCCATGTATTTGTATAGTGTTCTTCTTCTGTGATCTTACAGGTACTTTGTGAAGCTGGGCAAGTAAGGGAGCAGGTAGCTAGAGACTATCAAAGAAGAGAGGGATTGGATCAAAGGATTAGCGCAAGACACAGGTTGATTCTTTCTATTCCTCTCTATCTATAGTTCATAAAGGAAATACAAAAGTAGTTTTTCTCTGTTTGTTTCTAAGGCAGCTGTCACACCTTAGTGGGATAGAGCAGTTCTAAATAGACACTTTTCCCTGTAACAAAATGGCGACTCCGCTGGGGAGCTAATTAGTTTGTTTGTTTATCATTCTTTGTTTGTTTGTTTCATAAACTTATAAGTGGCATTCGAACTGCATTTGCCATAACAAATGCAAAGTAGACATCTGCTGCTTCAATCCATTCACTGGATCTGTTTATGATTTAAACAACTGATTCACAAACTATCTGATTGCCCTTGTGATAGCTCTTAGATCCTCCTTAGATCTACCCCTGATTGTTGAATTACTGATTGCTTTTTACTCGGCCAAAAACCAAGGGCTGAACTGCAAACTGTGACCCAGAACCCGGACAGAGTCTCGTTTCTGGCCCAACGCAGGTACTGTTAAGAGATCCTGAATTTCAGCACACTTCCCAAAAGGGCAACCTGCGCTGCATTTCATATTCTCTGTGTTACAGGTGCACTGATCAGACTAGCCCTGTGCAGCTGTGGTTCTTGTGCTTCATTCTTTCCAGTTCTATCGCTGAAATTTGTGCCTGTGATCAGTATATGTCTGTTTGAAACCCCTTTTCCTTGTTGTTATTCTGCCTCCTTTGTACAAAAGAACTGTAGATGTTTTTGTGTGTTTGTCGAGTCATTTACAGTTCTCCTTAGCAAAAGTAGCATAATCGTACTGTCGTCCTTTGATTTGTATCTGTCGTAAGTGTCGATTTAAATCGTAGGAAAGAGTTTGATTGCTGTTGATGGTTGATTATCCTGTTACTATTGCTTTTGGTCTGATATTCCTAAATTTAATGGAAATCCGGGTGAAGACCCGTCGAATCATGTGATGAAATTTCATCTGTGGTGTTCATCAAACACCCTAAACGATGATTCAATTAGGCTTCACCTTTTTCAGAGGATGTTAACTGGTCTGACATCAAAATGGTATATCAAATTGCCTAGAGCTTCATTCGACAACTTTAGTACCCTAGCCATAACCTTTTTAACCCATTTTCAATTACCGATAAGGTACGAAACGGGAACGGAACTCCTTACCAACTTCAAACAAACGATGGCCACTCACATATCTGATCATATACATGAGTGGCGACGTCGTCGTAGAATGGTAAAAACATATGTTCCCGATCAACTCTTAGCTGAATGGTTTATCAAGTCATTACTACCTTCCATCACTGAAGATGTGGCAAAAGGGGGGGTCGTCACAGAAGAGCAGGTTATCGCTCGTGCACAATATTTGGATTTGATTTACACTCAGTCCGGCATGCTCTATGATAAAATACCTGACGCCCCTAGATTGGAATTCTCAGTTCCTCCTCCTCCTAAATCAAACAATGACTCTCATGCCGGCGATGGCGTGATTGGCGCAACAGACACAAAATCGAAAAAGGCTACATCTAAAAAGGCCCATAAGATTTCTAGTCGAAATGCAAATGAGGAACTTCTTGCCTCGGAAGTAAATGCCGTGTCGACCGACAAGTCAAACAACTGAAGCAACTAGGGGGAAAGAATAAAAAGAAAGGGAGAAAAAAGAAGCAGGATGAGTCATCTCTTGAAAAACCTTCTACAAACCCTTTTGGGCAAAGGAAACCCCCTACGGGGTGTCATATATGCGATCAGGATCATTGGACGAGAGATTGTCCACATAAAGCTGAAGTTAAGAAACTCTTTAAGAGTTCAAAAACCTCAGCAGTATTGACTGATCCGTTCCCAAACCCGGGAACCAAACTGGTTGCTAATCAAAATGCTTCCCGATCCCAAGTTCTTATGTTGTCTATCTCGAAGCAGCAAAATGATGCTTTGACAAGGAATAAAGATTACGGGAATCCACAGCTGTCGAATAACAAGGCAAATGAACAACCTAGTAGTTCGACAACAACTTTGACCGAAGTTGTGCCACCCATCATTCCTGAACAAATGATAAAGTCACCAAAGGGAGTAGTACACAAATCGACATTTAATCCCCGTGCAAAAATACCACAGAATTATAATGTAATAGAGGACCTGGCCCATTCGCCGTCCGCTATGTCGACACTTGAGGTACCGCAAAATTGCCTCTACCAAGAGCAAGCTTTATTATCAGCAATAGGTGGGATTGACCCAATGGATTCCAATCTTGTGGCCTTTGATCATAAAGGATATGACCCTCAGTTACCAGCTCAACTAGCTTTCCTTATTCAAGTGAAAGCCCTCAACAAAACTGTTCATCGAACAATTATTGATGAGGGGGCATCCACATGTATTATGTCGATGAGTTGCTAGAAAAATTTAGGCTCACCAACCTTGTCACGATCATCAACAATGTTAAAAGCATTTGATGGACGATCATACACTCCATACGGGATTTTAAGTAACTTGCAAGTTGAACTGGGGGGTAAAACAGTAGAAATTGATGTTGAAGTAATCGACGGAAACCTCGATTACAACATCCTACTGGGAAGGCCCTGGATATATGCCATGGCCGCAGTTGTGTCGACCTACTTCAGGAAGATTGCATTTCTCTTCCAAGGAGGAATTACAATCGTTGACCAACAAACATTTCTCCCCAACAGTTCACAAGTTACGGGAAGCATTCCAATGATCTATGGAAGCAATCATTCGCTCCAAAATATCGGAGTAGGTCTCCTAAAAGACTTTGCCTTAATGGGTGCTTTCGCCCTACTGCCTTCGAGTAATCTGGTGGAGGTGGCCACAGTGGAATATGAAATCTTCTATATCTAATGGATTCAGAAGATTCCTAAACATTTTTTTAGCATGGATCATCGCCATTTTAGAAATATTGTAGCAACCAATTTTCTTGGCCTGGGGGGCAAGCCCAAATCAACGCTCATCGAGTGTTTGGATAGATAGGTCTAAGGAATATGGCACCTCTTCAAATCCTTCGTCGCATGTACATCCAACAGACGAAGGAATCATTTATTCAATGATAGGAGAGGCACCATGGGAAGATTACCACCATCGCTCCCATCTTCCAGATTACCACGAAGATTATTCCAGCGACCTTAATCATCCATCAGTTTTTGATTTTCTATCAAATACTGTAAATACGGTGGATTTCGAGGATGGTTCTTATCTCGTGTTGACCTAGTTAAAAAATGAAACAAGGAGTCTTGAGGATGGTTATTTTATTGTGTCAACCTCATTTAAAAAATGAAACAAATCCCCTTTCCAAATCTCAAAGGTAAACCTTCATTCCAACCACCGAGTTGAATGCAATGAAGCTTAGGGGGCATGCACCTCGATTTGCGTTATCATGCTGGGGGCATGCAAACTTATCACGAGCAGTGTTACTGCAGGGTTCAAGCTCGTTAAAAAATAAACCCGCCACGAGCAGTGTTACTGCAGGGTTCAAGCTCGTTAAAAAATAAACCCGCATCGAGTAGTTTTAGCACATAGTTCAAGCTCGTTAAAAAATAAACATAAGACATGAGCAAATGTTTCCACCCACGTTTAAGCTCGTTAAAAAATGAACTATTCCCCGGTAAATAACCATCGTGAATGTAGTACTTCAGCCATTAAAGCCTTGGTCGTGTTTGCACCGTCACCTCCACTTTTTCATTGGCCGATCATTCACCTCCATTTGATTGTTTACCCGTTTTGAGGAACAGCTGCGAAGAGTGATTTCACTAGCCATCCTTGTGACACTGCCGTGATTGAAAAATTCCAAACCTTACCTGGAATCAGCTGCTACCCATTTTATCACTCGTTCCTCAAAAGACGAGTCTCCTTTAAGCTCTTTTCAACTGACTCGTAAAATATGAAAAGGTTGCCGAGCCATTGGCCTCTCTAGCTCGTTAAAGGGACAAGAAGTGCTATCCCTCCTATAGATTTTAATCTTTTTGGACCTGAGGGATTATTACACAAAAAGATCGGGCGCTTGTTTTGTTCGGCTCGTTAAAAGTATAAAAAATTCATCCCTTCTGTATTGTTTTATACTTTTTCGGACTTAAGGGATTAGCTGACGAAAAAGGAATTTTGGAGTTTCCTTTACGTTCCTTTTCAGACTCTCTAAAATTGAAAAGGACCGAGTTATCCTTGTCGTTAAACTCGTTAAAAAGATTAATAGTGACAAACTTTTCTTTAGACGAGAACGAGTTTCACTATCGCTAGGCTCGTTAAAACATAGCGATGGGTTTGCCCGAAGGGAAAATTATAGAACAAGCATATGTTATCCTCCTCAAGCTTTACAAAAATAAAGAGGTACTGGTCAGCAATGACTGGGGAAAATTGGGAAGAAAACTCAAAGAAACTTTGTTGGTAGAAAGTCGCTCTTGAACATGACACTTCCACTCCGTGTCCGAGTCGGGTTGGGTTGTTTCATTCACCGGTCACATCACCATGGTCACGCCATACCATCCACATTTGGGGTTAATGCTACCAATCCATCACATCAGTGTCGCCGATATGTTCAAGAGAAGTCATCCAGAGAAGTCACCTGTGTCTCACCCACTACCATACATTATACTCCATTCTTTCATGACCGCCACCCTGAACCTTATATCACCAGATCATTTTCACCTCCATCAAAATCATTTGCTCCGTTCCGTGTCATTGATGTGGGATTCATTAAGGCCCTCCTGTGACGGATCACTTCTTGTCGACATCAGCTCATTATCCAAGAAGTTGATCTAGGAACACCCCATTCAGTACTTTGAAGCTTGCATGCCTCAATGGCAAGTTTCTCACTTCCGGCGACAGGTTTACATCAATGGCCTTCGACCGAAAGATTTTGCGTGGTTTTCGACGCCAAGTCCTTTATTCACACCACGGGAATTGTATTGCAGTACCTTGAGGATCATTATCATTATTGGTGATTCCTCTCGCGCTTGTTAACAGTTTACGTCATTGACTGGTAATCAAGCGATATCTTTCCATGTTCGACTTCAGAACATTTCTCACATGGATCGACTTGTACTTCAAGTGAAGATCGGACGAGATTGAAGACCCTGAATCTAGTTTCATCCATCCGGGTTGCGATATATATTCAAGAAAATAAAGACATTAAATGTACATCATTGCTGCACAGATAATCATCCACTCAAAAGGATGATGGCTCTACCAGAATCATCAGTCTACACTCAGACGATTGTCTGTCCTATGTACATGAAAATGAATTTATAAAGCTGAGCATGGGAATGCCTGCCTCAGCTAGATCATGAAAACAGTATGAAGATAATGTATTGTATTGTATCTTATTACGGGTCTCCTCCCAGCATTGAAAGAACTTCGGATCCTCATAATAAAGCATTTCACCCGACACCAAAAGGTTAACGACCTCATACTCTAGGGGGCAACTGTTATAGACATTTTTGTGCCTTACAACTCCAAGCTTGAAATGTCCATAAACCAAGGGCTCCTAAGTCCCTAAAAGTGTTGTTCTAACCCTAAAGGAACAAGGTCAACAGATTACAGCTTCTCCCAGAAGTTCTCCACCAGAAACTACTCAGAATAGGTCAAAACAGGATCATTTCAGCTGCTCCACTGGCTAGGTGCGTTGCATTGCACCTAAATACACTGTGAGGGTGCATTGCATTTCAAAAGTCCCTTCTGTGGGGTGCGATGGGCGAGAAATGACAAATGGCAGTGTCATTCCGCGAGGTGGAGAGACAATGGAAGCTTCCACAATCTTCTCCTGTGACACTCGCCTCACTGAATTCGACCAAGGATGAGTAATAGGCCTTCAGTCTCCAAGTGGAAGCAAGAACTGACAGAGAGAAGACACTAATCAAATCACAAGGTGATTCATCCTCCTTACAGATATCTATATATGGATCCCTCATCCCAGAGATCCAGAGGCTGGAATTTTGCATATTGTAAGGAATTGTTGTTGGTTTTTTGAGACAAACATCAGATTGTTGGGTGATCTATGCTTTGTTTGAGGTGAAGAGGGGCTTCTTTGCTGGGAGGTTGATGCTGGGTCAGGAACCACTAGTTGTAACTCCTCCTAGATCTTTTCTTGTTTATCAATAAAAGCTATTTGAGTTTTCCTCCATGCTTTTGTATCATTGATGCTTGTTACATTTGTATGGTTAACTTAAATCTGATCCTAAGTTGTTTATGAATATAGATCCATGTCTTTGTATATTGTTCTTCTTCTGTGATCTTATAAGTACTTTGTGAAGCTGGGCAAGTAAGGGAGTAGGTAGCTAGAGACTATCAAAGAAGAGAGGGATTGGATCAAAGGATTAGCGCAAGACACAGGTTGGTTCTTTCTATTCCTCTCTTTTTGATAGTTCATAAAGGAAATACAAAAGTAGTTTTTCTCTGTTTGTTTCTACGGCAGCTGTCACACCTTAGTGGGATAGAGGAGTTCTAAATAGACACTTTTCCCTGTAACGGACATGTACCTAAACTAAGGAAAAATCTCATTTCATTAGGAGTACTAAACACAAATGGATATAAAACCTTTATTCAAGGTGGAGTAATGAAAATTTATAAAGGAATTTTACTAGTAATGAAAGCAAAGAAGGTTGGAAATCTTTTTCAGTTAGAAGGAAGAACAGAGTCAGATTATGTTTATATAGTGTCTAAAAATGACAGTAATTCTATTCGTTTATGGCATCAAAGGTTGGGCCATATGAGCGAAAGAGGATTAAAGATTTTATCTGATCGCAAGTTACTTCCTAGTCTAAAGTCTATTAAGTTAGATTTCTGCAAACATTGTCTGTTTGGGAAACAAAGCAAGCAGAAGTTTCAAACTGGAAAGCATACTAGTAAGGGAATCCCTGATTATATCCATTCTAATGTTTGGGGTCCGTCTCCTACAACCTCATATGGAGGTTTGTCATATTTTGTATCTTTTATTGATGATTTCTCTAGGAAAGTGTGGGTCTACATGTTAAAGAAGAAGTCTTATGTGTTTACAATTTTCAAACAGTTTAGAGCATTAGTTGAAAACATCACTGGAAGAACTATTAAATGTTTAGGAACTGATAATGATGGTGAGTTTACTTCAAAGGAATTTTGATAATTATTGCAAGGAAGCTGGGATCGAAAGACATAAAACCACTGTGTATACTCCTCAGCAAAATGGAGTTGCTGAACGCATGAACAGGACTCTGTTAGAGAGAGCAAGGAGTATGCTGAGTAATGCCAATTTGCAGAAGGAATTATGGAAAGAAGTGGTTGCTACAACTTGATATCTGATAAATCAATCACCATCAACTGCAATAGGATGAAAAATTCCTCAAGAGGTATGGAAAGGTCATCCTTGTGATTATTCTAAACTGAAAGTTTTTGGTTGTGATGCATATGTTCTAGTTCCAAAACATCAGCGTTCTAAATTAGATCCTAAATCGAAAAGGTATATCTTTGTTGGATATGGTGATGGGACAAAGGGATATAGATTGTGGGATCCTACTACTCACAAGATCATCATTAACAAAGATGTTAAATTTAATGAATCCTCACTTGAAAGTTCAGATGTAGATGATAAAGTGAAATAGGATAATGTATCTAAGCATCAACACATTCAATTTGAAACCAGTCCAAATATTGATGATGATCAAGATGAACATGGTTCAGATGTAAGTCATGAACAAGTTTCAGATGCAGGTCATGAACAAGTTTCATATGTAGATCATGAACATGATTCAGATGCTGACCATGAAGAAGTTCCTACAGACAATAATCAACAAATTGTGGAAGTACCAGAAACATCTTTAAGGAGGTCCACGAGAATTAAACGTCCTCCTAGAAGGTATGATGATTATGTTACTTCAGTTGCTTTAACCGCTAATGATGATGAACCTTTGTGCTATCAGGAAGCTGTAGAAGGTTTTAAAAGTGAAAAGTGGAAAGAAGCTATGAAGGACGAGATGATGGCATTACACAAGAATGACACATGGGATTTGGTAGAACTTCCTAAAGACAGAAAAACTGTGGGATGTAAATGGGTGTACAAATTGAAAAGGGGTGTTGATGGTTCAAAGGATAGGTACAAAGCAAGGCTGCTCGCAAAAGGTTTTTCTCAGAAAGCAGGCATTGATTTTCATGAGATATTTTCACTAGTTGTAAAAATTGTTTCAATTCGAATGGTATTAGCATTAGTGGCTTTGCTTGATTTAGAATTACATCAACTAGATGTTAAAACTGCATTTTTACATGGAGATTTAGATAAGGAAATTTACATGGAACAACCGGAAGGGTTTGTTCAAGATCACAACAAGAAATTTGTCTGCAGGCTCAATAAATCATTGTATGGTCTGAAGCAATCACCTCAAAAATGGTACAAGAAGTTTGATTCTTTCATGTTGAGTCAAAATTATATAAGAACTGAATATGATCATTGTGTTTACTTTAAGAAATTAAGTAATGGCATGTTCATTATCTTAGTGTTGTATGTTGACGATATGCTTTTAGCAAGCCAAAGCATACTAGAGCTCAACAGGTTAAAGGCTTGGATGGATACGACATTTGATATGAAAGATCTAGGAGTAGCAAGACAAATTTTGGGCATGGAGATTTTCAGAGACAGGAGCAATGGTAAGTTGTGGCTATCACAACAGAAGTATATTGAGAAAATACTCTTGAGGTTTGGTATGAACAATGTGAAGCCTGTTTCAGTCCCTTTAGCTTCCCATTTTAAATTTTCTTCAAGTTTATGTCCTAGTACAAATGAAGAAAAGGAACATATGTCTCGAATTCCATATGCCAACATAGTAGGTTGTTTAATGTATGCGATGGTTTGTACTCGACCAGATATTTCACATGCAGTTGGGGTTGTCAGCAGGTATATGGAAAATCCAGGAAAAGAACATTGGTCAGCAGTGAAATGGGTGCTTCAGTATTTGAGAGGCACAAGTGATTATTGTATCACTTATAACAGAAGTAGTGAATCTGTTTGCGGTTATGTTGATTCCGATTTTGCAGGTGATTTGGATAAGAGATGGCCAACTTCAGGATATGTCTTTACTCTTACAGGTGGAGCTATTAGCTGGATGTCAAAGCTACAGAATATTGTTGCGTTATCCACTACTGAAGCAGAATACATAGCTGCTTCGCATGCTTGCAAAGAAGCGGTGTGGTTGAAAGGTTTGATTGGTGAGTTTGGTAGATTAGAGGACAACATCAAGTTATTTTGTGATAGTCAAAGTGCAATTCATTTGGCTAAGAATCCAGCCTATCCTAGTAAATCAAAGCATATACCTATCAAGTACCATTTTGTAAGACAGGTTATCACTGAAAGGGGTGTTTCTCTTGAAAAGGTGCATACAAAGGAAAACTGTGCAGACATGTTCACGAAACTAGTTTTGTTAGAGAAGCTGCGCTGGTGTCTAGCTTCTCTTGGCTTGCAGAAAAGATAAAACTAATACATGAACAGGGCATCATTCTAATTGCTGTCAAGGTGGAGATTGTTGAGATTTTCTGTTTTATTAAATTTGGGAAAAATATCATGTATGCGACAACAATAGGATTAGTTGTTATATTAGCTCCAGTATTTTTTGAGGAGGAGTTAATGCATCCTATATTTGTTGTGAGGGAATTTATGATTCAGTTTTATGCTCCAGCTATATAGAAATGTAATCCCGTAGAGGATTGTGAAGAGTGTGTAAAGTGTGTAGAGAAAATAGGGAGAGCTGAGAGTATGTGTGAAGAATTAGAATTGTTGTAATCTCCTTTGAATAATAAGATTGTCGTTGCCTCTGTTTTGGTTGACGTAGCCCAGATTGGTTGGGTGAACCACGTTAAATCACTGTGTTATGGTTTTGTGAGGTTTTTGTATGTAATGTGTATGTTTATATTTATTTCAGCCGTGTTTTGTTTAGTCTAACAGTTGTTTGATGAGGGGATGATAGATAGTCACTTGTTGTTATAAACCAACTCAAGAAAAGATAGAAAACATAGACAAACGCCTTAGAATTCAGCCTCTTCAAGGGGGCAACCTCCATTACAATACATAAATGAAAAATTCTTGGATGATACAAATGAAAAGGCCTCCTTTCTATATATAGGAGTCGAAGGGGTCATAACATAATCAGAGTCGACATAACAATAATAATGTAAGGGCACAATAATAACAATAGTGGGCTTCTATAGGGCACAATAGTAAAAATCTGGGCACTACATGGGTACATCAATATAATAAGTGGGTTGTACTAATAACAATAAGGGATTACACTAGTAGTATAGGTGCCTCACATGCCCCTCTCCTTCAAAAAGCGTTTTCCTCAACGTTTGAGTAGTTCTTGATGCTTCTGTATAAAATTATTGTCCTCCCATGTGGAATCTGTAGCGGGTAAGTTCTTCCACTTGATGAGATACTCTGAAATTGATCAATTTCGTAGCTGCCGAGTTCTTGTTTCTGTGACTGCTCCAGGTTCCAATATGATTTTCCCTTCCTCTTTAATTTCTGGCAATATTGTTTGAATTGGGATCTTTTTGGATAAGTGGCCATACTTCTTCATCCTTATTCGATTCATCTCTTGCTTCGTTTATCCAATCTGGTTGGATAATAGAAATAGCACAAAACAATGCTTCCACATCCTCATCCTTGAAGAGCCTTCCCATTCGGTAAGGTCGCCAATTTTTAAGTGCATGTAGTATTACCAACATTTCCTTCTCATAAATAGCTTGCTTGAGATGTAGCAGTAAAAATACCCAATCAACTACATCAAAACATTTTTCACTACGATGTTGATCTACCTGTTGTTTCATTTGATTTTGCACCGAAGTGGCATTATCCTTTAAAATTTGGAGAACTTGTTGTTGATGCTTGATGTGATCTTTCACTGCTTGAACCTTTTTCTTCTTGATATGTCCTTCTATCTCTAGAGTTTGAGGAGTGGTAATTTCTTCCAATCCTTTACAAGATATGGTCGGATTCATTTCTTGATGCTCGATGTGATCTTTCACTTCTTGAACATTCTTCTTCTTGATAAGTCCTTCTATCTTGATAGTTTGAGGAGTGGTAATTTTGACCAATGAATTACAAGATATGGTTGGATTGATTTCTTCTTTCGCGATGTGATCTTTCACTTCTTGCACCTTGTTCTTCTTGATATGTCCTTCTATCTTGAGAGTTTGAGGAGTGGTAATTCTTGCCAATGCTTTACAAGATATGGTCTGATTCATTTCTTCTTTCTCTAGGGTGGGGTCCTAGTGTATATCTTCTTCTTTTGATGTTTCTGGATCCTTTTCTTCCTCCTCTTCATATTCTATGTAAAATAATTTCTTCTCAACACACTTATGAACTTTAGTGCATTTGATTTCACAATTGTAACAAAGCCCTTTTTTTCTTTTTTCTTCCAATTGTTGTGGTGTAACCCTTGTAGGTTGTGGAAGGCTAGCATAAACAACACTTCCATATTTATAGTTGTGAGGGGTAGGCTTCCTGGTTTCCATAATTTTTCTTTGCACTATGTCACAAAGCCCTTTTACTCTTTCCAATTGTTGTGGTGTTGCTCTAAAGAAGGTGTTGCTCTTTGTATCCTCATAATGTGCTATCATTTCCTCCGTGAAAATTGACCATGTAACAAGTTGTTTACGAGAAAAAAGCCCTTAATACCATAAAAATTGATCTAGTTCTAAATATGAAGATGCAATACATACCTTTTGTAACAGTGGTAGACCATGTAGATCAAAATATTGCTCCATCTGAAGTATCCAATTTACCGGATCCTTTCCATCAAACTTCCTCATCTTGCTTTTTCTTGATTTTAGGAGCTCGATCTTGAAATGACTGTAACTCTGTACTTTCTGATCTTTAAGTTTTGAAATAGAGACCTGTGGTATCCGTCTTTGTTCTCTTTCTGATGCCACCAGTCTGATCCAAATTGGATTCTCCAAGAAAGATTTATGCACAATCTTCCAAGATGACATGATTATAGACCTTTCCAGAAGATCGAACTTGTATGAAGTGCCACGTGTCACTGTTTCGACCTATGGCTCCAAAACATATCTATAGGAAACTACTGTCCATCCTCTTTTTGTACCTTTTTATGAAATTTCAATCTGATTCTCAGAGAGAAAGTTATGATGATTCTCCCTAGGTCACCTGTTTGGAATGTAATTTAGGAGTCTGCAAAAAGACCAACTTCCTCAGATCATATCTCCGCAAATATAGCGTGAAAAGATTTGAAATTCGGACCTAAGCTTCAGTGCGATCTCATCTCAAATGGGTTTTTTTTAGCTTTTGAAATGTCGCAGAAAAAAATTATACTGAAAATTCCACGATGACCTGTTTGGAGTAGCGAAACCCTAGAATCCAAAGCTCTGATACCAAATGTTATGAAACCAACTCAAGAAAAGATAGAAAAGATAGATCAACGCCTTAGAATTTAGCCTCTTCGAGGGGAAACCTCCTTTACATTACATAAATTAACGATTCTTGGATGATACAAATGAAAATACCTCCTTTCTATATATAGGAGTCTAAGGGGTCATAACATAATCAGAGCCGACATAACAATAATAATGTAAAGGCACAATAATAACAATAGTGGGCTTCTATGGGGCACAATAGTAACAATATGGGCACTGCATGGGTACATCAATATAATAAGTGGGTTGTACTAATAACAATAAGGGATTACACTATTAGTATAGGTGCCTAACACTTGCCACAACGACTGTGTCTGTCTGCGATTGTGCAGCTCCACCACCAAAGTATGCTGATCGAAGCTTGGGATTTAATGTTCTTTTAGGATTAACAAATTTGGTAATACAGTACTCAATTTTTTCCATGAGATAATAGAATTTTATCTCACTTTTCGGAGCTTGAAATTGGAAAACACAGAAGTGGTCCCAAAATTCCATAAGCGATTCGTGTGGGGCCTTCATTGTTGTAATGATTTTTTGTCAAGAGGTTCTGGATGAAAATGATGGAAATTAGATTTAATGAGATCACATAACTGCTCAAGTGAGTGCACACTGTTGAATGGTAGACTCCAGCACCACTGTTGTGGGGATTCACGAAGTGTGTATGCAAGTAGCATGCTGACGTCTTCTATACTGAACTCATCTACATCATGAAGGAAATCATAAAAGTCTTCTAAGTACTTAGGCCAGGCTACTTCGCCTTCACCATCATATGTGAATTTAGACAAGAGAATGAAAAATTCCCTCATGATGTTGAGAGGTTCGACATGCGAAAAACATCGCAGAGGGATGACTGTGACAGAATCCATGATAGATGTACAAAGGTTCAAAATAGGATGAGAGGACCAAAGCATGTCATATGGCGCTCCTTCTAGTGCTAGAAATGTTGACAGTGCTGGAATCACCAACATGTCAGGGGATCTCCTCAGTAAGAAGCCCCAACTAGATCTCATACTATTTGGTGTAAGAGTCCCAACAGTGGGTCGTGCAGTATTGCCTTGACCACAGTTGTGTGCAGAGGCAAGTAAGATGTCCCTGTTGGTAGCAAGGGTGTGACATGTTCAACAATCCAAGGAAGGTGCATGAACGGTTCTAACACATGAAAAGTGAGGTGAGTGCGCCCCTTGGAAACTTGTGAAAGCACATGGCTAAGAAAGGAACGCACGAGCAAAGATGCATCACAAACTGGAAAGAAAGTAAGCTAACAATCCAAAGTGTTGGTTAAACCAACAACACATCTCAATAAGATTGATACATACATATAAAGAAAGAGTCTATACACACATGCGTAAGTAAAAAAATACATATATCATTAGAGTAAACATGTTAGCTGAAATATAATAAAAACATATGCATGAGACTTGTTGGCTCTGTTACATTAATAAGTGAAAGTTCCAATCATACGATACAACCATGAACAACCACTAGTCTCGATAGTGGAACATTATAGTCACTACCGCCTGCTCATCCAAAGAGATGTATTACCTCTACACTATGGAGAAGCCAAGGCTCATTACAATAATCTCCAAGCTTTCTCTAAGATACTCCTATCGGAAGCTTGGCTGACCAAAAGCCTATACAATGAGTTATGAGGTACCATATATAGCAAAGCGTGGGGTGACCCTTGAAATTCCCCTTTGTGACTGTTCATCTACCCTCATGACTCCTCAACTACTATATGACTGTTACATTCAATTATCAACACTTGAACTTCCACTTGACAAGATGTTACACACAATCTACACATGTACCCATCTGAGACAAAATAGGCTTGAGCAAGGCATGCAAGAAATCACTATGACTTAGACAACTGTGGGAAGACCAACTCTTCAACATCCTCATGATGGTCGACAATGGTGAACTGATGCCAAGGTGTGTAGTCCATGATGGTGTCCATGTACTCTGTGGTGACATATTTCTAGAAACAAACTCTTACCTCTGTTGCATCAGGGTGCTCTATTCTAGATCCTCTGTCCATCTCATCTAATATCATGTGCATAATTGTCTTGAGTGTGGTCAGGCTAGCGACATACTGATTCATAGTGTCTGCACTAACCGCCAAGTATACGCTAGTGGCTATGCAGATTAACTCATCAAAGTACGACTCAAGCTCCAATCATACTTGTGCCTTTGTCTTTGCCTCGGTGAGTGTCCCAATAGATGGGATCACATGTGCATGCACAACAACATCCATGCTTTTGAATACCCGTGCATGGGAAGCCTGCAAATTAGTGATGAGCTGTGCGAGTTCTTCATAGTTCCAGATCTGACTTCGGATGCATGCCTTCAACTCAACCAGTCTGGGCTTCATCATCTTGGGCAAGTGTAACAGGGCTCCCTTGTATCTCATTGTCCATGTTTTCATGTGGTCAAAAACAGTATGAAAATTTGACAAGTTACATGCTGTCCTAGCACATCGATGCTGCCCATTGTTGAGACGGAAAAATACCTTATGCATGGTACCAAATCTAGAATATAAAGCCCACATGATTGTCTCAAGGGACGATACTTCATCCAATATCGCCTTCTTCAACTCTGCTCAAGTGGATGTTGTAACTAATTCTCCTAACTGCTTGTCCATCTGTAACTCCTTGGCCATTCACTCATTCTTTGCTATCAAGAAGTGAACACTCGACCTAGTGGCTTCAGCATATGCTCTGGTAGCATCGGCCAATGCTACTGGATTCTTGTGCACGTCAGATACGATCACTCATTCCTCAAATTGCGTAGGAGATGTGTGGTCATCCAGAATAGACACTCTGCACGATTACAAAACTATATCGTGTGACTCATCAAATGATATGTTGTGCAT
The DNA here is from genome assembly GCA_031772625.1 of Pinus tabuliformis. NCBI lineage: Eukaryota > Viridiplantae > Streptophyta > Pinopsida > Pinales > Pinaceae > Pinus > Pinus tabuliformis. The sequence goes on from CM062816.1 coordinate 1,077,310,789, forward strand.
CTCTTCTTCCAGATTGTCTCCAAGGATCTCAGTATCTTCTTGGTCACTTGGGAACTGCTCTACTTCTGGATCCGGTGAATATGGTGGGTCGACATCTTTGTGGTAAGGCATGACGTCAATGTCTTTCTCTAACTCTGGCTGCTCCATCTCTATATTCAGCTACTCAAGTACTCGTTTAATCTCTTGAGCGAAGTCATGCTCCTGCGACTGCTCACCCTATCTGCTTTGCGCCAGCTTCTTGGATGAGTCTACTACCTGTATGCATGTAGCTTCATCAATATGTGTATGTTGTACCCCATATTGTATCTGTCCTTGCTATGATTCCTTCTCCTATCTGCGCATATACTGTTCCTTCTGGAGTTTCTCCTTCAACTCATGCGACTCCTTCATTGTTTCCTCCATCCTCTATTTTTCTTTCTGCCTTTGCATGGTCCTCTTGCTGCGTTGTTGCCTCTTCACCTCTATTACCAAAGCTCCTTTCTGCATAAGTGGGTATGCTCTGAACTTGCATCTTTGTTCTACCTCTACATTGTCGACAATATTTCTATTCCCTTTGTTGCGTGCTGGTATGTTTACCTCTGCTAGTGCTGCTGTTGGTTCTCTCCTGGATGATGCTTCACACTGCTCCACTAAACATTCCACAATGATGTCGACCATTTCATTGGGCCTAGAGAAGCTATGAAAATATCTCCATGGGTCTTCTTCAACCCAATTACATGCCCTATGGATCCATGAAAACTGTACTCTCATGCAGTGATCCTTCACAAAACAATGAGGGTCATATGGATTAAATCTCTTGGTGCGAAAAGGATATTTCTTGAACTCTTCTGTTTCGAAATCTACATGCTTGAGATTCCATATCTCGTATGACCCGATCCACAACAAAATAGTGGGTGAAGGTGCCTTCTTCTTCCAGTTCCGCCTAGCTGATAGTCTTGCTAAGATGTGGTACGATACTTATTGCATGACGATCTTGTCCATGGAAAATTTCGGCAAAACAAGTGGAGGCTTCTCTACCCTGTACATCTGTATGAAGGTGCCAAGAGGTGAGGTATACCAATCTGCTACATTGATCAGTGCCTCCATTGTTGCCTTCGAGATGCAAGGTGGATTGTGCTCAAATATCATCTTCTACATCGGGGTGACAAAATTATCTAACAACTGTGTGATGACTCCTCAAAAGTTGCATTCAGAAAACAATTTACAATAAGTATTGACAGAGGTTTCTATTGGTGTCCATACCCACTTCAAGCCCGATAAATCTTAATAGGCACAGATTTCATTTAAGATGTATGTAGACATCTAGATTTCTACTTGCTGACCTTTGGGTGGCTGCCGAGGTTTTGTTACATGTTCCTTCAGCCTATGAGCCAACATGTCAGACCAGTTGCATGCTTTTCCTTCACAGACCAATAGGTCCAACGCGATCACCAAACTTTGTGCTAAGGTATATGTGCTCTCTTGGCCATACAAGCAACATGAAAAGATGACCAAGTACTGATATGCCTCCCGCAGTATCTTCGTCTTGTAAATCTGGTTGGGTGTCATCCTGAATTTGGCTGGCTCCTTCACCCAGTTCTTCAAGGTATCCCTGGAGTTGGCATTATTGCTGGGTATGCTCAAGGGTGTCTCCATGGTGATCACTAAATTGGGCAAGTGGTACATCTGCTGATAATCTTGTCCCCTGAAGGTAGAAATCTATGTCTCGCTGACACTACTCAATGTCATTGTCTCGAGATCAGTGTGCGAGATGATCCAATGTATCATATCTGCGTGTGGGAACATGAGATACCTGTATGAAATCTGATACAAGCCAGACTTGTGAACATTCACATAGACTTTTTGGTCTTCGATTTCTTCCAAAATGTGCCTGAGAATGCATAGTTGACCTATTGCCATTTCAGCTTGATGTATTTGTCTACGATCAGCTTGATGTCTTCATAAATTAGAAAACTCGTAGACACTTGCTTAACTATTTCTCCAATTGTGCTTCCGTCGGTGTCCTTTGATCCTGCTCTCATGGAGGCCATTGATCTTGAACTGCTGAGAGACAGATGAACACTTTCTATATATGGAGACATGGTGACATGCATGGCAAGAAATGTGTCAGTTAAAACCAAATAAAACTTGAGGAATGAAATCCAACATACCCAGGGAACTGCTGGAAAGGATTGCACAATTTTCACTGGGAGGCCAGGAGACTGATTGCAAGAACTATGAAAAAGGTAGTTTGAGCTGTCAGGAGCTGGTTGAATATTGGAATTGCATAATGTGCAATCGAGACTAGCCTGCTAGGTGCTGAGATTACGCAATGCACACTTTCAGCTGGCATGTTATGCAGGCCTAGGGACTTCATTGCGCAAGTTTATGTGCCAACATTCACTGCCTCTCAGAGATGAGAAAAGCATGAATGGAGGGCACTGATTAGCCAGATTTGTACATTTTCTTGGAGGAAGGCAAAGCCTTCCTTCTCAAAATTGCACAATGTTGTCTGGGCAAGGTAGAGTCTGGGACAAGGTTGCCTAGACTTGTCGACGGGCAACTGAAAGCATATGAAGAAGTGAATGTATGGAGATACTAAGTGTTAGAAGGAGTGAATGATCATGCATGAAAACAAAGAATGCAAGATTCAAAAAATGGAACAACATGCATCTGTGTGAAACGAGTCACTGAATCGACAACCATTCATGCAAAACAATGTCATGCATGCGATAGTAGTGAGATGTAAACAAAAATTGAAATGGTGCTTGTACATGCTAACATGCATGCAAATGACAGAAAGCATTGACTGAAATCAAGTAGACAACACTCACACAAGCCAAAACACAAAAAGGATAGAAATGCTGCAAAAGACAAGTAAAGCGGACTTACCCGGAAATAACTAAGCTTGATGTGCCGAAGACTCCTGGATGTGTTGTGGGATGTTAGAGCTCAAAGATCAATGTGAGGAATGAGCTCTGAAGCATCAAATAAATAATTTTTAGGCTTATGACATGCATGCCACAAATCTAGGAAAAAGCGACACTTGGAGGAAAGTTTCTAAAATGATCTTTGCCTGTAACCTCTAGCTGCTAAAAATAGATCCCTAAAATCGAGGGATGCCTTTTGCATGTAGCTTTTTCTATTTTGTGAAAAGGAAGCCCATGCAAGCAAATTAGTTTTTCTCAGTCCCAGAGGGAACCGGTAAACCTAAAGGCACATGTTAGGAACCTACTTCATTGAGAGAGATTTGCGCAATTTCTTGGAGGAGATAGGTTGGCTATCAAGAGGGATTGTGCAATTTCTGGGAGGAGCAGCTAACTACTACCCAGAATTACACAATTTCTGGGCTGAGCTGCTGTGCTAGGCCAGATTGCGCAATTTTCTTGAGGAAGGTTGTTTGACAAGATTGAGATATTTTTGGGCCCAGTAGGCTACTAGTCATATTTGTGTAATTTATGGAGGGAAGGTTGGTTCCCCTCTAGAATTGCACAATTTTTTAAGGGAGTTGGTCAGCTAGCAGCTAGCCCAAGTCTGGAGTGATAGCCTGTGAGGGGAGTGAAGAAAAAAATCAGGCACAGGATGGAAAGCTGCTGAAAAACTAATGAAGCTTATGTACTTGACAATGCAACACATGCTACTAAGGATGGTTGGTAGGGAGGCTCCAAAATGAATCTAAGGCAAAATTTTGGAGGGTGGTTGTAGCTACTACAATAGTCACGAAGCTTCTCATCCTCTTTTTGTAAATTTCCTTCATCGTGGGTATACAAGCAAACAAAGTGATGCCACCGCGGGTCAAGTATAATACAACAAGCGACCATCGTGGCTTTTAACCTCATAAGAGCAATGAGTCTTAATCTAGGGTTTGAGAGTTATTTCCTTAAGGGGAAGCTCAAGGAATTTTCTAATCAATGTCTTAGGAAGGATCTAAGTTGCATATATGGATGAGTACACTACATAATCGTCATGTTTCAGGCATTTCGGTGTATGTCACAGGGAAGTGCAGGAGGTGTGACAAAACATTGTGTAACGGATGCCCCCAAATCATGAAGGTAGAATGGGGAGTGATGACTGAGATGCTTTATGAGCTTTCGCAAGGACGAGGACAAACATTGTTAGGAGACCTGCAAATCAAGGACGCACATACAGATACATATATGATATCAAAACATGAATCCACGATATGGACACAACCATCTAGATGATAAGGACTATTTGACAGGATCCATAGTATGGGCACAACCATCCAAATGAAAGGGATCATCTATAAATCTAAGATCCAAGGTATGGACGTAGCCATCCAATATAGAAGGATCATCATAAATGTAAAATCCGACAGTATGGTAACAACCCTTCGTGTAGTAGAAACATGTGTACAATGATGAAGACCACATAACTCCATGCAACCTCAGTCATATCAGATAAGACTCAGGGTCTTGCACTCCATCCCAACCCGACCAACGTACGAATTCTAACATGCAAATGAATGTGTCAAAGTCAAACATTCTAGAAAAGTTCCTGATTACCAGCCAATGATGTGGACCAATAATGACAAAGGTTCTCAAGGTACGATAGTACAAATCGTGAATGTGAAAATGAAACTGAAGTCAAACACTCGTGGAATCATCTGATCGAAGGCCAATGATGAAAACTTGTCGTCGGATGGGAAGAAATTTCCATTAAGTCATGCAAGCTCTAAGGTACCGAGAGGGAGTCTCTAAATCATCTTCCTAGAAAATGAGCTGAAGTCGACAAGAAGTGACACGTCGAAGGAGGGAAATTATGAATCCTCCATCATCAAAACGAAACAAGGAATACAATGGAATGAAATGAATAAGAGCCAAGACTGTAACAATGTGTCATACAATGTATAGGTAGATAACTGCAGATAAAACTTCTCTTGAATATTGGCAACACAACTCTTGAGTGTGGCAGCATTTGACTCAACATAGGACTAAAGGTCATGATGACAAAATGGAATAGTCAAATGAGAGGCCAAAATGGATCACCCAAACCTGGGAGGACAAGTGACTGAGTGAGGATGTCCCAAACCCGACACAGAAGCAAAAGAGTGTCATGTTCAAGAGCGACATGCTACCTATACAAAGTATGTTTCATTTTCATTTTTCCCTCCTATTTCTAGTGAGTACCCCAGTTATTTTTATCACAAGCTTAAAGGGGATAGCATATGCTTTTCAAGTAAGTTCATTCTTCAAATGAATCCATCATAGTAGGTTTTACAAGTCCTAGGAAGGATAAACTCGACCTCATCAAGGTGACGAGTATTTCGTCGTAAAATTTTAACGAGTTCGACGTAATAATATCACGGTATATTTTTCACATTTAGAGAGTTTGAAAAAGAGACGAAAAATAAAAATCCATCATGTCCCTTTTCGTAATTTGTCCCTCGAACCTGAAAACGCAGAAAACAATATTTGATAGAACCTCTTAACCATGTCGACCAAGGTGTACCTTTTTCGTAAATAGTCAATCTTAGCCCTAAAAAGGGGTAAATGTATATTGAGATGATGTCAATTCATTTAATTTAATGAGTTTGAAATGACAAGTCCTCGGCGATCTTTTCATGTTTTGAGAGTCAGAAAAGAGCTTAAAGATGACTCTAGGGGGGTTCCTTTTTCGTTTATTTTTAATGAGTCTAGAGAAGAGATAAAACAAAAGCTCATTTGAATTAGTCAATAATAAACACATGTTCACCGAAATGTACCTGTAACTACATAAGGAAATTCAAGCATCACTAATATTGAGAAATAATAATATAATATTAATAAAATATTTGGAGAAAATGAACTCAAAAGTTATAAATAGGCCATAAGTAAAAATTATTTTACCATTTCACCAAAGTAAGTTTTGAGAGTGTATTTGTGCCCTATTTTTCTTGATTTTGAAATGAACAGTGTGGGAGATCTAGTGCATCATTCCTCAAACTGTCTTTAGCAGGTAAGAGCTCTGTTTGTACTCTTGCAGTTCATTGTATTTTAGGCTTTTTCATTCAAGTTTTTCTTTTCAGTAGGAGGAATTTCATTTTTAAATTGCATAGGCGATCATCACAAGTTTGCTCATCGGAACCATGTTGATCACTCTCAAGCCTAAAGGTGCCCACAATGACATCGTTATGTTGATAAAAATAATCGCAATCATACCGAGGTGGATTTTTTTGAAGGAAAAACCCTCTTTAAAGCAAAAATTCTCAGTTTTGATCCATGAAAATGTTTATAACTTATGTTTAATGAAGTTTTGCAATAGATCATGGTTCTAGGATGGAAATAAAGAGGCCATGAGGCCGAAGACCACCAGGCAACCCATAATCCATAATGTATCAATGATTTGAGAAATTGTGGGTTGCTGAAGTTCTTCAAGACTATAAGATTGAGAGATTGGATGGAATCAGTGCCCTACTTGAGCAGTCTTTGGGACGTAGATTGAGAAATCTTCATAATCAAAGGCCAGGAGCTGGAAATGGAAGAATCTGGCATTTACTTTATCACAAGATTGTCTCGAAGATGAGAGAGAGTCCAACTCTTTGGATCTTGTCCAAGTGGTGAGAGTACCAATACTCTAATAATGAGACATTGCCCAGGTGCTAAAATGATGAGGGGTGGGAAGGTGAAGATAGAAACTATCGATAACCTTCCCTTGAGAATGATACTATACACCATAGCTCATGTATCTGGGATGTAAGCCCTACATGAGAGTTCGAAATTGCAATTCCAGTATGCAGTGGAATGTCTGACTCCAACCATATTCAACTAGTGTGGAGGGTTACTAGTGAATATGAAGAGACAATTAGCCAAGGGTAAGCAAGGGGACCTGAAAAAATTTGGTTTCAGTTTGATACTAGTGACTTTCTTCTTAGAGTAGGTCTCCTTGTTTTGGTATCAGTGGGCAGAGGTACGAGATCGTACCCCCTAGGACCCTAGGCTAGTGAGGTGGAGTGAACTCATGCCCCGAGGAGGAGGGGGTCAACAGATGCATTACCCTCCATAGTTTTTCACTTGGTTGCAACGCCAATTACTTGTTGTGGATGATTATGATTATGCAAGAATAGATTTTAGATGGGATCCAAATCTACCTCTGCCACCAAGAGAATAGTTGACTGATGTAGGTAAAACTTGTTTTTGAATTTTTTCAAGTTTTATGAATTTTTTGTAAAAGTGTAATTGAGATTTAGCTTGTGATAAATGCACAGATGTTGGACTGGAAAGACTACCTGACATGTTCCCAATAACATGACGAGCAACCCATCAGATAGTAGGTGTTGATTATGAGGAAGGGGTGGACCCCTTGATCGAGATGGAGTGCAACTTGGACGTGATTACCCAGGGGATACCAAAGTATGCCACCATAGATGAGGTGCCACTACGATGACACAGGCATACCATAGGAGTGTTAGCAAGACTGCGTCAGATATTATGCTGAGTAATCATAGTACTCTCATGCTACCACGAGGATCATACGAACTGATAGCCTTTCTAGTTGCTTTTACACATTTTGTAGGCTTTGAAAGCCAAGTGTCTTGGAACACTATTTTTAAGATTTTGATGTAAACACTTTGACATACGTGATATATATATATATATATATATATATATATATATATATATATATATATATATATATATATATATATATATATATATATATATATATATATATACACATATACATATACATGTTTTATTTTCTAATTATGTGTTCATGTATCATGATGATGAGATTGGTTTTATAAATTATGAAATGTCTGTCAAGGACATAGTTTTCTAATGCATATGATAATGTATTCAAATTTTGTGGAATATGTTGATATCTGATAAAATCAAAATTTCTTTCGAGTAATCGAACATGTAGATACATACGCAATATTTGTGGACTTCTTACCGAATAATGATTGTTTAACTATAAGACAACGAGTTGTGAATCTAACTTGACAACTAAATCTCTAATGCCAAGAGCAACTGCTTCTGACAATAGTTCAATGATTGCACTATATTCAGAAATATTGTTAGTTGTTCGACCGAGGAAGATACCTTGTAATTCAATCAACTCGCCATCAGGGGAAAGAGTGCCCAAGCAGCAAAAGATAAATTCTACATGCTACGATAAGCACCATTAGCAGAACTTACATAATGACTTGACAACATTTGAAAATTGAGTGGAACACAAGGTAAGTAGAAAAATACATGTTTACAAAGCAAACAAACACACCAAAAATCAAAAAGCGCACACCAATAATTCACACACTAATGTACAAAAAGTAATTACATGAATGTCACGAATAATACTTTTTGAAATACAACCCATTTCAGGGTTGTGACAATGCATTTCCTTCGTAATCAACTAGATCATATGCGCCTTTTTGCAAGACACGTTTGACAATATATGGCCCATGCCACATAGGTTCAAACTTTCCAACACCTAATTGATCGTTAGCCTGATCATAAAGGAGGACCAGGTCGCCTTCAGAAAAAGTGTGAGGAGAAACAGTTTAATCAAAATGATCTTTGACAAGTTTATTTTGGGCTTCGATTCACATTGCAACAATGCAACGAGTTTTGTTAAGCCTCTCAAGGTAGAGTAACTGCTCCTCTTCAGGCGAGTTATTAGGAAGAAGGTCGACAACTAATTTGAGCAAAGGAATTTCGCATTCAATCGGGATAATTGCCTCTAAACCATAAACCAACTGGAATGGAGTAAATCTAGTGGCCGTCTTAGAGGATGTTATGTAATCCCAAAGAGCTAAGAATAGCATCATATGCTAGTCCTTTTTGTGCCTCCTAATGGTGCATTAAAGCATAGTAATCAAAACTTTATTAATTTCTTCGTTATTTATTGTAGGTAAATACTTCCTTTCTTCGTTAAGTAAGGGTTTCATAGGGGAACCATAGCCCCTAAGGTCCTTATCTTTACTAGGCCACTTGGCCATTGGACTGTGGATAATAAGCAGTTGAGCTATCATGATGAAGGCCCAACAGAGCAATCAACTCCGCCATCATGTACTAACAAAATTGTGATCCATGTTCAGTTACAATGGCTTGAGGAACGCCAAAACATGCTATGACATGGTTGAAGAGGAACTGAGCAGCAGTGATATGGTCAGCATTATATGTGGGCATCACCTTGGTGCATTTCATGAAAGAGTCGACGATGACGATAATATAGCCATGCCCCCTAGCTGAGCGAGGGTTACATGTCATGAAGTCTGGGCCCAATTTAGTAAATCTTCCAATGGTAACTACGGGGTGTAAGGGTGTTCGAAGGGTGAACTCCTTGCTGTTAAAAATTTGACATTCATGGAATTTATGAACAACCAGAATACAATCTTTAAAGATGGAAGGCTAGAAATAATCAGCGGAGGATTTTCTAAGTAGTGGCATAACCTGACATATGAACACCACATGCCCCAGAGTGGTAGTCATTCAAGACCCGTTCAACCTCTTCAAGTGTTAGACATCTACAAAGAATAGAGTCAACGCCAACTTAGTATAATGTATCACCAAGAATCCAATAGGGTTGGGACTGATGCCAGATGTGGTGTCGATCGGATCGAGACAACTCAGATTGGAAGGCTTGGGTTTGAAGATAAATGATAATATCTCCATACCACAGGTTAAGACCACTAATGAGAAATAAATTTTCATCAAGAATCTGCTCAGTAAAATCAGTGGAAGTGCTTGCAGACGGAAAGGCACATATCAACTCGGCGAAAACAAGTGATTTCTTTAATTTGGAAGTAGTAAACTCCTATAGGACAACAATCCATTTGGAGTATTTTCCCCCAAGTAATTGACGAGTCAAAATATAGGTCATGGGGTTGCAATCGGAAATCATCATGGTTTTCTGTAAATGGATATAATGGCAAAATATTTAGACAACATGGACTGATGCAAAGGCAATTTTCTCAACATGGGCATAACGAGACTCAGTGTAAAGGAGATTTCCACTGAAATACTAAACCACATGTTCATTTCCATCATTGTCATCCTGAACCAACACCATAGAGATGGTACTATCAGTTGCAACCAAGTATCGGAAATAATCACGTCGATAATTAGGGGAATGTAGTAAAGGAGGACTGATAAGCATGCTTTTCAAAGCATCGAAGGATTTCTGGGAAACTTCATCCCAAATGAAAGGGATCCCCTTTTTAGGCAAATTAGTAAAACCCTTGGCGAGTTCAACGTAGTTAGGAATGAATTGACGAATAAAGTTACCCTTTCCTTGCAGGCTTTTCAATTAAAGAAATGAGCTAAGAGGGGGTAATTTTACAATAGCATCAAATTTTAAAGGATTGATTCGGATACCTTCGCGGGACACAACAAAACCCAAGATTCGACCATATTCAACACAGAAAATGCACTTGTGTGGATTGAGACGGATGTTATATTATCGACATTGTAGAAAGATGGATCTTAAGTGGTCTGGATGGTCATGATGCTTAGCAGAATGGGATGATAAGGTGTTAAGGTAAGGTTGAACAATGTGTTGAATATCATGAAACACATAAGGCATTTCTCTCTGGAAGGTAGCACCAACATTTTTTAAACCGAAAGGATGATTCTTATAGGAAAATGTGCCCCATTGATAGATAGAGGCCATCTTATGTTGATCAACATGTGAGATTTTGATCTGGTTGTAACTAGAAAGCCATCCAAAAATGACAAAATCTCACTCCCATCACACTCGCCAATGATCTGATCGATAAATGGAGTGGGATAGTTTTCTTTTGGACATGAGCAATTTATCTCGCGGTAATCAACACAGACATGAATCATGCCCTACTTTTTAGCAATAGGGAAGATGTTAGAAACCTAATCTATCAATGGGATTAGATAGATAAATCCAAATTTTAAAAGTTTCTCAACTTGCGCCTTAATAGAAGCAACCTTCTGAGGATGCACTAGACGAAGCCATTGGCGAATAGGCTTTGCACTAGGATACACCACGATTACTGGATCAATACCAGACATTTCCTTGTATGACCATGCAAAGACGTCTCAAAATTCTTTGAAAAGTTTAATGTAAACCCTGATCTCATTGGGAGAACAGGAAACCCCAATATGAACATTCTCAACAATTCTAGGTTTAATGGAAATGTCAAGAGGCATGGTTGTAGTAATGTTTCTCATATTACCTTAGACATGACTTCATGCATTAAAACAAGTGTTTGAAGTGGATGTTTTGGGCTATGAGAAATGAATGCTTCAAGACATGAAGGCATTTGACTAAGCCTGGGAAGAAATGAAGAACGATGATGGAGATCATTCCAAGGAGTTTTGTCAAGAGACATAACGTCAACGATACTCTCGTTGGTGGGGAATGTATCATTCAAAGGAACCAGAGAATCTTGTGAACCAAGCGAGGGAGATGGCATGTAAGTATCTAGGGTGATATTGAAAATAACATGAATTTTTGAAGAAGCCATTAAAGCCAAGACAATTTCTTGATATGCTTATTCTAATGTACTCAACATCATAGAATCACCAAATGAATCAATTTGATCTAGATTAGGAGTAATCCAAGGATCTATGGAAACAGATATCGTATTGATCAAAGTGATATTCAGAGGTGGGAGAGTAAAAGTACCCATTAAAGAAGAATATTTAAAAAGACCTACCCCCACACTCTCATAAGGAAGGTCGGTATTCCCACATATGAGACATTGTCGTTCGATGTACCGGAAGAGAAAAAAGACAGTTGGTCGATGGTGAAAATTTTTCCTTCGTGAGGAAAATGAAGCACCTGAAACAAAGAAGAAACCACACAAAACATAGTGTGTTTCCAACTTTACCCCAGAAGAAGGTTGTAATTGAGATTCACATCTACAACTTCCACTTCTAGCTCAACGGTCTTTCCTTCCAACATGATAGGCAGGTTTTTGAGAATACCATATGGATGGGAGCCTCTTCCATAAAGGCCTCCAAAGTGTTCGGGGACTGATTTAGAGGAGGAGAGACAATGGCCTTCCAACACGAAATAGACATGATGTAGGTGGAAGCATATTCATCAATAAATGTCTGATGAATCATCTTTCCTTTAATGATAACTTGAATCAGAAAAGAAATTTGATTAGGAAGAGGAGGAATGTGGTTTTGAATATCAAAGGTAATTAAACTCGAATCGATAGGGTCAATGGTGCCTATAACAGACAACAATGACTTCCGTTGGGTTGGACATGTTTGGAGAACTTCCAAAGTAGACATCACCTAAGGTGCTTGAGCTAAATCCTTGACTATATTAAATGTTGTGCATCTCTAGCATTCAGATTATGAGATGATTTCAGAAGCATACCTTTGGGAGGTGGTCAGATTACAAATTCATTTTTAGGATGCTCAATATGGAGTGGACCAGAATTGGATGGAGTGGAAGTAGAAGGTATATCAATGAATTATTTCTCCACTGAATAGTTCTTTGTTCAAGTAGAAATAGAAATAGGAGATGAACCTTGCATCATGGAAACTTGGGAACTAGAGGAGGCAAAGGATTGCAATTGGTCTACCAATTGCATCTATTGAGATGGAAATGGTTCTTTCAAAACAACTATAGTCCCTTTCAATAAGCAGTTAACTTCAACACGTCGGGGACAATCCTTCGTATAATGGTCTTCCTCACAAATGAGGCAAGGATATTTCAACTTTTGCTTGGAAGCATCATCAACAGATGATTTGGGTGGATCCTGTTTCAAGGTATTGGTTTTAGCTTTACCTTTTCCATTTTTCTTACCTTTTGAGGCCTTATCTACTGCGATAGACTGAATAACATGTACCTTGGATGTTTTACTACGATTTGACAAATTTTTCGAAGGATTATTGGAACCAATGTTTGAAACAGATTTTTGCTTCGAAGAAGTCTTAGTGGAAGTTTGAGACACTGAACCAATCACACCATCAATAGGTGGTAAATCGGGAGAATTTGAGGCTACCAGATTCGAAGATGGTCTTGGAGCATCAGGGAACATCTCATATAATGTGCCAGATTGGGAATATACTAAGTCTAGATGCTGAGCACAGGCAATAGCTTTGTCCTCGGTAAGACATCCACCCATTGCTATATCTACAACACTTTTGTTTATGAATGATTTCGTGAACCATTTAGTTAAAAACTCATTAGGAATCTCGAATTTGATGAGGTGACATCGACGTCTCCATTCATGGATATGATCAGAAATGTGGGTTGCAGTATCTTGATTCAGGGATGTGAGAAAATGGGTGCCAATTTCATATTGAACCGGCAATTGAAAGTGGGTGAGGAAGGCCATAGCTAAAGAGTTAAAGTCAGCATAGGAAGCTCGAGGCAACTCGATATACCATTTTGTAGTAGCACCTATTAAGGTTCTCTGAAATAGGCAGAGAGTGATAGAATTGTCAACATATGAATTTGAAGAGAACCATAAGTGATATGTCATCACTTGGGCTTGCGGGTCCTCTTTATAATTTCCTTTGAATTTAGGGCAATCACATGGAATTTTAGTTGGAACTAGAGGCCAATAAGGTGAATGGAGAAAAGGATCATTTGTGAGCCTTGAGACATCAAGCAGTTCCAACGTAGCCAAAAAAGGCAATTGTGGATTTAATAGCATGTAGGGCCTTTGAAGAGGCCCAAATGGCATATTCCAACCTTGCTGGTAAGGATTCTGCCCCCACAGTGGAGGATTTTTACCATACAAGATTTGACGTTTCCCCCACTGAGGGGTACCTTGACCATAAGGTGGATTTTGTCTAGGGTAGTTTTGATATTGACCTACCACAGAACATTGATAAGCATTATACATGACATATACATTGTAAGGTTGTTGGACCTGTTGACCTTGGACCTAAAGAGATTGGCCCTTTTGTTGCCGGATTTGACCTTGTATTTGCAAGGGATGACCTTGTTGATATACATATTGAGCTTGCTGTAGAGGTTGACTTTGTTGCTGCAAAGGCTGAATTTGCTGCTGTAAAGTTTGGCCTGCTGCTGCAAAGGTTGGCCTTGCGGATACAATGGTGGAGTAGGCTGTTGAGCAAACTAAGGTTGCTGCTACAAAGGTTGTTGATACTACTACAAAGGTTTCCCCTGCTATTGCAAAGGTTTCCCTTGTTGATGTAATGGTTGCCCTTGCTGCTGCAAAGGTTGTTGACAGTTCCTTGGGATATACCCCAAGGGTATTGGTAATTTTCGAAGAATCTGACCATATCCACCAGGAATAGTGGATTGAGTAGGTTGGACATAAGCTCCTGCTTGTGGAGTGTAAGATAGATTGACCAAGACTTGTGCACCATATGGGACATAAGCCTATTGGAGTGGAATCTGAGCCATATAAGGTTGTTGATACTGGATATTACACAACCCGGAAGGACTAACGGGGTTAGGAATACCACCAGAATAAGGTTGATTGAGTCCAACCATGTGAGATTGTAATCTTCTCACATGGGTTTCACCTGAAACAAGAGGAATGTTCAGATCCCCCCCCAGGTGGTAGCACATTCTGTCCACATGACGGAGGGGTGGAAGAATTGATAGAAACCTGACCTGAAATAGTCGGTTGTACTGGAACAGACGGTTGAAACAACGGTATAGGTTGCGATAGAATCATAGGTTGAATGGGAACTGACGTGACAATAGTTTGTACAAAAACTTGAGAGGTCAGGTTTGGAACAAATGGACCAGTAGTAGGCATGGAATTTGAAGACCAAATGGGATTTTGATACAAGGATGAAGCACTAAGAGTTCCTAAAACTAACTTGTCTAAGGTTCTATAACTAGGTGGAAACATAGGCCACTGGTTTCAGGAAGTGTGTGAGATCATACTCTTCCTGTAAATGGGAAGCCTTCTAGAGGAAATTCATACCCTTGTTCATCATTGATGTGAGGAGTATGAGTAGCAGAAACTTCCAAATGACTCAAAGAAGAGGTTGAGATCTCACCTTTTGAATCCATGGGTGGAAACAATTGGCGAGGAGGAATCCAAGATGTACGAAGAAATAACTCCAAAGGAAAACCAGGTTGATCATAACGACTATAAGGATGCTGAGGATATATCACAACAGGATCAAGTAACGGATTTGGTGGACATAAGAAAAACGTCTATGGACTCTCAGGGGTTTCTGGATCAGATTCTTAAGGCGACAAGGAATCTGAAGGTGGTGGAAAAGAAGAAAGGGGTTCAATGGTCCGGACAATCCCAAGTTCAAAACCTTGAGCTTCAAGTGATTGAGGAAGTTCTGGGTGAACTCCTTGTGAAGACCCTTCAATATCAAACAACAAGGGGGAAATTTGGGGAGGAATCAATGGTTTAGCCATGATGACTTTCTCTCAAGAGAAAAAAAGGAGAGGAGATCCATTGAGTGCTGATTAACAATAAAAATTACAAGGATTTACTCAAGATTGGGCCAAGAAGCTATTGCATGGGTTCGACATGTTATCGGTGGTAGTTATTTTTAGAATTTGGAATAAAAAAATTTCCTTTTCATGTTTTAAGATTCGAGAAAAGGATGAAAAGGTGACTCTAGTCACTTCGCTGGTTTAGTGAGCTTGAAAGGACAAGTGCTCGATGATCTTTTCAAATTTAAGGAGTCAGAAAAGATTGAAATGACTAATTAGGATACTTCAGGAAAAACGTTATTACCAAGTAACTGTGAACTGCAATATACACCTTAGAAAATAAATTTAATAAGGACTTGACATACATGTAGGAAATCTCCCCAAATGTTGTGTTCGGTGTATGATGTTTACAGGGCAGTAGAGTCAACTTCCTACGGATAAAGCTTGTAACCTATGAGGGTCTCCCTTTATATACTCAATGGTATGGGGAGCACAAGTTCGTGCTAGCATTGTCTAATGTGAGAGAATTGCAAACGACAACTGCTGAGTTTTATAGATGTCTTAACACATATCTAGCCTAGACCACTAAGTATGAGCGTTAATGTTTCAAATGCTCCTTAGGTTACTTGAGGTAATTTTTAAGTTTATGTTTGAATTAAGTTTTAGTTTTGAGGGCTCAACGATGTCATATGTTCCTAGAATGCAACTAAATCAGATGAAAATGAAACTTTTCATTCGATGAAGGCTATTTTAACAAAGGAAGATGAACAACCAATCAATGAATCAAACAATCCAAAAAGCATCAATACAATTATTTTCAATGTAATAAGTAAAAATGAAATCTAATCTTTCATTCTTCTAACAAATGCAATGCTATAGAAATGAAAATATTTTTCTTTTCATTAAATATGCAATCAATGCAAACTAGTGCCAAAGAGCAAAAGAAAATGCAAACAATTCACTAATCATGAAAATCTCTTTCACTTTTCGATTTGAATGCAAGAAATGTTTCAAAAAAACTTCAATGATATACATTTCACTTTCTGAAACACAAAAATAACTTTCTTTCGATTCGATCAGAAAACAAACAATTTTGTAATATATTTCTTGCTAATGGAACTAAAGTAACTTTCAAAGAATCTACTTGATTCAACACGAATGAAAACAAATTTACACCAAAGAACCAAAAGTGACTTGCAAAATATGTCCAGATGCAAAAAGACCCTTTTAACAAAAGTAATTGATCTCTAAAGAACAAACCAATAAGTGAATGAAGGGTGACCTAGAAACCCTAGGAACCCTAGAAAGAAAATCAAGCTTCAAACACACTTAGACCAAAACAATAGGAAATTACAGTAAAAAAAAACATGTAAACCAAGAAAATTGCACTATAATCACACTAACATACCACTGCTGGAAGGTAAAATACTAAAATCAAGAAGAAAAATCCTAATTTTCTTTAACCTCTAGGATTATTGCACCTGTCATAGGAAAAACAACGATAATCATGATTGTGATTAAAACATCTGCAATGTCATCATGATTGTCAGGGAGAAAACCATGATGGTTGAGGAAGATGAGACAAAAACAAAAATCTTCAATATCAGCAGAAACTAGGAACCTTCAAGCAATCACGAGTGAGTGAAAAAAGTTGTAGACAAACAAACAAGCCTAAAAATGAAGGGTTGGTAAAAATCAACACAAAAGAAGGATGAAGGATTGAATGGAAAGGATCATAGCTTCCTCAAAAGAGTCACCATTTTGTTGTCTAGGTAAATACTCTCTATGGACAGAGACAATCCATTCAGCCCAATGAGTGGGACTAACGACCTACGTGACAATCTACCAGACACTTTCCTAGGTTACAATTGAAAAGATAAATGAAGAAGATGGCCTATCTCATTTTGATGCTATCTCGATCTCCTTTATTGAAGACCTTGAATCACTTGTTTCACAGGCTCCTTCCTTCTTCTCATAACATTTATGCACCTGCACAAGAGATGAAGACACAACAAGGCATGCAAATACAAACAAAATATTCACAAGAAACCTACTTAACTGATCAAGGAATGTTAAGATAGATGATACATGAACATACACATCAATGGAAAGTGAACCATTAGTTGTATATTAATAGGAAATAATGGTAAGCATGCAACCAATCCTTGATGTTGATAAGCTCTCCTTGAATGAATGTCCAAGTCCAAGCTAAGCTCTCCAAGCACTCCTTCTCCAAGCCGAATGAGTAGCATATAGGCACAATCTTAGCATAAGGGTGCAAATAGACATAGACCAACCATTTGGGAATGGGAGAGGATGAATATATAGGCAGGGAAAGGGAGTTATGATCTCTCCAAAGATAGGAGTAGGTCCTCATCTAAAGGAGGTACCTCATAGGGATAAGACCAAGAGGCTAAGTTGGGAGAACTCGACCTCATCTTTGTCGAACAACCTCCAGCTTGCTGCTCTGGAAGCTTCTAGATCACGAAGCTTATAATCCTCTTTGGGAAAATTTCCTTTTTGGGATCATCGAGGGTATAAAAGTAAATAGAGTGATGCCATCATGGGTCGAGTATAATACAACAGGTGACCATCACAGTTTCTAGCCTCATAAGAATGATGATTCTTAATTTAGGGTTTAAGAGCTATTTCCTTCAGGGGAAGCTCAAGGCATTTTCCAATCGATGTTTTAGGAAGGATCTGAGATGAATATATGAATGAGTACACTATATAATGGTCATGTTTTGGGAAATTTGGGGTATTTCATAAGGAAATGTAGGAAGTGTGAAAAAATACTATTAACAATCAGCCATTGAGTACCAAAAGAAATAGAAAAGTAGACAAAGTTGAGCATGTATTTAGTGCTCTCTCTAAAGAGGAAGTGGAGGAGAAGTGTACTCCAACCATGCGCAACTGAGAGAAAGCTCAGGCATGGGAGAGGAAACAACTTGAGGGTAAAGCTTCTGTTTGGACTTAGCCAAAGAAGGTTTTGAAGAATAATGATAACAAACTATTCAAGGGGAGAAAAACCTATATTTCTCTTCATTGGAGGAAGAGAATGGCCTCCAGGGAGGTCGAATAAGTCACATGCAAGAATTTAGAGGGAATAAAAAAAGAAGTGCATTTATTGAAGGTATGGTTGAGTCCCTCTTGTTGATTACAATAATGACTTTCTTTACCTTATGTATCAACATTACAAGAAAAAAGGATGAGATGCAATAGAAATGTGCAATGAAAAAAGGCCAACCCATACCTAAGACGGCTCCATAGGATTGGTCCCCATGCAGATGCAGAGAGATCAGAATAAGGAGAGAGAATTATCTCACGGGGAGCTTCTCGAGTTTCAGTAGCAAGAAATGATCATTTTCAGTCTCATGAAGAAAGATTGTTAAACAAATGAAAGGTTCTCATATTGGGTGAAATACCCTTATTTCATTTAAGTCGTGAATTTGATTATGTCTAGAAATCATGTGTTCATGAACACAATGGGTACTATATTTGAATGTCCCTTAGTTTTCAATTGGTATTTATTTTTCAATTGCTAGTTTGGGTTCATATAGAGTTACATTTTGTTCGAGTGGGTATTTCCTTTTGAAAAAGGATCTATTATATTTTTCCTGTTACATACTCCAACTTGTATCAACCTTTTAGTGAAATTGGTTTTAGTTAAGTAGAAATCCCTCAAAGCAACAAAAATAGTGAAGAGGAAGTTGAAATGCATCATTAATGGGTGGTATTTGGAGCAACAACAATACCAGGAGCAATTTGAATTGGTACAAAAAATGCATTGGAAGAGAGAGAAATCAAAGGCCATTGTAATAAGTCATGAGTAGAATATGAATAGTCATCAGAGGTGAAGAGTCACGAGGAAGCTCAAATTTCATGATTATTTGTAATAAGTATCGCCTCAGAACTCAAGCTAAGGGTTTTGATTCTTGGAGCCTTGCCTTGGATTCTCTTGTATCATATAGGAGATATATCATTCTGTGGAGAAACGAGATGTGGCTTCATGTTCCAATATTGGATATAGTGTTTCATTCATGTAACAATGTACTTGGGATGCTTTTCTCTTAATGAGAAGCTCTATGAGCCAACATTTCTTCATACATGTATCATAGACATAGTTGGGATTATTCTGGTAATGTTTCTGGTATATGTTGCTTTAATTACATACTAAGTGAATGAACTAATTCATTTCTTAGATATGGTTATTATTGAATAAGTTTTGTGATGACTTAATGATTTTTGTTGATTATGAAGAGTAATATGCAAATAATCAAAAATCCTTTCTCTTCCCTCTCGGTTCCGCCTTTAGGATATTACTATTACTTTTACAACAGGTGGCTCATTTTCCCCTATCAATCGTGGATGTTCTGTCGTGCATATTACATAGAGTGTCTCAAAACACTCACACACTTGCTTCCCTAAAGAGGTTTTTAATTCTCTTAAGTGTATCGTAACCAAGGCATATATTTAAACATTTCCAATAATGGTTAGACCATATGATTGGATGGGACTTCTACACCAAACATCGTGAGGTATAAATGGGAATTCAATTCGGGGAGATTGCCTTATAATGTTGGTGGCATCCAACATCGTGAATAGGCTGGAAGGGTGGACTTACAAGCTTAGAAGGATACTGAGGAGAATAGGACCAAGGGGAGGGAATCGACCAAGCTGAGTGAGATGGAGGATACCAAGGTTGATAGGGTGCATTCTAGTTTGGATTAAAAGAAGGCTAATGTGCACCTTGCATATCTTGTTGGTATGGTTGAGGCCCTTGTGCCTTCTCTAGTTGATGATCAAAGCTTCTCCAGGTCACTTTGTACCCCTTGATATATAAGTTTTAGGCATGGAAGAGAGGGGAATTTATCAGTTGCATGGTTCTCCTCACAAACATAGTAGACTCTATGACATTTAGTGGGCACTCATTTTTAGGGCAGCTATTGGTGCATCTAGGGAAAAAGGTAGCCATTTCCCTTTTCGCCTCCTCTTGATTATTTTTTTTCTACATAGTATATATTTGCAAGGACAAGTTGTGAAGCATCTCACTCCTAAACTTTTCTATCATTCTCCCTATTTCATGTTTGATTGTGGTTGTAGAGGGAGAAGAGTTGACCATGCCTTTACTAGACCTACATGTCTTCCTTACAACCCTAGAATGATTCTTGCATACTATCTTGATGACTTCATAAGTTAGTTTGTAAGTGTCTCCCCCAAACAATATATTAAGAGTTTCCATCAAATCCTCCCTAATCCCTCAAAGAGGTAAAAACTTCAAAGATTTTGGGTTAAGGGTATCGTTAGCTCTTCTGTAGTTGGGCTGAAATTTGTGTTCATAATCCTCTAAGGATTCATTTGGCCCTAAGTTCATCCTAAATATATATTAACTTATTTATCTTGAGCTATAGTAATCCCTATATTTTTTTATTGAAAGCTTGTTTCATTTGAGCCCGGGTGGTAATGATGCCTCCTTCTAGGCTCATGAACTAGCACAAGGCTACATCCTTGAGGCTGGAAGGGAAAAAAATGAAATTATAATCATCATAAGTGTAATGATATGCTCTAAAAACCACATCAAACTCAAACATGAATGGATCAAGGTCTTCTGAGGCTATTCCATGGGAGTGTGGGGGAGCAAAAAGGCTTATTTTTCTCATTTTGGCCTCCCCACCAATTTCTTAGTTAGGAAAGAGCTCAGTCTAGATGTTCTTAGACCTGTTTTGAATAGGTGATGTGGGTTCTTCTTCCCCTATGGGTTATTCAAAGATTTCAAGATCCTCACATGAAGGATTCTCTAACTCGTCTGTGGTTAGAGTAGGATATTCACAGTCACCAAGAGTGATGGTTGACTGCTAGAAGGGGTGGGGGTTTTTGGTAGAAATTTCCCTAGATTATCCCTAATCCTACAAAGCATGAAATAAGTTTGTGATTTTTTGTTTTGATTATTTTTTTGAAGTTTTTAAGATAAGAAAAATTGATGCAGATAAAAAATAAAAGGAAAAGAAAGAAAATATTAGTAGAAACAACACCTACTTGGACAGCTCCCTGGAAATTACGCAAAAAAGTGATGATTCTTGTTATTTCAACTCCCAACGCTATACCATCTTTAATTATCAACTTGGGGTTCGTACAAACTTAATAAGTGGTAGTGTTATATGAACAGTAGGCTAAGCTCTACTTAAGTCAATTTGAAGTATGTAACATACCAATGTATACAAAGACCACTCTATCAACTGAATCTATATTTGCAAGGAAAGAAACTAAATGAAAGGAAAGTTATAATCTATTTGCAGAAATGGAATGTTATACTATTTGAAAAAATGGAAATGCTACTATTGAAGAAATGTAAATGTTCACCTACTTGGTCAAATGCAAATCCTAACCTACTTGCAAAAATGGAAATGCTACATTACTTACAAAATGTAAACATTATTATATTTGTTGAATGTAAATGTTGCAATAAAATATAGCCTAGTTTATTCATAGGAAATAACAATGCTCGAAATAGAAACCATAGCTTATGAAGCATAGATCAAAACCTAATCTACCTTGCATACATAAAATAACATGTAATAAGTTTTTAATCATTGAATTCCAAAGAAATTATATCTAGTAACAAAGTTCATTAGGTGCTTCATAAGGTAATCATGAAAATCATCACTACGTCATTCAATTCATGAACCTGTCTACTAACTCTAATTGTTGAAATGTGTTGCAGTGGTGAAATGGAAAGTCCTAAGTGGTCTTTGGTCTTCCTCAATCATGGTTTTAGAGCCTAAGGCAAATTATTGAGGGCTGGGAGGTGAAAATCAATCTTTAAGAACAATTACAGTCAAGTTTCGAGGGCTTTTACATGATGTTATACGATTGCCCTATTTTTCTACAGGATTGAATCGGTGAAAATTATGAGAGTGAGAAAGAAAATATAAATGTGTTAAATGGTAGTGGAAGGTAGGAGAAGGTTGTATGTTTCCCTTGCCAAGTTTAGTACCCTTGAGGGGCCCATCTTGCACAAGGAACAATGCACATGGTGGCCTTCAAAAAAACATCAATGTACTCTCCATGAACAGTGTTTTGGAGGAATTTTTGAGTTAGAAAGGAAGGATATGGTAGTAGAATAAGGAGTGTAAATGACAACTCTAACCCTGCAAATAAATAGTAGTACCTGCACATCATAGAAATTCACTCAATTCTTCCAAACAATGGGAGCATGTTAACAATGTAAATTGGTGGAAATTGAAATTACACGAAAAGGATTACTTGAATTTTATTTGAAATCTAACTATTGTGTTGAAATACAGCATATCGAGAAGTATTCACAATATCTTCATCCTTAAGGGACTATACCTCCTAATCTTAAAGAAAATTGTTAAACAAATCACTAATCTATGGAAAATAGATATGCAAGAAGAATGTTAATCTAAGAAAAAACAACTGAATATATTTTTGGCTTACCATTACATTATCCTCAACCACACTTCCCACAAGAGAGATTGTAGATATATCTGCACAAGAAATTTTCATTAAAAAACTATGCTAAGAAAGGAAGAAAATTCATAAGTAAATTTCATATTACAGAGAGACTAGAGCCTCCGGGTTGGGCCCTAATCCAAGTAGAATCAACCCTATAAAAAAAGATCAGATGGAAGATAACAAAATATTTCTCATTAACCTCAAATATTTCTCAAGTACATGACAAAGGAATGAAAATGACAAGTTCAAGTTCCTAGCTCTTAGTAGTCTCTATATTCTCAAAAATATTGAATCCTATTGAGCCCTTAGGCTTCCTTATTAATATATAAATGGCTGATGGCAAGGTTCCATGGAAAGAGTGTTGCTTCCCTCCAAAATACCTAGAAAGGTGGATCTAGCTCCCCGAGATCCTCACAATCCTTAAATGCATCAGCTATTAGTAGATATGAAAACTATGAGTGAGTAAATTCAGGGAGCAAGTTAAGTTATAGGTGAGTAAATGTAAGGAAAAATCCTCCTACATCTTCTCTCACTGATTCCAACGTATCTCTGCATAATAAGTTCAATAAAATGTACTATTTTCCTACACATTAATCACATTAGGCCACGAGATATGACAAACATCCTTTAGTCTTCATAATAAAAACATTATAGTATAAAATATGTTATTAAATGTGAGGAAGGAGGTAAATATATGACGAAGGAGGGCCATATGGGCCTTATTATGTACCTATTAATGAGTACCATCAAGCTAATGAGAGGAAATTTATTTTATTGCACCACAAATGTTTTCTGCAATAGTTGGCCACATCCTTTGTGATTTAACATTAAGATCTATTTTTTATTGTTCAAGCTACTCTTTTTGTGTGTGTGGAACTAATCTCATTCCTCTGTGACTTGAAGGAGATGTTGTTGTTGTTGCTCATGTGTGAGAGTGACGCCAATATACCTTGAATCTGCAAGAATTAAATGATCCTCCAACTACACTAATGAGGCTCAAATGAACTAAAATAATTGATTCGAAGACCAACGTTGAAGGTCTTGTGTGGCTAAAGCATCAAGTGGTGGTATCCTGGAGTATAGAGGCCGCCCACTTGCGACAATTTTTCTATATTGGGCCTCTGGTGAAGTCTCGGGGACTTATGGTTGTTCTTCGTGCTAAATCCTTTGCAAACACTTCATGAGGGAGCAAAGGAATGTTATTAAGGGTTTGAGCACACAAATGTAAAACCTCTTTACAATGACTAGGGTCTTGAGAAAAATTAGATAACTTTGCAGAAAAGATACTCCTACTTGTTCCCAGCTGTGGTACTAATGAAGGGTGAGCATGTTGTGAAATTATTTTCTTTGGCACCTTCTCTATTTCCTATGTGTCCTTAATATATGAAACCATCTCAATGTCATCCATGAATTCAAGTTCTTGCAGTGTTTCTATGGTCTCTTCTAAATTAGAGTGATGGGATGGAACATCAAAAACAGTATCGGAAAGTACAAGGGATTGCAGTGAAGAAAGAGGACTATGAAGAGAAGAAGTAAGTAGTTGAGCAATAATTTGTTCCTCAAAAATAGGTTTTGGTCAAATAGGCTCTACTAGATCATCATCAGGAACGTGCATAATAGTGGAAGGATCTAGAATTGGGGGAGGGTGATTTGACATTATAGTTACTAGCAACTCTGAAGTTAGAGAGGAGGAATGTCTTACACTTGAAACATCAAAAGTTGGACAAACAATAGGAGAAACTATGGAAATAGTGTGTGGTGCCAATAAAGGATCCTTGGAAACCAAAGGGAGAGCAGTAGGCTTAAATGTTATTTCCTAAAAAATAATGGAATCAGGAACAGACAAAGTTCCACTAGGTGTACTTACCAGAGACTTGAAGATAGAAAAAATAACATTGATAGAAGATAAACAAGTGAAAAGCCTATTTACTAATGATTTAAAATTGGAATCAACTGTAGCTAAGTGTTTCTAAGATGATGGTGTAGTAGTGGAAGGCATGTACCATGGCAACAATTCCTCGAGTGAATATGCAACACCTAAAGGGGTTTCCATGTACTGAATACCTAGCCAAGACTGGAATTATTTGTAAAAGGCCTCTTATATCATATAAAAAGGTAGTTTCATAATCTAAAATGTGTGCTTTTCAATGATTTTAGGTGGACATAAGAATTTTTGTGATAATTTTTTAACCACACCTAGTATGCATGCTCGTCTAGAATGGATTGAGGAATCCATATCATCTAAGTAGCATCAATCATTTTGTTGCACCAAGCTTCAAAAGTTTCTTTGTTGAAGGAAACGTTTACAAAGACATACCAGGTTTTCCATGGATCAGAAGAAAGGGCTATAGCCTCACCATATGTATCTTAGACGAAACACAACCCTCAAGGTTGTGCCACTTCATCATGGTGATATCTACAACCAAATACCTGTAAATTAAAAATCCCTCACACTTATAAAACATTTCGCATGCAAATAAGAGCTTCTATACTAAAAACTTGCACCAATTTAAGTGTTCACCTTGTTGGGAACGGGTCCCCTGGGGGTTAATTTTGGGGTACAAGGCCCGAATTTTGTATAAAGAAATGTAAAGTCTTCGCATTTTGTGGTCACAGAGCACGAAGATATCAAGAGTCAAAAAGGGTTTTCTGCCCTTAGTTTAGATAGGTTGTGTTGGTTTTAGAGTTCCACCCTTGGTCCGAAGACCATGGGATTGTATAAAATGGAGGTCTTAGAGGAGTCTAAGGGGGTCAGTCAGTGAGGTAGAAGTACTTGATGAGTTTGTAAGGAGCTAAGAGTAAGAGTCTTAGCATAGGAAGAGACTCTGCAGTTGAGTGCGCAGAGGCCAAAGGTAGAAGTCCACAACTGAGTGCACAGACCTCTGCAGCTATGTGTGCAGGGCAGATAAAGTCTATATTGAGAAACCAAATCACCAATAAAGAGAAGTATTATGAAATTAGTATGTATTTTCCATATGTGTGTGCATTATTTTACTTCTGCTATGAATGTTGCGATTATGATATGTTGAATACTAGGGTTATGAATTAATGCTATATTAATGTGCGAATATATGTATTTTACTTTTTCATATGAGCGCAAGTAAGAAGATATGTTTATGTGAAGATAATTGTAATGCGTGTTAAAGTTAACCAATACTTAAGCTAATCTGGGTAGACACAGAAGTAAGGATAATCACAGAGACACGTAAGCACCCGATCCATCTATTTAGGGTCCACGAAGGATGATCAGAGACTTCTGCGGAGGCTCCAAGGATGAATAAGAGAAGTACATTGATAAGCCCTAAAATGCTTATCGATACGTGTGAGGGCAGAGTGAAGGTCTAAAACCCAACATCACAACCATCTCAAGGTGCAGAAACTTGGTTCCTGCATCCCCCCATACTGCTTCGGGTGAGACTTCAGTTCACGCTCCACGGATTGATGCCGAAAGGGCCAGTAGTGTAGGGATTTTCTTGGCTGGTTAACCTTGAACCTAGGTCAGGGCCCATCAAGCAAACACACCTTGTCCACAAAATCTA
Organism: Pinus tabuliformis; assembly: GCA_031772625.1. Lineage (NCBI taxonomy): Eukaryota > Viridiplantae > Streptophyta > Pinopsida > Pinales > Pinaceae > Pinus > Pinus tabuliformis. The sequence goes on from CM062816.1 coordinate 1,077,337,101, forward strand.
GCTATGGATATGGCATCAAGGGTGAACTCACCCTTAGTGTAGTGTTTGGTTACTTTTCCTATGAAAATGTAGCAGATTTTTTTTTTCTCATTATTGATAAGCTCGATGATAGCTCCAAAACCTTAATGCTTGGTACCATACTTCTCATATAGATTTGTGGTCCTTCTCTTCTTATCACACTTAAACGTCCCTTGGATGGTTGTTGATACATATTCCCTATCCATCAATAACCCTATAAGCTAATGAATATCATGGACATGTATTGGGTACTCCTTATAAAACTAGAGAGAGCCATTATGAGTTTCGTTGATGAGGAAATTTGTGCATTGTGTGACCTCTCTAGTGGTCCCAAACACTGGTAAATCTCATAGATTCATAATAGTAGACACAACCACAAATCTTGATTAATTTTTGGAACAATTTCACCAGATAGGGTTGAGGTGAAATCCATATAGACCTCATTATTAAGACATAGAAATAGGGAAGCGTTAGAGAAATCTTTGTTGACAAGCATTTCTTTCTCATATTTCCTTAACAATTCATCAAGGGGCTTGATGTGGGGATCAATACAATCAAAAGGAAAAATGGAGTTGGTAGCTTGACCCATTGCAAAATGCTTACAACTATAGACTAGATGAATAGGGAGATACTTGTGAAAATTAGAGACAGAGGGATTGGATGTAGATGCCAGGGAAAGAGGCTCAAGTTACTATGAAAATATGAATGAATGATATCGCTTTGACTACCTACACTTATAAAGAACTCCCATGCTACAATAGTGAACAACCCCATTAGACATTAAATTGAATAAAATAACTAAATCAAAGCATGTTTTAGAAATTTATGATGACCACGACACAAGTTCCTAGCATATGATGCAAATGAGAAAAAAATACTTGACACAATAGTCAGACATAAGCAATAGTACAATTGTATAATTAAAATGAAATTCCAAGTTAGTAGATTCAACAATTATAGGGAGATAACTTGACAAATTTGAAAATACACATTAAGTGACTCAATGAACAATAAAAATCCATGACCTCTACCTCCCCGATCACAATCACTTGTAAGAAAAAAAAACATTGTTGACGTGACTAAAATAAATGACTAAAACCAAAAATTTTAATTGATATGACTAAAATAAACAATTGAAACCAAAATGATAATTTGACTCTACCCTAAGACCTAACTTATTCTCCTCGACAAAGAGCAACATAACTCATACAATTTTAGTGGCCATAGTAGATCTTTAGGCGAGCTCCATTCACCCAACAAGGCATGAATATTACATCAAGTTGCATGACCTTAACTGTTTCACATTCATATATTGTCGTAACTATAAAAGGTTCCAATGAATGCATCTGAAGCTTTACAAGATGTTTCAAATACTTGTTGGCATAGAGAAAAACCTAATATCTAACTAAAGAAGACTCGTTCTTAATATGGCGATCATGCCAAGATTTCTTACTTTGCTTCTTCACACTCTAATGGATAAAAAATGTTTCTCTTCAAGCTACCATAACTCTTGGAGGCACCTTGCAATTGAAACATCATCAAACTTTTTAGTGGCTTACGCAATATATAGATTAGGAACAACGAGCCCAACAATAACCAAAACTTATCCGCCATACAAAAGTTGAAAGGGAGTATATTTATGAAACCTATTTGTGGTAGTATGATAATCCCATAATGTAGAAGGAACCCTTTTATCCAAATCATCCCTATTTTAAGAGAACACTTTAGTTAGTCCCTTCTTCGAAATATTGTTGAACGCTTCTACTATTCCATTTTCTTGCAAATGATAAGGAATTCTCTTGTGATTTTGGATCAGGAACTTTGACACTAAGGTGGCAAAACTTTCCTTGATGAAATGAGATCCTTGATCACTTATTGAAATACGTAGGCATCCAAATCTATTTATTATATTCTCAAATATGAATCTAATTGTGGTATTAGCAATGCAATCTTTGACATGAGCTAATTTTTTCCATGACGTTCGGTAATCAGTCGCGGTGATGATATAGTGAGTATGTGAGTATCGCAGAGGATGGTTTACGGGACCACTAAAATCAACATCCGAATTTTCAAAATCTTGCAATGCTCTAAATAGATGCAACAAATTCTCATCTCGAAGAGAAAGCTTTCTAACCCTTTGGTAAACATCACAATTTCTAGTGAACTACTTTGCATCCTTAAATTAGTTTGGCCACCATATTCCTACTCGTAAGACCCTTCTTGCACCAACTTTCCCACCACATTCCCCCCCACAACACCACACTGACATTCCCATAGGATGTCATCCATCGCATGGCTTAAAATACGTCAGCGCAATATATTATCAAGCCACAACTTATATAGTTTCCCTACAATCAACTGATAATTACCTCATCTCACCATCATGTGCCTCTTTAGAGTGGAAAAATAGTAATGTGGACACTTATTAGTTGTTAAGAAAAGGGAAATATCTTTAAAATAATATGGAAAAACTTCAATTTGGAACAAGTCTGCATTAGGGAGTTGATCATCAACAAAACCTCTAGACTCCCCTAACTCTAGGCGAGAAAGATGATCTAGGCCTACATTGGTTCATCCTAGTTCTACAATAACTTTAAAGGATAAATAATGGAATAATAGTAACCATAAACAAATTCTCCCTTCTAGAATAGGTTTTTAGACCAAGTACTTAAATGCAAAATGATCAATAAAAAATTTAAAATGACATGCTAGCATATAATGCCGAAATTTATAAAGTGAATATAACACGATGAAAGCCTCACGCTCAGTTGTAGTATATTTCATTGAATATTAGAAATATTTCGAATGAAAAATAGATAGGATGGTATAAATTATCTTCTCTTAGTTGCATAAGAATGGCACCAAGAGACCCGGATGCGGGTGTCCACACCTGTAATTAAATGCTCCATGGTACAGCCATATGGAGGCAGAATGGGAGGCCAGCCCCCGCGCGTGGAAGGCGGTGGTTATATTAAGGTTTTAAGGTGCAGGACAGCACCATTAAGTTCGACGCAGAGCCGACGGGACACTGCCTTCAGACGGATGCAGAAGAGGAGTGGTGAGGCATTTATGCCTGGTATGTGGGCGCAGAGTTCTAAGGAGAGCAGGGGAGGCGCCAAAAGCCCCTCACACGCAGCAATTATGATAATTCTCCTATTTATTGAGACCAGTAACCACTTTCTGGCTCATCGATGGCAGATTCATGACCTTGGGTATTACAGTGGAGTCGGCTCTCGAGTTTTTGGCAAAATGCCGCGGGATAGAGGCATCACCAGAAGAGGGGGAAGATCCGGCGTAAGAGTCAGCTCGGAAAGGGGCAGTGTGCAGCCCATTTCTCCTGTAAATGAAGCGCCCCCTTCTTCAGATACAGACAATTCTGAGCAGGAATGTTTGCTCCCTCAGGGAACTTATCAGTCCTTCCGTTTTCGATTCCCAAGTCGCCTGGTTCGTCCAGAGGTAGTGGTGAATTTCTCTGTTTTCATAACGGAGGAGGCCCCTAGCTGCATCAATTCGGGCTCCCCCTCCAGAGCTCATGACAGTGATGTTTTCGTTGGGGATATGGAGGGTATTGTCTACAGAACGCGCCGCGATTCTGAGATGTTTGCTCCGAGCGTACTAGCCCAGCCGGCAGAACCTAGGGAGGATTCGGGCAACGATCTGTCCATCCAGGAAATCATGCAATTACCTAATTTGAATGCTGTTGCAGAAGTCTCAGGAACCCAAGCTCCCCCTGATCCTGAAGACGGGATGGTCATCTGGATAGATTCTCCCAGCCAAGGTGACAGCGTTCAGACGGAATCGACTAGCCAGCATACTTAGTTCACTTCGGTGTGAGATCTTCTGTATTTTTGTCTTAATGTTTTCGTATCTAGTGTCTCTCTCTGGTATTCTCAATTTTCAGGCTCTCTACAGTTACTGCTGCTGGCTTCATGCCACAACAGCCAGCTTTTTTTGCTCTACTCTTTATAATGTAACATGGCACTATCCTGTTAGTCGCCATAGTATCTATGTCAGTAGGAGTCTAGGTTCTATAATATCAAGAAATCATGTGGAAGAATGGAGTTTTTGGTACCCAGCAAAGGCGGATAGACAGAATAGTCAAGCCTTCTCAGTTTGCGGACTGGCCTCGGCCTCCTTGTAAAATCTACAGCTCTGTACATATTTTTCTCTTTTAATATAGAAGCAGCATTTACTTAGAAAAAAAAAAAAGAATGGCACCAAGAGGAATATGAGATGCATAAATGTGCAAATTAAATTCCTTATTCCAGTTCAGATAGAGCAGAATTGAGGCATTCGCCAACTTTTCCTTGAGAGTGTCAAATGTAGTATCACATTTCGGGGTCAAATTAAAAGGTTAAACCTTCTTCAACAACTTCTCAAGTAGTGCATTAAGTCAAGCATAGTTGCGGATGAATCTACGATAATAACATGGATGCCCCACTATAGAGCCTAAATACTTGATGCTTGTAGGAAGCGGAATATTAAGAATTACTGTCACTTAGGCATGATCCAATGATACACAAACCTTACATACAATATGTCCCAGAAAATTTCCATTACGAACAACAAAGATACATTTCTTCAGGTTTAAAGAGATATGAAACTAACTGCATCTGTCAAACATATCCGCAATAGATTAGAGGGTTTAAAAAAAAAAAAAATTGTCCAATCATCCATATAAAATTCAAGGAAATGTTAATTTCCCTAACCAGTTAGGAAGCAAATGACAAAGTGTGCTAGCCTAACATGGTTCCCATAGGTTAATGCGGGGAGAATTTAATAAGGGGACTTGATTTTCCCAGGAAAACATTATAAAAGTTTAATGGGTGATTGCTTTAATTTTAAAAAGTAAAAATGTTATGAAGTGACTTTATAAAGGTTAAAAGGGTATAATGGTGGCAAAAGTGGCAACAATTTTATGAAAGATAAAAAGTGAGGAGACTCTCCTCATTCTATTGTTTGGATTTTTTTTTATAAAATGGAGCTTTTAGAGAGTTTTTGGAGAGAAGCTTAGGATTTGGGAAACCCTAGCTACCATTGTTTGTTTCGGTGTTTAAAATATATAATATAATTGCTTCAAGGAGTGGAATCACTAAGATTTCAATGTTGGGATTCAAGGGAGAATATTATTTGTATGAGACATTAAGGTAGAGAAGTATTATCAATTGATTTTCTCATGTTATTTTGTATTTTCTATCTCATCCTTTCAGGTTGAAGAGAATTCTATGAAGAGAAAAGTTCCCAAGATTAAATTTTTCCAAGTCTTCCTCATAAAAAAAAATTTGAACCAGCTATTAAGGATCCCACTACCTTAGCAAGGTAAAATCGCATTGCTATTAAAGAAATCCCCAATACATTGTTTCAAGAAATGAGTTTCCTCTCTAAAGAAAGGGTCAAGTTCCAATAAGAGAAAGGGATAGCTGGGTTGTGATTTAGAAAAAGGTAGAATAGTAATTATAAGAAGCTCGAGTGGCTATGAGAAGTGGTCGAAGTTCCCTTGAGAAGTCTGGTGGAGTTATCATAGTCCTAGGCTAAGTTACGCTTATTGGAATGTGTCCAAATATATGTTGGTAATCTCTTATACAATTGAGTGTGTGCTCATTCAATTGCTCCCAAAAATACACATATTCAGCTTCACTATTGTGCATATAGTGTAAATCCGCGTGTTAAGGGGGTTCTTGGATTGTAGTGGGCCATAACATTCCCTCTATAGTTGGGCATATGCTGGATGAAACAAAAACCAAATTTTGAACTGGTCCATGCAAAAGGTTAATAAAGTTTGTGGCTGTGCATATTCATTCCTAGGAAAACTCATGATTTTTCTTTGCATTGTATGGTTACCTATTGATTCAAAGTGGTTATCACAAAAGGATGATAATACATGAAAAAATATCTGAAAGGTTCCCAAGTTCCATTTCCTATTCACTGTGTTGCAAATCTACCATTTTATGATTGTAGGGTAGAGATATATATATATATATATATATATATATATATATATATATATATATATATATATATATATATTACTGAGTTGTATGTTAGTGTTCAAATGTATTGATAATGGGTTGCATTAATAAATATCAATGATTTTATGTTAAGCATTATGGTATGCGATATTCTAGTTGTTGACTGAATTATAGGTTCAAGATATGGTATCCCAATTGTGCAACTATACTTGTAAATTCAAAAGAAAAGAAAATGAACTTACACCTACAACTTCCATATGAAATATTTGATAAAACTCTTGACTGAACAAAAAACCACTAACTTGGAAAATACAGTTAAATTTTAGAAAATTCCACAAGGGAATTTTACACTGGTATTAGAGCATGTTCTTGGATAGTTGTGGGGTCTAAGAATAGATTATTAATGATTTAATGAGTGGTTAAGGACATCCTCACATCACTTACAAAATATAGTACCTAACTAGAGGGTCTACTCCCATTTCTGAAGAGGAAGAGTCTCCAGGAAAGAATAGAGAATAGGAAGATACCACTAGCAATGGGAAGTGGGTAGAAGAAACACCTAAAATAGAAGAGATAGACATGGGTGTGTTGACAGTGTTGGACCCACCAACATGTCAGGGGATCTCCCCGGTACGAAGTCCCAATTAGACCTTAGACCGTTTAGTGTAGGAGTCCGAGCAGTGGGTCATATAGTAATGCCTTGACCGCGGTTTCACACAAAGGAAATTAAGATGTCCTTGTTGGTAGCAAGCGTGTGATAGCTGCGGCGAGTCAAGGAAGGTGCATGAGAGGTTCTAACACATGGGGAGTGAGGTGAGTGCACCCCTTGGAACCTGTAATAGTAATCGGCTTGGAAGGGAACACACGAGCAAAGATTCATCACTGGTTGGAAAGCAAGATAGCGAGTAATCCAAAGTGATGTTCAAACCAACAACACATCTGCAACAATATTCATACAGTTTCATACAAAATAGTTCATACATAAATACGTAAGTTAAATAACATACATTGCTACAACAATTGAATATTCCAACTAAAATAACAACATATGCATAAAAACGTGCTGGCTCTATTATATTAAGAAGTGTAAGATCTAGTCATACAATACATCCATGTCCAACCACTAGTCCCAATAGTGGAACGTTACTGCCACAACCCCTTGCTCCTCCAAAGCGATATACTAGCTTTGTACAGTGGAGAAGCCAAGGCGCATTACAATACTGTCCAAGATTTCTCTAAGAAAGTCCTATCGAAGCTTGGCTGACCAAAAGCCTATATAATGCGTTATGAGGTGTTATTTATAGCAAAGGGTTGGGTGACCCTTGATATTCCATTTTGAGACCATTCATCCACCCTCATGACTCCTCAACTACTCTATGACTATTACATTCAACTATCAACACTTAAAATTCCACTTGACAAGACGTTACATTACAATGCATATGTGCCATGTGAGACAAAATGGCTTGAGCAAGCCATGCAAGACATCACTAGCACTCAGACCATTGTGGTGAGACCAACTCTTTGACATTCCTGTGATGGTCGAAGGTGATGAGATGATGCCAAGATTGATTTTCTATGACGGTGTTCGTGCGCTCAATGGTGACATCTCGTTAAGGCGAGCTTTAACCTTCGTTGCATCCGAGTACACTGATAAGCCTCCTCTATCCAACTCATCTGATAGCATGCACATGGTTGTCCTTGTGCGACCAGACCAACAACATGTTGATGCATAGTGTCTACACTTCTCTCCAAACATGTGCTGGTGGTTGAGCACATCAACTTGTCAAAGTACATGTTCAACCCCAGTTGGAGTTTCTTCTTGTCTTCGCCTTGGTGAGTGTGTCAAATGGGTGGGATCGCATGCATGTGCACAATGACATACATGCTGCCACATTCCCTTACATGCGATCAACAACACTGATCACCTTTTCTGCTTCGTGCCAACTGCTGGGATAGATCTATAACTTGTACGGGTGCAGTTTCATATGTGAGTGCATGTTGTGCCCCCTGTTGTACGTGTTCCTGCTTCAACTCATTCTCTCATCTATGCACCTCCTGTTCTCCCTTGAGTTGCTGCTTCAGAAATTTTAAGGATGGAAATTTATCTTAAAGTTTAGAAACCTTGGCGAATCCCACTAGTCCATAATATGAAATCTATAAAATGTTTGGAGGTATTTTTGCAAAAATATTCAAATTTATAATATTTTTATATAGTCTATATATAATGTTTTTGGCAATTTTTAGGGTAAAATAATTTCATTCTATAAAATTTGGGCAAATCATTTTTACAAAAAAATGGAAATTAGCGAATCTTTTTTTTGGAAAAAGTATAGAAAATTAGCCCATGGGCGAATATTAGCCCCTAAAATTTTCCATGTTCAGCACATGAAATACCTTTTCTGTTCCATTCTTTGCCTTTGCGTGATCTTCATGTCACACTGTCACCTCATAGCCTGAGTCTCCAAAGTTTCTTTCATCACAAGTGGATATGTTTGAGCTTGCAACTTTGTTCCTCCTCTATGTTGTCAACAACCTTCCTCTTGTATTCATTGCATCCAGTATGATGCCTTCAACTCTTGTTGATGGTGCTGCTTGAAGTGATGCTCCTGCCATCATATCTTGATGTCCTTGTCTATGAAAAACTTAATGTATTTGTGGGTAGGCAAGTTCATAGACACTTGATCAACTGCATCCATCCTAGCCTGTTGAGGATTGAAACTGCACAATGCACAATTTCAGTATGCAACCAGAAAACTACATTTCGTAGTTTCTGGTGCCAACTGGACACTGTCTCCAAGAATTGCGCAATGCATGCCTCGACGTTAGTTCCTGGCTAGACTTGTGAAATTTCTAGAGGGAAGGTAGAGCCTTCGCTTTCGGAAATGCGTAGTGACAGCCAGGCAAGGCATGATCTGGGGCAAGGAAGACCAGTTCGGCCAATGGGTGACTGGATACATGAGAAGTGTGAATGCATGATGAGATTAGTGCAAACAACAAGAGAAGGATTTAAAAAACAGGAAAGCATGCATGTGAGTGAAGAGAGTCGCCGCAACAACGACCATCCGTGCAAAATAGTGTCATGCATGTGACAACAGTGACATGTGAAGGAAAACTGAAACGATGCTTCTACAAGCTAACATGAATCACAACGACAACAAGCACTCATTGAAATCGAGCAGACATCAATCACACAAAGTGAAACACAAAAAGTGATAGAAATGAAACATAATTTATGGAAGGTGGGCTTACCCCAAAATAAGTAAGCTAAATGTGCCGATGACTCCTAGATGTAATGTGGGATGTTAGAGTTGTAAGGTTAATGTGAGGAATAAACTCTATAGCGTCTGGTTCATGAGTTTCGATAAAATCAAAGATGTGACCTACGTGCCACAAATCTAGGAAGAGTGACACTTGGTGGGAAGTTTCTAAAAAGATCATTGCATGAAACCTCCAACTGCTAAAAGTAGATCCCTGAATCAAGGGATGCCTCTGCATGCTGCCTTGGGAGAGGTATCTCATGCATGCAAAACAGTTTTGCTCAGTCCCGGAGGGAACTGGTCAACTCAACTGCACATGCAACAGTCTGCTCAGCTGGGAGGAAATAAAATGCAAATTTCTCGGAGGGAGTTGGGCTAATTGCCTAGACGGATTACACAATTTCTAGGTAGAGTAGCTGACTGCTTCCCAAATTTGAGAAATTTTTTGGCTGAGCAGTCCTATTGGGAGGAATTTCCCAATTTTTCTAGTTAATAGAGACAGGTAGATTTCTGCAATTCTGGAGCTCAGTAGGCTTCCAGATAGAGTTGCACAATTTCTGGAGGGAAGGTTGGTTCCCCTCCAAAATTGTGCAATTTCTTGAGGGAGCTGCTCAACCTGCAGCTGGACCAAGTTCGGTGAAACAACTTGTGAGGGTGATGCAACAAGTTTTGATGGACATGATGTCATTTTTGCAAGAAAATCATTGAAGCTTGTGTACATGACAAGGAAAGACATGCTGCTATGAAAGGTTGGTAGGGAGGCTCCAAAATTAAGCCAAGGAAAAATTTTGGAGGGTGGTTGCAGCCGTTACAACACTTGGCAACACATTGGTACAAATCCAACTTTCTGAATGAACCTTGTTTGTTAGAAGCAAGTCTAACACCTTTGGAAGTATTGTTCAGTCCTCAGTTCGTCTTGGTTTCCACACTTGCTTGATTGTAAGATATAACATCTGCCAAGCTCTTGGTCGATCAACACAATTACAAGCTAATTCAACACCTTCGTTTCGATTGGGGTTGAGGGGTATATTAGTGCACAAATAGTATAGTCGTCACAGTCTTAGTTTCATCTCTGGTGTTGCTCTGTTGCCAATAGGCCTAGATAGTACCTTGACAGAGTCACGCAGGAACACAAGCATCACTCCTTTTCTAGCAAGAATGGTTATTACCCCGACGGAGTTACTTTTATCACCTCTCTACATAGGAATCCTTTCTCTTATTTTGCCTTATCTATTTGTTTTTTTTTTTTTTTTTTTTTTTTTTTTTTTTTTATTTATTTATTTATTTATTTATTTTTTTATTTTTTTTTTTCAGTTTTTCATAATTGGGCTTATCACTTATTCATTTTAGACACGAAAGAGGGATATCTAATTATTGAGAGTAGAAGAGGTTGTTACTCCAGAGAAGTAGTTTATTATATACCTCTGACGTGCCTGTTAAGGTTTTCACCCTCACCTTACTCTACTTGATTGTGCTGAGAAGGGTTAACCCAAAAAAAACCGACTAGAGTTAGTGACACTAGTTAGTGCGCAAGCATTTTGTTTTCACCAAGGTTCATTTCGAACAATACATATTTTGCATCGAATTATCATGGACTAAAAGTAACAGGTTCTTCATACAGAGGTAGGATGACAGATAACCATGTAGTGATAGCTGCACAAGGCCTCTTGTACTTTACCCAGCTTGTTTCAAGGGTAATTCATGGTTTCATGTGAAACTAACCTACGAACGAAAACAAGAAAACAAATAACAAAGCAAAGTAGAAGAAAAATTAAATGCAAAAGCAAAGTGAGTAAGAAAACAAGCAAGCAAAAAAACAAGCAAACAAATAAATAAAGCAAACAAGCATGAAAGCAAGAAAAATGAAAGCAAACACTACTCCTACTCCTAAGCTAATGGTGCATGGGCCTAATCACATGAAGGCTTGGTCTGTGTGCAACCTAGTTGTGCGAACCAACAAATGTGAAAGATACAACAGTGAAAAAAGACACACTATGAGCTTATAAGCATCCACAGAACAAAAATGAGTGATTGCACATGACATGGTGTTTTGCTACACTACATGCAGATGTTGAGTGTATGTGTTCCCTTGATCATGATATGCAAGCAGACATGAGAAAGGTAGACTACTTACGTTGCACAAGCATTCTTCCTGTGTAAGATTCCTCCAGTGCATGAGCAATGGGATCGTGTGGTTCAAGTGTAGGAAGCATGATTTGTGTGTGAGATTGATCCTCAATTCAAATAGATGAGTGATGAGGAGCCTCAGGTGATTAAATAATTTCTTGATCGGAGGTAAAACCAACCTCAGGAGAGTGAGTGCCCGACATAACCATCAGCTTGGGCTGAAGTGTCTCGACAATATTGGTTGCTTCAACTTCATTGTCAGATAGATCATCATAAACCAGTGGCTTCGAAATATCAACTGTGATATAATGGTGATTAGGACAACCACGATAAAAAAATCAATGATCTCATTGGCATCCTCATGATCTAATGAATCAAACAGAGGGGTAGATGAAAAGCGGACAAATTCATCCTCAGTGTTTCTGGAAAATGCAGATGAAAGGTCAAGTGGATTTTCAATGAATAACTTATCCTCTCCGTTGTCGAAAGACATCCGATGTGTTCTACGAGTTTTCAACAATGGGTGCATCCATAGATGAAGATACACATGTGAAATCATGGATGGTAGGTTCACCAAAGATGTCAGGAAAGAATGGAGGAGGCTCGGACGGGAGGGAGTCCTCCTTCACCAAGTGCTAGTGCTCAAGCTCCTAGTCATACTCTTCATGAATGATAGCACATGTTGGTTGTGCAACACCAACTCTGTTGATAAATTGATCCTCGTTCACAACAAGTGTAGAGTTTGGAATGGAAGAACACAAGACAATATCATCTAAAGGATTAGCCAAGTACAAAGACGAAGGTTGAGGAACAAAATGCATATGATAACTCGATGGACTCACAACCAAATATGCATGGAAATTGAGTGGAGTGATGTTGGGAGGATGTAACAATGGAAAAAATGTGTGAGCATGATCTGCCACATCACTCTACAGTGGTGGAGCTATTTGATGAGGGGATGATGGAAAATCACTTGTGACAGTGACCTTCTCCATCTGCGATTGCGTAGCTCCATCACTGAAGAATGTTGAGCGAGGCTTGAGTTCAAACTTTTTCTTGGGACAAGCATATATCTTAAGACTACTCGAATGGGTCACAAATATAGAAAAATTTCATTTGGATCTTTATAGCTCGAAACTGCACATCACGAAAGCGCTATTAAAAATCCATAGGTGATTCATGCGGAGCCTTCCATTGTTGTAACAGTTTTTGGTCAAGATTTGCTAGATCAAAATGATAGAAAGTGTCTTCAATGAGATCATAGAAGTGCTCAAGTGAGTGCACGCTATTAGCGGGTAGGTTGCACAAACACCGATGTAGAGATTCGTGAAGAGTGTATGTAAGCAGCAAGTTGGCCTATTAGTCAGAACATCCATCTTGATCATGAAGCATGGAAAGGAAATCATGTAAGAACTCAGGCTAGGCCACTTCGTCTTCACCATCAAACATGTAAGTGGACAAGAGATCAAAAAAATCCCTCATGATGGTAACAAATTGGGCATATGAAAAGCATCGTGGAGGGAGAAGAGTGCAAGACTCCATGATAGATATGCAAAGGTTCAAACAGGATGAGAGGACACAGCTTGTCATCTGGCCCTCCTTCTAGTGCCAGAAATGTTGATGGTGCTGGACCCGCCAACATGTTAGGGGATCTCCCCAGTAAGAAGTCCCAATTAGACCTCAGACCATTTGGTGTAGGAGTCCCGGCAATGGGTCGCATGTTAATGCCTTGACCGCGGTTTCACACAGAGGCAAGTAAGAAAGGGTGTGACTTATCCCTTGAGGTAGTTCCATCATTATATGGGAAAGGAGCCCAAACTATCATCCTCGACCCCATCTGGCCAAACCATTTACCAAAATTCCATTATGGAGCTTCTAAAGCTAGAAGCTTCGGCTCTAATTTAAAAAACTTTCCATAACATGACCGATGTGACTGGAACATAGCTTAGTTGTACTGGTCGGTGTGGGGAATAGTGCTAATATCTGCACAGTGGCACAGGGAGACAAAGATCATTAGCGTCGGCCTTGTAAACTACGCAAAAGGGAAATGATCTGCGCATGAAGAGGGAAATGGTGCAAAAGGGAAATGATCTGCTCATGAAGAGGGACATAATGGGAGTTTCTCCAAGAAGGCAAAGCATACGAGGTTCACTGTAGAGGTCCTCTAGGATCACGGAACAGGGAGTACAGGGATAGTGACAAAATGTTGTGTAACAGATGCCCCCTAAAACGTGAACGCTGAGCTGTAGTGAGGGATGAAATGCTTTATAAATTAGTGCGGGGAACCAGTTTGTCGTTGGAAAACCTGGAAGAAAGTACATTTACATATACATAAACTGAGATCGTTATCAAAAGATACATGAATCATGGCATGGACGCAACCATCCATAGAATGATCATGTGAATGGATCTAGGTATAGGCGCAACCATTCGTCAAAAAGGATCATAACAAAACCAAGGTATGGTCGCAGCCATCCAATAATGAGAAGGATCACATATGATAACTCATGGTCTGGTCATAGCCAACCATCTGAAACAGACATGCATATCATCATAAACCATGTCAAACCACTTCGCAACCTGGACTTGTGTGATCTAAGTCTAGGGTCTTGCGCTCCAACATGACCCGATCAAAGTACAGATTCTAGCATGTGAATAGATGTGTTGATGTCGAACATGCTAGAAAGTCGCTTGATTACCAGTCAATGATGTAAACTATTAACAAGCACGAGAGAAACCACCAATAATGACAATTTCCCTCAAGTTACTATCAGCACAATTCACGAAATGCGAATACAGAAACTAAAGTCGAACACCCATGAAATCACTTGATCGAAAGCCACTGATGTGAACTTTTCATCGAGTGCAAAGAACTTACTATTAAGGCATGCAAGCTCTAAGGTACTGGAAGGGAGTCTCTCTGTCAACTTCCTGGATAATGAGTTGAAGTTGACAGAAATAGACTGTGTCGAAGGAGGGCCATAATGAATCCCACATCATCAACACGAGATGAGAGGATGTAAAATGATTTTGGATGATACAAAGAATTATAGGTAAGTGTAACTATAGAAGGACAACTCTTGAACATATCAACGACACAACTGGAAGTTTCACAGCTTTTGGATCCATGGGATCGGTGGTCATAATGACGTGGTAGAGATGAAATGGAAGGCAAAAACGAATGGCCCAAAGCCAAGAAGGTCAATTATACAAAGGAGGATGTCCCAACCCGACATGAAGTAGAGAGTGTCATGTTCAAGAGTAAGCTGCTGACACCACTCGATAGATTTCAAAATTTCCCCCCACCATTTCTAGCAATTACCCCAATTATTTTTTAATCACAATCTTGAAAGGGATAGCATATTCTTGCATTGTAAGTTCATCCTTTAGATGAATCTGACCTAGTAAGTTTAACAAGCCCTAGGAAGGAGAAGCTCATGATCATCATGGTGATGAATCCGATGTCGTTTAATATTTTAACGAGTCTAACAAAGGTGTAACTCGGTATCTTTTTCATGTTTAGAGAGTTTGAAAAGGACACATAAAAGAAAACTCCACATGATCCCTTTTCGTACATTTGTGTCTCTCAAGCTTGAAAAGGTAGAAAACAATACTTGAGAGAACCGCTTAACCATTTCAGTCAAGGAGTATCTTTTTTGTAATTAGTGCATCCCATAACAAAAAAGGGGTAAACTTACACTGGGTGCACGACGTTTCACATCCGTTAATGAGTTCGAAACGACAAGGGCTCGGCCATCGTTTCATTTTTAAAGGGTCAGAAAAGAGTTGAAAGCCGACCCCCCATTTTTATTCTCTTTAATGAGTCAAAAAGGGAAAAATATACTCCAAAATCTTTTCATATGAGTTTAACGAGTCGAGAAAAGAGCTGAAATGTGACTCATCGTCATCGCCAAACATCCATCACCTATTGTTGCACAAGTAAGGCAAAGTGTATTATCGAGTCCTTGAGGTAAAATAGGTCAAAAGTATTTACAAAACCTTATATTTTCATGAAAGAATGAATAAAAGGGGAAAAGTAAATATATTTTTACCATCTACCATTTTACCTTTGCAGTGAAGACTTTTTACTCACTTTTTCCCTAGTTTTTTCTAGAGTAGATTGCAAGAGATTAGGGAGGTCAATCGACGAGCCATCGGTTCCAAGTAATAGCTGAATCCCTGAGCTCCATTTTTGTGCCATTCATTTCTATTTTTAGCCATTTTTTTGGATTTTTAGGGAGGTTTTTAAGAATTTTTTCGCCCTCGGTTGGCGCAATTTCCGGGCACAAGATCGCGCCTGCCAAGGGTGATTTTAATAACCAGCCGTGCTAACTGGTGAAATTGTTTCTAAAATAGGTGCATCGATGCCATGGATAGGGAAAAACCATTTTTTCTCAAGAACTGACTGTTAAAACTTGAATTTTATGTGCCAAAATTGATAATTGACTCAAATTATTGGCTTTTGCAAGAGAGAAATTGACGAAAATGATGGATTGGAAGGAAAGAGAACACAAAGATGTTGACACCTAGGCATTGAATGATCCAAATTTCCTGGAGGATTTGAGGGCTGATGGGCTCCTCAAAATTTTCCTTACACAAGGGATGCAGAACTAGCCCGAGTTGCTTCGATACTTGATAAGCCTTTGGGACATCAATTGCGAAATTTTTGTCATTGGGGACCAGGAGCTACAGTTGACAACTTCAGATATCTACTTCATCACTGGAATGTCTCATAGAGGTGAGCCAGTGAACTTGTATGGGTCACATTTGGTCAAGGCAAGCATATCTTCTGTGCTTGTCGAACACTGCCCTGAGGCCCTGAAATTCAAGAGCTAGAAGATAAGACTTCCAGTGTGCGAGATCTGACACTGAGGGTGCTTCCGTTGGCTATCAATAGAGTGGCATGGTTCCAGGTGGAACATGAGAGTAAGAAGTCAAAGTTCCTATATGCTATTGACTGCATAGCTCCTACGATCTTCAATTGGGCAGAGGCCATGAAGATGACCATCAAACGCCAGTTGTCCAAGACCAAGGTGGGGAATTTGAAGCAATTTGGCTTTGGATCAATGCTTGTGACCTTCTTCCTAGAATGAGTGCCACTATTCCAATATTAGTTGACTAAGGTTGATCCTCTTGCACCATGTGATCCGCATATGGCCCACTGGAGTCGTTTAATGCCCAGGATCACTGGGGGTCAGCATATGTCATGCCGACAGGCATTCTTCTCATGGCTACGATGATAGAAGATCACCGTGGAGGATTGGCCATACAATGACACTGATTTCCATGGAGACCCAAATATGCCCTTACCAAATGGAGAGGACTTCGATGACGAAGGAAAAAAATCAAAACTTTTTGATTTTGATGTTTTCTTTAATTGTTTTTGGTATATTCATGCTTATAACATTTCTCTTGTTTATGCAGATGTTGGAGTACATCAACCAACTGGGATGTCCGCGATAGCCAGGCATGTCCCCCGTCCTAATGATGATGTCACCCCTTATCAGGAAGGGAGCGATAACGAGGAGAAGATCACGAGGAACCTCTAGGGGTTGACTAATGGTATCCCAGAGTATGCTCAGATATGAGACATGCCCTGGCAGTACCAGAGGCACACAGTGGGAGTCTCAGATCGGATCCACTGACTACTGAGTTGTGTTGCATGAGCTGTCTCGTGCTACAATGATCACCATGCTGAGTAGTTCCTGGGTCTAGCACATACATATTTTATGAGGCCTGCGTGTCATGGATATATGAGGCCTGCGAGCTGTTGTTGTTATTATAGACACACATTATTTTTTGGGGTTCTGTTGATGCCCCGAAATTCGTTGCAACAACATCGGGGAAACCACCCGGTCCGAAACTTAGTGCAGCTCCTTTTCCGTTTGGAATAGTGGCTCCGACTGGGGATAATGGGACCAGTTTCCCAAATATTATAAGTAAACGGGATGGATGAATGATTTACGATGTAAGGTGATAATAAATAAATAACTAAACTACAAAAGAAATATAATAACTATAAGCTAATCCCGGGACTTATCGATTCATTTGAATACAGCGTTTGATAATTTAGGCTTACTGGCAGGCATATAGATGACACTAACAATAAGCATAAATGTTTAAATCATTTAAGATTGCTCTGCATAAGTAGTTATGCAGAGCGATAATAGTGAATTACTGTACTCAGTCATTTATATCATTGTTACGCGCATGATTAAAAGAGATAACAAATCACAAAACATTCAATAGTGATATGAAATGCAGACTTGCTGTTATATTGCATACATGTAATCAACAATAGCAAAAGTAATAACACAGCAATTCATATAATAGAAAAGAGAACAGATACAGATAATAGTACCATGCAAGCTGTTTGATCAATCCAATATATTAATCGCTATGTCGCGGTTCTTCCTTCAGACCAGAAAGCATTCCAAGCAAACGACAATAGTGCACAATTTACTTAAAACAGCCTTCCAAGTAAAATTAAGAACCAGTGGTCGAGTTTCAAAAAGAATATAGACTGAAGCACAATAGTGCAAACTTCAGCCTTTAAGTCTTTTACAAAATTTTACGACCCTCTCCAAAACAATGAAAGGGTCTATAAATACTATGCTAATCTAAAATATCTAAATATCTAAAACTGAAAAACAACTAAATCGGCATTAACAAATATCATTTTGTATCTTGGTGATTTGGCAGTCGGCGGCGATGTTTCAGTCAGAGGTCTCTTTGCCTTTACTCCTTTGCTGACATATCGCCAGCATTGGCTCTACTTCTGGTGGAGTATTGAGGCGTGAAGTCAGCTGTGCATCATATGTGGCATCTCGAATATCGGCAATCAGGTATCGGAGAGCATCTGTTAGACAATTAAGAGCCGACCTTTGAGAGTGTGGTTTAATCAGAAAAAGCCAGTATGCATCGGCGGTCAAGGTATTTACTCCAGTAATTAACCGCCCTTGTTTCTCCAGATCAGGGTAATTCCTGAGCTCCAGCATATTTGTCGTTGTTATGTTTCCAGGTGTGCATTGTGAAATCATGTTTGCCAGATACAATGTATCATTGACTAGATTGATCATGTTACTGGCAATCATTTTGCATCTGGAGGCTGCTCTTTCTGCTTTCATCATCTGTGTGTTCCATTCCATGAAGAGTATGTCCTTGTATGTTACACAGATTCGGGAGAAATTTGCGGCTTGCCCTTCTGGAGTGTCTTGCCATTCAATATACTCTGTTATATCGTCTTCAGCCTGATCCAACTTACTTCTAGCTTTCTCGATTTGTTCACACACTGCTGTAGATGTTTCACACAGTGATTCAGCTTCAACAAGTTGTTGGCATAAGATCCTGATTTGAGATATCAGTGCGCTGTTTATTCGAGTTGCCTCTGCTCTGAAATCATTGATACTCTTGGCGCTCTTAATACCTTCAAGCTGAGCTGATAGCTGAATTATTTGCTCGTCTTTAGCTTGTATCATCAGCTCATTCGATGCCTTCAACTGGGATAATGCCTCTGACAATTCTTTTGCTTTCTGAATGTCACTTTGGTCTATCCTCAGTTGTTCAATTTGCTGGGTTAACAAATGATTCTCTTGTTGTTGGGCCAGCAATTGTTCCTCTGCCTGAGCTGCCTTATTCCTTGCCTCTATCACTTCTGCTTGTAATGCGTATATCTCATGCTCTTTAGTCTTCAAAAGAAGACTTACTTCGGATGCTTTGTCAATAGTTGCCGCTGAATAAGCTCCCGCAAATTGCGATAGCTTTGTCAGATCTTCAGAGGGATCCAATTCTCCCTTCCAGACCACATTGCCCGTGATTGTTTGCTCAGGCAAAATAGAAGGTTGATCAAGCCTTCGCCTTTTCCTCGAGCGCCTTACAACGGCTCTATGCTTTGGGCTGTAGAAAATGTCTAGAGGAGGAATTTCCTCCACCTGAAGATCAATTTGATCGGATGGGTCTTGAGTGATTACCTCTACATTCTGTACCATGGGTGAGCCGCTGGTTCCCTCTAGAACCGGAGAAGAAGTAGTATTGGGAGTCTTAGAGGCGTCTGAGTCTTTGGAGGCTTCCTTACCACTTATGATGGAATCGAATTGGTTCCATTCTTTAATTAATTCAGGATCAGTAGAGACTTGCTCACTTTGTTTTGTTTGAGCTTTACTTTGTTCTTTCTCCCGTTCAATCCTCTGCTGTTCCTCCAATGCCTTCCGCTGTTGCTCCTCCTGTGCTCTTTGCTGTTGTTCCTCCAATTCCCTTTTCTGCCTATCTTCCAGTTCCTTCTTTGCTTTCTCTTCTTCTTCTCTTTTCCTCTGTTCTTCTAACTCCTTTTGCTTTCTTTGCTCTTGTTCAATTTGTGCTTTTTGCTGCCTTTCTATCTGCTCTCTTCTTTGCTTCTCTGCTTGCAGCTTGTTTTGCCTTTCCTCCTGTTGTCTATCATATTCTTTAGTTGTAACAGGAGATAGGTGTATTTGCTGCTGACCAGACTCGCTTGAGGAAGATGTTGGGGTTGTGGATAATAAATCTAGAGGCAAAGTTTGAAACCTTTGCTTTCTAAGTTTATTAAATTCAGTTAACTCTACATCTTCATATCTTAGTGAAGCGAGTTGTCTGACTTGGCTTATTGAATCGGCACTCATGAACAGGTTGTCAAACTGGTCTTCTTGATGAACAACCTTTGACAGCTTGGCCTGTTCCAAGGCAATGAAAGCAGTCTTTTTTGGATCATAAAGTCTGTTTGGAATAGAAGCCAGGGATATCAATTGGAGTTTTGCTGCTTCCTTCTCTGCATGTTTATAATTCAGCAGCGTATAAACTCCAATTCTTAAAGGAAAAGAGGGCCATCCTCTCTTCTTCTCCTCCTTGAGAGTTTGTGTGACACTCTCAGACATAATCTGGTAGGAGATTTCCCGGGCTAACAGTTTATCTGGGACGTACAGGGGGAGGACATGTGGCCTAGCCTTGCTTCCAAAAACTCTAATATAGGTAAAATGCTCTTCGCCGAACCAATGGGCTACGGCTGGGAGATCAAAAGAAGCTTCATAGGAAATTCTAGGGATAGGTCTATCAAAAACAGAATAGTGAACGGGAACCATAAAACCATTGCAAATTTGATACAGATGGTCTTTGTGGGAGGGTTTCCACAATTTCGATGGTACAAGTGAATGGGTTTTGGGTCATGGGTTGTCCATCTCCAACCAAGGACAGGAAACTCAGAGTTAAAACAAAGGGTATCCATAATGTAAGCAGAGTAATAGAAGGGTGGGATTTTTCTCTCAGTGACTCTGGTTTTGGCCCTAAACTCACGAATAGCTATGACCAATTTATCAGACAAAATAGTGGCCCAATCCATGATTATACTATTGACGGCCGCTTCCATTAAAGGAACCATATCAATATGAATATTTGTAGAGTCATGAAATCCCCACAATCTACACATCATAATCCCAGCGTAGCAATAAGGTGAAGCCAAAGAAGCATTGGAGTACTTACCCGACATATCATGCTTGTGTTTAGTTGGATTCTGTCTCCACTCTCGGAGAGGTTCGGATGGCGATTCATTCTCCTTCGCTAATTTCTCCAAAAAGGCTCTATTATAGACTAGCTCGGGTTGAGGCAAATGATACATCCGTCTCAAGTCATCAGGCTTGAAGGAACCGAAAATCCTTCCATCCTTAGTATGGAAGGTTCTATCAGTGAGAGTAATTTCTTCAATTGCCCAATGTACCACATCAGTATAAGGCAAGACTTGTTCTCTGGCTGCTATTCTGTGCAGAAAGGAGTCAGCCAAATCTTTAAGAGTTGCCTCAGACTTTCTTAGTTCATCCACACTAGCCTCCGTTACTGTCTTTTCTGGTTGTTCTGCTTCTAGCAAATTGTATGTACCTTGCCATGTAGTACCAGGAAGACCAGTGCATGTAGTATCTGAGATTAAGCCTTTCTTTGAAACCATAGCAGCTTGGCCTGAGACAGGTGTTGGAGTAGAACCTGCCACCTTTTTGAACTTCTTTCCCATCATATTCAGACTTCTCTCGGTTGAATTCTACACAAATGCAAGAGAAATCGTAACAAAGAAATAACAATGACGATCCATAACGGGATAGATATATAACTTGAAGCGTGGTGAGATTAATTCTAAAAGTGGCTACGGATCTAATGATTTGAGAGGGCACCGCAGATGCAATGATGGTGATTTTACGGCCTGCAGCTCCATAAATGACCATTACTTAAGTTATTAAACCGAATGACCCCTTAAAGCGTGCAATAGATTTCTTCAAAGGTCTAATCGTAATTGCTCGTTAATTCGAAGGGGCAAAGCTTTAAATACGCATGCATTACCTTATCCCTTTACTTAACGGCATTTTGAAATTTGTGCTTTTGTCAAATCGGATTTAAATATAACTTTAATGCTTTGAAATAATCACCCTTTTTTTTTAGGAGTTCTGGTCATCATTAAGCGTCATCGCATCGCATCGGGAGTGTGAGTGACATTATCATTTGGGAGAGATCTTGGCGAATGCCGATTGCGACATTGTATCATATTAGCGTGCGAACATAATCCCTAAATGCATATCAATTGATTTACCGACTACCGATAGCGATATCACATCGCATCGGGAAAAAGATCTGAACGTCTTATGAAGATGTATGGGATTCTGCCGACTACCGATAGCGATATCGCATCGGGGAAAAGATGTGTGCTTTTTCTGTGTGTGCATTGGCTATCGCCGATGGTCGATAGCGATATCGCATCGGAAAGAACCAAGGTAGCAAACGGTCTTGCGATTGCCTTTTCGGACTTAACCAAAAATTGCTTATTATTTGTCGAAAAAGGCTTTTGTTAACAAATTCATTTGATTATCATACCTTTTTCGAACAAATTCATTAATGCCAATTAAAATTTTTAAAAGGGACCCATTTCATATGTTAATTGTTTGTGATAAAAATATTATAAAATGGGGGGTTGTTGTAGGGCACAACAATTGGCGATTCGCTGGTAGAACCAGTTATCTCTGGACTAATAAATATACTTACACCTTTTCAAATAGAATCTTTATAAAGAAAGGAAATTTCTAATATAACTAGATGTCTATTGATTCTGAATAAAACAGGTTTCTTCATTTGACTTCCTCTTTTTATAAACACACTTTGAGTTTTGAAACGAGTCCTTATTGGTTCATAAAAGTAAAATAGAAAACTTCTCCATATCAGCTTTTTAAAATAAACTCCTCTGTCACAGGTAGAGCCTCTGCTGCCAGCAAACATTCATAGTCTCGGCAGGGTTACCTTTTAACCATGTCATTGTCCATTGTTCCATTCACTTAAGAGTGTGACTAAACAGAATGAATTCAAAAGATATTTTTGTATTTTTTGAATTTCACTTTCTTCTTTGCTTAAGATAAAAGCCATTGTCCTGGTTTGGTGGCCAGATAACGACAATGCCATTCACGGGTAGTAATCAAACTGAACAAGCTGGCTCGTGATGAGACCCCTTGTCTTGAAATTTCAAGCCATTACCCTGTTTGGTATGCAGTTTTGGTAATGTCAGTTAAATTATTTTCCTATGAACATGGTAAGCAGGCTTGTAATAAGACCTCTTATCTTTGATCTTTTATATTTTAGAATTACACTCTGAGAAATCATAAACTTTTAGTGAATGGGATGAACAACTATCTTCTTAAGAGTAAACGGATGACAGGTTTAAGAGTTAAAGATGCTGAAGATGGATTAGCCCCTCTTTTAATATAGATAACCTTTGGAGACTTATTTTGAAAACTCAAGATGACTCATAGAACTTCGTTCAGAGTGAAGTTTACAAAAGTTAGACTGTGATGTTCAGAATAAAAAGATGTCTAATTTCCTAGAAATGATCTTTCTTGGTTTAAGACGCTATTATCCAAAAGTAAATATTAATAGTGTAGTGGCGAGACAACTTTTAATTACAGCGAAAGGTCAATGGAAGATGTCCCACGTCCTTATTTCTACAAATCCTACAAACTATATAAAAACTATCAAACTACATAGAGAAGGGGTTACCTCCTCAATTAAAGAATTTCTTCAAGATCAGACCATTGACAGGGAGAGAATCCCTCACCCCTGATAGATTTTGCAGTATAAAAGTGGAATGGCCTGCTTTTTCGCAGATCTGAAATGGTCCGAGCCACATTTTTTGAAATTTGGAATGTTTACCTTTGTCTTCATGGGCTTTGTCCCATTTCAGGACTAGATCTCTGACTTGGAATTGTTTAGGACTAGATGAGGCCAGATCAAAAGCTGCTTTAATGACTTGCTGATGTTTAGCGTGTGTAACCTTGGCTTTTTCCCTTTCTTCTTCAAGTTTAAGAATTTGATCATATCTAAACTGGATAGAGGAAGAAGGAGTTTCGTCAATAAATTGCACTAGGGCTAGAGATGGAAAAAGAAGATTGGTTGGTACGATTGCTTCTTTTCCATAGAGAAGATTAAACGGAGAGGTCCCTATGGAAGCTTTCTGTGTTATCCTATCAGCCCATAATGCAAATACCAAGGATTTATGCCAATTCTTATGATTCTCTTCGATTGTTCGCTTAATGATTTTGATTAGGTTTTTATTAGTTGATTCTGCTAGGCCATTACCCTGAGGATAGTAATTAGCAGAATACTTTAATTTAAATCCCCTTTTGATAGCGAAATCAATCATTGCATTACCTGAGAAGTAAGAAGCATTATCAAAGACGAGAGCGTTTGGAACACCAAACCTGGTAATGATGAACTGATCTATAAATTCAATGATTGCCTCAGAGTTTGTTGTTTTTAACGGAACTGCTTCTACCCACTTTGTAAAGTAATCAGTTGCTGTAAGAATATATTTGTGCTGCTTGGAAGAAGAAGGATGAATTTCTCCAATGATGTCCAATCCCCATTGTTCAAAAGGCTGTTCAATGTTGATTGGTTGCAAAGGGAAAGCTGGTTTTTGTTGTCTTCCACTGGCAGTTTGGCATTTGATGCATTTCCTTACATATTCGTGAGCGTCCTTAAACAAAGTAGGCCAATAGTATCCAGCATGAATGATTTTATGAGCTGTTGTATCAGCTCCGAAATGTCCTCCTGCTGGTCCGTCGTGTAGCTCCTGCAAAACCTTTTGAGCTTCAGGTTTCTCAAGGCATCTTAATAGGACAGAATCATAGTTTCTTCTGAAGAGCACATCGCCAATAATTGAAAAACTCTTAGCTTTCAATCTAATGGCTCTTTTGTTTTTGTAGGACAAATTGCTAGGTGCATAACCATTCTTTAAATAGAAGATCAGATCTACATATTGAGATTCGGAATCAGGAATACTTAGCTGATTAACTTCTTGGGTTTGCTCTGTATCACTTGATTCCGGAATGTTTGATGCTCCTGCTAATATCCTGCAAAAACCTTGACCTTTAACAAACTTTGCTGGCTTTATTTCTAGATCATATTCTTGGAGAGCTGCGACCCAATTTGCCCTCTTTTCTCCCAATTCCTTTTGGATTAATAGTTGCCTAACTGCTGAGAAAGGAACTATCACTTTAGTATGGGTTTTTAAAAGAAAGGGTCGATAATGTTTGACTGCTTTAAAGACAGCAAAAGCTTGTTTCTCAATATCGGAATAGTTTAATTCGGCGCCTTGAAAGTTTGAACTGAAGAACGAGATGGGCGCTTCCAAATTGTCATCATTCAACTGGGTGAGCACTGCTGCGTAAGATAAGTCGGATGCAATGGTATATAATATAAAATGATTAGAAAGATTTGGAGTATTCAGAGCTGGGACATTGATTATTGATTGCTTAATATCATTAAAAGCTTGCTTTTCCTCTATTCCCCATCTGAAGGTTGAATTCTTTTTAATCATCGTTTGTAGTGGTAGTACAATCTGTGAAAAATCTGGAACGAATCGTTTAACGAAATTAATCTGTCCTAGAAACGACTGCATCGATTTTTTGTTGTGCGGAAAAGGAATTTCAGAAATTTCCTTAATTCGATCAGGATCTACATAAATGCCATCTTTAGATACAATAAACCCTAGAAGCTTACCCTGGTTGAGAGCAAAGAAAGACTTTTTCGGGTTGAGAGAAATACCATATGTTTTGCATCGTTGAAAAATCTGTTTTAAATCATGCAAGTGGTTATATCTCTTTTTAGAATACACAGTAATATCATCGAGGTAGACGACTACTGTCCGATTAATTAACCCTCTAAAGGCTGTATCCATGGCTCTTTGGAATGTCGCTCCTGCATTTATGAGTCCAAAAGGCATCTTTTGATATGCATAAGTTCCCCATTTTGTCCTGAATGTAGTCTTTAGTTGGTCATCAGGATGGACCAACACTTGATTATATCCTGAGAAACCGTCGAGAAAGGACATTAATTCAGATCCTGCTACCGATTGGAGGATTTGTTCCATGGTAGGCAGTGGGAAATTATCTTTCAAGCTTGCCTTATTCAAGTTTCTGAAATCAATACAGATTCGAATGTCGCCGTTTTTCTTCCTGACTGGGACCATATTGGAGACCCAGTTTGAGTGTCGGACAGGGAAGATAATCTTAGCTTTTAGGAGCTTATTAAGTTCCGACTTTATTTGGCCCTCCAAATTCAGGTGTATTTTTCTTAACTTCTGCTGGATAGGTTTTTGATCGGGAAGCATAGGAATAGTATGTTGTATCATAGATGTATCATATGTCTTGAGGTCGTCATACTTCCAAGCAAAAACTTGCTTGTTTTTCCTTAAGAGTTTGATGAATGCTTCCTTTTCTTCTATAGAAAGTCCTAGTCCTAAGTTGATATTTTGAGGAGCTTGATCTGTTCCCAAATTGATTGATTCAAACCTAAGAGTAGAGCTTTGGAGTTTTGCATTAATTACAGGTTTGAACCTATCTTTAATGTCATAAAGGTCTTCGAGCTTTACTACAGGCTTAGGAATCGCGTTATCTTGAGATGTTTCTTTCATTTGAGAATCATGGTCATGCTCTTCAATGATTTGATTGTCATAAGACTTTTCAGAGGTTAAGAATTGCAAGATGTCCTCGTCATGGTTGAAAACCCTCCAGTTAGTGATGTTATCGGGAACTGAAGGTCTAAAAATTAATTCTATAGAAAATCTATCAAGGCTATAGTCTTCGGAAGGGAGGAGTTTGGAAGCTACGTTGGCTAGTAAATCAGCTGCCGAGTTTTGTGATCTTAGAATTGAAGAAATGTTGAATGCTGAGAAATGCAAAGTAAGATCTTGCACTAGCGATTGATAATGCTTAAGGTGGCTTGAAAGGCAATGAATTGTATTTCTTACCTGTTTAACAATGATCTCACTATCACCGAATACTTTTATATATTGAACTTTAAGGTCAATTGCCTTATATAGTCCCTGCACTAGAGCTTCGTATTCGGCCGTGTTATTGGTGCATTCAAATTCTAATCGACATGATAGCATTGTTTTTTCGCCTTGCGGACTAACCAAGATGCAACCTGCTCCTGATCCCTCACTGGACTTAGAGCCATCAAAATACAAAGACCAAAATAAAGGAGAATCAACAAAAATATTTACATCTTTTTGATTTTCGTTGAAGCATTTGGATAAATTGGTTTGTGAAAAATTTTCTACTTGAGATGTACAATGGTTAACTAAAAAAGGGGAAGGTTGGGCAACAAAGTTGCCAAAGAATGATTCTGAGGAATAATTTCCCAAAATGTTGTTGTTGAAGGCCACAGGCTGGTTTTCTTGTTCGAAATCGGTTACTGTGTGAGTCATGTGTTTCTCACGGTCGATCCTTATTTGGTTTGGCTTACCCTTATAGGGGAGCCACATATGTGACCAATCCGTGGAAATGTATCCATGCAGTTTCTCAGACCAATCTCTGCTCAAAATTAAACCATAGAATTTAGGTATGTCAGCAATCAAAATATCTATTCTCTGTACTATTCTGGGATCAGCAGATAACCTGATAGTCACGGAATTAATTTCTCCTATAACCTGTACTTTGGTTCTGTCTAACTGTACAATATGAATTGCGGACTTCTGGGGTTCTATGTTCAGTTTAGAACAAACTGAAGCTGGCATAATATTAGATGAAGCCCCTGAATCAATTAAACAGTTATGCAGATTTCGATTATAGATTTCATAGGTGAGCAAGAAAGGTGGGGTATGAGAATTGGATCTATCTCCGATCAGAACCGAATCGGTAGCTTCGACCATATCTGGAGGGGGTTGTCCTGAATCATTAGCAGCTTTTGAACTGGGAAGAGGAGAAGAGGGGACAGCGTTAAATTCTCTTAGGAGCAATCTCTGCTGATGTTTTAACTTACTTAGTTCAAACATGGTAATGTTTGCCTTAGTCTTTTTCATATCATCAACAATATTATACTCCATGGAGTCAGATACCACTAGTGTCTTGGATGTTGAAGGAGAGTTAGAAATTGGAGGCTGGTTTTGAGGGGCTGCTACCGGAGATTTCTTTGGAAGAACTTTTTCTTTTGGTGTGGCAGCACCTGCACTCCTCTTTTTTGCAGTTGTTTGAGTAGGTTCAGAAGCGATTTTACTTCTTGTAGTAACAGGAAAAGCTTCTTCTTGATTCTCGGTGTCAGAATTTGGGAGTATGAAATCCCACATGCCGTGACACTCAACTACTTCTTCTTCATCATCCGTTTGAGAGGTTGATTCCTCTTCTTCTTCTTCCTGTTCAGAGTCTGCATTAGATATAACATTGGGTGGCTTTGTTTCAGTTTTCTTGAAAGTTCTAAATGGTCTTTTGTTCGAAGTTTCGGCCACCTATTTTTTAATTTCAACCATTTCATTAGACAATGTTTTAAGGACCTTTTGTAAACCTTCCATGTCGTATGGGTCCTTTGGGGTCTTTTTCTTAGAATCTTCTTTAAATGAAACTTTTTTGGATTTTCTATCCTCCAAGGCAGCTTTCTTCTCTAGAGCATTAATACGCTTTTCAACTGCAAGTGCTTCCTTCATGTTTTCAGCTAAGGTAGGTTTGCCAGCCCTGTCAACAAAAATAGCTATATTGGAAGGGAGGGCAGTAATGTACCATTCGCTCCTAATTTGTTCACTTGGTTTCGAAGCAGTGGGGATTTTATTTAGGAGTTTGTTGAATCGAGCATTAAACTCCTTTATTGGTTCCCTATGCTCTATTCTCAAATTGGAGAGGTCGTTTATTAAAGTCGCCAGAGACCTGTCATCTCCATATTTGGTAAGGAACTTCTCTTGGCATGTGGTCCAGCTGGTAATAGAACCAGAAGGTAAAGAGAAGTACCAGGATCCTGCCGATCCTTGCAGGGTATAAGGGAAAAGTCTGACAACAACATCTTGTTCTGTCACTCCTTTTAAGTTAACTGCTAACATGAAATTGTTAATATGTTCTTCAGCTTGGGTTCCGTTATCTGGATTAAATTTAGGCAACCATTTTTCGGGAGCATCAGGTAGATCATGTAATGGTCCGGGCATATTGACTGCACCTAGCGTAGTCCATGGATCTGCCATTATGCTGGCAATAATAGTTGTTACTACTATTGGTATTCCAGATGACTGAGGAGAAGAAGTTGTTGGAGAGAGAGTAGCTTGAGATGCTGTAGTACTTATTCCCTGATGAACAACAATGTGTAACGGAGGAGTGGATGGTTGACTTCGCAGAGGAGGAATTGAGATGGAAGATATGGACGAAAGATCTTCACTATCAGATACTTCAGTAATCTTCTTAGCCTTTTTCCTTTTCGGTAAAGGGAACTCAGTAGGTTTGATACCGAGTTTTTCGCTCTGAAGTCTGGTAAGTGGATGGGATAAGTTTAACTGCGAGGTCACACTGCTTTGTGATACTTCAGATTTCTGAGGTGAAATCGAGAAGCTCTGAAGTTTATGGACAAGAGACTGAACTTCAGGGGATTCAAGACTTAAATGTTCTGAAATATGATGGGTATGAGCAGTGGTGGTTGATTCCTCTTTTTCTCGATTGTGTG
Source organism: Pinus tabuliformis (assembly GCA_031772625.1). Classification (NCBI taxonomy): domain Eukaryota; kingdom Viridiplantae; phylum Streptophyta; class Pinopsida; order Pinales; family Pinaceae; genus Pinus; species Pinus tabuliformis. The sequence continues at coordinate 1,077,366,427 of CM062816.1, forward strand.
CCGGAGAACCAGCATGTGATTGAGAAGGGGAAGAGGATTTGGAGGGAGAATTACTCTTAGAATGGTTTGCAGATTTGGACCTACTTGCCATTCACAGTCGATGGCCCTCCTTCTAGTGCCAAAAATGTTGATGCCCCAAAATTCGTTGCAACAACATCGGGGAAACCACCCGGTCCGGAACTTAGTGCAGCTCCTTTTCCGTTTGGAATAGTGGCTCCGACTGGGGATAATGGGACCAGTTTCCCAAAGATTATAAGTAAACGGGATGGATGAATGATTTACGATGTAAGGTGATAATAAATAAATAACTAAACTACAAAAGAAATATAATAACTATAAGCTAATCCCGGGACTTATCGATTCATTTGAATACAGCGTTTGATAATTTAGGCTTACTGGCAGGCATATAGATGACACTAACAATAAGCATAAATGTTTAAATCATTTAAGATTGCTCTGCATAAGTAGTTATGCAGAGCGATAATAGCGAATTACTATACTCAGTCATTTATATCATTGTTACGCGCATGATTAAAAGAGATAACAAATCACAAAACATTCAATAGTGATATGAAATGCAGACTTGCTGTTATATTGCATACATGTAATCAACAATAGCAAAAGTAATAACACAACAATTCATATAATAGAAAAGAGAACAGATACAGATAATAGTACCATGCAAGCTGTTTGATCAATCCAATATATTAATCGCTATGTCGCGGTTCTTCCTTCAGACCAGAAAGCATTCCAAGCAAACGACAATAGTGCACAATTTACTTAAAACAACCTTCCAAGTAAAATTAAGAACCAGTGGTCGAGTTTCAAAAAGAATATAGACTGAAGCACAATAGTGCAAACTTCAGCCTTTAAGTCTTTTACAAAATTTTACGACCCTCTCCAAAACAATGAAAGGGTCTATAAATACTATGCTAATCTAAAATATCTAAATATCTAAAACTGAAAAACAACTAAATCAGCATTAACAAATATCATTTTGTATCTTGGTGATTCGGCAGTCGGCGGCGATGTTTCAGTCAGAGGTCTCTTTGCCTTTACTCCTTTGCTGACATATCGCCAGCATTGGCTCTACTTCTGGTGGAGTATTGAGGCGTGAAGTCAGCTGTGCATCATATGTGGCATCTCGAATATCGGCAATCAGGTATCGGAGAGCATCTGTTAGACAATTAAGAGCTGACCTTTGAGAGTGTGGTTTAATCAGAAAAAGCCAGTATGCATCGGCGGTCAAGGTATTTACTCCAGTAATTAACCGCCCTTGTTTCTCCAGATCAGGGTAATTCCTGAGCTCCAGCATATTTGCCGTTGTTATGTTTCCAGGTGTGCATTGTGAAATCATGTTTGCCAGATACAATGTATCATTGACTAGATTGATCATGTTACTGGCAATCATTTTGCATCTGGAGGCTGCTCTTTCTGCTTTCATCATCTGTGTGTTCCATTCCATGAAGAGTATGTCCTTGTATGTTACACAGATTCGGGAGAAATTTGTGGCTTGCCCTTCTGGAGTGTCTTGCCATTCAATATACTCTGTTATATCGTCTTCAGCCTGATCCAACTTACTTCTGGCTTTCTCGATTTGTTCACACACTGCTGTAGATGTTTCACACAGTGATTCAGCTTCAACAAGTTGTTGGCATAAGATCCTGATTTGAGATATCAGTGCGTTGTTTATTCGAGTTGCCTCTGCTCTGAAATCATTGATACTCTTGGCGCTCTTAATTCCTTCAAGCTGAGCTGATAGATGAATTATTTGCTCATCTTTAGCTTGTATCATCAGCTCATTCGATGCCTTCAACTGGGATAATGCCTCTGACAATTCTTTTGCTTTCTGAATGTCACTTTGGTCTATCCTCAGTTGTTCAATTTGCTGGGTTAACAAATGATTCTCTTGTTGTTGGGCCAGCAATTGTTCCTCTGCCTGTGCTGCCTTATTCCTTGCCTCTATCACTTCTGCTTGTAATGCGTATATCTCATGCTCTTTAGTCTTCAAAAGAAGACTTACTTCGGATGCTTTGTCAATAGTTGCCGCTGAATAAGCTCCCGCAAATTGCGATAGCTTTGTCAGATCTTCAGAGGGATCCAATTCTCCCTTCCAGACCACATTGCCCGTGATTGTTTGCTCAGGCAAAATAGAAGGTTGATCAAGCCTTCGCCTTTTCCTCGAGCGCCTTACAACGGCTCTATGCTTTGGGCTGTAGAAAATGTCTAGAGGAGGAATTTCCTCCACCTGAAGATCAATTTGATCGGATGGGTCTTGAGTGATTACCTCTACATTCTGTACCATGGGTGAGCCGCTGGTTCCCTCTAGAATCGGAGAAGAAGTAGTATTGGGAGTCTTAGAGGCGTCTGAGTCTTTGGAGGCTTCCTTACCACTTATGATGGAATCGAATTGGTTCCATTCTTTAATTAATTCAGGATCAGTAGAGACTTGCTCACTTTGTTCTGTTTGAGCTTTACTTTGTTCTTTCTCCCGTTCAATCCTCTGCTGTTCCTCCAATGCCTTCCGCTGTTGCTCCTCCTGTGCTCTTTGCTGCTGTTCCTCCAATTCCCTTTTCTGCCTATCTTCCAGTTCCTTCTTTGCTTTCTCTTCTTCTTCTCTTTTCCTCTGTTCTTCTAACTCCTTTTGCTTTCTTTGCTCTTGTTCAATTTGTGCTTTTTGCTGCCTTTCTATCTGCTCTCTTCTTTGCTTCTCTGCTTGCAGCTTGTTTTGCCTTTCCTCCTGTTGTCTATCATATTCTTTAGTTGTAACAGGAGATAGGTGTATTTGCTGCTGACCAGACTCGCTTGAGGAAGATGTTGGGGTTGTGGATAATAAATCTAGAGGCAAAGTTTGCAACCTTTGCTTTCTAAGTTTATTAAATTCAGTTAACTCTACATCTTCATATCTTAGTGAAGCGAGTTGTCTGACTTGGCTTATTGAATTGGCACTCATGAACAGGTCGTCAAACTATTCTTCTTGATGAACAACCTTTGACAGCTTGGCCTGTTCCAAGGCAATGAAAGCAGTCTTTTTTGGATCATAAAGTCTGTTTGGAATAGAAGCCAGGGATATCAATTGGAGTTTTGCTGCTTCCTTCTCTGCATGTTTATAATTCAGCAGCGTATAAACTCCAATTCTTAAAGGAAAAGAGGGCCATCCTCTCTTCTTCTCCTCCTTGAGAGTTTGTGTGACACTCTCAGACATAATCTGGTAGGATATTTCCCAGGCTAACAGTTTATCTGGGACGTACAGGGGGAGGACATGTGGCCTAGCCTTGCTTCCAAAAACTCTAATATAGGTAAAATGCTCTTCGCCGAACCAATGGGCTACGACTGGGAGATCAAAAGAAGCTTCATAGGAAATTCTAGGGATAGGTCTGTCAAAAATAGAATAGTGAACGGGAACCATAAAACCATTGCAAATTTGATACAGATGGTCTTTGTGGGAGGGTTTCCACAATTTCCGATGGTACAAGTGAATGGGTGTTGGGTCATGGGTTGTCCATCTCCAACCAAGGACAGGAAACTCAGAATTAAAACAAAGGGTATCCATAATGTAAGCAGCGTAATAGAAGGGTGGGATTTTTCTCTCAGTGACTCTGGTTTTGGCCCTAAACTCACGAATAGCTATGACCAATTTATCAGAAAAAATAGTGGCCCAATCCATGATTATACTATTGACGGCCGCTTCCATTAAAGGAACCATATCAATATGAATATTTGCAGAGTCATGAAATCCCCACAATCTACACATCATAATCCCGGCGTAGCAATAAGGTGAAGCCAAAGAAGCATTGGAGTACTTACCCGACATATCATGCTTGTGTTTAGTTGGATTCTGTCTCCACTCTCGGAGAGGTTCGGATGGCGATTCATTCTCCTTCGCGAATTTCTCCAAAAAGGCTCTATTATAGACTAGCTGGGTTGAGGCAAATGATACATCCGTCTCAAGTCATCAGGCTTGAAGGAACCGAAAATCCTTCCATCCTTAGTATGGAAGGTTCTATCAGTGAGAGTAATTTCTTCAATTGCCCAACGTACCACATCAGTATAAGGCAAGACTTGTTCTCTGGCTGCTATTCTGTGCAGAAAGGAGTCAGCCAAATCTTTAAGAGTTGCCTCAGACTTTCTTAGTTCATCCACACTAGCCTCCGTTACTGTCTTTTCTGGTTGTTCTGCTTCTAGCAAATTGTATGTACCTTGCCATGTAGTACCAGGAAGACCAGTGCATGTAGTATCTGAGATTAAGCCTTTCTTTGAAACCATAGCAGCTTGGCCTGAGACAGGTGTTGGAGTAGAACCTGCCACCTTTTTGAACTTCTTTCCCATCATATTCAGACTTCTCTCGGTTGAATTCTACACAAATGCAAGAGAAATCGTAACAAAGAAATAACAATGACGATCCATAACGGGATAGATATATAACTTGAAGCGTGGTGAGATTAATTCTAAAAGTGGCTACGGATCTAATGATTTGAGAGGGCACCGCAGATGCAATGATGGTGATTTTACGGCCTGCAGCTCCATAAATGACCATTACTTAAGTTATTAAACCGAATGACCCCTTAAAGCGTGCAATAGATTTCTTCAAAGGTCTAATCGTAATTGCTCGTTAATTCGAAGGGGCAAAGCTTTAAATACGCATGCATTACCTTATCCCTTTACTTAACGGCATTTTGAAATTTGTGCTTTTGTCAAATCGGATTTAAATATAACTTTAATGCTTTGAAATAATCACCCTTTTTTTTTAGGAGTTCTGGTCATCATTAAGCATCATCGCATCGCATCGGGAGTGTGAGTGACATTATCATTTGGGAGAGATCTTGGCGAATGCCGATTGCGACATTGTATCATATTAGCGTGTGAACATAATCCCTAAATGCATATCAATTGATTTACCGACTACCGATAGCGATATCACATCGCATCGGGAAAAAGATCTGAACGTCTTATGAAGATGTATGGGATTCTGCCGACTAACGATAGCGATATCGCATCGGGGAAAAGATGTGTGCTTTTTCTGTGTGTGCATTGGCTATCGCCGATGGCCGATAGCGATATCGCATCGGAAAGAACCAAGGTAGCAAACGGTCTTGCGATTGCCTTTTTGGACTTAACCAAAAATTGCTTATTATTTGTCGAAAAAGGCTTTTGTTAACAAATTCATTTGATTATCATACCTTTTTCGAACAAATTCATTAATGCCAATTAAAATTTTTAAAAGGGACCCATTTCATATGTTAATTGTTTGTGATAAAAATATTATAAAATGGGGGGTTGTTGTAGGGCACAACAGGTTCTGATGTATCAAACATTCTCGCATATCTATATATATATATATATATATATATATATAGATATATATATATATATATATATATATAGATATCTATATATATATATATATATATATATATATATATATATATATATATATATATATATATATATATATATATATATATATATAGATAGATATATATGTTGTATGTTACTATCTATTATGGTACAAATGGTTTGTATTATCTTTTACATGTTTCATAAATGTCTATCCAACACATAATTAGCTAATGCATCTATCAATGTATTCATGCATCTAGGAATACGATGATATGTAATATAATAAAAATGTCTTTCTAATAGATGGATATGGAGATACATTTGTAATATTTGAGGGTTCTTGATGGAATATTTCCAGTTGAGTTGAAGGACGACAAGCTGTGAATCCAGGTTGATAACTAATTCTCTCATGCCCAGGGTGATGGATTTTGACAAAAGTTCGATGACCGCATTGTATTCAGCAATGTCGTTGGTTGTACGACCCAGGTAGATACCTTGAAGGTCAAGCAACTCATCGTTAGGGTCATAGATAGCCCATGCCATGGATGATAAGTTTTGGGTACTATGGAAAGCACCATCAGTGAAACCAATGTGAAGAGTTGCAAACATTTGCAAAGCAAGAAAAGCATAGTAAACAGGAAAGTTGTTTGAACTATCACAGAAAACCATGCTGTACAAAAATGAATGACACACTAATGTACATAAGTATCCATGCAAGATGACCTAAGCATAGTACTTTTTGAGGTAAAGTCCATTTCGGGGCTTATCGAGAGGATTTCCTTCATAATCAATAAGCTCCTAGGCTCCTTTCCTCAAAACACGTTTTACAATATAGCGCCCATGCCACATTGGTTCGAACTTGTCTGCCCCTAGCTTATCGTTAGCTTGGTCGAATAGCAGGACCAAATCACCCTCAGAGAAAGCACGAGGGGAGACTGACTGATTGAAATGGGATTTGACCTGTTTCTTTTGTGCTTCGATGGCCAAGGCAGTGAGATAGCGAGTCTCGTCTAGTCATTCTAAATATAAGAGGCGTTCCTCTTGAGGTGATGTTTCATGGAGGAGTTAAATAGCTAGCTTGAGCGAAGGAATATCACATTCGATTGGCAATGTTACGTCCAGACCATAGACCAGCTGGAATGGTGTGAAACTAGTTCCATCTTTGGTTGAATTTTGGTAGGCCCACAAAGCTGAAAAAAGCATGAGATGCCAATTTGACTTGTGCATCCCAATAGTACGCTGAAGCATGGTGACCAAAACCTTGTTCACGGATTCAACTTGGTCATTGGCCTAAAGGTAATATGGGGTCGAGCCATCGTGGTGCAAGCCCAATGCAGACGTCAATTCTGCCATCATGTAATATCTGAAATGGGATCCATGGTCTGTGACAATGGCTTGGGGTACGCCGAACCTCGAAATAACATGGTTAAAAAGGAATTAAGCCACCGTCTTACCATCTGTAGAATATGTAGGCATCGTGTTAGCCCATTTGGTGAAATAATCTAGAGCAATGATAATATAGCCATGCTCCCCAATCGAATGAGGGTTACATGTCATATAATCGATGCCCCATTTCGTAAAGGGACCAATGGTAATGATGGGGTGTAGGTGATAGGATGGGGCATGCATCTTGAATTGGTAAATTTGGCATTCGTGGCACTTGCAGACAACACGAATGTAGTCCTTGAAGATAGACAGCCAGAAATAACCAACGCGAAGGATTTTCTGAGTTGTAGTGTAACCAGACATATGACCACCACATTCCCCAGAGTGCAATCATTGAGATCTATTTCAGCTTCCTCGATTTTGAGGCATCGACGAAGAACATAATCGACACCGACACGGTATAATGTATCGCCAATAATACGGTAGGGTTGGGAATGATGCCAAATCCTTTGACGATCGTCCTTGGTCAACACTGATCGAAATGTGGAAGTTTGGAGATACACGATGATATCATTGTACCAGGGATCAAGGGTGCTAATCAGGAAAAGGGTCTCATCTGGAAGCTTCTCATCTGCACTAGCAGGGAGAGCTGTGGAGGGAAGGGAACAAATCAGTTCAGTGAAAACAAGTGACTTCTTAGATTTGGCTGTAGTGAATGCCAAATTGAGTTCTTGCAGGATAACGAACCATTTAGAATACTTTCCCTCCAACAACTGATGAGTGAGGATATAAGTCATAGGGTTGCATTCAGAAATCACTATATTCATACATAAAAGGATATAGTGCTGAAAGCATTGAATAGCCTGAACGATAGCCAAAGCTAACTTCTTGACATGTGCATAATGTGCTTCAGTGTCGAGGAGATTTTGACTAAGGTAGTAGATCACATGTTCGCTGCCTTCATCATCGTCTTGGACCAATACCATAGCAATGGTGCTAGGGGTTGCGGCTAGGTAAAGGAAGTAATCTTGATAATAGTCTAGTGGATGAAACAGAGGAGCATTTATGAGGATGCCCTTAAGATCATCAAGATATTTTTGGGCCACCTCATCCCACACAAAGGGAATTCCTTGTTTGAGAAACTGGGTAAATCTTAGGGCTAGCCAGGCATAGTTAGGTATAAAACGACGAAGAAAGTTGGCCTTTCCTTGCAGGCTTTGGAGTTGGTGTAGTGAAGATGGAGGGGGAAAATTTACAATGGCCTTTACTTTTAGTAGATCCAGGCGAATCCTATCCTTGGAAATGATGAAGCCGAGGAGTCATCATGATTCCACGTAGAAAACACATTTGTGTGGATTTAACCAAATGTTATAGTGTCTGCAGCGTAGAAAATTCTGCCGAAGATAATCTAGGTGATCTTGGCGCTTACGAGAATGGGCAGGAAGGTCATCTAAGTAAGGCTAGACAATTTTGCAAATATCATGAAACACATATGACATTGCCCGTTGAAGCATGGCTCCAGCATTTTTGAGGTTGAAAGGGAGCTTCTTGTACGTGAACATACACCATGGGTAGATAAAGGCTATCTTTTCTTGGTTGGCCAGTGCGATATTAATCTGGTTATAACCAGAAAACTGTCCATAAAGGAAAAGATCTCACTCCTGGCACATTCATCAATGATTTGATCAATGAAGGGAGTAGGATAGTTATCTTTAGGACAGACATGATTGAGATCTCGATAATCCATGCAAACATGGATTGTGCCTTGGTTTTTAGTCACCAGGAAAATATGGGACACCCAGTTTGTAAGGGGGATGGGATAAATAAACCTATCTTTGAGAAGATTTTCGACTTCACCCTTAATAGTAGCGACCTTCCTAGGGTGCACTCGGCAAAGCTGTTGGTGAATGGGCTTCACGTATGGATACATTGGTATTTCATGCACCAAAATTCTAGGATCGATGCTAGGAATTTCTTCATAAGACCATGCAAAAATATCACGAAATTCCTGAAATAGACGAGTATATGTCTTGATCTCATCCGGAGAACAAGATACCCCAATATGAATGTGCTCAATGACACCGGGTTTGATAGAAATGTCAATCAGCATTGTTTGGGTAATATTACTCAAATCTCCTTCCAACCATACTTAATGAGTAATAGTTGGTGGAAAAAACAGAGAAGAGGACTCTTCTAAAGCGGTAGACATGATCGCCAGGCGAGGCAGGAACGAGGATCGATGATGAGTATCGATCCATGGTGGTTCCTCGAAAGACATGATTTCTATGATACCTTCATCAGTGAGGAAGGTCTCGACTAAGGGATCAGATGATTCCAAAGTGCCAAGCCAGGGGAATTGAGAGTACATATCGAGAGAAGTCTTTGACATATGAGAATTAGAGGATGCAAAGTTTGAAGCCGAAATAATTTCCACGTAATTGACTTTGGCGGGACTAAGCGGCATGACCTCACCCTAAGCATTAACAAGATTTGGTGTAGGTATGACCTGGGGATCAGATTTTACCAAGACCTTGTTGACAGAGGCAACATGAGGAGGTGGGAGTGGAAAAATTCCCATTAAGGAAAAATATTTGAAGAGACCTACCCCCACACTCTCATAGGGAGCACCAGAGTGCTTGACATATGAAACATTTACATCCAAGGAGGAAGAGGAAAATAAATATAGCTTATCAATGGTGATAATCTTCCCTTGATGGGGAAAATGGATCAAATGAAACAAAGAGGAGGCCACGACATGCATGACATGAGTCCAGCTTTGGCCGATTAGAAGATTATAATTGAGATTAGCATCAATAATCTCTACTTCAACTTGCACTATCTTGCCTTCCAGGGTGATGGAAAGGTTAGGTAAGACACCAAAGGGTCGAGAATCGTACCCATCGAAAGCTTCCATAGTGTTCGGAGACTGGTTCAGTGTAGGGGAACCAATAGCCTTCCACCATGTGATTTACATGATGTCGGCAGAAGCACCTTCATGGATGATAGTGCAGTGGATGGTCTTATTGCTAATGATTACCTGAATAAGAAAGGAAATCTAATGAGGGGGTCATAGAACATGGTTCTCCAAATCGAAACAGACCAAATTAGAATTGGCGAGATCAATGCCCCTGATATTTGACAACAAAGATTCCTGCTGCAATGGGCAACTTTGGAGTACCTCAAGAGCCGACATGGCTAATGGCGCCTGAGCCAAATCTTCAACAATATTTTAGTGCTAAGTTTCGTGGGCATTGAGATTATACGAGGATTTCCATAGCACACCTCAAGAGGGTGGCAACGTAGTGGAATCAGGGTTAGGGTGCTCAATTTGCAGAGGGCTAGAACTAGAGATAGAAGAAGAAGGTGCAACTTCTTTTTCTTTCCTAGCTGCTAGAGCTGGAGTTTGATAATCTTTCAATCAGTTAGCCACATTAATGGGCGTGCTCATCATGAACACTTGAGATCTAGAGGAAGTAGATCGGGGTTGGTCTACCATTTGAGCCTGTTGAGATGCAAATGGTTCTTTAAGGATAGCAGGGGTCCCTTTGAGTAGGTGACTAACTTCGGATCATCGTCGAAAATCCTTAGTATAGTGATCCTCCTCACAAATGAGGTAGAGATACTTAGGTTTCTGTTGTGAAGATTCGCTAGTAGACGATTTGGGAGGACCCTATTTTGGGGCATCAACTTTAGCTTTGCATTTGCCCTCTTTTTCCCTTTCGAGTATTTATTTTGTTGCGGTAGACAGGACAATGTGGACCTATATGATTTTACCAGGGCCTGGTAGATTTTGACATGAACTATTAGGAGCAACATTCGAGACCGACTTCTATTTGGAAGAAGTTTTAGCAGGGGTCTAGGATACTAAACTAATAATTCCATCAACGGGAGGAAAAATTGGTGACCTTGATGCTACGTGATCGGATTATGGCTGTGGAGCATTGGGTAACAACTAGTATAAGGTGCCAGACTGAGAGTAGACTAGATCCATGTACTGGGCATGGGCAATGGCTTGCTCTTCAGTGATGCATCAACCAATAGCTATATCACGAAAAATTGGGGCTATGAATGATTTGGTAAACCATCCAGTGAGAAACTGATCAGCTATATCAAACTTGATCAGGTGACATCTACATCTCCATTCATGGATATGATCAGAGATGTGCATTGCAGTGTCTTGCTTCAGCGATGTGAGAAAATAGTTGCCAGTTTCATAATGAACCAGCAGCTGAAAATGCATGAGGAAAGCCATGGATAACAAATTGAAGTCATGGAAAGTACTTCGAGGTAGCTCAATGTAACATTTCACTATAGCACCCATGAGGGTCCGTTGGAAAAGACGAAGATGAATGGAATCATCCACGAATGAGTTCGACAAGCACCAGAGGTGATATGTCATCACATGGGCTGGAGGATCTTCTTTAGCTTTTCCATTGAAATTTGGGCAATCACTTGGTATCTTGGACAACACTGGAGGCTAGTACGCTGAATGAAGGATCAGATAATTCGTAAGGCAAGATACATCTAGCAACTCAAGTGTAGCCAAGAAAGGTAATTGAGTGTTAAAAGGCATGGGAGGTTGATAAGCGGGCCCATAGGGAGGAGTCCATCCCTGCTGGTAAGGATTTTTGCCCAATAGTGGGGGATTTTGGGCATATGAAATCTGAGGTTGCTGTCATTGTGGATTACCTTGACCAAAGGGAGGATTCTGACCTTGCATACCTTGAAATTGTCCAGGCAAAGGTTTTTGATAGGAAATGTATGGGTTAAAATGTTGTCGAGCCTGTTGACCTTGGACATATGGATATGGGACCTATTGTCTTGGAACATAGGGTCGTTGAGCCTGTTTTCCCTGAACAAGAGGGTTCTAGACCTGTAACCCTTGGGCATAAGGTTGATACACTTGTTGCCCTTAGATGTAGGGTTTTTTTACCTAGTGCCCTTGGCTAGCAGGATTCTGAACTTGTTGACCTAGGACAAGAGGATTCTGTGCTTGCTATTATAGGACTTTACCTTAAACTTATCCCTACAAGGGTTGACCTTGTTGATATGTATACAAGGGTTGCTACTGCCTTGGTTGGTTTTGTTGTTGCAAGGGCTGACCTTGCGGCTGAAAAATTTGTCCCTGGGTTTGCGGCTCTACGAGTGTATAGGTTGAGAGGTATGTGGAGCATATTTCATCTACTACTGCACGGCCTGCTGCAACTGTTGGAAGGATTGACCTTGCGGTTTTTTCAGGTGACCTTACTATGAGATAATCTGCCCTTTCTCTTGTGCATAAAACCCTTACTGCAACAAAGGTTGCCATTGCTGTAACAAAGGCTACCTTGGTTGTTGTAAATGTTGTCCTTGATGTTGCAAGGGTACTTGAACAATGCTCGAGAAATTACCGAACTGAATCTAGCCGTAGCTAGGTTGGATATATTGCCCATATTGGAGGGTGTAAGGTTGATTAAACAATCCTTGAGAACCATATGGAACGTAAGGATTTTGGTATTGGGCCTGAGCTCGATAGGGCTGCTGATACTAAACATTGCTTGATCCAGATGGACCAACATGATTCTGAACTTGTTGGTACTAGACATTGCTTGATTCAGTAGGGTCAGCAGGGTAATAAATAATACCAGAAGAGGGTTAGTTTATTCCTAGCATGTGAGCTTGTGAGCCACTCACATTAGTGGCACCTGACACCATAGAGTCATTCAGGTTCTGCCCCCCAAGCAGTGGCATAATCTGACCACTGACTAATGGGACAGAAGAACTGATGGAAGCAATCTTTGAAATTGCGAGTTGTGACTAACACGTAACTCGGATCGATGATACAAGAGTATTCAGGATAGTGGGTTGCACCGGGACTAAAGTAATGGTTGGTTGGGGAGTCATGTTCGTGATGAACGAACTTGATGTAGGCCGACACATGATTCCTAAAAAATATTATGGTAGAGTGATGAGGCACTAGGTGTGCCTAAAACTAAGTGCCCCAAAGACAAATAGTCAGCTGGCAAGTTGGCAAGAATACCTTCCGAATAAGGGAAACCCTTGGGGGGAAACTGCAATTGCAATTATTCTCCCTCAATAGTGTGTGGAGTAGAAACTTCAGAATTATCTGGAGAAGTCACTGGAGCATCGCCTTCGGGTTCCATGTTTGAAAACAAACGATGATGAATGGCCGAACATGTAATGGGGGATAGTTCCAAAGGAACGCCCGGCTGGTCGTACGGACTGTAAGGACACCTCAGTGATATCTCAAAAACGTCAAATAAAGGGTTTGGAGGATAGATAACCATTCCAAAATGACCGTTAGTGGTCGGAAAGTTCTCTGGAGTTTGAATGAGATTATCTGGAGATTCTGGGCTAAGATTAGCAGATGACCCTAAATCGAAAGTAGGGGGAGGACGGGATGACAAAGGTTGAACACTCGAAACAATTGCGAGTTCAACATTTTGGTCCTCAAGTGACTCTGATAACTTAAGAAACAACTCCTCATACAATATTTTATATGGAGTAGAGGAAGAGGAGTTGGGTGAACAAGATGGTTTAGCCATGATGACCTTGTCTTAGTCAACAAAACAAATAACTTCAAGGATTTAAAATGTCCTTTTAAGGGACTCACTATTTGGTCAAAAAGACTAACAGGATGTTTTGGATCATGGGAAATCAATTATTAAGATGCATAAAAGACTGATGTTCTTTCATTTTTTAAGAGTCGAGAAATAAACAAAGATGACTCTATCACTTTTGATTGGAAATGAGCTCGAAAGGACAAGTGCTCGAATGATATTTTAATTTTAATGAGTCAAAAATATCAAATGACTACTCTGGATGATCTAGGTAAACATGATTACTAGGCAACCATGAACTGCAGAACAACTGCTGGTGAACCAAGAAGTACGAGCAGGCAATCTCCCTAAATGTTATGTCTGGTGTATCACGTTCGCAAGGCAGCTGACTTGGCTTCCTAAGGATAAAAGGATTGCAACCTAGTGGGGTATCCCGTTATATACTCTACGGTACAAGGAGCACAAATCCGTGCTACCAGTGTCTAATGCTGAAGCTAACAACATCTGCTAGGTTTAAAGATGCCGGAACATGTCTCTTAGCCTAAACCTTCTAGATATGATCATTAATGTCAAATGCAACTTAGGTTAATTGAATTCATTTTAGAGTTGATCTTGATTTAAGTTTTAGTTTTCAGGTCTTAGCAATGCTACTCAAAAAACCTAAAACGCAACTAAATGGGACAAGACCATTTCAATTCGATGAAGTGCCTACACTAGAGAGGGTAGAAACTACTCAATCAATGCAAACAATCAAGCAACTGAAAACGAAGTGATCTTTCACTATTTCACTTTTTCAAAAAATAAACTAATGAAAAATGCATTCCAATTCCTAGTTTCCTGACAAGCACTTATCTATCAGTCCTTTCAAAATGAGAAAAATTCTATTCCTTTTTTCAAATTCTGATGCAATTCTAGTTTTTACGAGATGTAAATAATAATGGTGCAACAAGATAGAATTTCATACTTTCTCATGAAACAACGAAACAAACTTTTCACATATAATATTTCAATGAAATTTTTTTTGAGACTATGAGCTCTTAAAGCAGATGAAAACATGACAAGAGAAGTTCATTCAGATCAATGAAACACGAACTTTACCAAACACAAGACCAACAATGTAATCTATGTCAGAAAAAGACGTTCAAGCTAGTAAACAAAACCTTTTTCAAACTTGTGCAAAGAGAGGTCAAAGTCATAAAAGGACCAAAAAACAAATGCAAGGAGCAAACACACCCACACTCGGACTTGATGAGTCCACAAGCTATTGAATGGGTGACTAACTAGATGCCCTAGTGTCGCTAACCACTCAATGACTCAATCAATCAAATAGAAAGATGACAAGCCAACAAGAAAGAAAAAATCAAATGAAAAGTAGCTTCCTAATCAGGGAGAAAACAATAAAAAAGGCTCATGGGGTCAAAAACACAAGAGAAGAACACACTGGCCAAGATTGGGGTCAAGCCCTAAGATTCACTTACATGCATCTATGTGACTACCTAACTGAAAACAAGTGCCAAAGGATAGTTTGCGCGACTTTTCCTTCGCAATTCGTGCTGGTCAGCGCAACTGTCAGTGGATTAAATGCACTGGCTGAGGCAACTAAGGAAAAATAAAAAATAAAATCAAAACAGGGACCAAATCTACTACTATGAATGTTAGACTTAGGCCAGTAAGCAGGAGAAAACAAACAGAACCAAAGGGAAAACGTGAAACTAGCAAAGTTCTCACGAAATCATGAAATCCAAAACAAACAAAAGATGGGATCTCCCTAGTGGAGTCGCCAATTTGTGGTGAAGTAAAATTATAAATGCAAACACGCAAAATATTCCTCTAACCCGATAATGGGTCTAGCCACAACAAATACATTCTATGAAAGATGTCCTTAGGTTAGTACGAACCAAGAGGGCATACCTCTTGCTCACTTATCTTGCTTGATGATGTCCTCGCTTGGTCACTCCAGCAATCTCTCGCTTCTTTCTTCAAGCTCCTCAAACAAGTAAACAATGACAATACACAAACATAATAATAGACAAATTTAAATTCAACCCACTTAATGAGTCAACAAGCATTAAGACATGAATATGTAATATTAGAAAACATGTAGGAAATCAACCGATAGTTGCATATATTAATATCAAAGAGAGATTACAATCGTTCATCTTGACATCGCAGTCTTCCTTTGACAAGACTGGGTTCCCACACACTTATGCTAGCACTCCATGATGGCTTCAAACAACAGTAGTTTAAAGGCTCTTCCCTTCAGGCTTCACTCGAAACCAAACACACTTCTCCCTCACACAACTAGATGGTTACAACTAGTAATAGCTTGCTTGTCTAATCAAAATACTATACTCACAGTCAACCAACACTCTAACTATGACTAGCTTGTGCTTAGGAAGAAGGGAGGTTTATATAGGAAATATGGATGGGAGATGGATCCTTTTCTCATGGGAGAAGGACTTATCCCTTGAGGTAGTTCCATCATTATAAGGGAAAGGTGCCCAAACTGTCATCCTCGATGCCATCCAGCCGAACAGTTTACCAAACTTTTGTTATGGAGCTTCTAGAGTTGGAAGCTTCAACTCTAATTTAAAAGACATTCCATAACATGACCGACGTGACTGGAACATAGCTTAGTCACATTGGTCAGCACAGGGAATAATGCTAATCTCTACACATCGATGCGGGGGAGAAAAAGGTCATTAGCATCGGCCTTGTAAACTAGGAAAAATAGAAGTTTTAGGGGAAATGGTGCAAAAGGGAAATGATCTTCTCATGAAGAGGGAGATAATGGGAGTTTCTCCATGAAGGCAAAGCATACAGGGTTCATTATAGAGGTCCTCCAACATCGCGGAATGGGGAGTACAGGGACAGTGACAAAATGTTGTGTAACAAGGCTGGTTCCCCTCCAGAATTGCGTAATTTCTTGAGGGACCTACTTTGTCTGTAGCTGGACCAAGTCCAGTGAAACAGCCTATTCGGGGGATGAAACAAGTTTTGGTGGATAGGCTGTCATTCTGCAAGAAAATCACTAAATCTTGTGTACTTGACAAGGGAAGACATGCTACTGTGAAAGGTTGGTAAGGAGGCTCCAAAACAAAACTAAGGCAAACTTTTGGAGGGTGGTTGTAGCCGATACAACAGGGTGACAAGGAGGCCAAAGAATTTAACAACTTTATCAGTGCACCAAATTATTTGGCTAAAGGCCAAAAGGAGATGGTTAACTTGATGAGAGGAATGACAAACAAAGGAGTGTCCACCAAAAAGGAACCAATAAATGGAGAAGGGTCAAATAGTGAAAAAGGAAATCATGTGCACACTGCCTCAAAAAGCCACTCACACTCATATATTAGAGCACCTAGACCCACAATTCCTCAATTCATACACGAGACAGTAGAGGACCTGACAGAGTAGAAAATTTAAGGGAACCCCTATGCAAACTACTTGGTAGAGTATAGAGCATTGGGATGTGAATCTAGGGTGTCATGAGTTTCATTAATTTCTACCACCTTCAGTTGGAAAGAAAGACTAGAATATTTTAAAAGGCATTGAGGCATAATAACATGCTACTGAAGATATTGGAAAAGGTGACCATTCCTTTCTTTGACAGGCCTTGAAATTTCTCAACTCGGTCATGAGTAAGGAAATTAGACACATATTTTCAGTTGCATCAGATGATGAAGGAGGAGGCTATTAACTTGACCACATTACACTTGGATGGTGAAGCCAATGAGTGGTGGTACCATGGGTTGTTGATTATGGGTCACAATAGCATCACCTCATATACTTCATTCACTCAAAGAGTCATTATGTAGTTTTATAGGAAGTACTAGGAGCTTCATTTTAGAGATTTTTCCCAGCTCAAACAAATAGGAAATATGGAAGCTTATATTTCAATGTTTTAAAGACTAGAAGTTATGGTCATAGATATCTCAGATGCCTGACTGGTGATGGTATTTGTAGAGGATTTTTAGATCCCCTACGTGGATGGTTCAGAGGCTTTGAACCCACCACTCTTCGTGCAACAATTAACAAGATCAACGATATGAAGGATGTTGCTTCTAAGAATAAATTCACTCATAAATATTCTTTCCCCTAGAAGAGTAAAGATGTAAAAAAATTTCATAAGGAGTGGAGCAGGAAACCAAAGATGGATGAGGTGACCTAGAATGAATTAAGAAAGAAGAAACTTTATTTCAATTGTCATAGGCCTTGGGAACCATGGCACAAAAGTGAAAAAAAGGACAAGGTGGAAAGGCCCACTATATTGAGGTGTACTCAGAGAGTGAAAATGATGATATAGATGAGGAGTTGGTGTAGGTATAGGTATGGGGAGAAATAAATCATGTAGTTTGGGGTGAGACTTCACATGTAGAGGGAAAAGCCCCCATGATTGCATCAATGTCAAGATTCTCCAAGTATCATACTTTTAGAGTCATAGGGGTTCTAGAAGGACACAAGGTGATAATATTAATCAACAGTGGAGGTTCTTAGAACTTCATAGATGCATCCATGGTTGAATGTAGATGGATTCCTACTGAGGAGTTTGATGGTTTTGTGGTTTCCATACCTGGTGGCTAGCAAATGGATTAAAATAGATACATCTCCAAGTTGTAGCTAACTATGGGTAACTACATAATGACTGAGGAATTATTCTTGGTGGATGTGTTGGAGACCAATGTGATGTTAGGAGTTTAGTGGATTTAATATATCGTGAAGTATACTACAGATCACCAAAACATGGAGATGGAACTAAAATATCCAATACATGGTAGAAGGGTAGTTTTGAGGGTCATGGAGCATCACCCATTAAAGATAGTATCACCCAACAACAAAAAAGAAGTATCGAGGCAAGGTGATATTGAATGGGTGGTTTAGAGATTTGTTATAGATATCAGATAGTCAGACTAGCCACGACAACATCGTTATGACATTAAGGTGTCACTTCATAAAAAAAAAAAAAAAACTTTTTCTAACATTCCTGTAGGTAGACCATAAGAAAGAGGCTTTTAAAATGTTATAGAATTAGAGGAGGGTGTATAGGGAGTCATTACTAACCCCTAATAACATCCAAAGGTTTACGAAGATGAAATCGAGAAGGCCATCAAGGAGTTGTTGAGTTTGGGTTACATTTAGCCTAGCTCCAATACTTTTTCCTCTTCAATTGTCATGGCTAAGAAGAAGAAAAATACCATGAATATGTGTATTTATTATGAAACTCTTAGCAAGAGAACAATAAAAGAATAGTATCAAATTGCCAAGATAGATGAGTTGATGCATGAACTGAGGGGAGCGAAATATTATTTGAAGGTTGACCTTAGCTTAGGCTACCATCAAATTCAGGATCAAGAGCAAGACATCCAAAAGATTGCTTTTAGGTGCCACTATGGGCATTACAAGTTCTTGGTTATTCCGTTAACGCTAACCAACACACCCATAACTTTACAATCATGCATGAACCATGTGTTTAATAAATAATTTCGGAACTACTTGCTAGTTTTCATTGATGGTATATTGGTCTACAAAAGACATGGGGGGACCATATTATGCACTTAGATGATGTGTAGGGGATTTTGGAAGAAGAGTAACTATATGAAAATGAGTCCAAGTGTGAGTTTTGCATGTTGGACATGCTCTACTGGGACATGAAATTGGGAGGGATGGGGTTAAGGTCCATTGGGAGAAAATTTGGTTGATCATCGAATGGCCTCCCTCAAAAAATATTTCATAACTAAAATGCTTCCTTAGACTTTGCACTTACCATATAAAGTTTCCTAATGGGTTCTCACAATTAAAAATGCATGTTACAAATATTACCAAAAATGGGGCTTTTATTTGGACCGAGAAAGAACAATAAAAATTTGATAATATGAAGCATTTGATGAGTTTGTGTCATGTTCTTGCATTACAAGATTTCATCTATCCTTTCTTGCTGGAGTGTGATGATTTAGGGACCAGGATAGGAGTAGTTTTGATGCAAGATCACCACCCCATAGAATTTGAGAGCAACAAACTCAAATATATGAGTGACCTTACTCAATTTACGAGAAGGAGATGTTGGTCATCATGTGTGCCTTGAAAACATTATGACAGAATCTAGTGGGGAATAGGTTCAAGGTAAAAACATGTCATAACAACCTAACATTCCTTATGGAGCGGAAGGAGATATGTGAGAGACAACAGAAGTGGATCAATAAATTATAATACTATGAATTCAAGATTGAGTATGTCAAGGGAAAATAGAATGAAGTAGTAGACTCTATCTCGAGGATGCCACTGACACTCTCACTCATGGAGATAACAGATGACTGGAAGTCAATGCTACTTGTAAAATACTCTAAAAACAATTTGGCATGTGATATTCTAGAAGGGTTGATACAAGGCAACAGATACTGAGTTTTGGATGATATCATTTACTACAAGAAAAAGATATATTTTGTGCCAGAATAACAACTCAAGCAGAAAAATATGTAGGCAGCTCATAACTCACCCTTAGCAGGGCATGTGGGGTACGTAAATAGCTACATACAAATTAGTGATAGGTTCACGCTAAATGGCCTCAATATGGATGTGTTGAGTTTTGTGAGGGAATGTAGCACTTTCCAGTAGAACAAGGAAGAATGTTGTCATCCAGTAGGTTTACTGCAACCACTCCCTATTCTGAAGCAGAATTGGGAGATCATTTCCATGGAATTTATCACTAGGATTCCTCTGACACATGAAAAATACTCTATATATGTGGTGGTATATTTACTCACAAAATTTTCTTATTTCTTTACCATAACATCACAATATTTAGCAACGTAGATGGATAAGCTGTTCTTTAAGGACCTCTGTAGATTACATGGATTTCTAAAGACCATCATCAATAGTAGGGATAGTAGGTTCATGGGCAGCTTCTGGCAGGATGTATTCAAACTTGTGGGGATGGAGCTGATACTAATGACCGTTACCACCCACGCACTGATGGAAAAACAAATATAGTTAATAAATGGTTGCAGGGATATCTCTGAACTATATAAAATACCAACAAAAGGCATGGGTAAAGTGGTTACATATGGGGGAGAATTGATACAAAAACACTTTCCACATCTCCATTGACATGGCATCATTCAAAGAATTATATGGGTATGACACCCTGTTGATGGTGTTGGATATCACCAACATATAGGGGATCTTCACAATATGAGGTCCTAATTATACCTCACACCATTTTGTGTAGGAGACACATTTGGAAATATGGACCGACTATCGTTTACATAGATATTTTGGTTGGATTAAGCAATTAGCAAGAGATAATAGCGTTGCATGTGATTTTGAATGAGAAAGAGAGTGTTTTGTTTGAAATGTTCAATGGTAGATGTATCAAGGTTCTTTCATTGCAAGGGAGAGAGAGTGAGCCTCTAAAAGAAAAGTAATAGTACTAATCTAGTGGAGACACATGAAGATAAACTGGAAAGAATCATAAATCAAGTGAAGTAGTTCCCATATATGCAATGATCATTAAATAATTACAACACATTTCCAATAGGTTTAGCACAAAATTCACCAAAATATTTCAATTACTTTAGTATGTATGAAAGCCAACACAATCCACAAACATTATAAGAATAGTCTCAAAACATCCATGATTCATGCATGAAAACATGTTGTTTGAATGGTTTCAAGTATTAAGAAAAAGTTCCAAGATATATAAGTACAATGAACATCACTAGCTCTAGTAGTGGAGAGTTAGAGCCACTACTTGATCCCCACAAGTACTATCTCTATCTATCTAATGCGTTATGGGAGAAGCCAATGTTATAAGTTATTTTCTTGAGTAATGATGCTCCTTTTATGACTTGAGGCGCAATCTTTCATATCCTCATGACTCTTGACTTTCCAACTTCTAACGACCTTTGGAATTCTATAACTCTTGAACTTCCGAATGACTTTTGGAATTAGATATGATTCTTTGAATTACATGTCTTTTTGACTTCTTCACATGGTGCTTTTTTCCATACATGACTCTTAGACCTCTGCTTCATTTATTTATAGTAATTACATCACAACATAATTTCCACATCATCATGTGATGAGGACATGACAAGTCACTATCATTGATGACTTGGACTCATAGTGATTGATGACATGGACTTTCTTTGGTAGGTGACAAGGTTGTTTCTTGTGTCTTCAATATTGCATGAATATTTCATGTTGTTGATGTATTCACCATCCAAAGGGTCTTTGATCCCATGGAGTCTTTTGGGCTTCTTTGATCATCAATATTTCAATGTTTTATTGATTCTTGAGTGATTTCTTGGATTGCCCTCTTTGCCTGATTTCTTCATGCATCCTTGAACTCTTTTTTTGGAATACCTGCAATTGCAATCAATCGTGGCAAGAAAAAATCATCCTAAATAATATCATATTCTAAAATGTTTCATGCAAGTTTCTGGTTCATTTCCTAATAGTGTTCTCAGAAAAAAAAGGAAACGTTTGGGCACAAGGGCGCATTATGAAAGGCTGAAGTGTTGAAGCTTCGAGGCTTCGTGGTGTGATCATGCACTCAACAGGAGAGATAATTCTCAAGTGAGGGAACATGGGATAGTTAATAATGATGAAGAAAGAGTATTCAGGCTTCCCAAGTATTCTATACACTCAAGGGAGACAAGGAGGGCACAGGGTGCACTATTGAAGGATGAAGCGATGAAGCTTGAAAGGTTCAGGGTGTGCCCATGCACTCAAGAGATCCAAGGAGGGTATAGGGAACATTACTGAAGGTTGAAGGGGTTAGTATTTATGCTTTCCAAGTAACCATGCATTCAAGAGTGTCAAGGAGGGTGTAGGGCACAATTATGAAGGCTGAAGGAGTCATGATGATGCTTCGATGATGTGCCATGCACTCAACAAGGAGGAAGGAATTATTTGACAGAGAAATTCAGAACAAGGAAGGGGAATGACGCTTAGGAATATGTTAACCACTCTTGCAGGGCACAAGACACACTTCTTAACAATGAATGATTCCTGCTCAAGGTTTAAGAGTGTACCATGTGCTCCTAGCCTTAATGGATTAGTTGTACAACCAAAATTCGTCTAAGTCTAGAAGATAGAGCAAGGCAAGAACACAATGGGTCTAGAAATGGAATCAAGAGTGACACATACTAACCCATGAATAAGACATAGACATCATTGAACAATGAGAAATACACATCAAAATGCCAGTTTACAAGCACTCCTGAAGTACATTGAACAAAGTGAGTGCAACTATGACCAAAAGTGTAGTTTTACAACAAGCAAAGGTGTTTTAACCATGGAGTGAACTAGATTGTTTGCAATTGTTTCAATCTAGGAAAGTGTAATATGAACTAAAGTTTAATACATTGAGAGTATGATTTTTATCTTTTTGAAAATTCCATAATAAATTCTTAAATTAATTTTGTCCTTGATTTAAATTAGGAGAAACATTATAATTCCACATCACAACACAACTTGTACAAGTTAACTAAGTTAGTTTCACTTAGTTGGCTCAGTTAATTCGAGTTGAGGGTCTAACTTGAGTCATGTAGAGTGTCTCCTACTTTATAGGAGCCCTAGTTGAGTTTAGTTTGAGTTATAATTAATTAATTCAGTTTAGCTGAGTTAAGGTCAGTTGAACTAGTTCCAACTAATGGACGACTAGTAGGAGGTGAGATAATGGGGTGTTGCTTCATGTGTTCAACCAGTTAACCGAAAATTCAATCATAAATAACTCATGCATGTCAGATCAAAGAGTTACCCAGTTGAGACTGGAGTTCAAGGGAAGTGTACTATAATTTGTATAATTATCCTATTTGTACAAATGGTTTATGCGGTCAGAGGAAGAGCCTAAAGGAACTGCGGAATCCAATGGAGGGAAATTCCTATTAAATAGCGGCCTAATTCCTTAATGAAGAATGCAAGGAAGTAGGAGCTTGGAAGACTAGGAAATTAGCTATGTATTGGCCAAGGATTGTCTAGGAAGCTATGAGATAGATAGAGATAGTGCAGAGTTTGCTTAAGCTTGAGAAAAGCATTGTAATCTTCTCATATTTTTTTACTAATGCAATATACAAATAATAAGGGTTTTTAGCTTATGGATTTCACTAGGAAATCATTGTGTAATGTGTTGATAATTTTTTTTTCTTGTATTCTTTGTGGTTTCTCAATCGATTAATTGTTTTCATTGATGAGTAGAGTAGATTAAAGCCTTTTGTTTTAGAAAATTACATAAGCAGTTTGAATCTACAAGGAATTTCTATATGGTATTAGAGCATAAATCACTCTAGAAGAGGAGAATTCAAGTTTGTCTTTTGCAGGTGAAATCGAATATCCAATATCATTCTTTAGATCTGTCCAAATGTTTTTCTACATATTGAGATTCAAATATGCCCTTGAGGGTAGTTCGAACTATATTTCTTGGAAGGACATGATGGAGGCAGTATTGGAAGACAACAAGCTAAATGAATTCATAGGAAATGATATTTCTAAGCATCCAACAATAGATGCTCAATATCTGGCAGAGTGGAAGAAATGTGTTGTAAATACGAGAAGGATCATACTAAAAGGAGTTCAAGCTCATATTGCCTCTAACCTCCATGGGAAGGAAAAACCATATCAAATTTGGAAAGCTTTGATTGACTTGTTTCAGAACAACAATGACCACAAGAAGTTGGCACTCAAGGACAAGCTTCAGAAGATAAAGATGGAGAAGGGTGACACAATACTACAATACTTGAGCATATTCACCTAATGTCGTGATGAACTTGGGAGTGTTTTTATTATAGTTAATAAAGATGATATGGCTAGCCTAGAACTGATAGGTCTTCCCAAGAGTTGGCATAGCTACCAGGATTCAGTAAATGGGAGGGGGTATCTACCAAAGTGGGAGCATTTGTGGTCTGACTTAGTGGAAGAAGAGATAAGGCGGAGCACTAGAGATGGAACCTAATCCAAAGAAGTGGAAGAGTACTTTGGATTAGTCAGCAAAGGAAAGAATTCCAAGGGAAGGAAGTCTGAACGTGAGGAGGGAAAGAGGAAAGGCTTTTCCAACATCAAGTGATTTCACAGTCATGAATTCGAGCATTATGCCACTAAATGTCCACAAAAGAAGGAAAGCAATAAGGAGCCTGCAGTAGTAGCAACAGGTGAATCTCTAGTTACAAAATATGAGCTTGATTTACTCTCATTGCATGCATGGAAAGCACAATAATGGGAAGCATGTGGTATCTCAACAGTGGTGCCTCATTTCACATGACGGGAAACAGATATCTCTTCAGTGAATTTGGGAAGAAATACCTCAAGTAGAACATTAAATTTGAGGACGACGAGAGGTATAGTGCGATCGATATTGGTACCTTTACTTTTCAGAGTGACTTTGGATCCCCTATTAGGCCTAAGCATGTGATGTATGTACTGTGTCTAAAGAAAAATCTTATTTATGTTGAGGTATTGGAAGACCATGGCTACATTGTGATATTTAGCAAAGGTAAGGTTTTGCTTAGACACATCTCCACATGGCAGGTGAATCATAGCAGTGTGAGAGTCAAGAACTTGTATGCACTTGAGTTTGAAGATGCATGCAAAGCCTTGAGGAGCAAGGAAAAGGTTAGATACTTGATGGTTGAGAGGGAGCATGATTTACCGCTCAAAATGGATCCTCAAAAGTAGCCTCACTAAGTTGTGGAGCAACAATAATTGGAGAAACAAAGAGTAGACAAAGTGGAAACATCCATTGAAGCAGAGACCTCCAGTGGGGGGAATTACAACATAATTGGGTAGAGGGAGCACATGCAGCCATACCTCCAAGTGTGAGGTGGGGCGATGTGAAGCAATAGTCCCAAGAGTGCATAAATTTGGGCAGAGTCCATTGAGGTGTTTTTTTCTCATGTGTCATTAGCTTGCTACGAGATCCCACAATATTCACTAGCATGAGGATCAATTTCAGTCAGATATTAAGGAGTGCAGAGTAGAGTTGACAACTGAGCAGGAGGATCAGTAGCAGAGTCAACAATACTAAATTTTTCGTAGTAGACAATTTCATATTGATTCATTGATTATTTTTTATTTATTTTTTCTCAGTTGCAGATGTTGCAGTAGCAAAAACAACAATGAGAGGTGTTGCATGGAATACATTCCAAAGGTGCTAGATTGGGGTATATGTGAATCCATTTCTTGTTGATAGGGAGTGTTGAAAATGCAACAAGAAATTCCTCAATTAATTTTGTCCTTGAATTAAATTAGGAGAAAAATTATAATTCCACATCACAAAACAACTTCTACGAATTAAGTTAATTTGACTTAGTTTTCTTAGTTAATTCGAGTTTAAAGTTCTAAATTGAATCATGTAGAGTTTATGCTACTTTATAGGAGCCTTGGTTGAGTTTATTTTGAGATGTAATTAATTAATTCATTTTAACTGAGTTGCAGTCAGTTAAACTAGTTCCAACTGATGGAGGAACTAGTAGGAGGTCGGAAGCTTGCTTCACTTGCTTCACCTCCCTACACAAGAATCCTTCTCTTATCTGACCCTTTATTTATTTATCTAATAAGAATGTGCATTGGAACTTATTATTTTCGATGGATGAAATAGGGATCCCGACTTATCCAGAGCATAGGTGGTTTCCCCTACAGAGAAGTATTTATATAACCTCTGATATTGGCTGGATTTCTTTATATTTTTCCCTCATCCTTTCTCTACTAGATTGGATAATCATGTAACACAACAAGTAGATTTAATAGCGAGTTGAGGAGTTCATATAATAGAGTAAATGTAGATCTAATAGGTTTTCTCAAGGTTTTCCTTTCAGATGTATTGTATTTTCTGTCCAAACCTAGCTCAACGTATGACATATTCCAAAACAAACAAAGAGAACTAACAAATAGCCACATGTTGTAGTTGTCACATCTTCTCTTTATTATACCACAAAGCCTTTTTAAGCCATTCAATCTTTCACACGAGGCCTTATTTATGAACAATGACCAAGAAACAAAACATGACGAGATAGGACTTGACAGATACACATAAAACTGACTCACATGATAAAGAAAAGGAACAGAAGGAAAAATTGTATAGGAAACAAACTTAGAGTTTCTACTAAAACTAATGCTTCAAATATCATCCATTGATGAGACTATCGTTAGTCCTCCCATCTAAGGATTTCATCTTGAAAGTATTATGACCGAGTTTCTCTTCGATGGTGTAGGGCCAATTTGCAAAGATTGAAACTTCTTGTGTTTTCCTTTCTCTTCGTGGGATTTATCCCACTTCAGTACTATGTCACCCACAATGAAACACTTAGTCCCTACAAACATTTTGTTGAATTAACACTCAATATGGTTTTTATGGATGGAAAATATATCTTCATCTTTGATTATTTCTTCCTTAAGTTTGATCAAATTGTTGTGATGTCAGAAATTGCTCCATATTAGACATTTTTATCATCCTACTTTGAACCAAAAGGCAAGGTCTACCTTGGGACTCTTGAGAGAGTTGCAAGGCTGGGAGATACAGGTTTGGAGGCTAGATAACTTCTTTATCATATACCAAGAAGTATGGTGAGGTTTTAAGGGAATTCTTAGGAGTGACATGGTCAGCCCACAATGCATTTATCAAAGAATTATGTTAGTTCCTTTGATCTACGAAAATTATTTTCTTGATTATGCAAATGATATTTTTACCTTTTGATTTAGCTATATTATTTGACTTCGAGTAATAGCTAGATGCATGCTTTAACATAATACCATATTATAAGTAAATTCATAATGTTTCAATGAAGAAAAATAAGTCTCATAGTCGAAGACAATAGACATTGGAATGCCAAACATGGTTATAATGTTTTTCTTTAAGAATTGGATGACTTCCTAGTCATTAACTTCTCTTAAAGGAATTGTTTCTATCCAATGAGTAAAATAATATATCATTGTTAGAATGTATTGGTGTTTCTTTAATGAATGTGGGAATATTTCTCCAATACATCCAGTCCCCACTATTAGAAAGTTTCCTTCATCTCCACTGGTAATAGTGGGGTGGTTGACTTCAGATCTCAACCAACACATCTCTAACAACTAGGGAACTTGTGAGAATAACCTTGAGCATCTTTGAATAAGGTGGGCCAATAATAACCAACCCTCATTACTTTATGTGTAGTTATATCACCTTCATAGCGACCACCTATTGGTCTATCGTGCAGATTTCTCAAGACCTTCTCCATATCTTGAGGCTCAAGGCATATTAGCAAGACACAATTGTGGTGATTTATAAATATCACTCCATGAATGAGCTGATGGAATAGATTTTTAAGGTGAATTTCCCTTTTTGGTCTATTCTATAAATCCATGGGCAAGGTGTCATACTATAAGAATTGTCGTATGTATGAATACCATGGCATTGTTGAGCTTGTCTAGGGAACTTGTTCAACATTATACATTTATATTTCTTGCTCCCATCCCGAAAGATATTGCTTGAGGGAATCTCTTGCTTCTGTTATTATTTGACATAGGCTAAGACCCTTAATAGTATGAACTAGTTTAAACTTCAGATCATATTCTTGTAAACAGGTCATCCAATTCTCCCTCTTGTTGGCTTAAGGGGGGCTGACCCAGGTTCAGAGTTGTTTGTGCCAACCAAAAAAACCCTAACTGCTAGCCCTTTCGGCAACAACCTGCGAAGCGCAGGCTGCAGTCTTACCCAAAGCAGTATTGGGGGATGTGAGAACCAGGTTTTTGTATCCAGGGATATGCGATAAGTGGCTCTTAAGCTCCTATATCTCAAATATATCTTCACGTAGATCGGCAGTTTCTTATGGCTTGCTACTATAATTATATGAAAATATATTCTAGACCTTTGCGAAGGTCTATGATCAATCTTCGTTGACCTTAGACAGGAAAATTACCTACTTTCGCGCATCAATGCATAACCTTAGATATGATTTCATGCAGATCTATCCAGTTCATTAGAAAACATAGCATAATTAACCCTTAACTTCGCGAACATAGATAATTACTTAAAGTATGCATGAATAAGATATATTCAACAAATTTGTGCAACATTCATACATTATTTCATGAAAACATATCATTGAGCGACAAAATATACAAGAACATGATTAACAGAAATTCTCAAATTGCATAGTAATTCTTCAAAATTGGTCTTTATTGATATTCACTGTTGAGATTACATACTCTTCTACCCTGCGCACTTAGCTGCAGGGGTCTGTGCACTTAGTTGCGAACTTTCCAACGCCTCTTGTGCACTCAACAGTAAGAGCCTTCCCCTTCTCACCTAAGTACAGGAAGTAGAGCCTTCCTACCTTAGCACTCACCCAAAACAGTCTCTATCTTGATTCCTCATTATGAACTACCACTTCTAGACTCACTATGACTCAAATATATAGCCTTCTTAATACAATACCATGGTCCACAGACCATGGGTGAATCTCAAACTAACTTAAGCAAGAGGCTAAGACCCCTTTGACTCCTATTGACCTATGTGCTCCGCATCCACATTTCGTAGAGACTTTACATATTTTACAAAAATTTATACAAAACTTGGGTTAACTAACCCTAAAACTCACCCAGGGACCCTATCCCAAAACTTCTTCTCACCAAGCTCTTATCGTACAAAAACTATTCTGGTCGTCATATGATGCACATATACAATCGTGTCATATTTAAGGAGATAAGACCTGAAATGTTTAACTTCTTTATATACATCATAAGAATATTTATCGATGATAGGGTAATTAATCCCTAACCCTTGTAAGCCAACACTCATGAAATAAATAGGTTGTTCATTTCCTTAAATATCCTTTTGCGTTAATACAATCACAATAAATGAATATGTGGTGAAATTATAAAGCAAGAAATCGTTGCCATAATCAAGACTAAATAATGCATGCACATTAGCAATTTCTTGTTTAATTTGAGCAAAAAAATCTTTCTATTTTTTGTCCCTTTCATAAGTTTCATCTTTCTTAATCATCTCTTATAATAGTTTAACTATCTCAACATACTCAAAGATGAACTTGCACAAGAAATTAATATTCATTAATAAATACTACATAGTCTTCTTATTTATTAGGAATGTGATTTGAGTTATAGCTTTAACCCTTTCAAGGTCTAATTTGATCCCACTCTTTGCAATAATGTGTCCTAAGAGAGTGCCTTTTGACAAAACAAAGATGCTTTTCTTGGTATTCAGAAAGATCCCATATTTTCGACATCGCTCAAATATTTCTTTTAGATGATGCATGATCTTATATTCTTTTGGACAATATAGTTATATCATCCAGATAAACAGGTACACATTGGCCAATCAAGCCATCGAAATAAATTTCCATGGCTCTTTGAAATTTAGTACCAACATTGATAAACACGAATGGCATGCACTTAAAGGTGAATGTTCCCCACTCGGTCCTAAAGGTGATTTTCATAGAGTCTGGTTTTGCCACTAGCACTCGATTGCAGCCATAAAAACCATATAGCAGCAAGAACATCTTAGACCTAGATACTATTTGAAGGATCTATTCCATGGATGGCACTAGGTAATTGTCTTTTTCTAAGGCCTGGTTGAGATTGCGAAAGTCAACACATAGATTTATCTCAATGAACTTCTTTCTGATAGGGACCAAATTTGAAACCCAAGCAGAATTCCTAACTTTGAAAATGATTCAAGCATCCAATAGATTCCTTAGCGCCTTTTGGATTTGGGGTTCCAAGGTTGGATAAACTTTCCTTAGCTTCTACTAGAATGACTTCAGCTCCTTTTTAATGGGAATGACATGCTGGATAATAAGAGTATCATATGTCTTCAAATAATCATTATTCCATGCAAACACATCTCACTACTATTTGAATATGTGAATACATTCTTGTGGAGACAACCATGTATTGAGGTTTACATATTTCAGATCATTTTGGGTTCCTAGTTTGACTTGTTCGAATGACAACTTAGACCTCTGAGTCTTAGTATTAATTGGTCCTATGAACCATTTTTGTGTGTCATATAATTTTTCCAGGAACAATACACCTTTAGGCATATCGTTTCCTTTCATTGCATCAGATGCTTCCTACAAAGCCTTTTCATGCTCATCCTCCTCAAATAAACACATACGCATTAGCCATGAAATGTAGTATCTATTGGTCATCATTGACAACACGAAAATTAGTGACATTAGTAGGAAAATGGGGTTTATATATAATCTCTATAGAAAAAACATTTTTCAAAGGAGACATTCTAGTAGCTACATTAGCTAATGTATATACTGCAACAGTTCTAAATCTAGGAACAAAAATAATATTAAAATATTTAAAGTGAGTAATCAGTCACCATACCTCCTCTTGATGGTTTTTAAGGTTTGGGGAGACACAATGGATAATGTGTTGTATATGTCAAGTAATCACTTTTGATTCACCAGTTACTTTGACCAACTCTACCTTTAGGTCAATGGCCTTCTTTAACCCAAGAACAAGTGCTTTGTATCCAACAATATTATTGGTACACTCAAACTCAAAAGAACATGATATAATGTACTTCTTATTCTCTAGGTATATGAGTATGCAACCAGATCCAAAGCCTTCATTTTTGAACCATCAAAGTACAAAGTCCAAATATTATCAGCTACAAAACCCATTCCTATAATATTATTACTATTGTGTACATCTATGTTACAAGATTCATTAGCACCTATTGGAGTAAAAGGAAGGAGCTCGAATTGTGTATCTACTTGGACAAGTAATCATGTTCTTGATAACACGCATGATCAATTTCAAAGAAACAATTTCCAAATATAATATCTACAAAGGAAACAGACTTATTATGGCCCTCAAGTGTTGTCACAGTATATTTCATGTATGGTTCACTCCCCACTCAAATCTACTTTTTCTTCCCTTATATGGAAGCCATAAGTGTGACCAATCTGTAGCAAAATAGCCATGTAATTTAGTAGACCAATATCTACCCAAGAGTATGCCATAATCTTTAAGGATGTCCAAAATTACAATGTTTGTACATTGGTGTACCTGGTAATCATATGATAATTGGATAATAACATTCTTGAGTTTACCAATAGCTTGGACAAGGGATTTGTCTAGATAAATGATTGGTGCATCAATTTTATCCCACTTAGTGTTAATTTTCCTTGCAACAAATAATGGAATTACATTTACAAATTCACCCAAATTGACCAAACCATTATGGACATTATAATTAAATATCTCGAAAGTTAACAAAAATGGGGGTAAAGGATTATTAACATCTAAAGTTACAACATTAAATACAAATTTGATAATTCCACAAGACTTACTGGACACCTTTTGAGCAATAGAATCTTTGTCACTTGATGAAGGTTGTGAGAAGGTTTGGACAACTATTTCATGCTAGCCTCTTTGCAAGCTCAAAGATATAAATGCTAGCAGGAGCTCTCTTAAAATCTTGAACTATTCTATAATCAATAGTTTCATTTTTAGGAGAAAGTGTTGAAGTTTCTGTAAGTGTATATTTATTAGAAACTTCCAGATTGATCGACTTGTTTTTACTGCTAGTGGAGGTACTCTTAGAGGCAACAACATTTCTAGACTTATTTTGTGTATTCTGAGAAGGATAGTTGGTGGTGCAAGTCTTCTTAGAAATTTCTTCTTTAACTCTTATCTCATCACTTCTGATTCAGAAATGATCCCTTTGCTCTTGAAATTATAACAACCAATGTTTTTCTTAGGAGGTGATTCACCTTGAGGTGGTACTTCAACACTATTCATGTCGGTATTGAGAATAAAATCAAAAGTATTAACTACATTTCCAATACTTGTACTTTACTTAGCCACTGCAGGTTCATTTGTTTCTTCTATCTACTTGGACTCTTCATCTGCTTGTAAAGTATCAACGATATGCATTTCGAGAGCATTCATGTTGTGGTTACACTGTGACCAAGTTTTTTTTGAATGTCATTCCTTATGGAAGGAACAATAATTGTCCATGCTTATACTTTCAATATTCAACACAAAATTTGAACTCTAGGAAGACATACTTGGTTTTTTTTATTGTTATTATTCCTTCCGAATGGGAAAGACTTGGGGGGCTTGGTACTGGTAGATGTCTCACTTGACTTTCCCTTTAATTCTAAAAAGTTATTAATGAGTGCCTTTAACGATCTAGTCAAGCTTTCATTATCAATAGAATAGTTTTCTTTAGCCTTACCTAAAGAAGGATGAGACTTATTACCATTCCCATTGGAGTCTTTAGATTCATCATCATCAATATTAGCTCCAATTGCATGGAATTCGTTCTCTATGGTGATCATTTCTTCAAATTTTAAAGCCAATGTTTCCTTTGCATTTCTTTTGACAAAAGTAGAAATATCTTTTGGCAAAGGAAACTCTATAATAATCTATAGTGGTAGAATCGTGAGGATGCATGTTTGCGGGAAAATATTTCAATATGCAGTTGAACCTTTGCTTGAAATATTTGAATTTATCCTTCTCCCCCATATTAATATTTCCCATCTCTTTTAACAACATGGTAGGAGTCTTGTTATTGGAAATTTCTCTATAAATAGTTTCTTAAACTCCCTCCAACCATGGATTGAATTAACATGTAGAATATGGTACCATGCTACTGCTCTACGTCTAGAATTCATAGATGCATATAGAAATCATTGATATGACCTTTTTCCTTTGTTTTCTTCTCAGGATCAAACTTAGTGTTAGCTCACTAAGATGTCTTTTTACAGGCAATCTCAATCCCTACATTAGTTGTCAACCTGAGATAAGTCTTTTTATCTTAAGAGTGTCAACACAATATCTATAGTGAATCTAGAGGCTCTCTAATGATAAATCATTGCAATCACTAATGGCTAAGTCTTTAACTCAATCCACACAATTCTGGAAAGAACTAACTATGGAAGAAATACTCTTAACACACTTTCCAATTCTATGCAACTTGTTCCGAAATTAATTGAAACTGAATGCAAATACGAATCACACTCGGGATTGTTCAAATAGACTTAAGGATAAATCACTCAACCAAGGAAAGAAACTATAACTATTGAACAACATTGTTAATCTATAGCAATCCAAATTAAACAACAGTCTCAATTGAACAACAAACAGTAATTGAACAAAAATCGATAATTGAACAACAAATAGTAATTGAACAACAAATGGTAATTACACAGCAAGCATGCATACAAAAATAAAGGATTTCTCAATAGAAAATGATCTTTTGTAGCATCCATCGTCATTTAAATTTCATTTTCTGTTTTATCACAAAAATAAAAAATCAAATATTATGTTCTAGAAACAAAATTGAAAGAGAATGTGAAAGTCCGAAAGTAGTGATTTGTTTTATATTATTGATGGCTTTCAAATCTGATATAAGGTGGGGCCCCGACCTGTATGTTAAATTTCGAGTGGTATCACAAGATATGAGCAAGCATGGGCTCGAGAAGCGGGTAAAGTGCTCTGCAAGGGAACAATGAGCATGAGTTATAGCCCAGGGTCAACCCCCACAGTTGACCATGACATCAAGGTGTTTGACCAAGATCTATAGCCTGAGATTGCTATGAGGGTTCAAGCCCTATGAACATCCCGTACACTCCCTACCCCCACAGTGGGTCGGTCCCATCACCTCACTCCATCTCATCTCCTCCACATCATCCACCACCCTCATTCATTATCATCCACCTCATCCACCATACCTCATCATCTCATCTACCACTCCATTAATTAGTTACATTAATTATTGTTTTCCCCCTCGTTCGATTATTATATGTATAAAAGACAAGCAAAATCCTGTCGCATTTGTCTTTTGTTTAGTAATAAGCAACCTTACATCTAGTTTAACAGTCTGAGTCAACAACCGTCCCGACAATTGTCATCAGCAACTCTCACCAGCAAACTATCACCTACAATGACCATAGCCAAACAAGTAAGTTCCTCATCAGCTATCCATACCTGATTAATTGATGTCGAACGAGATATTTCTGATACCCTCTATACAATTAAACATCATTCGTTGTTTCAAGAGGTCTTTCTGAACCATAACAAGTCTCCTATATTCATGGCAATGGTTAGGTCAGGTGTTCTAGCTTCTTTTTTCCCCAGAACTCATTTATTTCCTGAATTTATTCAATGGCTAGCCTCAGGAATGTACCCCAAGAAATGTTTTGTAATGAATCAGTGAGGGGAGAGTGTTTTTCAACTAACCTCATAGTTAATACACCAAGCTTTGAATTACCCTGTGTCTAGGACTTACACCACCTTTACTGAAGAACCCCTGATTTCTTATTATGATAAAATGTCTCCTTAGGTGCTTTCTCATATCACCTCTTTCTTGGCCCCTAAATCTGGTCAATTCTGCGTCGATGGCAATCTCTTCTCTTTAGAAATATTTGCAATTGACATAAGACCTGTGTTGCAAGTAATTGCCAAGATTCTAGAGAAAGAAGACTCCAAGCAAGTAGATAAAGATGTGCTGGGATTTTTCGTCTTAATGATGAAGCCCGAGATAGTACTAGACATTCCAACATTCTGGGTAGATGCTATTAATAATTAATTTATGACTTTGCCTCTCACTCATTCCTTCAAATTTCCTTCAGTCATTACTTATTTATTTATGTACTAGAATGCTGAACATTTTTCTGATTTGGGGCTAAATGTTGTTGATATCAATAAAAAGAAACAGTCAGTGGTATTTTAGTCAGACCTGATAAGGGGTGATCTAGGAGATAGTGGTTTATTTGAGTTTACTTCTGTATTCCTTCCAGTGGATTATAAAATCTTGAATGGAACCCTACCCCCAACTTTCGTTCCTAAAGCTCGAGAATTTCTTCAATTGAGTAAGGATGCGAGATGTGGGGATTGGTTCATTTTTTAAGAGCATGCAGAGATTAGGCTTTATGGAGCCTCTGTCAATCCTTACAAGTTACCTAAATTTGTGCTAATGAGGATTTTTTCCCTTGAATTCATCAGGCATAGATTAAATGTAGATCAAGTTCATTTTTTTCCTATGAAGAAATGATTTTTCTTCAAGTTGCGTAAAACAGTGAGACCCTTCATTATGAACACTAGTTAGGCTACCCAGGAAGTTGAAACATTGTTGAATGACATGTGTCTTTTACAGGTGGTTGAGTGGCCTTGTGACACTCACCAAATTATTTCAAAGAGAATATTGGAGAATGGATATTTAGCCTTTGTACATGAAAGTAGACCTAAAACACATAAATTGGCAAATGGGGGTTTGAAAAATACTCAGGCGACAGATATTGAAAACCCTAGCATTACAAAAAAAGGGTTTAAGAGGGTTAGAGAGGAAGTTATTGATCTGGATGAGGAAGAGTCTGAAGCAGCTAAAAGGACCAAGCTTTAGGATGAAATATCTTCAGCACAACCTGGATTGGGTCATTCAGTTAGGAGAAACAGAGGGTGCCCCAACTTCCCCATCTTCTAGAGAACCTGTTCATGATCAGGTTCCTTTAATTCAAAATATGCTTGCTTAGATAGCTGAGAAAAATAAAAAGGTGAAGTTGAATATGGAAGCTCATGCTAAGTCTCAGGTAACTCCTAAACAAACTAGATTGCTATCTGCCATGGATTTGAAGAGAATCCAACTTAAAAATGCTTTTTCGCATCGTACTAAAATATCAGTGTGGTCTACTAGCAATTTCAAGACTGTGAATTTAACTGTTGACACCCACAAGCTTCCAATGCTTGACAAGATCAATTTGCACATAAAAACTGGGCAATTGATCATAAGTGATCTATATAAGACAAATGCAGTAGCTCTCAAGGCAGAAAAAATGCTAAATAAGGTAATTCAACAATTAAATTTGGAGAAAGCCAACTCCAGGGATTTGAATGCTATGGTGGATGAGCTAAAGAAAATTATCATTAAAATTGGTGTCAACCCTGATGACCAACCTTCTGTTCAAAAATTATTGCAATCTGCCAAGTTAGAGATTGGGTCTTTGAAAAAGAAGTTGAATCTACCTGCAGGTGAGCATCCCATAGCTGCAGGGATAGCTGAAGTAGAAAATGAAAAGGAGAAGCTCCTACAGGATGTGCTGCAGAAGATTGAAGAAGTTTCTTAACTTAAAGAATCTTTCTACAAGCTACAAAAATAGGTGGACACTCATGTTTATACAATAGTAATGCCAGTGAACACAAATGATCCAGCAGCACATTTTTTACAGTTGGGAATAGAGCTTAAAATGGATGAACATGATGTAAAGAAAGCCCAAAGGGAATTGGAGACATCTTGCAAGCTACTAAATTTAAGTGAATAAGAAGCAAGAAGGGAGAAAGATAATGAAAAGAAGTACATGGAATATCTCCTAAGGGCTGAAGATGAAACCAAAAGGCTAAAGGAGAAAATGAAGGGCGATATGTCCTTAATTCAATCTAGAGAAATCCTATGGGACGAAGTCATTGAGGTTATCAGGGGCATTTGGGAGTTTCTTGTGATTATATCTTAAGAAAAAACACTAGTTCAGGATATGGAAGAGGTGTTCATTAAAAATAAGAAAAAAGATTTGGATAGATCAAAGTTTACAAAGAGGATGATAGATTCCATTAACTCTAAATCTACTACAGAGTTGAAGGAACATGACATGCCAGACAGAACATCATGTGCAATATATTTTAATAAAATGATTGTCAGAAACATCTATAAGATTACTGCTCAGAAGAGGATAAAGGAGATGAAGGAAGTAGTTTCAAAGTTTAACATCTTGTTTGATAAAGGGGTTAGGGCTAGACTTCCTTCTTGCTGGGATCTACAGGGAAGCTTGTTGCCATGGAAACATTATGAGACTTTGCTGGTTGAGGCAAAAATCAAAGTTGATAACATTCATGAAAAGACATCAGTATTAAAAGGAGCCACCATTTTGAGCTACCTAAACAAATATTTTAAGCTTCTCTGGATGGTGAAGAATCTATTCAGTGACAAGCCTACTTATGGTAGGATTACAGCGTGCAAAATAGCACTTGAAAAGTTAGAGGAAGCACCAAAGTCAAACGTACCATTATGGAGAAGATGCGAGGAATGGATGATAGAGGAGACCAGAGATGCATTAGCAGGACCATCTACTGAAGCCACATATTCAAACAACGAGCAACAATCACCAATCATACTCTAATTTATGTTACTTATGGTTATCTTATTTTCTTGAGAAGAATGTGGTGTCTTTTTCCCTCCGATGTAATATTCTATAATGACTTTTACTTTATATAGATAGAAGGTAGTTAAGCAGTTTGATAGTTTTGGTAGTTACCAACTGTCCCATGATGTATAAAAAGAGGCAAAGTTATAGAAACATGTCTAAATTTTGAAGAACCTAGAGACTATGCTGTTGTTTCTTGATAAATTGATGATTAATGAAAGAATCAGAAGCTTCCACACATTGTTGGGTATGATTTTGTAATTTCTCTATTATGTGTCATCATGTTTCTTCCTTCCTTTTAATATGGTAAAGAAGCTGAGATCTTTGTTTACTTATGTGAATGAAGTTAAATTTCCTTAAAAGAGTGTTCCTATATTTAAAATTCCTGCCCCTATATTTCTTCTAAGTTACAGATAATAGTTCCTATCAAACACAACATATTATCTTTAACTTCTCAAGGCATTCTTCACACAACATTTATATTCAACATCATATGGCATTCTAAGACTTTCATATCAAATAAATGTTAAGGGTTAGAAGTCATGTCCTTCAAGCCCTTCACTTGAGGATAGATCATACAAATAAGTGACATGAAGAATAAAAATTAATGTCTTCAGCACAATTTCTACATAGCCAAGAAATTGGTTTCTTAAGGGACAACATTAATTGGCGTCGTTGCCGGGGATGAAATCAAGGACATTTTTCCTTGGGTTTTCAATATTTTCCTCTGGTTGTTTAGCGAGGGGGGAATATTTGGCTATATTGAATAGAAAACAATAACTCTGGCTTCAGAGTGGCCTCATACGAGGTCAGATAACTCATAGAAAAAAGCTCAAGCCCTTTCAGACACTGAGAGACTAGTTTCCAAGAGGGTTGGAAGGCCAAAAACTCCATTTAGACAAAGTACTACATTGTTTGCACCTAGCATCCACGGATATTAGTCCAATTTGGGATCCTGAAAGTCAGCAAGAATTGGGTAAAATCCCCCGTTTTGTAAGGGACGAAGTAAAAAGAAATACAATGACTCGTTGGTGTCAATTAGTTGGTCTATGGACCTTCATTGCTCTTCACGGTGCTTTCGGTCTAATAGGTTTCATGTTATGTCAATTTGAACTTGCTCGATCTGTACGAATTATCGTAAATTTCAATTGATTAAACAATTAGATCATTGGAGTTATCGTGCGATTGGTCTCGGTTTTTCTCTTTCAACCATAGGTACTCTTTCTGGAGCAATATGGGCCAACACATACAGGGTATTGCCATTTGGCTTGTGTAATGCCCCAACCATGTTCCAGAGAGCTATACTCAGCATCTTTGCTGATCTAATAAATGAAGGAATTGAGGTATATATGGATGACTTTACTCCATATGGGGATGACTTCGATCAAGCATTGCAAATGCTAGAAAAGGTCTTAGAACGATGCATTGCTACCAGGTTATGTTTAAGCAATGTCAAGTGTCACATGATGATGATCGAGGGTGTGATCCTGGGACATTATATCTCTGCAGCAGGAATACAGGTAGATCCAACAAAAATACAGGTAATTCTTTTACTTCCTACCCCCTGCACTCAAACAGAGGTACATAGATTCTTGGGATATGCAGGTTATTATCATAGGTTTATTAAAAAAAATTCACAGATTGCTGCACCCTTATATGCTCTAACTGGAAATGTTGATTTCAGTTGGTCTGACAAGTGTGACACAACCTTTGCAGGTTTAAAGAAACTAGTCTCGACAGCACCGGTATTTGTTTGTATTCTTCAACCTTGATTTTAAGATTTAGGACCTATTCATTTTTTTATCTTTAATTCATCTTCAAGAGTGTTGACGTGCTTCTTCTTGGCCTTGAGCTCTTTGATAACCCTAATTACTTTGTTTTGAAATTTAACCTCAGTCATCTCTTATCCTTCATCTCCTTCTTTGTTAGATGTGTCTTTCTTATTGTGCTTAGCCATAAACAATACTCTTCTTTTGATTTATTCTTCATCATCAATGTCTTCATCAGATGAGGAGCTATCCTCTTTGGAGAAGAAACTCTTCTTAAACCATTTCTTCTTGCATTACCCATTGAACTTCCTAGGACCTTTCTTTACTTTTATAACTACCTCATTTTTGTGAGGAAACTTGGCTACAAAATGCCAAACCTCATCACAATCAAAACATATCAATGTAAGTTTACCTTCGATTTTTCCCATACCTTTTCTCATCCTTCATGTGAAGTAGGAAAATTCTTTATCTGAAATTTTTCTTAATCTTCTTCCTTTTCTTCATATTTAAAAGTATAAGCTTTTGCCTTCAGAGTCTTCTTGTCGTTATTAGTCTTCTTGGACATTCCAAATGTTGTTTCTAAGTGGTATGTACCATCCCCTTCTTCAACCATCATTTCATATGCCATAAGATTTCCATGTAATTTATCTGTGTTGAGATTGGTTAGATTTGATCTATGTTCCAAGAAACATACATTTGGGTTAAATCTTACTGGCAAGGTTCTGAGGATCTTTCGGAAAAAAATTATTTTATTGACAAGTTCTCCCAAACCTTCCAATGTATCTTTTGTTTCATAAACATGCTAAAAGTATGCAACAATTTATTCATCTTCCTTCATTTCTAGTTGCTCAAAGTTTTCCCTAAAAAAATGAAGCTTTGGTTCTTTCACCTGTGAGTCACATGCATATATATTCTCAAGTTTTCCCATACCTTTTTAGCAATTTTGCAACTCAATACCTTAAGATAGAAAGATTTTATAATCCCACTGATAATAAGATCTTTATCCTTTGCATCATATACCATATGTTTCTTACTTTGTTCATATAGGGTTGATGTGAAGCCTTTTTTCAACAATTTCCCATACTTTGTATCCTTGTGCCAACAAATGAACTTGCATCCTTCCACTCCAAAGTGCATAGTTATTTCCATTGAAAAAAAAAGAACTCTATTCTTGGTGTATTCCATGATCTCCTTCCACTTGTTAGACTACTATTGAAAAGCGCAAGATGGTTTTTGAGAAAAAGTCTTCGTGCGTAGTCATACCTTTGGACCCTGCAGAAGGATCGCGCTACACAGAGCCAGTGCATGACTATGAAAGTGACGATGACTTGGATTGCATCTACAAGATAACTGCGCGAGAGCAAGACTGGGTAAATCCCACCATGTATGGACGAATCTCATGGGAGCGCGAAAGCTCCTGTACATCAGATTCTGATGAGGAGATAGAGTGATGGAAGAACCGGTTGCATGAGGTGACCACACTGAACTGTAATATGATGATAAGATTGTTGCATTGTGTATCAATAGATGTGAGCAATCTGCCTGCTTATGATGGGTTAAGTGAGGTAGATGCTTTCTTGAATTAATTTGAAAGGGAGGTTATGGAACAACAATGTTTCGAGGCTTTGAAATGGGTACTATGGGCTACACCCACAAGGTGGTGGGGTACGCACCAAGGAAGCTTTGATGACTAGCGCGAATGCAAGAGAATGATGAGCATGCATTATGGGAAGCCTCAGATGGGGCTAACAGATAAATACAATGTACAGGATGGTCCACGTGTGAATCTATCTAGGTGGGTAGAGGCATATGCCAAACAACCTGCATAGATGCACATGGACTTCACGTTGGGGAACACGGTCAATAAGCATGTGTTGACTAGGCAATTGTGCAAATAGTCCCTCCAGTTGGGATCATAGAATGTGGAAAGAACGACTGTGCAAAAGGTTACCCACGCAGAAGCCTTTAATGAAGTGTGTGAAGCACTGAACAGGGTATATAATGCGTAGGGAAGTGATTGGGACCTACGCATACCAACAGTTTTATGGGATTATAGGACAACATACAAGAAATTGAGAGGACAGATGCCTTCTAGGCTAGCCTATGGAGAAAACATTGTAATCCCAATAGGGTATATTATGCCTAGTCCGCGCATAACAGCGCCT
Source organism: Pinus tabuliformis (assembly GCA_031772625.1). Classification (NCBI taxonomy): domain Eukaryota; kingdom Viridiplantae; phylum Streptophyta; class Pinopsida; order Pinales; family Pinaceae; genus Pinus; species Pinus tabuliformis. The sequence continues at coordinate 1,077,407,799 of CM062816.1, forward strand.
GTGGATATGATGGTTCACGGAGCCTTGGAAGAAGGGATCGCGCAGCTAAATGAAAAAAGAACGTTTGGGACCTGATGAAGAAATCCAACAGGGTGATCTTATGCTCTAGGAACTCATGAAAGAAAGATTTTAAGAGAGAAAAGTGCTCTGATGGAAGTGGAAGTCAAGAAGCCTGAGAAAGAAATAAAGAAGGATTTTATTGATAAGAAAACTATGGTGATAAAACAGGGTGTGCACGATTATGTTGACAAATTTAGGGACTACCACCGAGAGTTGATCAGCTTGATGCCTTAGATTGGACCTTATATTACTAAAGGGATCGCCAATGATGGCACAATGCAGATGGTGAAGTGTGCGACACAGACCGTAAAAATAAAAGGCAGATTTTTCCCAGGAAAAGTGATTAGTGGTCGGTTGAAGCTGTATATAGGTGGTTCGACCACCTGATTAGCCATGGGAATTATATTCTAGCACTCCAGGCAGTTGGAAGGAGGCACAAGAACATAAATTACTTTGCCTAAGAGTTGCATGATGTCAGAGCTGTGCACAGGAGTGAAGTGTCATAGTGTCCGTGAAAGCACGAGGGTGGCTGCGCTGTCGCGTGGGTTGGCTAGAAAGTGACTATCATAGTCACTATTCATGATGTGATGCTTGACTGGAGACCAAATGGAGCGGGTGGCAAGCATTTAAGATGAGCTTTATGGGAAAGATTTGGGAAAATCTGTCTCTAATGGAGCATTAAGAGACTGGATTTGTGAGAAATGGTCGAATTTGAATTCAAAAGGCATTATAAATTGGAAAGGGATGCTCAGCAAACAACACTTGGCCATTTGCAAATTGAGCTATCATGTGCCTAGACTATTCTGAACCGAGATTGGTTTAACCTGTTGAGAGCATTGTTTGAGCACCTAGTGGCGCAGTTGAGAGATTTCTAGACAAACAGAATGGCAACATCTGAAGAAGCCGGGAAACCGGAGAAATGACTGCCGGAGAGGCCGCACAAGCCATGACAGTAGAAGATGCCCCTAAGAGTGTCAAGATAGTTGTAGGTGCATTCTCCCTAGGCTGGTACTCTCTTGACCAACCTCGCAGTAGGAACGGTTGCGGCTGAGGAAATGCTACGGGCCTACACAACCAACACAATAGTGCTGTCAGAGGGGGAAATGGTTACAGAAAATGAGGTTGATAGTCCTATGGTCAGCGCATTGAAGGGGGTAGGAATCAACATGGCTGTGCTCCCTCGGGAGACACTATATGTCTTGGAGGACGGAGTGACTACAGAGATGCGACCTAGGGAGGGCCACGTGCTATAGGTGTTGAGTGAACAAAGAATCAACATGGAACAACTGAGCCTGTAGAGGGACGAAGTTGTGGCGCAAAATTGATAGATGGTGTAGGTGGTTGAGGAGGCCTACCAGATGGTCTCTGAGTTGGCCATCCCAGTAGAAGCACCAGCAGAGCCATACATTCAAAGGTTAGCAATAGGAGTGCACGAAGCGTGAGAAGAAATGGCTAAGGTTCAGCTAGAGCTGAACCTTCAGATAGTAGAGTTACGGTTGAAGGTGTAGCCTTCAACTCCTCTAGAGGTAAGGGAACAATGCACCAACACCATTACATCGGGGATGGAGGAGATCGGTTGTGCAGTGAGGGACTTCACCAAATGTTGGAAGAATATTTCAAGGTCCTCACCACTCTGCAGGAGGACCCAAAGATACAACACTTAGAAATAGAGGCGCGTGAGCTACAAAAATAGTATGACAATGTCAAAGGGACCATGCAAACAGTGGCCCTCACACAGAGGCTCACATGAATGCAAGAAGCTAAAGCACTTAAGGAGAAAGTAGACATGGCACGACACAAAGAAGTGGTTTTGAAGGCACGTGTTCAACCTTGGATTGATGAGGCCTTCGTAATCACAACAATAACTGAAGGCAAGCTCGCATATATTCAGGGGACGCAGGAACAAATACAAGGGAGCGGTCTCGGAACAATGCATACAAGAGATACAACTGGTAGCTGCTCAGTGTGCTGCAGACCTTGCAGTAATTTGAGCAGAGTTGGAAGAACTCCATGCAAAGATCTCCACACTGACATAGTGACTTGAGGGTGAGTCACAATGTTTGTGTTGGGGGCTTGTTGGGAATGGGATCCCCCCAAGGCTAGTTTTGTGGCTTAAAGCCCATATTTTGACTAAGTTCGATGTAAAGACTCCACGATTTGTGGGCACAAAGTGTGAAGTTATAATTGAGTCATAGGGTTGTCTGCCCTTACTTTTGTAAATATAATGTTGGCTTGGCAGTTCTACCCATGGTCCGCGAACCATGGGATTGTATAAATAGGGTGAGGCTCTAAGTGTAAAGAGACAAGATAGAAGTAATAGAAGAAGATCTAATGAGGAAGCATTGAGTCTAAAGTGAAAAGTCATGTCTTTGGGTCGTAGAGTAGGAGAAGGCTCTGCAGCTAAGTGCACAGAGGCCTAGTAGTCCGCAACTGAGTGTGCAAACCCCTGCAGTTGAGTGCGTAGAGAAGGTTGAGTCTGTAACTGATTGAAGCATTAATAAAGAGAAGTTTTGAATTATTTCTATGTTTCGTTTCCTATTTTATGCATTGAAGTATATTGGGTATGAATTGCAAGTTTACTGCTTAGTTGTTGTGCGAACTTATATGAATATGTTGAATAAATGATTATAAGATAAAATATCTATTCACATGAAGATAACTAACTGTTATAAGAAGATAAGTAAGATATGATTTCTTACTTGAAAAAATTTCTTATGGTGTACTCATCCTAAGAATCCAATGAGGATTCCTATTCTACACATATACAATTATGTTGCATGATTCATCCCATAAGTGCAACAATAGGCCTTGATCATGTAACATCACCCATGCAACTCCCACAATACTTATGTTTTTCCTTTAAGCCACACCATTTTGCTAAGGGTTATGGGGTGCTATTAACTCTTGTCGGATTCCTTTTGATGCACATAAGTTATTGAATTCATTTGACACATATTCTCCATAGTTATTTCTCCTAAGAGATTTAATTTTCCTTCTAGTGTGTTTATCAACTAGTTCTTTAAATTCAAAAAATTTAGTGAACATCTGATCTTTCTTCTACGTGAAAAAATAATATAAAAACATTATATAATACTTGTGCTTGGTCATGGATGTTATTGAGAACAGTCCACACACATCTGAGTGAATTATTTCAAGGATTTCTTGTGCTCAACTATCCTTATCATGAAATCTAGCTTTTGTGTTCTTCCCCAATGTAAACCCTTTGCGTGTATCTGTCTTCTCTAATGTACCCTTGTGAAGTCCTATATAAATTTGTTGCATGATCTTCAAAGCTCTGTGATGCACGTGACCCAATATTTATGCCAAAAATCATCGATGTCTCAATTCTGCACCTTCTCTTCTTTTGTGCTCAAAGAAACACAATCTTCTACATCCAATTTGTAGAGGTTCTTCACCCGAACCATGATCCGCTCAACTTGTCTTGAGGCTATGTGATGAAGGAAACTATTTCCCTTGCTAAATATCACGTCATAGCCACGGTCCTCCAACACAAAAACTAAAACCAAATTCTTCTTCATACCAGAAACATACATGACATATTTTAATGTGAGAGGAGAACCAAACTCCCTCTAAAAGGTAACCGTATCAATGCCAGTCATGATATACCTCCCATCATCTCCCATTTCGATGTGCATATGGAGGTCCTTCTCCTCTAAGTCACTGAAGAATTATTTGTTGTCGGTCATATGGAATGAGGTTACATTATTGAGATACCACACACTACCCATCACTGATGTCACCATGCAAGAGATGAGGGTGAAATCCAACTCGAATTGTGAAGCAAGAGCTTAACCTACCACTCCTCCTGAGGGCTTCTTGTCAGCCTTCTTGTGCGGACACTGTGGCATAGTATCCCAACTCATGAAAATGAAAACATTTAATATTCAACAAGTCCTTCTTCTTACCACCCTGACTGGAATCTTATTTGAAATGGGATGGCTTCCCTTTACTTTTCTTCGCCTTTCTAGCTAAGGCACAATTCTCATCATCATCATGCTTGGATGAGGATCCATATCTAGTGTTTCGCTAAATCTCTTCTTACACCAAGTCGGACCACAAACGATCCCACTCTAGTAGCTTCTCCCTCCCTTTTACTGAGAGTTGGTAGATGTGCTAGCTCCTAAGAACACTTAAAAGTGTTAGGATAACTAGATCATCTTCAGAAACTGTAACATCGAAACTTCGAAGCTCATCTCTTCATTGGGTGAACTTGCTCAAGTACTTTTCTATTGTGTCACCCTTCTCCATCTTGATTTTTCTTAGCTTGTCCTTTAGTACTAGCTTCCTGTGGTCACTACTATTTTGAAACAGATCTGTCAAGGCTTTCCGCATTTCATATGTAGTTTCATTACCATGGAGGTTCAAGATAATATGATCTCGAACTCCTTCTAGGATAGTCCTTCTTGCCTTTGCAACACATTTTCTCCACTCTTTTAGATCTTCAACATTAGCTACTGGAGGCTTAGGAATATATTTTTATATGAATTCCTTAAGCTTTTTGTCTTCTGACACTGCCTCCATCATGTCCTTCGAAGAAATATATTTCAAACTAGCCTCAAGGGCATATTCGATTCTCAATCTATAGAACCACAACCTAATGGCTCTGAAGTATGATACTACAAATTCGATTTCACCTGCAAAATTCAAACTCGTATTCTCCTCTAATTGAATCAAAACATTACGCAATGATGTCCTGGAAAAGCCACATCTAAAACCCCCTGTTATCTGTGTATTACATTAGTAAGAAAATATGATAATATTACAATCCTTTGCTCAAGTCTGAGCAACTTATGCACTATCTCTATCTGTCTCACAACTTTCTAGACAAACCAAAGCCAATACTTAACCAATTTTATGCTTGCCAAAGTCCTTATTTCCTTATGTTATTTCCTTGGGGATTAGCCCCCTATTAATTATTGTTGGGTGTGGGATCCCCCCAAGGCAAGTTTTGGGGCTTAAAGCCCAAGATTTGACTAAGTCCAATGTAAAGACTCCATGATTTATGGAAGCGGAGCGCGAAGTTGTAATTGAGTCATAGGGTTGTCCGACCTTACTTTTGTAAATATAATGTCAGCTTGAGAGTTCTACCCATGGTCCATGAACCATGGGATTGTATAAATAGAGTGAGGCTCTAAGTGTAAGAAGACAAGATAGAAGGAATAAAAGAAGATATAATGAGGAAGCATTGAGTCTAAAGTGAAAAATCGTGTCTTTGGGTCGTAGAGTAGGAGAAGGCTCTGCAATTAAGTGCGCAAAGGCCTAGTAGTCCGTAGCTGAGTTCATGGAATCCTGCAACTGGGTGCATGAGGCAGGTTGAGTGTGTAACTGATTGAAGCATTAATAAAGAGAATTTTTACATTATTTTTGTGTATCATTTCCTGTTTTATGCATTGAAGTATATTGGGTATGAATTGCAAGTTTACTATTTAGTTGTTGCACAAAATTATATGAATATGTTGAATAAATGAATATAAGATAAAGTATCTGTTCACGTGAAGATAACTAACTGTTATAAGAAGATAAGTAAGATCGACAATGTAACTTGGAGAAATAGCCCAAATCGCTGCTCTAACAGCACAAAAGCCTCACAGCCCCTGGTTAGGGTTGCGTGAAGGCAAATATAACAGGTCATGAAAGCCCCATAGGCGTGTCAAGTAATCTACGTGAATGTAGTCACAGTTGGATTAAATCGACCCCTCAGACATCTCAAGGGTGCGAAAACTTGGTTCCAACATCCCCCCGTACTACTTCAGGTGAGACCTCAGTCCTCACTCCGTGGACTATTTCTGAAAGGGCCAGTAGTATACGGATTTGTTTGGATAAATAACTCTGAAACTGGGTCAGTCCCCATCAAGCCAAAAATTATGAAAATTCCTCAATTGGAATTGCACAATCCTCATAGGCCTTCCTCTAACTGCATGCACCATCTATATAATTTGGATGATTATACAACTGATAGTGCGTTGTCCTTAAACACTAATCTCAACTAGGTAACTCTCATATCTGATATACATGAGTTATTTGTGAGGGAATCATCAAGTAACTGGTTGATGTCTAGAGGAAGCACCACACTACACTATAGGAAACACCGTGCTACTAGACCTCCCACTAGTTCCTCCAACAATTGGAACTAGTTTAACTAACTTTAACTCAGTTAAACATAATTAATTATAACTCAAAATAAGCTCAACCAAAGCTACTATAATGTAGGAGAAATTATACATGACTAAGTTTAGAAACTCAAATTGAATTAACTGAGCCAACTAAGTCAAATTAACTTATTTAAATAATACAAGTTGTCATGAGATGTGGAATTACAATTTTATTCTTAATTTAATTCAAGGAAAAAATTAAATTAGGATTTTCTTGTTGCATTTTAAACACAATCCAAATCTTGATCAACCATGAATTCGTCTCTTTTCTCCTCTTCCTTTTATGAATATGATGAGCCTTCTCCTTCACCATTTAGGGCTTCGTTAAACTCAAAATCTACTCTCGGTTGTTCTCTGTCAAAAAGAAAAATATATTCCTCATACTCTTCGTGAAAAGGTGGAAGAAACTCTTTTTGAATATATCTTTTGAAGATTCCACTAATTCATCAAGAGTGGAAAAGACAAAATATTCCACCGATGCAACCAATAAACAAGTACAAGTGGTTTATTCTTGGTATGATAAGGAAGATTATGAGAAACAAGGAGTAAACTAATAGTTTTAGCAAACCAATGGGTGATAGGCCAAATTTCCCACAGTTTTTCATAGGTAACTTCGTAAGCTAATTCCACACTAGGTTAAGAAGACCCTCCTACCTCAGGAATAGGAGTTGGGATAGTTCTCAGGACAATACTTCTTTGTGTAGAAGCCAAATGATTGGGATGTGAAGAGTTATTAGCAATAAAACATACGTGGCCCTCCTTCTAGCGCAAGAATGTTGACGATGTTGTATATTTCTAAGATAAATGGGATCTCTATGGTATGAGGTCCTAATTACACCTCACATCATTCGGTGTAGGAGTCCCTTCTAGAAATATGGCCCAACCATCATTTACTTGGAGTTTTTCCTTAGCTTAAGAAATTAGCGTGCATGTTCTTTTGAATGAGTAAGAGAGTGTGCCTTATGGTATGTTCAATTGTAGATGTATCAAGGTTCTTTCACTGCAAGGGGGAGAAAGTGAGCCTCTAAAGGAAAATTAATAGTATTAATCTAGTGGAGACAGATGCACATAAATAAGAAAGAATTGTTAAGAATCAAATTAAGTAGCTCACATAGATGCAACAATCGTTAAATCATCACAACACATTTGCAATAGGTTTAGCACCAAATTCAATAAAATAGTTCAACAAATTTAGTACGTATGAAAGCTAACATAAAAAGGAAACATTAGAATAATAGTCTCAAAACATCTACGATCATGCATGAAAAGATGTTGGCCAAATGGCTTCAAGTATTAAGAAAAGGTTCCAAGGTACATAAGTATAATGGCTAGTGAAGAGTTAGAGCCACTACTTTCTCCCAAAAAGTATTATCTCTATCTCTCTAATGCCCCATGGGAGAAGCCAAGGTTAAAAGTCCTTTCCTTAAATAATGAGTCTCCTTTTATAAATTGTGGTGTGACCTTTCATATCATTATGACTCCTGACTTTCCAACCTCTAATGACATTTGGACATCTATAAATGACATTTGACTGAATGTCCCCTTAATGAGGACCACCCTAGTCATCCCATTACTAAAACCTAATATTAATTGAAGATCCAATAAACAATTACTGACCATGGGGGGAAGGATTAGTAAGTATAATATATTTTTTTATGGAGCCTTGATGTGCAAGCAAACATTTAGCTTCTTGTTATTTTTCATTTAGCTTCTTGTTATTTTTCTTTCCCCAAGTTTCTTATTGCCCTTTAGATTGTAGAGCTACATAATATGCACATCAGAAGTTTGAAATGGAGTATAATATGACATATCATCCTAACTAGACATGGGTAGATTAAAAATATCTACTTAAATTTACTTTTTATTAGAATAACTATAGAATTATTGATATAAGCCACTATTTCATTGACGCATGCTCTTGAATTGAATTTTGGAATATTAGTAATTGATCATGGTGCATTTGGAAAATATTTCATAAAGGAAACCATATTGAAAATAGATCAGGTATAAATACTTATACCTGAAGATGGATTCCTCTTCAATTGTCACTCATGAAGGAGAGACATCCTTATATATGTAACGTAGCAATGATATCAATAACCATTCTAGAAGGAACTCTATTGGTATATTAGCTTCAATAATTTGTTTTAAACCCCACAACTCTTGAATGTGATTAAAGATGTTTTTATAATTATGCTACCTATAAGTAGATAATAGAATGGCCCAAACATCATATTCGTCTGGAAGTTGAAAGTGATTTAAGAATACCATGGCTAAGTCATGATAGTTAGTTAATGACTCTTGCTTTAGATTTATGTAGCATTTAAAATCCACCATGGTGAGAGTGTTAAAATATCCTCAACCTGATATAATCATCCATCAATGAGTAGGATGAGCACCACACATAAATAGGAGGTTGTCACATGGTCCTTTAAATCCTCACATGATTTCCATTCTATTGTGACCTACACAAAATCCCCCATTTATAATATGAATTCTTAATAAAATAATGAGGACCCTTCGCTTTTTTCAATTTTATATATATATAGATATATCTTATTATTATTATTATTAAAATTTGATTCTAGATCAATTGTACATAGTTAGAATTTAAAAGTCTTAAAAGGAAAATATGTATGCTTAATTGAAATCTAGATATAACATTGAGTTTTAGGCTAACAAATCTTGATACAAATATATGAATAAGGAATATCTAAATCTGGATAAAAGATAAGACCATCACTTTAAACATTCCGTTGATGTTGTATGAAGCAATAGCATATAAATCAAAATACAGAAAAGACTCTTCTCATGAGAGTAAAAAAATAATATATCTAGAATCTAAATCGAAGAGTAACCCGTAAGTAATTCATCTATTTTGTACTAGATGTCAAATATTGGTTTAATTTTATTTCCTTTAATTATTTATTATTTTGTGATAATTGCAAATACAACATTCGTTGATGTGATGGTAGGTTATCGAGTTTTCTTAATAATGAAACACCTATGGCATGCCACTCCACTTGGCATATTTTTATTTGAAATAAGTGAATGTGAGAGTTGGATCATTCATGTGGCATGTGGATATTTAGATCTAGGAATTAACATAGGATGTTTCTGTGATAAGACTTAACATAGGATTTAAAGATAAAATCTAGTTACTTATATATTTGAATATTTAGATCTCTTTTGAACTACCAAATCAACTACCAAGTCATCTTCCATGTCATCCATTATAGTTATTGTGTCAACCCGCATAGATTATTATTCATATATTGTAATTAAAATTAGTAATGAAAGTTAGAACTAAAATTTGACTGAGCTTTGTCTAAACAACATTATGCACTTGTTGTTGATGAGACAAACACCCTCCAAAATTTGGTATACACTTGAATTTATTAGCCTACTGTGGAGCTTGTGATTTTCATTCCATAGTCACTTTAAAATCAATCGATGATTTTTTAAGTATTACAATCTTTTCCTCAGTTTGCAAGTGTCTAAGTGACCTTCTCATGCATGCTTACACTACAGTGTGTTCATGTGCATACTGGTTTATGTAAGCTCGAAAAAGCATATCACAATTCCATCAAGATGGTGCATGTGCCATGCTCAACCTATTTTAATAGTCAATGTGAACTTTCTTCGACAATCTCTCACTTTAGGTTGTGATTGTGCTTCTATTTTGGTAAGCTTTTCCAACTAGCGCACCTTTGTTCTATGACTATTTCTTTCACTTGTTTTCATTTTAATAAGTGCCACTTTCAATTTTGTTCATGTTTTTCAAGTATCGTTTGCACTTTCCTCTTGTTGTTGCAAGTGTCGTCTTTTATCATGGAAAGCATCACATATCACACAAATGTAGCTTTTGTTTGTTTCAAGGAGTAACCTTGGTGCTAATGAGTCATTCTTATCATTTAGCCACTTAGTGCACTTATTCCCAAAGTTCCAATCAATGTCGAACAAGTGTTATCACTATTGTTGCAAAGCATACCTTTATTGGCACACTTAAGGGAAGTTGTCGCAATGTTGTTACATTGAGGGAAGTATGTTATTAACATGTTATGAGTGATCAAAATTGTGTCATCAATTTTTCTAAGTTTGTGATTGATAAGCCTCATCATTGAGTAATTATATGGGCCTTAACTAGCCTTAATTCACCTCCTAGCTTAGTCAAACCAACTATTCTCACAACTTATTGTATGCTTTTGATTATATTTTGTTTATGAGATGAGTTAGAGTTGGATATTTTGCTTTGTGGTCTAAAGTGCATGTAATGTAGGAATAAAGAATAAAAGCAAGGAAAAATGCAGGCATAAAGGATAAAAGCAAGGAATTATGGCAAAGACCTTGGTCAAAACTCAAATGGGACAAGGGAGAGTAATTATAGGAGGTAAGTCCTCCTCATTTAATACCCCTCCATTCAAATATTCATCCATCATTGGGGTGCAAACAACCATCACTTTGAAGACTAGAAGACAACCGAGCAAGTGAAAAGGATAGAAACCAGATGATCAAATGTATAATTAGAGAGGCTTCAGACCTCATTAGGATTCAAACTTCTATTGAAAAAACCCCGTTTTATTTCTGAGCTGCAAGAGACTTGTGACAATTTGTTCTGTAATCCATGGTTTTTATAATAAAGATGAGTTATGTTTAAGCCAGCTATGAGTTAACTTCGAGGGCTGAAGCTCTTGGGTTAGGGCCCGACCCAAGCAGCCACAACTCCTCTTTACTGCACATGTATGCTAGCATAGAGTTCTGTTTTGTTTATTTGCTTAAGTAGTTTCATGGTTTTCTATTCATTTGCTTAAGTAGTTGCATGTTCATTACAACAACATAGCATAGATTATTCATGGTTTTCCTATTCATTTGCTTCAGTAGCTACATTTGTTGTATTTTACTTCCATTTATTCCTTCTTTCAGTTCACAAGTTAGTTAGAGGAAAAAGATCACTATCAGGCTGTGCGCAAGTGTCTTGGCCTCATCTCCTCCCTCTAGGACCATGATTTGAGGAAGGGACTTTTCAGTAGCCCCAAACACATAGGTTCCTGGTTCTCACATGAGCTAGGGAGGTCGTTGTTTGATGCAATTACTTGTTCACCTTCACTGGTTTTCTCTGTCATTTTCATTTGAAACCACCTTAAGCATGTTCATCACGCATCACTTCCTCGTCGTCCGATCACCAATAAACCTTCACATCACCGTTTGATCCATTAGTTTTCCCAACTGCCACTTACTATATGAACTTTAAAACCCCACCATCGATATTCAATGCCTCATTTGATGGATGCTGCTTCACTCGATCGCTAACTAGCTTGGACGATCTCCACTGTTGATCAGCCCCGCCTGATCCAATGGCTATCACTCAATCTCACACGGATTAGTGCATGAATGTTATCCATCATAGAGCATGTGAGAAAAGTGGTTTTCTCGTGCTATGTGACATGTAGTAAGGTTAATCGTGTAAATTTTCCAAATACTACTTACAGCCTAGAGGGCACGCAAGAAACTACTTACTGCCTTAGAAACCCTCTCCATCATTTCTTCACATTTCTTTTTCCTGCGATAAGATGTCCACCGTCCATCTCTTGGCTTCAGCCACACGATCAGATCTCAGCCACTCATCACTCCTGTTAGCCTCGTTCGTCCATCCACTCACTTAGTCCCTCGCGATACGATCTACATCGTTCGTCATGTTCATTAACCCTGTTCATCCATTTATTCGCTTACGCCTTCACGATAATGTCTCCACCTTTCATCCTGTTAGTTAACCATGTTCTCCCATCTATCTACATAACCTATTACGATCCGATATCTGCCATTCATTCACCTTTCACCTGACTAATCCAATGATTCTTATGCACTGTTGCTCCCTCACATCGTCCTTTCACTGATTTTGTCCTCTGACTGCTCTTCCACTTGAAATCTAAGTTAGTTTAGTTCTTTGCTTACACCTTAGTATAGTTTTGATGCTCTTTACTTCTCCAACTTAGATAGTTGGCATTAGGTTAGTGTTGATTTAGAAATTTTGTTTAGGCATAGATGTTTAATTGGTTAGCTAGGGTATGGTATGATTTAGCATTACATGTTGATTTCTTCATTAATGCAGTAGAGTAGCTCTCCCTTAGGATATATTTGCTCTTCTTCCACCAAAATCAAGCTTCTTCTGACCCTATAGAAGTCTGGCTTGGAACCCCTAGGGTCTCTTGCTAGATGAGAAATGACAACATGAAGTATCTTCACTTTTACTTCTGCATATAGCACTGTCACCTCCAAGTTTGTACGAACCCTGTGTTGATAAGCAAAGCCAGTAGCCCTGGGAGTTGTAACATTATTGTTGCAATACCTAGGCTCATTAATGATCATGCTTAAGTTTTATCATTGTTCACTTTGGTTCCACTGATCCCACACTTAGCCAAATCTAGAAAATTTCCTACCCATTCAACTTGGCCTCACTTAGTCTTCTTGAACCCTGCACTGCACAGTCTCAGTCCTTTAGCTTCAACATTTCCTATTGGCACTATGCAATGCACAATCTCTTCCTCTAATAACTTTGCACTACGTAGCCTCAGTGCTCAATCCAAGCCCTTGAGCTCTAGAACTGTGCAGTTTCTACCTTCATTCAACCTCCTCTATGCACTGCATAGTATCAATATTTTGGTTTGAGCTCTTGAAATGTGCAACTATGTAAGCCCTAGGCCTCTATCTCTCTAGAACTTCATAGTGGGAAACCTCAAGGATCAAGACTTAAGCCTACCACCTCGATCCCCTTAATTTCACATATGATTTTCCCTAGCCTGTATAAACTATGCACTACATAGTCTTAAGGCTGAAGCCTCAACTTTGACCTCTTAAACTACATAATTATGTAATAAATTAGACTTTGTCCTTCTAGAACAACACAATGGGAAACCTCAAGCCTCGAGCCTTTAGCCTCACCACTTGAGCCCCTCAATTACACAACTGTTTAGCCCTCTCCTCCCTAAACAACACATTGTGTAGTCTCAAGGCTCAATCCTGACCCCTAACCTCCTTATTTATGCAGATATGCAATCCCTGAGCATGTCTCCTTACCTATCGTCCAGTTCTAGCTCAGTGAATGGTTATCATGAAGCATATTATACTAGGGGTTTATAGAACCAATTTCGTCTTAACATGAGTGGATTTTAGTTGTAGGTATTCTATCATGTTATGAAAGGATCACGATGAAGGGGATGGAGAAGGAGAACCTTCTAGAAGACACCTTTGAAGCTATGGAAACAAGTTCATTAATCGTTAAATACAATGGGACACCAAGTTGAGATAACAGCTGGAGATGAAGATCACATTGAAGACTCCCTATCTTCAAGCCATATTGAGGAGGAAGAAGAAGAACATGTTCTGTATTTGAAGAAGACACAAAGATAGCAGTAGTAAGAGTGGTTTGGCATTGCCATATCATTATGTAGTCCATGTCATCAATGTCATGTCATGTATTTTCAAGGTGTCATGTCAATATTTATATGAGTCATCATTTGCGACATCATTTTTGGATTATGTAAATTCAATATTGGGGAAATGTAATGTAAAGTGGAAGTCCAAGATTCATCCATAGAATGTGAAAAGTCATGAAGGATTCAAAGAGTCATAGAGAAGTGAAACAATCATAAGGGTAGTCAAAGAGTCACAAGGCTTGTGAATGGTCACCCATGTGCTATATATACACCCTCATAGCTCATGCAAGGGACTTTTGACCTTGGCGCCTCCTACTAGGCATTAGAGAGGAAGATAGTTATTTTGGAGGAGCAAGTGGTTGCTCTAATGCTCCACTATTGGAGCTAGTGGTGTTCATTTTCATGATGAATCTTGGAACCTTTTCTTATTTCACAAAATTTTTGAGCCAACACACTTCCATGTGTATGTCATAAATATTGCAAGACTATTATTTGAATGCTTGTGATGTATGTTGTTTCATTTGTACTAAGGAAACTGAACTATTTTGGTGGATTTGGTACTTATCTTGTGTAAGGTGTTTTGTATGTGTTTTAACAATCATTTTTTTCTATGTGAACTATTTTTCTAGCTGTCCAATGATTCATTCACATTTATATGCTCATGTGTATTTACTAGATTAGTGCTATTACTTGTATTTTAAATGCTCACTTTTGTTGGGTGTGGAGCTTGATTATCTTTTATATTCAAAGGTTTCAGCTGGACGTATACCCCATGAAGATTATACACCACTCCACGTGGGGGGGGCTTGTCCCCCCCACGGGGGTTCGAGGGGGCTGATCCCTCCCAGTTGGGGGGGTCTGGGGGCCAGCAATACCCGGCTGCCCCCGAAGCTAAAAATAGATGTAAAATTGCCTTGCAAAATTCTAGTAATTTGTAGTCAATCTGGGCCGTTCATTAGGCAGATGATCTGACAGTAGAAGTTATGTTTAGTTTAAGGTTTTTTGCCCTAGAAAGCAACCCCTCACTATATATGAGGGAATTGTATTGTGTCTATGTAGATCTATATTCTGATTGAGGAAAAGAGAGGAGATTGAGAGCGAAGAGGGAGTTACAGCGGATTTGTTGTAGGTTGTATCTCTTCAGTTTGCTGGATAATATAATAAAAGAAGGAGTGGTTGATTCTCCGTGGACATAGCCCAAACTGGGTGAACCATGTATATCTGTGTCTCTCTTGTTTTATGCGTTTTCTGTGTTTATATTTCTACAATATTTTATGTGTTCCATTGCTCTGTAATATATAATTTTCTAACAACTTTTCTCTCCCTTTTGATAGAATAACCATGATATATTCCACAACTGAACAATCCACAAGTTGTACTCACTTTCTAATCTAAAAGCACTTGTACATTTCTATAATTTTTTGAACATTATATCCAATGAAAATATCTAAGAACGTATGGAAGTTGAGCCTTATTTCTGGAAGGGCTCCCACACTAAATGATGCAAATTCTGATTGCGGAGACCCACTGTCGTAAAATGGCTCTATAAGGAGGGAAAATGAAAATATGTGTCCATATTGTTTGTTTTGAATCTATTATATTAAATGGATCATCCCTAAATCATAATCCTTGAATGTTTCTCTAAGCTATCACCTGGTAAACTTTTCATCTCCATGGAAAAATTTGATGACTTGCCACAATTTAATTCTGATAGTCAGTGTGATTCATCCATTACTGAGCATGCACCTATTTTTCTTAAGTTTTATGAATACTATGAAATTGACTGTGAATATGTGGCTTGTATTATTTTATCCCTCATACTTGAAGGTCGAGTTAGCCGATGGTGCCATACCCTACCATGTTATAGACATTTTTGTGCCTTGGATCTCCAAGCATGAAATGTCCGTAAAACAAGGGCTCCTAAGTCCCTAAAAGTGTTGTTCTAACCTCTAAAGGAACAAGGTCAACAAATTACAGCTTCTCCCAGAACTTCTCCACCAGAAACTGCTCAGAATAAGTCAAAACAGGATCATTTCAGCTGCTACACTGGCTAGGTGCGTTGCATAGCACCTAAACACACTAGCTAGGTGCGTTGCAACGCACCTAAATGCACTATGAGGGTGCATTGGGCGAGAAATGACAAATGGCAGTGTCATTCCGCGAGGTGGAAAGACAATGGAAGCTTCCAGAATCTTCTCCTATGACACTTGCCTCACTGAATTCAACCAAGGATGAGTAAGAGGCCTTTAGTCTCCAAGTGGAAGCAAGAACTGATAGAGAGAAGACACTAATCAAATCACAAGCTGACTCATCCTCCTTGCATACATCTATATATGGATCTCTCATCCCAGAGATCCAGAGGCTGGAATTTTTCACATTGTAAGGAATTGCTGTTGGTTTTGAGACAAATATCAGAGTATTGGGTGATTTATGCTTTGTTGGAGGTGAAGAGGGGCTTCTTTGCTGGGAGGTTGATGTTGGGTCAGGAATCATCGGTTGTAACTCCTCCTGGATCTTCTTGTTTATCAATAAAAACTATTTGAGTTTTTCCTCCATGCTTTTGTATAATTGATGCTTGTTACATTTGTGTTTTTAACTTAAATCTGATCCTAAGTTGCTTATGAATATAGATCCATGTCTTTGTATAGTTTTCTTCTTCTGTGATCTTACAGGTACTTGGTGAAGCTGGGCAAGTAAGGAAGCAGGTAGCTGGAATCTATCAAAGAAGAGAGAGATTGGATCAAAGGATCAGCACAAGACACAAGTCGGTTCTTTCTCTCCCTCTCTATCTATAGTTCATAAAGGAAATACAAAAGTAGTTTTCTCTGTTTGTTTCTAAGGCAGTTGTCACATCTTAGTGGGATAGAGCAGTTCTAAATAGACACTTTTCCCGGTAACATACCACCTGCTTCCATTAATTCTTTTGAACACCATAGTGAGGAGCTTCATTTAGCATTTGATAGGTATGATTAACAAGATGTTATTAAAATAATTAATAAACTAAGAATGAAGCCTAATGATTCAATTGAGGATTTCCCTGATTGTTTCCTTCACCTCTGTTGTGAACTTCTTGAAGAAGACATGAATTGTGATTTCCTTAAGAAAAAAAATTGAGCATTTGGTTCATATCTCTTTGAAACATGGATCTAAACCTCTTGATATTTCTCCTTCCACAACTCTTGTAAATCATGAGACACATCTAATTTGGAGGAGGAACCTATTACTCCTTCTTTTCCTTGTCCACGTCCTTCTCCAGTACTACTTAGGGTGCCTCTATATGTTAGTGCAGAAGTTGGGAAATCTACAAATCATATTAGGAATTTGTCTCTTCGGTCTTCATCCACCTCACATGATTAAGATACAATGGAGGAAACCTTGGAATGGTTCATGGAGCCTAGGTTGAAGACTAATCCTTTCATTTCTGAAGATGACATTAGCACTCTTAACCTTAATCTTGAATCTGTTTCCACCGAAATTGTTACTTATTTAAGGGAAAATTATTATCCCCTATCATATACATGCCATAACGCTTTGTACCACGACCTGCTTAATCAATCATTTCCACCAACTAGTTCTTCACACTCTCTTGATTTTGAAGTTTCTGGTTCGAATTGCGATTGGGTACAAGGTAGTCACATTACAGAGGTATAGGAGCAGAAAAATGAAGAGACTCTTGATCTTTATTCCTTATTTCAAAGTAGCGAATGTCAATATGATTCTCTTCCATTCTTGGATTATTTTGAATCTACTAATTTTTAGGTGATTTAATTGTGAGTAAAATCCCTATCATTAATTTTCAACTGAGGATTCGTAAAACTGACGAGGTATACATGTACTATATGTACTAGGTAGTTATTTATCATAATAGATTAATCTAATGTAGTTAAAACTAAGTACCAAACAAGTTAAATCAATCTAATCCAAACCAAACCAAACATAAAGTTATTGGAATCACACTTATATAAAGGAAATCACACTTGCTTGAAATTGAAATCACACCACACTTGGATAAATTGAAATCAAACTTGCAGAAATGAAATCACACCACACTTGCATAAATGAAATCACACTTGCAGAATTGAAATCACACCACACCTGCATAATTAAAATCACACTTGCAAAATTAAAATCACACTTGCTGAATTGAAATCACACTCACACCTGCTGAAATGAAATCCCACTTGTTGAAAGGAAGAGCACACTTGCTAAAAAGAAATGAAACAAAATAACTAAACTATGTTACCAATATGTACGAAGGTGTGCAAACTATGGTTGATGGGGACCTCCATTCCTCAATAAGCATGCTAAACAAACTATCACATATTGGAGATCAAAGTGGGAGTATGTATTTCATTTAATGAGTTACAAAATATTACAAGAATTCTCTACCTCACTTTAGAAATGACATCTTGGATGGAACTTGGAACCTCCAAATAACAACTAGAAACTAGCTACTAATGACTATTTAGTTAACAAATGACAACATGACTCTTTGTATGAAGGGTGCACTCTTATTTATACAAAAATTGAGGATAAATGATCAATAAATACAAATCCTAAAATCTCTCCTAAATCCACATTTATCTCTTGTGGTTACAACCAATCATCTAAAAATGTAAGATACATATCCTCTCAAAATTCTCTCATCTGTGATTCTTCTCCTTTGAATGTACATAGTTAATGGTCCACATCTTCTAAAATTATTCTACAAATCATAATCAGTTGGAAATTGAAATTCGAATTTGTGGTTAGGTGGCCAAGTAGAACCATTCTAGAATCTCCAAGTAGGTCTACAATATCAAAAAACTCATAACACATTTAGATGTATATGAAAACATGTTAATTTTCTAATATTTAATCACAAATTCACTTATAATACTTAAAATCAATTACTTGGAAAATAATAATAATAAACCCATATAATTATGAAAATGGTTACTAATGTAGGGTTATGGAGTGACATAGTTACAGAATGAGGGTAAAATTTTGGAAATGTGGGTAAAAGTGGATGACATTTTGGAAGCCCAACATAGCCCTAACTGAAGTTGTTGCATGTCCTCATGCAAGCATTGGATTGATTCCCTTAATCATAAGTTAGACTTCTTGAAATGGTTTTCTTTTTTATGATCTTTAGCTTTGTATTGATTCTCTTTTAACTTTTCATAATCATGTCATTTGACAATTTTATTCTTTTTGCAAACTGTACTTTGAAAGATATTTGATTGCAACATATATATTTTTTATGGTTGGTTCTTGTGTGACAACCAAAATTTTATGAGCATTGGCTCTTGCGTAATGATACTTTTGTTATCTTTGTTGCATCAAAGTACTTAAAACAATTGAGAATTCCTTTTTACATCCCATAGTGACTGTCAGCCATTTGATGTGCTCATAAATTGATCATTGAAAAACATATAAAATTTTGGAAGCAAAATGAAATAATAGTTGATTGGAAAAATATGTTTGTTAGGATGAATTGAAATGTGACATGTGGCATGAAATGTGAATATCAATTGATATTCCTTCCCCCCAACTAAGGGTGTTTTCAGTTTTTGGAAAATGAGAAAGTGAATATAAATGAAGTGAGTTAGTTTCCAAAATCACAATTTCAGTATCTAAGGAATTACATGAATAAAGATTAGAAAATAACATACCTTCACTTGCCTGAAAAGTGGACAAGATATTTATATAGAAGAGTTTGGTTACCACTATTGGATCATGGAATATGAAGTAAAAGAATATAATATTGCTTCTTCTTTCTCTTGGTTGTATGAATTGAGGATGAGATTGGAATCTTTATTGCTATGGTTGCTAAATTCTGAATTGAGTCTTGCTGCAAACTTCTGAAATCATGTAGTCTTCATTCATTCCCACTCAATGGAATAATTATTTTCTATGTGAATAAATGTGTCAACCTCCATCATAGAAAATAAATTGTGGATTACTGGCTATTAATGAATTCCATTAACCAACATGATACCACTCACCATTGATGTCAATGAGAGTCAAGATGCCTAAGTACATCTTACTAGGTACAAATATATGTGTCATAGTCGAGTCACTTAGAAGATTCGACAAATAGGGGACATTGATGTATTCACACTGTTTATTGGGGAGAGATCTTGTAATTAAGGCATGTAAGCCTCAAGGTACTTGACATATCTCTGGTCTTGATCCCATATGTTGTGTGAGAGTCGATGGGTCAAAACTTGTTAGAAGGGAAGGATTAATGAATCCTCCATCATCTAACGTCAGTATAAAATAATTATTTAAAGAAATATAGATGGAAAATTTGCATTAACACAAGGTTTATTTGATAGAAAGAAAAAAGAAAACGGGGTGACTCAACTTTGTAATGGAACCGAATGACTTTATTTTGCGTTAAGGGTGAGTGAAAATGAGGCAGGAAAATATGAAGATTGCAAAGGGAAATGAGTTTTTAGTAGTAGGGAGATAGAAAGTTATGGATCAACTCCAGGCTTAGAATGAGTAGAAATGGTAAAATTGGTATGTGTTTAGTAGAAATGGTGTAGTGGATTTGATTTTAAATTTAATGATAATACTATTCTGAAAGAAACTTGGTCTTTAAAAAGCTACTTGTGCATATAGTTTCATCTTCCATCATCGTCCTGGAACCTGCAAAAACATAGCAATTTTGCTGCAATAAAATGTAAGACTATCAAAAGAGAGAGATGATTAGTACATCTTAATTTGATATATGCAAAAAAAACTCAGAAATAATACTAATAAAATAGATTCAAGAATGTAAAATTAAATTCACTCTTACCTTATCAATACCATGGATCACCTTTTATTGTTTTGTTGGTGACTTATTCATTGTGTTTCTAACCATTTTAGAGCTTGATACCTCTTCTCCACACACTTAGTTCTTCATCAATAGACCACAAACCAAATTTGCATAAGCTACTGAATTGTGTCGAATCTGCAACTACGAAAAATGTGGATCGTTGCATTATCTTGTTGCTTTACAACTTGTATTTAGACTCGGATGGTAGTTTGTTAATTATCGCAGTTGGGTTTTAATATTTGCAGGATTTTATAAAATTTTTAAGTCTGTAACTATGTTTAATGTTTTTCTCTAGCACTCCACCCTTGTCCATGATCTCATGGATCAAGAAAATGCCCATAATTCAAAATTATTGGATTAGATTGAAACCAATGCCAAAGCATAGAACTCATTGCTTTGAATCGAATGGAATTCATTTCATTGAAAACCAGCTTCGGAGGCTCCTAGAATCACATTTTTTTTGTTTTGGGAAACAAATAAAAAAATGATTTTTGAGTTGTAGGAATGCCCAGTCAGTAGTCCATGTGCTGAATGGGTCATGACTTTGCAAGTTTTTACTTGTTCTCATAGGCCAATATATGGTTGAAACTTGGTACTGTTTTACTGGTCGACATGTGGCTATTTTTTATTAGCTACGATTTTGTTGTGGAGCACCAATGAGGAAGTGCCACATGGACCAACCATTGGTTTCCACGTGGCCTCCTCGTGGTGGTCAAAATTTTTTCTAGGGTCGAATCACCCTCCATGGGAATCAAAATCACAACCTCATATCTACAAACAAAGCAGTTTTACCAATCCGCATACCATATTACTTGTTAATGAATTGTTCCGAACACATATTTAATTTTACCATGTGCGCCATTTGGGGGAGGCACCAGGCTAAGCCCTAGCCCCTAGCCCTCTAGCACCATAGAACCATGAGTGGGGTCCAAAGGCTAGGCCTTGGCCCAGCCCATGGTCCCATGCCACTGTAATATGATCAACACTACAATGAAAGGGGCACGACAGAGAATTAGGCTAGCCCCAGGTCGTATGGTCATCCACATGACCACATCGGCGAAACATTGGGGCTTAATGACAGTTTTAATTGTCCTACAAATTCAACCGCGGATCAAGAATATAGGCCAGTTTTTCATGCAGTTTCCATGTTTGGGGCACACAGGTGGGGTTTAGTTTGAATGGCAGGATTATTAACAACAAAATTGGGCAAAAGCTTCAAACAATGATATTTTACTCAATTTTTGGCCAAATGAGGTGTAAAAAGAGTCAAAACAGTGGTTTTCGAAAATTTTGGATCCATTGAAGATATTAGTTTTACTGTTTGAGATATGTAAGATCTTGTAATTATACTTTTTTTTATTATGAATTTAGATCACTTATCCAATTTTTATTGCAAAATTTTAAAACTAATTTTGTTCAATTTTATGTTCTGATCTTCCGGGTCATAGAGAGTGCAAGAAGAGAGCATACTCAGTAATATTGAAACTCTTTATTAAAAAAAAAAGCAAAATGATTCGATTTCTAACTTCAAACTATGCCTCTCAAAACTCTTTTTGTCTCCTTCTTCTCAAATATTCCTTCTCTTTCTCCATCTTCCTGCAATTGATTAGTGAGTTGGGTGACTCTTACTACACCACCAACAAATAAAATTGCAAATAAAATAAAATCTAATTTAAAAACTCTTAAAAAAAAACACAACACCAAACTTGGTTTTTTATTCATTGATTCTATCGTATTCTACTCTACTGGAAATATAAAATTTGTTTCAAGTGTATGCATATTTCCAGTGTAACCATGTGTGTAACATGATTAAAAATATATTCATGCTTAGTTCTGAAAAATATGCATTAAAACACATCAAAGCATGAAATACAGGTTGTTTTAATAATACAGTTAAGAAGTAAGGAAGAATGAAAGAGTGATGTGACTTGATCCTTGATTGGAATCATCTTTCAATAAGCTCATGAATTTCATGATTCCTTTCTTGGTTTAGATCACATTGAATATCCTACTTTATTAAGAATTCCTCAATCTTATAGTCTAGTGGTTTCTCCCCATCAAAAGTATTGCATGAATTTTTAATCTATTCAATAGATTGTTAAGAAAAATAAAAAAAAACTTGAAGATCCTCTTGTGGAGGTGGAGAGATAGACAAGTTTTTGTATGTAGTTAAAATAAACTCTTCTTGAGAGGCAGATATCCCAACTATTGCTAAAATTTGAGAAATTTCTTGGAAGGAAATTCTTCAAACTCTTGATTCTTAGTGAATTAATCCAACTGGTAGATACTTCCTATCATTCATACAGATTAGTACAATTTTTTGGAAAATTATTGAAACTTAATATGCATCCTAAATGATTTTAATATGATTTTAACTGCATCTAATAATGAATGCAACTATAATAAATTATCTAAACTTGAAAATAAACACCTATGTATACCTCCCTGACAACAATAAAAAATGTTCGGTGATTTAATTGTGAGATAATTCCCTGTCATTAATTGTCAACCCGAGGTTCATAGAACTGACGAGGTATACCTGTACTATATTTACTAGGTAGTTATTTATCAAAATAGATTAATCTAATGTAGTTAAAACTAATTAGCAAACAAGTTAAATCAACCTAATCCAAACCAAACCAAACATAAAGAAATTGAAATAACACTCGCATAAAGGAAATCAAACTCGCTTGAAATTGAAATGACACTTGAGAAATTGAAATCACACTTGTTGAATTGAAATCACACTCACACCTGCTGAAATGAAATCACGCTTGATAAAAGGAAAAACACACTTGCATAAAATGAAAACACACTTGCTGAAAATAAATGAAATAAAATAACTACACTATGTTACCAATATGTACAAAGGTGTGAAAACTATGGTTGATGGGGACCCTCCAACCCTTAGCAAGCACACTAAACAAACTATTACATCTTGGAGATCAAAGTGGCAGTATGTATTTCATAAAATGAGTTAAAAAATATTATCAGAATTCTTTATCCTCACTTTACAGATCACATATTCGACTGAACTTGGAACCTCCAACTAACAACTAGAAGCTAGCTACTAATGACTAATTAGTTAACAACTGACAACTTACAATTAACAACACAACCCCTTGAATGAAGGGTGCACTCTTATTTATACAAAAAATGAGGATAACTGATCAATAAATACAAATCCTCAAATCTCTCCTAAATCCACATTTATCTCTTGTGGTTACAACCAATCATCTAAAAATGTAAGATACATATCCTCTCAAAATTCTCTCATCCATGGTTCTTCTCCTCTGAATGGGCATAGTTAATGATCCACATCTTCTACAATTATTCTACAATCCTCGTGACTTGGAAATTGAAATTCTAATTTTTGGTTGGGTGGCCAAGTAGGACCCTTCTACAATATCCAAGTAGGCCTACAATATCACAAAACGCATAACACTCTTAGAGATATATGAAAAAATGTTAATTTCCTAATATTTAATCACAAATTCACTTATAATACTTAAAATCAATGACTTGGAAAATAATAATAATAATGCCATATGATTATGAAAATGGTTACTAATGTAGGGTTATGGAGTTACATAGTTATGGAATGAGGGTAAAATCATGGAAATGTGGGTAAAAGTGGATGACATTTTGGAGGCCCAACACTAA
This sequence comes from Pinus tabuliformis, assembly GCA_031772625.1. NCBI lineage: Eukaryota > Viridiplantae > Streptophyta > Pinopsida > Pinales > Pinaceae > Pinus > Pinus tabuliformis. The sequence goes on from CM062816.1 coordinate 1,077,431,936, forward strand.
TATTGGTAGTGAATCAAATGAAATATGTTTTCTTAATCAATATAAAATATTGAAAAAAAATTCATCCTAATGATGTTGATTCTGTTCATATATATGATGATGAATGCCCAAGTGCACCATTTAAACTTTTGGCTAGAATATGATCTAGCCAAAGAATATTTCCTTATTGAAACTTCATCTTCATCTCACTAGCCATAGTTTTTTACAATTTTGTTGCATCTACCTACGATGAAGATACTCCATGCTCTTGAAGTAACATAAGGTAGTGAGGTTATCCATGATGGAAAGGAAAATGATAAAATCATTGAGTGTTCTGTCCATTCCCCATCGTCTCTTTTTTTGCATGAGCACAACTCTTCAAACCCACTTGCTCATGCAATTTCTTCGATTCATACAAATTTGTGAGCAAAATAATATTTTGACTTGAGTAATCTGGGCATTGAAGATGTAAAATATGATCAAATCAGTCTCAAAAATGGCTTCCATCTAGTTAATAGTGGTCCCATTTAAATTAGTGGTAGTAGCTATCCTTACACCATGCATGATATAGTTCAATCTTCAAAGTGCAATTTTACAATCCTTAGAAGTTCCATGACTTGTCAGGAATTCGAGGCACTTCAAATTCTATAGATGGTTATGGTAGGATCTCATGACTCTGGTAAGATCCCCAAACTAAGTCAGATTTGATTTTTCTCACAACATTCTTTTATTTTCATGCTTTCACTAGATTTAAATTCCTTCTCGAAATTGGTTAGGTATTTTGGATACAATCTTTCAAAATTTCAAGATTCAAGTTATGATTGGATTCGATATTCTATTTCAGTTGATTCATCTCCATGTAAGGGTATTGTACTTAAATTTGGTTTGGAATGTGTATCTCTCATAGAAGCATGGAACTATGAAGCTGATCAATTCAAATAATGTCTTTGGTCGAAGGAGTCATGCATATCAATTGCATTTTAGAATAGCTAGCTCCTGGTTGTTATTGTTAATGTTATTTGGAAAATATTTTTATTCATTGCACTTGAAATCCTCTTGAGTACTAAAGAATGCATGAGTTGTTTGGTGAATAAAACTCCTCTTCACTCATTATATCCTAAGTGGTCTCATGTGTTTTCTATATTGGAATTCATTTTCACTTCTTTTGACGATTACAATGCTAGTGTAGTGTGTAACCAGTTACAAGGAAATGGTTTGTTATACTTATCAGGCGAGGGAGATGATTATTTTGTTCAAGGAATTTGTAAAGTTGTTAAAATTGATCTTTTCTTGTTGTGTTCTAACTGAGAATCTCATTCCACAAACATTCCATATGATCATAATATCAATTGGAATTTGTTTTATCATTTTCCCACCAGTGTATCTGATGACAATTGTTTCACATTGATTAATCCTTATGGTTTATTTCTCTATTTGGATACTTGTGAAGCAGCTGAGGCACTTCAACCTTCACTGATGGTTATGTCAGGCCCTCACTATCTTGACAAGCCTTTTTAATATGACCAGACTAATTTTCCCTTACAAGATTCTCATTGTGATCTCGTGCCTTTAATTGAAAATTCATCTTTTCAAATATTTTAGGGTTCCCATGAGGACTATTTCAAATTTCATGATCCAACCACTGAATGGTTGGAGCAATCTTACCTAGGAAGCTACATCAAAAATAAAAAGTTTCAATCTTTTTGCATGCCTTCTAAGGAAGACATAAAAAATGAAGATGGATTCGCAAAAAGCTTTCGGGGTTTGTTCAATTATGGTTTTCATTGAAAAGGTAAGAGTGAAACATGATTAAAAGTATTTTTATGACATATTTATGCTGACAAGAAAGACCTTCAATTTTTGTGCAAGTTATTCAAGTGCTTATCTTTTCTATTGCACATGGTTTTACATATGTTTTAATCGCATGTATCTTTATGTATGTAGGTCAAGAGTAAAAAGCGACTACAATGGAAATTCCATTACACTTGACCTTCGCCTTTTAGCTAGTTAGGTTAGGAGTAGGTCTAGCTACATACCAATCTCCCTTGCATAGTCATCTTGCACTCACTCTCTGTACTCTTTCTTATGATTTCTCAATTTCATCTTGCATCTTGTTTTCAGTTAGCCTTCATTCACTTTGTTCTTAGATTTTTTTTCCATTTTTGTGTCTTGTATCTTATTTTGTGTTTTCTTCAATAAGGCTGGGCATGAAGGATGTTCCCTTTGGCTTGAAAGAAATTGTGGAAAAATAGAAAATGTCTTTGTGACACTCCAAAATTTGGCTAACCTTCAGTCCTTATTCTTCATCTTAGTTCACACCTTTTGGTCAAAGATGTTTTGATAGAAAATATGATCCTTTCCTAAGGAAATCTTTGTGAAAAACCATGATATCTGTGTCTATTATAGAAACCTCATACCTACACTCTATTATTTATGTTTCAGTGTTTTCCACACTTATCCGATCAAGTAGAGAAGAACAAGGGGAAAATCTAAATGATAAAAGCAATATCAAAGGTCTTATATATGCTTCTCCAAAGGAACAACCTCTTATGCTCTCACTAACTCATGATCCCTCTTCCACTGCATGAAATGAATCAGTGTTGATGCACAATCCTATATAAAATAAATAAATCAAGGGTGAAAGAAGAGAAAGGCTTCCTATACAGGGAGGTGAAGCAAGCAACTCCATCGGGGTAATATCTAGGCTCACTAGTAGTGGAGAAATGTTTGTGTTCCTAGAATGACTCCATTGGGGCAGTGTCCATGCCCGTTGGTAGAGGAGAAACACCAAATATGAAAAGCTATACTCTAAAAATCTAAAGCTCGTAAATAACATTACCCTTATCCTTATTCAAAAAATTTAGATATGGTTGCATTTACGATTATAGTCAACCAATAAAGGGTGAAGGGGACTACGTTTATACATGAGGTAAGTGGGGAAGCCAAAGTAATCTACACGATAGATCAATAATTCCTTCAGAACTATACCATGCACAAAATATTTTACTAAGGTAGAGAAGTTGGAGTTTTACAAGTGTGTCACTAAGTGTTGTCACTGCGATAAACACCCTAAAAAATTTGGTCTACACTTGAATTTTTGAGCCTACTTTGGATCTTACGATTGTTCATTTCATAGTCACTTTATGGTTGATCGATGCTTTGTTCAGTATTCTAGTCTTTTTCTCAGTTTGTAAGTGTCAAATTCACCTTCTCTTGCATGCTCAGTCCGTAGTGAATTCATGAGCACACTCTTTCATACAAGCTTGAACATATGTAGCACAATTCCATCAATAAAATGCCTATGCCATGTTCAACCTATATCGACAGTCAGTGTGCAATGTTCAACCTATGCCGACAATCAGTTTTGCTTGTGATTGCTCTTCTATTTGGTGAGTTTTTCCAATTGTTACTTTTGCACACATTCACTCTCACAAGTGTCTCTTTCAACGTCATTCACCTTTTGCAAGTGTCATTTTCACTTTCCTCTTATTGTCACAAGTGTCTTATTTTAGCATGAAAAGTGTTACATGTAACATAAATGTACGTTTTGTTTGTTTCAAGGTGTAACTTTGGTGATAATGAGTCATTATTATCTTTTAGACATGTATCAAACACATTCCCAAGGTTTCAAGCAATGTTGAACAAGTGTTGTCACTATCGTCATGAAGTGTACCATTAGTGTCGCACTTGGGGAAAGTTGTCGCAATGTCATTACATTGAGGGAATTATGTTTATTATATGTTATGAGTGATCAATTATGTGTTTTCAACTATTATAAATGCGTGATCATAGTTAAATATTACCATTATTCACTTTGGTCTCACTGATCCCACACTTAACCAAATCCAGAAAATTTCCTACTTGAGAAACTTGGTCTCACTCAGTCTTCCGAAACTATGCACTGTGTGGTATCAGTCCTTAAGATTCAACCTTTCCTCTTGGTACTACACAATGAAGAATCTATGCCTTCTAGAACTACACACTACATAATATCAATTCTTAGTCCGACCCTTGAGCTCTAGAACTGCACACTACATAATATCAGTGCTCAGTCCTGACCCTTGAGCTCTAGAACTACATAGTATTTACCTTCAGTTACGATCGTCTATGTACTACACAGTCTCAAGAATAAAGCCTCCAACTTGAAAAATTGAACTATTCAACTACTCATTCCCTAGATCTCTATCCGTTCAGAACTGCGCAATGGGAAACCTCAATTCTCAAGCCTTAATCCTACCATCTTGAGCCCCTCAATTGCGGAGATTCCTTTCTGTAGCTTGTATGAAATGTGCACTACTTAGTCTCAAGGCTCAAGTCCTAACCTTGATCTCTTTAATTTCACAATTTCACAACCCCGTGGCCTATTTCCTTCCAAAATCGTGTAGTGGGAAACCTCAAGCCTGAAGCCTTTAGACTGACTCCTTGAGCCTCTCAACGTTGTAGTTGTCTAGCCTTGGCCTGCCTGAACTGCACACTACAAAGCATCAAAGCTCATTCCTGGTCCCTTAACTTCTGTGTTGCGTAGATGTGCAATCCCTGAGCCTGTCTCCTATCCTATCACCCCGTTCCAACTCCATTAATGGTTACCATGAAGCATGTTATACTAGGGGTTTATTGTACTGATGTGATCTTTCCATGAGTGGATTTCAATTTTAGGTATTCTATCATGTTATGATAGGATGATGATGAAGGGCATGGAGAAAGAGACCCTACTAGAAGACACCTTTGATGCTACAAAAACAATTTCATCAGTCCAGAAAGACAAAGGGAAACTGCGTTGTGAGAGGAAATAGAGATCAAGGTTGTATTGCATCTATACTAAGGAAATTGAACTATTTCGGTGGCTTTGGTACTTATCTTGTTGAATCCATGTTGTATGTGTTTTAAAAACCATGCCTTATATGTTAAATATTTTTCTAGTTTTCCAACGATTCATTCATATGTACATATTCATGTGTCTTTAATAGATTAGTACTATTACTTTTCTTTTAAAGGATCACTTTTCTCTCCCTTTCAGTAGAAGAACTTTGATACATTCTGCAATTGAACAATCCACAAGGCACACTCACTTTCTAATCTAAAAGCATCTGTACATTTCTCTCTTGTGTTGAACTTTATAGTAAAGGAAAATCTCTAAGAACATATGGTAGTCGAGCCTTATTTCTAGAAGGGCTCCCACACAAAATAATGTGAAGTCTAATTGGGACTTTTCATCGGGGAGACCATCTTCATTAACGAATTTCCAACACCATCAACAACACCTTAGGACATGACGTACAATGGGTTGGTAAAACATTATAAACTAATTTTGTTAAATTTACCCAACCAATGTCGTATAAATTACCATGACCTGAAAATCCTCAAGGTGGCAAACAACTTATCAATGCAAGCCCTTTTTTATCCTGTGACTAGTCAAAAAAGATTTGAACCCAAAGATAATTGGATAAATTTATGTTTTAATCATAAAAATAATAAATAATTAATATTAATATTATCTCCTTACATCCCTTCCATGGTGACTTTATTATTTCTTAAATTAGTAATCCCCATATTTTTGTTATCCTCCACATTACCCTAAGGTTGAGAAGGGAAATCGAAAGAGGTAACCTCAAACTAATTACTGTTCAGTAGCTAACCCTGCTAAACCAGAGAGGGATCTCTCTATGAATTCACAACCAATGATTACTGGAATGGGAAATGATTTTCGGCTAGATATGTTAGGCTTAGATAGGGTTTTGAAAGTTTTAGGAATTTGATGCTAGATAAGGAATGAAAATGAGGTAGTTAGGTCAAAGGACCAAAGGGTTACAACAACAAAGATATAGAGGTGCAAGGTAGCAATGATTTTGTGATGGATTTAGGTTTTGTCAGTGTAATGTAGTGTTTGGAAGAAGTAAAAGGTCTTAATGAGCATGAGCACATGAATTAATTAAATTAGAAGGAAAATTACGCAAAATGTTTTTCCCATAAAAACATAACTTTATGCAAATAATTTTGTTGATAAACTTTAAGGAAAACTAATGAAGAAACAAGATATGAAAGGAGAGATGTATATAATTAAAATGAAACTAAAACAGAGAAAATACATCATCACAAACTTGTTGCACATTAATTCCTAGATAATAGTTGCAAACTGCTCCTTTGATTTCCTGAATAAAGTATCCAAGTACAAGCTACAAGTGTTCTCTTCTCTAATGTCCAGTCTATTCTATGACTGAGAAAATTATACATATATACCAAAAAAACATCTACATTCTCTCAAGGGTTGAATCCATGAGTCTAGGAACTGATATATGAGGTGTTTCAACCAAACCCTAATGTCTAGGGAAGTTAAAACAACTCCTTCATTTAAACTTTGACTCAAACTACTCTCATTAATGAAGCCTAAATTTACATAAAAACATCTTAACAATCCTTTTTACCCATAATTACATCATAGTTACATAAAAACCAAATAATTACATCATCAAAAGTCAGATCCAACTAAAAAACTAAGAAAACGTTGTTACAAGAAAAAACATAGTGAAATTAGTAAAAAATCAACGTGCCAGGAGAAAACGCAATGAATTTGGTAGAACTGATTTTTGAAGGCCTTCTCGAGGTCCAACTTCAAATCTTGATGGCTCATGGGAAAGATGTGGATGTCTGCTACCTGATGGAATCTTCAAGACCTGAAAAAGGTTACTTCTAACTACCCAAAAAATAATTCTCTCATAGGTACTCTAAAAAACACAGCGTGCTCTTCAATAGGAGTGCAAAAAGCTGATTTTTAGGTAGTTTTTGGCCATTTCCACCTATCAAAACCCGCTAAAGGTCTACTCCCAAAGGATATATGTGATATCAAAGTCATGAGGAATTTTTATATGCAAATAAAATATCATTTGGAGTCCTCTATCAAAATCGTAGTGTGGGGCAGGCTGCATTTTTGGCCTTGTGACTGTCTCAAAATATCGCCAAAGAATTTGGGTTTTTTACAAAAATATGGCTCAAAGATGGAACCATATCTCTCTAACCTTAACACTTTTTAGAAAACTGAGAGATATTTTTTTTCTTTGGTATTTTATGAACAAAAAACTCCTCCATTGTTCAAAACCACTTTCCCATTTGTTCATAATATAAGTTTGAAGTTGGTCGCTCAACAATTGCAGAAGCGCAGCATGCTATCAACATAAACACAATGTGGTCTTTGAGAGGGTGTTTTGAAGCCTTAAGAGAGGGTTTTTGGGCTTCAAGTGGTATGGATGGAAATATTGGGATGTATGCTACACAATAGAGTCATCAAGAACTACAAACACCTGCTCCAAGACACCTAACAATTCAATCTCCCAAGACTACTCCAGAAGTACAATAACTCTCCTGTAGCAACTATATTTTCGGTATTTCTCCAAAATCATAAAACTTGTGTATAAAATTAAGGAGGTTTTTTTACCTTGTTTGATTATTGATAAAAACCTCTTTTACCTTTGCGAAATTCGTCTTCCTTTCTTCAGAAACTAATTTTTAAGTAAGATTGTCCCAATGTGGGCCAAATGATTTGTCTCTTGGAATGATTTCTTGATAAATGGTGAAGACATGATGTCATGTGCTGAATTTTTCCCATACCTACTAATCATACCTCCCTTATGCCTCGCCTTCTCATTGGTCATCAGAATCCATAGAAAACCCTAGCTCAATGGGAGGGGAAATTAGGGTTTGGTGTAGGGAAAAACAGGGGATTTGGGCAGTTTTTGAAATTGAGGGAGATGAAGGGGTTAGGGGGTCTCTAAATTCTTAGGAAAATTTTTGGAGATAGGGATGGATGTTATGGAGTGAGGGGAAGTGGAATTTTGGGATTTGAGTGATGGGAAGGGATGCAAAACTAGGAAATACAATCCTAGTCTAGAAATGCATAGTAGGGACTAGGGTTTGTGAGGAAAAGTGATGAAATGAGGAATTTGATGAGGGAAAGTGTGGGAGATGGTGTATTAAGAGTGTAGGAGCATGTATGATCTCTTTTCTAATGAATTTAGATTGTATTTTATAGCTTTTGGAAGTTAATTTCTTCATAGTGGTGGGGTGGCCCACCATATGTTTTTCACTTTGCTTTTGGAAACTATGTAACTTCAGAACTTTCAAATGCAACTTTAGAAAATTGAAATTATTACATAATTTAAATAAATTACACTTTTAACATAACCTCTTGAGAAAATTCACTATTACTACTCCTTCATTTGTCGAATTTATGAATGAAATGACAAACTTTGATGACTTTGACCCTAATGGCTTAATGGTGACAATGAGCTTAATGAATACCATGATGATATAATTGAGATGATGATTATGACCTTTCAGTGATGGCACATCCAACTGAGTGATAGCAATGATTGGAACATGAAAATTTTTAAAGGAGCAGTAATAGACGTAGACACACTAGCCAGTGACCAAATTTTTATTTTGAAAACCTAATGAAATGATAAAAATTTGACTTAAGACCCTAACACAAATTTTGTAAGAGCATATCTGATCACTGGTGACTGGAAGGATTGATAGACACTATCTGACCTCTTCTGCTTTTGTCATTTGAATCGAGATATATCTACCAAGTATTTTTATTAAAAATAACAATTTGTAAAATTAAAAGTCCATCGTATTAACTCATAATAATACATTATTGCAATATAAAATTGAATATTGAAATGGCCCTTTTCTAGGTACTGTTTCTTGTCAATTTTTTCCAAAATTCAATAGAGAGTTTTAAGAATCATAAGTTTACGTTGTTTACTCTAAAAAGTTTGAGTGTCTTGGGAGCTTTTTGTGGTGTTGAATACATTTATGTATTCAAAAGTACATTTTAAACAAGAATAAATCATAATCCTACTCTAAATTGTATTGTTGGGTTCCCACTAAGAAACCCATTTTGTCTATTTATTAGGGTCTTCCTTTTCTTTTTCTTTAATTTTTAATTTTATATAATCCTATTGTTACTTTAAACAACATCACTCTCACATTAATCCCCTACAAATTTAATAATTATCTAATATTAGTATTAATATTATTACATTAGAAACCCTTTATTTAAGTGACAAGAGACTTCCACAGTTATTCATATTGCTTGGAGATTTTCAGATGTGAATTGTGTAATGTTTTTGATCTGTCCAATGTTTTGGATGGTTATTGCATCCATCATCAGGGACCAAAGAGCTTTAAGAGTAAATGAGTGTTGAGGATCTTTTTAAAAGAGAAGGACATTAGTATCCATTGGGTTAAAGACAGGAGAGATAAATTTGTTCAAAAGTTAAAATAATATCTAATGATTTAAAATAAATAAGTATGAATAAAAGTTAAAAACAAAAAATGATTATTGGTTAAGACAAATATTTGAACAAAACATAAACAAGGTCACAAAGAAAATGTTTTTAAATAATGACATCAAAATAAGAATTGATTATAGTATTAATAATTAATTAAAAATATTAAAAATTGATAATAATAAACCAATTTTTGATAAGGCCCATGCTGAATTGATTTATAAGAATTCATAAATAAATAAATGTTAAATTAGAAAAATGAATTAAATAAAAAAAATGGATATTTAACCAAATTAAGCAACGTCATAAAGAAATAAATTATGAATAAACTAAATGAATAATAAGCCAATTTTTTTTATAATTTTATAATGAAAATATTATTAATATAAATAGAATGGATTGAATAATAAACCAATTTTTTTGACAAGGTTATATTGAAAATATTTTTAAACTAAATAAAAAAGTAAAGTAACAATTAATTAAATTGTTTTAATTAGTTTTAATTAGAAAGTAAAAAAGGGTAACTATTTAAAATAAATTGAGTAAAATTAAAAATTATTTAGAAATTAATTTTAGATTCGATATTGCAAAGTAAAGGAAGGTTCAAAGCAGAGGGAGAGGGAAACCAAGGGTGGGAAATGAGGTGACCAAGGGAGGGGAAGGAATTAATGGGGGAGATGGTAGATGACGGGTTTTCAGGATTGGATAATCCTGTATCCATCCTCCCTATTAAGGTTATTAGGTTTCTTCTCAATTTTGAGGGTCTCTCAAATAATTTGAGAGTTATAGAATGGAAGAAAGGCTATGATTTTTTATTGATGAAAACAAATTAAGTGATTGGATTTAAATGATATTTTTATGGATGTTAGACTTTTAAAGATGGCTATGGTTGGTATCCTCTATGTTTTATTTAAGGAAGGCTTTAAACGGACAACTAGTTTGGACAATATGTGATTTACCACAAGAACAGGGAATCTGATAGACCTGTGATCCTAGCATGGGGTCTAATTTGACTTTGGTCGACTGTAATAGCTGCTTAAGCGTTTTAGGGGATTTAAATATGTTTTAATTTTCTTCTTTGTTGGTATATTCACTATAATATTAGAGGTTCATTTAATGGATGGGAGAGAAACTTAGCCATAGGAGGGAGAGGGATCAAAATTGGTGGACCTAGGGTGAGCAACAGATTAAAAGGATTTAATATAGTAATTCAACTCGATCACTAAAATGTTAATTTAATAGGTGAATTGAAAGGTATACTTAACAATATTATCTCTAACCCAAAATTCCACCAAATTATAGATATAGTGGTTGTTGATATTCCTAGGTCCTATGGTTTTTTATGAAGTAGGGATTGGACTGAAAATCTTAATCAATATTTTTCAATAAACTAGTGACATAGTTATCGACCATATAATGGTAGTACTAATAAAATTAAATTATAAAGTGAGAGACATATGAAGCACACTGTGATTAGTTTGAATGATGTAAACAATCTCATTATGTCCTCTAACTCTATGTTCAGTAACTATTGTTTTGATTCATTTTTTGGAAATATTGTTGTTAATTTCACTCCTTTTCATATTTGTGCAATCAATATAAGGTCCTTCACTCGACTCATATTCTTGTAAATAATTATGTATATTTTGTAGATATAGAGTCAGATGTATTAAAATTTGATTTAAATAAATATTGATGGTCTTTCACTTTTGATGGATCAAAGTCAAGTAATGGTGCAAGAGCTAGATGCATTCTTAAATATCCTTAGGGAAACACATATACAATGGCTTGCCTTTTGGATTTTCAATGCATAAAAATGTCACTAAATATCAACGCTCTATAAGTAGTCTTAAAAAGGTTCTATATTTAGATGTTAAATAGCTCAAAGTAATAGGTGATTTAGAAATTATCAAGTAGGTAATAAATTCAATCCATCGTGTTTCAAATCAGCTAAAGAATTATAGATGAGTTATGTAATCTTATTTCCCATTTTTATGTATTTAACATTAATCCTATAGCTTCAAATTAAAATGTAGATGTTGACCTACTATCAAAAGTAGTATCTAGATTTATATCATAAAAAAAATATTGCTAGATTTTCTATTGAATTTAATTATAATTACTTAGTAGTTGATAACATCATAAATGGTAGAGTTTTGATGGTTCTAAAATTATGGAAATTATTGCATAGGAAGATAATTTTATGGGATCAATCATAAATGAAAATTAACATGATGACCAAATTAACACATTGCCTCCCAATGAAGAATTAGAAACTGAAAGAACAACTCCTAAATATGTGGTTTGGATGGAGGAATTATATAATTTAGAAGATAATTTTAAATGGATAAAAACATATAAAATGAACAAATACTTGATGAAATATGAGGTAATGAATATTGATACTCAAAATTCCCACAAAATATTAATTTAGGTTTTGGATGTCCTCCCACTAAGTGAGATAGAATTATTCAATTATTCAAGGAATATAAGGATAATGTTTTCTAGATTTATAGTGATCTGAAAGCATACAATACTATTATAATTCAACATGTGATACTAAATAAGAAATATGTAAAACATTTATAGGAAAAAATTATGAAGTATGCACCCAACGTTGGAACAACAAATCAAAAACAACTCAATAAGATGCCGAGGAAAAAACAATATTCCCCATTTGGCATTCCCAATGAGTACCTAGTCGGAAGAAGAACGGGGAAATTATGATTTGCATCAATTTTAAAAATGTGAACATCACATTGACTAAAATGAAATTACCCAATTCAATCCATTGAAAAAATCCTTCAACGTGTTTCAGGTTTTGAAATATTACCTTTGATAAATGGTTTTCTAGGTTACAATTAGGTTTTAGTCGCACATTATAATAAAATAAAAGCAAATTTTAGAATAAAATTAGGTACATTATGCATATAAAAAATGCTTATCAAATTAGTTAACGTTGGTGACACATTTTAGAGGAAAATGGACATTTATTTTAAAGGTTTAGTTAATGAATTGGTAGTAGTATACCTCGATGATGTAACAATTTTATCAAAGGATAGAAAGGATCACCTAAAACATTTTAGGAAATGTTTTTACCTTTGTTGAAGATATGGCACATCTCTTAACCCAAGGATAACCATATTCGTAGTAAAAAAAAGATAAACATTGTGGTTATTGTTAACACCGGGTTTTCACATTTCCCTAAAAGGTCCAAAGGCTATACTTATAAAGTTCATTATGCAAAGTCATGGTTTTGTAAAGGGCCTATAATGTTTTTTGTATAAATTTCTATATAAGCCTAGGGATATGTCAAATCAATTCATTTAACCTAACCCTAATATTTTACTAAGCTTTTTACAATGCAATTATCCTATCACAAACCTACATATGGCGCTCAAAATATCTGCGTAGCATTGTGCTACAAAATGTTTTTATAGTGCTCATCAAAAAAATTGAAAGTTAGGTTTTCGAGATGCCAAAACTATCATTTCAACTCCCTAAGTGGTTTTTCACAAATCCCTATCCATTTTCATTCATAATTTGACAACTACCTACATTTTGAAGCCCAAGAAAGAAGTTTGAAATCAAACCCTAAAAAATTCCCAGTTTACCCTAAAACAGTAACTTCCAACAAACCCAGGAATTTATTTATAGTGCACACAAAGGTTCTAGAGTAGTTTGCAACATCCAACCAAGGTGATTCAAGGTTGTAGAGGCATTTGAGGTGTCATAAAAATTTGTATTATGGGTTGAGCAGTTCATGTGAAGCATTTTGAGCCTGATGGAATGTACTTTAAATTTTATCCAAAAATGTTGGCTCTATTCTGAAATCCAGGTTAAGGATCAGTATTCTAGCGCTTCAATGACGTCATATACTCTTTTCATGGAAGTACAACAAAAAATTAGAAGCCTATAGAGTCCATTCATGGAGGAATCCATTACAAAGGTTGCGAGTTTGCCCACTAAGGGCGAAAGGTGGTTTAAAAGCCAGAGATTACAAAATGTAGACTTGAACTTTTTATTGAAGGAAGATTGTCAGAACCAAGAATGGAATATAGGAGTCCTCCAGAACAAGTTTATGTTGGCATTGATATATGTTGTAGATGTGTTTTTCATTAGAATTGATGTTAACCGGGTTCCTTTCATTGTAGGTGAGTTGGCCAACACTTGTATGTTTGGTTACTAGTGGCCATGGAAAATTTTAGGGGTTAATGTTCGACCACTAGCCTAATTTTCCATAATTTTTCCACAAAAAAGATTCGCCAATTTCCAATTTTTATAAAATATGATTCACCCAAATTTTATAATATAAAATTATTTTACCTTAAAAATCACCGACATTATATAGATACTATATATAAAATCATTATAAATTTGAATAATTTTACAAATATATCAATAAACATTTTATAGTCTGCATATTAGGGATTAGTGACGTTTGCCAATGTTTTTGAACTTTAAGAAAATTTTCCATCCTTAAAATTTTCCTTGTTGGTGGCTTGTATAGATCATATGCAGATGGTCCCTAGTATCTCTACTAGTATGGAGATGTGACTTGCAGGTGTTTCATATAGAGTGTTATTAGAGGATGTCCTGGTCCTCATGATAATATTTTTGTTGTTGAGTTGGATGATGGTATGTTGCACTAGCTTGGAGGCCTTCCCATGATGATTATCGTCTTAATGATGATGCTGCAAACAGATGTTGGTGGCTGCTACAAGAGTTAGAGTTGAGGAGACATTTTAATTAGGTATCCATGTTCAAGTTAGGTCCACATGTTGATGATGTTATACATTGGGGTTCAAGACGATCTACAAGTGTCAGTGGATGTTTTGAAGATGCCAGAAAGGTACTAGAGTTGTATGCTGATGGAAAATATGTTGTGGAGAAGTTTGATGGCCCATACGCTTAGTATGGTTGTTGGTTGGGATCCTAGTCAACCTAGTTTGACTTGTGATGGTGTTGATGATATGGCAGTGACATGGTGAAGTGTTCCAAAGGTGTCAGTGAATTGTATAGGTCCTATAGAGGCATGTCAGGATCTGAAAGAATATTGAGAAATATTTGAGCTAATTTGGATGAGTTTTGATAATGCTTAGCCATAGTGGCATGGAGCCAAGCCTGTGGGAGCAGCTAAAGGGAAACATAACCATGTGTGACCTTAAGAGTTTGTAACTAGGTTCAAAGTGTAATGCACACCAACAAAACCCTCAACCACTCACCCTTTCGGTAATGATCTGCAAGCAGATCGCAATCACACCTGACAATCTAATGGTAGTTGGGAAAGGATCGTTGTTCATGGAAGCTTCCAACAGCTAGATTTCATTAGATATGTGAGAGAAACATAATTCTCAATTCATAGATACCAGCATACCCTAGAGGAAGCCAAGTATTTCAACTTATGGGTGTAAGCTACTCCATGTACAATTTGTTCAACATATTAGTATAAAAATTGAGTACTACAACAGTAGCAGAGCGGTTTTCTCCTAAAAGGGTTTCCACCAAAAATATTTGTGTTCTTATGTGTGTATGCTTGTGTTGATCTCATGGTTATTATGTTTTGATTTTATTGCTTATTATATGTTTTGATGAGCTAACGTTGTGAAGGTGCATGGATATTTGAGGTTGTTGAAAATGATTTAAAATTGGTAGAAAGACCATCACTATTGATTCACCCCCCCTCCCCCACCCCCCTCACCAGTAGTGATGTAGTTTCCAACAATTAGTATCAGAGTTGGTACTCTTCAATGAAGCTTGAACGCTTGGAGAGTAGATCATGGATTATGGCTAGAAGAAAGAAGAGTATGTCTCAAAAGACAAAGGGTTTTAAAAAGGAATAAAATAAATCCATTACCAAAGAAGCTACAAATTGTGAACTCTCATCCAAATCAGATGTTTCGTGAGGTAGTATTTTGAAATAATTTCCGAATTATGATTTTGATGATTATGTAGAGACACTTGGAAAATATAAGAAGGATATTTCTATTTTTTGAGCTGAGTATGAATTGAAAATGGTTGGGATAAAAGAATTAGCTGCTCAAGTCGAAAAAATAAGAGCACCATGTAGATATCATAAGAAATTGTTGTAGATTTGCGATGAGAAGGAGAAATATATTATGGAGGACCTCACTACCTTGAGAACCCAACTGGTAGATTCAAAATGAAATGAAGAGGTAATGTGCAACAAGCAAAAGGGAAAGAAATATTGTGTAGAAGCACTTGAAAATGTAGTAGAAAAATTGAGAAAGAAAATTGAAGAAAAATACCAGCAACTTGAAAAAATTAATAGTAGAATAGTAGTGAGAAAATATAGCTCTAACCTTCAAAGAGGAGATGCGAGTTTGGATGTAGGAAAGAAGCCTACAACAAAAATTGTGAGAATCCATGACAATGTTGGAGAAAAGAGGCAACAAATTCTTCAGCAATAAAGTAGAAATTTGAAAGGACGTTCTATGCCAAGAATATCTTACTCTCCTAGCATTAATGGTAGCAGAGATTGAAGGATAAATCAGAATTCATTTTCTCCCTTAATGAACGAGATTGAATGTTTCAATTTTCACTAGTTTGGACATGTGGCAGCCTATTGTAGAAGAAAATTGGATACATCTATGTAGTAGCTTGGAAAACAAAGAATGGGATTTTCTTTTAGGTATACAATTTTGTTTAATGATTTACATTATGCTTGTAACCTTTTTGGCCATAAGGCCATTGATTGCAAATCTAGTACAAGAAGTTGGAAATCTAGCATGAGCAACAAAAGAACAAATCCTTTCACGTCTTATCTTAGTCATGTATAATGTTATATGTGTAACAAATTTGGACACACTTCCAAGTATTTCCAACTGACTAGATCCATGATATCTTCCATATAAAAGTGACAACCAAAGTAGAATGCAAAACCAAGGAATGAGCAAGGATCTATATGCAAGAAAAAGGAGGAACAATCGGGAAAGTGTGGTATTTCTCTCTCCTCACATGATGAGGATGATAAATGGTATATTGATAGCATATGTTCACATCATATGTTAGGAGATAGGAGAAAATTTCACTTCTTGAAGAAAGTCGAAAGTGGTCATGTTGTTTTTGAAGGAAGTGAACTAGCAAGAGTATTGGGAAGTGGCAAGGAAAACCTTGGTGAAAAGAGGATGAATTTTGAAGATGTCTAATTCATTCAATGTCTGAAGCAAAATATTCTAAGTGAGATCCAAATGATGTATGGAGGTAAGGAAGTGGTCTTGAAATCGAAAGGTTGCTTCATCATAAAAGAATGATTAAAGAGGATAATTTCTAAAGGTGTTAAGACACGAGACAATGTTTAGGTACTGAATGGAAGACTAAGCAAAGAAAGGATATCAAGGAAGTACTCTTTATCTTCATATTCAAAGTATAAGAGATCATAACATATTGCAGTCCTCTCTTGCATGGCATATCTTTTAGACTAAAAAATGGATGTGAAGCCTTCATAGGCTCAAGGGGAGTATGTGGTACATTTTGATTTTGTATGCAGTAGTTTGCATTGATTCTTATCTCTTTGACTATATTTTTATGATTATGTATTTTTATTACTGATGTTTTCTTTTCTAAGATGTGATCAAAAAGAGAGATGGCACATGTTCAAGGGGATCACCTTATATTCTTCTAACATTTCGATGGTTTTGATGGAACCATGGTTCCTTATAGGAGTTGGTTATGTATTCCATGCTATATGTTTATTTGATATATCATTGTTATAGGAGGTTGCATTTTTATTATGCATAAATAATTTACTACATATGTAGTTGGCTTGTATCATGCATTCGAGGTTGATGATTTTATGCATCTGGTGGTGCCAAGGAGATTAGTACGATGTGTTGGAAATAATACTGAGAGGGGGGGGTGAATCAATATTATCTAATCAATTGAACTTTTCAATTTCATACTCAGATTCATATACAGTACTTTAGTTAAGTATACCCGCATATATACACAACTATGTCTATTGCAACTAGCGTATAACCATTAAACTCATGATTCAGTTATGTGATATTCAATGGATGCATCAGAACATTATTATCCATATTAACAGCCAACAGTAGTAGTAAAACAGAAAGATCAACACACATAAGCAACACACATGAACACCATGATATAAGGTGGAAACCCAATGTGGGTGAAAACCACCTGCTGCAATTCGTTTCTATCTTCCTTTATTAAGAAACTTCTTTTACAATGTACTGGTGCAGTCCTTTACCAGCACGCAGTCTACAACCTGCAGAAGGCTACAACCTTCTCTCGTTCTCCAGACTCTCCTGGAAGGGAGCTCCAACCCCCTTTTCTCTTGTACTAGCTAAGATACTAGTACGTAGGCACTGGCCTACAATCTTCTCTCCTCCAAGTACCATGTTTCATATATTTTCAGACTGGATACTCCTGAAGCACAAAACTATAATCTGAAGGGCCATGTTTCATCAAATTTTCATACTGGACCCATAACTATCATTGAAGCTCAAAGCAATCACTACTAGCATTATCAATTTCTGAATCACTGAAACACTGAAACCCTGTCAACAACACAGTCACCAGACCACAGAGCAAACACAGAACTCTGCAAAATCACTCAGACCCAACTGCAACTTCAAACATCAAACTTCAAAATGTACATGCTATTACAATGAATCAAACCCGTGTACATACGCGCTTTTTCCAAGGCCAACCCGCGTACAGATCTAAAAATATTTTCTTATAACTTTGCAGCTGTACCAGACATTAGTCATACTCATGACATTTATATTACATGCGTGAGTATGCAGATCTAGAATAAGCATAATCAACCATATAAAGATAGTTCATTTCAAACCATTTGATCCTGATATCTCCTTAGATCTTGTTCTCCATCAACCGGTGAGATCCCACCTTAGCTCAGATCAAGCAATGCATCATCAACGCATAACCTGCATACTGGATCTCATACTTCATCAGATATTCAAGACTTTCTTGATGCCCTTGCCTAATGATCTTCCTCTCCTTTTATAGTCTTACGCCTTGCTCAATACCACGGACCAAAACCATAATAAAACAATACCATCGACCCAATACTTGGGATCAACACTTATGGGTGCAATACCACAGACCAAAACCATAGGTCTAAATACCACGGACCCAAAAATAAGCTTTCCGACATGTACGGGCTTTTCCGTGCATGAAACTGCGTCTATACCCTACTTGGTATATAGTGAACATGCGTATACGCGACTTGGTATATAGTGAACCTGCGTGTATATCCTACTTGGTATATAGCGAACCTACGTATATGCGACTTGGTATATAGTGAACCTGCGTGTATACCCTACATGGTATATAGTGAACCTGCGTATATACTCTTCTTTCTTCATTCTTTGTTGTCTGATCATCAATTCTTTGCTACTTATTTGCTGCATTATGATATACCATCTGTGTGAGTTTCCATCAAGGACAACACTTGTCTCATAATTCCAACAATCTTCCAACAATCTCCCCCTTTGGACTTGATGGCAAAGCTAACTTGTCATACTTAGAACTTGATCTTCTTATTCCATTGAGCTGTCCTGCATCCCATGCATTTAGTCACATCTGTAGATTGATCTAGTTATATGTAAGTGAGATGTTCTTCTATGAGAGGGTTGCCATCAAGTACAACATTTGCATCATAATGCCAACAATCTCCCCCTTTGGACTTGATGGAAACAACACCAAATCACTCTCCCCCTTTGACATCAAGGGTAAAGGGTGAACCAAGATATTCTTTTTCCTTGATAAACATTCTGTTGTCCATACTCCCCCTGAGTACCTACTGAAATCTCTGAATATGCTCCCCCTTTGTATATGCCAAGGTGTACCAATCTATTCATGCACCCTCTGAGTACATGCTGAAGCTCTTCTCTTGTTGAATTGTGTAGTTCATGCTCCCCCTGACTGTATGCAAGATCTACAAAAGATGTTCTTCAAGAAGAACCAAGACTTATACATCATAAAAGACCTTCCTATCACCAAAAGACTCAATACATACATCCATCACCCAACCAAGTGGGGATACATCAGAAATTTACATATGACAACCAAGATCATTACATGTTCATCCCAGGCATAGTGGGGAAACCAAAATAGGCCATTACATGACCTTGACACCATAAAAGAGATACATGACATAGAGACAAAATATCTAGAGCAAGACAATATCTAGAGCAAGACTTATGAAAGCCACCAATAACTGATAGCAACAGCATCTGTCAAACACTTTTCATATCAGCAACCATAATCTCCTTCTCCTTCTGTTCTCCATCTGCCTCTGTTCCACCTGAAACCAACAACAGCTGTGAACTAGAACCAAAAGCTTCTAGGGTAATGCCAACAATGCATCATTGGAAGTTTATCTACTCCCCCTGAACCTGTGCTAGATGGTCTCTGTCAGACCCATATCAGAATCTTCTCATTCTGAGTTTGACCCACTGATTTCCTTCAAATTATCATATACGCGACTGTATCCACATAAACAAGTGTATATACGCGGATAGTCCTTATGAAACTTGCGTACAACCATTTCCATATCAACAACCTGTAACTATCTTGTAACAAGTTATCTCTGAACATAGATGTCAACTCCTCCTTTTAAACATCATCATGAAATCATTATGTCTCCAACAAAGCAACTTTGAGTAGTCATCTATGTATCAGCACTATGTATCTCAAGCTCATTTGACAAAACTTCTTGATATAATCAAAAGCATCAATCCTTATCCACAAGAGTGCCTGCATCATAACTGTATGATCTTTATGCATATGATGACAACAGAATATGAGTGACTCATCATGAAGATGTGTATTCAAGCTTTGTACTTCTCCTTATCATGTAAGCACCATATATGCATCATCAAGGAATCAACCATAAATCTGATCTGAACATCAACTATGTAACCCCAAGAATCATATGATATTTTATCATGGACAACTCATAACCACATCATAGCAATATATATCATTTAGCCATATAAGCATCATCACCAAGGACCATAATTCCAACAATGAATTATTAAAGGCATATGCTCCCACTCAACCTGTGCCATCTGTTAGATCTGGTCATGCATATATCAGCAATAAGCATCAAGACATCATCATCATCAAGTTAGGATCAAAACACTTCTAGACATCTTACAAGTATCAAAACATTTCCACACATCCTCAGCAGACTGTAACTATTAACCAATAGAGCAAATAATGGACTGAATCATATCATATCCTTTTTCTGAGCCTGTCCCCATTGCTTTTCCTCAGACTGACATATACGCGACTTTGCAGTGTCTAACTCGTGTACATATGCGACTTCCCTTCATGAAACTTGCGTATGAGATTTAGGACACTGAAGTTTTACACTTTCAGCTCCCCCTAAGTCTGTTATGGCTGTGCTGTGCTGTGTCTGAGTATATTGTGTTGTGCCACATCTTTCTAACTATACTTCCTTCTTCTTCTAGATCTTCAAGCATGATGATTTTTCTCCTTTTGGTATGGTGCCCATACTTTGTTCCTACATTCCTTAGCTATATGTCCAAGCTTGTTACATGTGTAACATCTTACATGTCTCATATTCCTCTTGTAGCAATCAGCAGCTTTGTGACCAAACATATTGCAAGCAAAGCAATATCCATTAAAGTACCTTGAATGTGATGATCTTTCTGCATGATGGTCTTGAACCCTTCTTCTTCCACATCTAGCTGCAGCATGTCCAAGATTATGACATACATAACATTCAACATTATTCATAGGAGGAGTAAAATATTTTCTTTGAGGAGTCTCTTTCCTTGATTGTTGATGGGGTTGACCTTTCATCTCCTTGTTGATCATTTTAGATTTCTCTTTAAAGTTCCTTGCCTCACCTTGTGAACTAGATTCACCTTCAACAGATTTATGAAAACCAAGACCAATCTTGATAGCAGGAGACCTTTGACTACTAAGAATATCATCCAATGCTTTAGTACTATCTTGAAATCTCAACAGTTTATCCTTTTCTTCTATTTTACCTTTCAAGATATTTACCTCAACTTGAAGTTGTTCCTCCTTTTCTAGACATTGCTTCTTCATGTCTTCTTCAGCTTTCCTTCCTTCTTCCAACTGATGCCTCAGTTTGAGAATCTCCTTTTCATGTTCTTCATTCAGATCCTACTGCATTTGACGATTCTAAAGGCACATTCCAGCTGAGATTTTAAGCTGATAACTTCGTTTACCTGCTTTTCAATAGCTTGGAGTAGATCTTTATTCTGCTTCTTTGATTATTCAAGTTCTTCCTTTAGCGAGAGGGTCGTAGCTTCAATACTTTCATAATAACTCGATCGATCTCTGAGCTCCTTGATTGTTGTGTTATTTTAAATGACTGCATTTCTTAGAGATGTTACTTCATCCTGCAACTTTTGATATTTGTCCTTGAATAACTCTAGTTGAGTCTTTAGTCTAGTAGCAGCTTCTTTGAAGGCACCATCCTTTATGTTCAAAAGTTCTTCTTGAGTTATAATTTTGTTTGTCAGACTTTTAACTTCTGCCTCTATTTGATATCTTTCTTGTTCACCCATAAGAGCAAATTCAGTTGTTTCGCTATCACTTTCATCTTTTCCAAATGGATAGATAGCTGGAACATCAGAGGATAGCAAATTCATACCTGATAGTTCATCTTCATTCTGAAATGATTCTGAATCTGATTCTGAATCTGAAGAGCTTCTTATGCCTAATCCCTAATCGATTCTCCCACTGTCATAGTTCTTTTGAGATGTCTTCTTCTACTTATGTGCTTTCTTCTTAAGCTTCTTTCCCATTAATCCACAGATCTCCTTTAAGCGATCAAGCCTCTACCAAAGGACCTGGCTCTGATACTAATTGTTGGAAATAATACTAAGAGGGGGGTGAATTAGTATTATCTAATCAATTGAACTTTTCAATTTCATACTTAGATTCATATACGCTACTTCAGTTAAGTATACCCGCGTATATACGTGGCTGTGTCTATTGCAACTAGCGTATAACCATTAAACTCATGATTCAGCTATGTGATCTTCAATGGATGCATCAAAAAATTATTAGCCATATTAATAGTCAACAGTAGTAGTAAAACAGATAGATCAACACACATAAGCAACACACATGAACACCATGATATAAGGTGGAAATCCAATGTGGGTGAAAACCACCTACTGCAATTCGTTTCTATCTTCCTTTATTAAGAAACTTCTTTTACAATGTACTGGTGCACTCCTTTACCAGCACGCAGGCTACAACCTGCAGAAGGCTACAACATTCTCTCGTTCTCCAGACTCTCTTGGAATGGAGCTCCAACCCCCTTTGCTCTTGTACTATCTAAGATCCTAGTACGTAGGCACCGGCCTACAATCTTCTCTAATCTAGGTACCACGTTTCATATATTTTCAGACTGGATACTCCTGAAGCACAACACTATAATCTGAAGGGGCATGTTTCATCAAATTTTAATACTGGACCCATAACTATCATTGAAGCTCAAAACAATCACTACTAGCATTATCAATTTCTGAATCACTGAAACACTGAAACCCTGTCAACGACACAGTCACCAGACCACAGAGAAGACAAACAACTCTGCAAAATCACTCAGACCCAACTACAACTTCAAACATCAAACTTCAAAATGTATACGCTATTACAATGAATCAAACCCACGTGCAGACGTGCTTTTTCCAAGGTCAACCCACGTACAGATCTAAAAATATTTTCATATAACTTTGCAGTTGTACCAGACATCAGTCATACTTATAACATTTATATTACATGTGTCAGTATGCAGATCTAGAATAAGCATAATCAACCATAGAAAGATAGTTCATTTCAAACCATTTGATCTCGAACTCTCCTTAGATCTTGTTCTCCATCAACCGGTGAGATCCCACCTTATCTCAGATCAAGCAATGCATCATCAACCCATAACCTGCATACTGGATCTCATACTTCATCAGATATTCAAGACTTTCTTGATGCCCTTGCCTAATGATCTTCCTCTCCTTTTATACTCTTAGGCCTTGCTCAATACCACGGACCAAAACCATAATAAAACAATACCATCGACCCAATACTTGGGATCAACACTTATGGGTGCAATACCACGGACCAAAACCATAGGTCTAAATACCACGGACCCAAAAATAAGCTTTCTGACATGTACGCGCTTTTCCGTGCATGAAACTGCGTGTATACCCTACTTGGTATATAGTGAACATGCGTATACGCGACTTGGTATATAGTGAACCTGCGTGTATACCCTACTTGGTATATAGCGAACCTGCATATACGTGACTTCGTATATAGTGAACCTGCGTGTATACCCTACTTGGTATATAGTGAACCTGCGTATATACTCTTCTTTCTTCATTCTTTGTAGTCTGATCATCAATTCTTTGCTATTGATCTACTTCATTATGATCTACCATCTGTGTGAGTTGCCATCAAGGAAAACACTTGTCTCATAATGCCAACAATCTTCCAACACGATGATGATGCATGATGATTATATTTATGATGGATGTGTTTCATGTTGATGTTTTTGCTACATATGATGATGATTATGTTTTTTAGTATGGTTGTTGATTGGACGTTGGTTTTTTCATTACATCATTATATGCTTATTTGTTGTTATCAGTTTTTGATTATCTTGTAGAGGATTATGCTCCATATAATGGTCATTGTTGCCACCATGTATAGCTATAGAGAGCTTATATATTGGGTTGATTGGATGCTATATTTCTATTTCACGATGTTCTTGATACATTCTATTGTTGGTCCACCATACATTTTTATGTTTTGATGATTACTACTGGTATCTAATTCCATGGTTGATGAATTGGAGAGGTTGATGCATGTGTCTTATGTAAATTATATTGATATTATATTGCTTCCATAAAGAGGACACGTGGATGATCATATGATATATGTAATTTCATTATGAGATTGTATTAGGCATGCATTAATGAGAGGAATATTAGGAGAGCCATGTTTGGCATATGTTGCATAATCAGTCATGAGAGTTAGTCTAGCTATGTATGGGTTGTTAGTAGCTTTGTTGCAGCCATGTATTATTCTTGTACACTCTCATACTAAGCATGGTGGGACATTCTTGAGTCATGTATGCATTGAGAGAGAGTCATGTGAGTCATGCTTCAACCATATATGGGCTTATTTATGTAATTGGATAGTCATGTATTATCACCTTTGTAGCCATGTAATAAGCCTACGAGGCCCTGTACTCTATTACATATCATTTTGTCATAGTCATTGGTCCATGTGGAGTAGCCTCTTGCATATGTAAAGGAGGCATTGACAACTATGTATATCAGTTTAATTTCATCTATAGAGATATTTGAATTCAGTGGAGTATGTTTGGTCACACTATTGTGACTTTCCATCATATATTTGGTGCTATAATGTCTACTTCAAAGAAATGTTGCTTCTGGATAATTATTACTACTACTGATATATGAGTTTTTTGTTATTTAAAGTACATTGGTGGAAATTATGTATTTGTTGTTGTTTCTTCAAAGTTGGTTGGATATATGTTACTGTTCCTATGGAGTTGACAAAAGTTTTTGATGTTAGCTGGTCACATTATACTACTACCACTATGTGTTGGTGATTTGGTCTTTTGCTACAATTATGACATGGATTATGCTATTGTTGCTTCAAGGGAGAAAGCATGTGTTTCATTTATTGCTACTGTTGGTTATTGTCATGCTACCTTGGGAGTGAGAGACTTTATTGTTGCTTCCCATAGGATATGTACACTGCTTCTCTAGTTTTTTATTGGGCATAACTTAGGTCCGGGGGGAGTGTTATTGTTATATTTTAGCCTTGCACTCCACTATTCATCACTTGCATATGGTTTTTGAGTGGATTTATTTTATTGATGGAGCCCATTTCTTGTAGAGGAGCATTAGAATTTGTTCCTGACATTGTTAACAATTTTCCATTGATGTCGAAGGGGGAGGATGTGAGGATGAAGATCAATTTTCAGATTTTTGTTTTCAGCTAAGTTTTTCATAAATGCCAAAAGGGGAGATTTTGGAATTGATGTGTGTTATAGATGTGTTTCTGGTGGGCATTGATGTCAACCTAATTCCTTTAGTTGTAGGTGAGCTGGTCAATACTTTTAGGTTTGGTTATTGGTGGCTTGTATGGATGATATGTAGGTAGTCCCTGGTATATCTACTAGCATGGAGATGTGACTTGAAGGTGTTGCATATAGAGTGTGATCAGATGATGTCAGGGTCCTCATGATGATGATGTTGTTGTTGATTTGGATGATGATGTGTTGCACTAACTTAGAGGCCTACCCATGATGATTATGATCTTGATCATGTTGCTGCATATACATTTTGGTGGTGACTAAAAGAGTTAGAGTTGAGGAGCATTATTGACTAGCTCTCCATGTCCTATTTAGGTCCACATCTTGATGATGTTATAAATTGAGCTTGAATAGGATCTACATGTGGCAGTTGTAGTCCTCAAAAAATCCCCATCTGAATTTATTTTAGCTATACAATAAATAATGGGGACCCTTTTGAACTTTAATAAGATTCTTTAGTTATAATAAAGATAAGACAATTTTTAATTTCTGATAAATAACCCTCGTTCATAATGGTTTCATATATCGGAAAATTCAAACCAAACAAGTGTTATTAAAACCCGATAGGTCTTTTGTTGTTTAAAATAATGCATTATCAGGGGATTTATATTGGATATTCAAATATCGTAACATTCCATATAGGAAAGTTACAATAAAACATTCCCCGATTGAACTTTCCTAATATATAAACAGAAAGTGGGTGCTTTCTTTTGTATTTAATACTTTAAAGAAACACCAGCCCCACAACATTGCCACCTAACATATTGCAGCTCCCGAATATCATAACTTTCAACAAAGTGCCATCTCAAAAACTCTGATACTTCGAAACCTATGATAACCGATATCTCTAATTTATTACTCTTCCACTATTTCTAGAGCTCCCGATATCATAAAGTTCTAATGTCTCACACTCCTGATATCCGATATTCCCAATACTCTTTCCCTCCAATATCTCAGTCCTCTGGTATTCTAGTCTCTGCTCATATTAGGACTTTACATATTGAATGTCACTCTTTAAAATCCTCGATATTCCAAAGCACTAATACAAAACCTCTAATATATCTCCTTGCTTATACTTATAGCTGTTATAATTTTAAACATCACATATAGGAAGACTCAAATATTGTAACTTTTAGAGTGAAACCATGGGATTTCCATGATATGTTGATGTGTCCATCGCCCATGTGAATCCATGTTTTTCATTTAATTTCCTAAGTGGAAAATTTATGGTTTTCAAAGTTCTAAAAATATTTGTTCATTGCGAATTAATATTATCATGATTTGCCCTTTTAGACAAAAATTGTTATGAAATTTTGTTATTTGTGTTAAGAGTGTTCTGGCGAAATAATTATCAATTAGCTTTGTGTTTTCTATTGTAGCACCATCCTAGAAAACACAATTCAGAAGATACGTCTAGGGTAACTAAAGCAATAAAGAAACAAATTGCTCAACAATAGTCGACTCCTTAACTAGCTAAAAATCTTGACACATCAGAGCTCTTTTCAGATAAGTTTTTCTCTTTAGATGCCGATGGTATGTTATCGGAATCCATTTCTCAATTATTTTAAGAAGAGGGACCAAGGGTTACTCAAAGAACAGTTACAACAAAGGCTTTTCTCTAGTTTCCAATACCACCTACAATGATGTTGCAATTTCATTTTTACGTAGAATTGTTGCTAGGACCAAGCTCCTTCCCTATACAAATATGATTCAATGGGTCATGGAGCACATGAAAATTGCAGACAAGAAATTCATGACAAAAACTAATACAAGCATCGGTTGTTTCACTGGCAGTGATTTTAGGGTGATGTACCATTTGCCACCTTCTCAGTATAAATATGACAAACAGTTTGTGGAGAAATTCATGAGAAACATTGATCATGCATAAACACCCATCAAGGATTGGAGAAGTGATCCTAATAAGCACAAGCATGAGAAAAATGGCATCTATTCAATAAACTCTCTTGCAAGACATTATTACAAAATTGTTGGCATGGTGTGTAGAATATTTTCTTGTCTTAATACTCAAAAATTCCTGATCAATGGATTGATGCTGCTTCAGAAGGATTTATACTAGACTGGGGAAATATCTTATCTAATAACTTGCCCACTCAAATTTTAAATTTGAGAAGGAATCATATAGTTTCAGAGAATATAATTCCTCCTTTTTATATCAGCGCTTATGTTATGGACTCTTTGTGCTTCAGTATGGATTTTACCTCCATGGGGCAGAAATGGACTTTAGAGGATCCAACTCCTATTCATATATATCATAATATCCTTTAGGATTCTAAGTACTAGCCCCATTTCTGTAAAACATGCCAAGGTGTCATGTTTCCTATTCATCAAATTATTTTTAATAAGAGAGCCCATGTGATTTCCCCCGAAGCAGGATCATACTTTCTCAGGATCGGGAATTAGTTTGATAAAGAATTTTTTATCTAAATTTGGGTCTTTGATAGTCTGGCTAATCCACGGGTTTTGGCCATGTATGTCCCTGACAAACTACTTGCTCGTGAAATAGCCTATGGAAGTGTAAGTAATGGAATTTTTAAAATACTGTAGGAATCCAATAAGAAAGTTTGGCCTACCTTTTCTTTTTATTAAGGTATGTTTACATTAGATAATTTCAAACATGTAGCCATTGAATTAAACTCTATTTTAGAGTTGAGGTTTACTACTATTCCTAACAAGCAGTATGATCCTCATGGAACTACTAAAAAGGTTACCACTCAATCAAGTGTAAGGTAATTCTCTCATGAACTCGATCAGTTTGATGATGTCTTTGGAAAATCTACCACCCATTCAATGTTATCCAAATAGATTTCAGAGCAAATAACTCCACAGGAAATCAATCAATTTTCCCAATACAGGGAAACAAGGTTATCTCGTTTGCCCTTGGATTCATTAAAACTTTTGCAGGAAAACACAACTCAAGAGAAGGTCATAGAGATTTCCTTTACATAGGGTATTGATATCCCTAACCCAAAAGATACATGGGAATCTTCTTCCACTTAGATTTCAGGACAGTTTCCAAGTTCTAAAGTTGAATAAATTTGGGAAAAATACAGCCTAATCTTGAGTGGAAATAAACCTGCCGTTGCAAAGACTACCTCACAAGAAAAAGTCTTAGACATTTTGAAAACTATCGAGAAAAATCCTATTATAGCACTAACTACACATCAACCTTTAGAGGTTGAAGATATTGAAATTATACCACCATTTTTTACCTCTAAGGTCATGTTAGGAGTTGAAGAGATTCCTCCTCTTGAGATATTCGATAGTCCCCAGCATAAGGCCATGGTGAAAACATAAATAAATAAAAGGAAGATTAACAAATCTTAGGCCTTAATCCCTATAAATCCTTCTTTGAAGTACCATGGAAAGGTTCACAGTCCACTACTATAGAGCAAATCAGGAGACTTACTCAGTTCATAGGAGCTTATGCTTCTATGACTATGGACAAAGCCACTGAGATACAACATCTTTTGAAAGAAAAAGAGGAGATGATTATTCAGTTGGAACAAGGCCTGGAAAATAAAAAGCAAAGGATTTCCAATCAATGGAAAGAGCAACTTGTTGAACTCCAAAATATTTTTAATGATCTTAACGTTCAACATTACTCTATTATAAAGGTCTGAGATGCCCAAATTCGAGAGTTACAATAGAGGATTGAAGAGCTGAAAGTCAATCTAGAATTGGGAGAGTTTAAAAGGGAAGCAGGAGAATAGAAATTCTCCTTGCTCGACAACAAGTTATTTTTTGCCAAAAATTAGCTATCATTGATAATTTGTGTCAAACAACCAATACATTGGAAGACCAATTGTTCGATCTGAGGATATATTTTGATGATATTGAGGAGAAAATTATAGACTACATAACATGGCAAGATAGTGTTGAAGGGTAACAACCGATCTCCCAAGGATAGAGGAATCACATAAGGACATAGTCTTCAGAGAATGGGAATTTTTCCCGAAACAGGCAGAAACAATGGTATTCAATGTAATGGGCATCTTCAATGACATCATTGAAACTATTAGTGATAATTTATTTCAGGCTAAGTTTTAGACTGCCCCAAGGGAACTCTACCCAATATTAAATTGTTAACCAAGACATGGCAAGAATTGTCCAACGAAAATGTTTAGAAGATTCAAAAGATGTCTAACATTGACTTTGAATGCCATTGGGATATCTTAGTCAAACCTCACGCTTAGATTTTTATCTAACACAACCACGCACATGCTTCCAGCACTCAAGGATGCTATATTTATCAGTCAGATGCACATTCAACCACAGTATCCACTTCAATTGAAGCCCATGATAGATATCTATGATTTGCAACAACATATGGGAGGGCAGTCTTCTTCACAGTCTTAGCTAGGTTGTTTCAACAAAGTCTAAAATTGCCTTATGGTTTTATTTTAAGCGTTGTTTGTAAAAAATGGTTCATACTTTTGTTCTGCTTTGCTATATTTGTATATTTTTGAAAACTATAAATCCCCTTCATTTTAATGAAGAAAGGGTTCTGAATTTTGGAGAGAAAGCTTTTGTTTGCACTACTGTAACTCAAGTTATCTTAATAAAAACATGAACCAATATTGTTTTTCTCATGAGCAGAGTTACAATATAGCAGGTACTATTATCTGTTTATTTTTCCTTTTCTTAAGAGTTAAATGGTTGTTTGATTATGTTTATCATATATGTGTTATAAGAAGTCATACATCTTTCACTATTGATATGTGTAATTGGAATCTTATGTTATATGCATGAACAACGATATCATAAATGTGTAACGATTTCATCAACTAATTTAACTAACTATTTAATTAAATTAGTTATCATAATTTTCTTTAACCTCATATTAACTTGATAATCTATATTTTCATGTTGTATGTGAAATATTTTTAAATCACATATATAGATAAGCTTTCCCAGGATAGATAGATATATAGATAAATAGTTAGTTTAAATACTTTTTATTCTTAGTTCAACTACATCAAAAGCCTCACATATATATACTTCACCCATTTTCTTATTCTATACCAAGGAAAATTGGTCCCACAAATTCCAGTCAGAGCCACCATCCCAAACAGAACAGGACTTGCTCTAAGGTCCTAACCAGGTGGTTTTCCCTGATGTTGAGACAAAAATTTCACACCTTCAACATTTTTGGTGCTAAAAGGAGGGCCTTTAGACTATGAATGGCAACAAGGTGAAACCCCAAATTAAAAGTTCATTCTAAGAGTCATTCTCCCTCAAAATAACTGCCAACTTCAAGATCACATTCAAAGTCCCCTAACCCTAGATCTGAAGTCATTCAAAAAGCCACTAAAAATCCTAGCATACTTCCAAATTCAGTAGGCCAAACTTCTTCACAAGTACCTACAGACTCCCCTGAAGTCTAGAATGTGATTCAAAGATTAGAAGGAATTTCCATTTCTATAGGAAAATTTTCTCAAACTGATATATTGGAAGAAAGTGTCACATTGTCCTTAATGTATTCAAGTGTATTGACTAGATCATAGAGTGAAAAATGTGGAGTAAAACCTTTTGAATTTCCATTAGCCGCTCATTGGAGAAAGAAAAATACCCCAAAAACTATTTCTTCTGGTAATGAGATTACATCTTCTTCTCTACCTCATACTCCTTTTATTGGTTCCACATCTTCCTCTACCCCTTTATCTTCTTCTTATCATCCTCTAGCCCGTTCCATCTACATTCCTCAGCTACAATTAGGTGGTGCTATTATAATCAGTAGCAGCATAGGAGAAGCTTCCTCAACTACTCAATATCCATTAACCTCCACATCTTCTACAACTTCCTCTCCTCCTAGTACTCCCAAAATGGCCCAAGATCATGGAACAACCTAGGAGCAATACATAGGACTCCACCATTACACCCTCTTCCCAAACATCCAGAGAGATGGCTTCCTAAGTTTAATCCTGATGATGACCTTCCTTTAGAGGAACATCTTCACAGTTTTATGTTAGCCATCAATCTTAATGGAGTCAAAGAAGAATAATTTAATTGTCCAACGTTTTCCTTACACATTTGAAGGATCTGCAGGATCTTGGTATTTTTCTCTTCCTACTAGGTCAATAACAAATTGGGATATGTTCGAAAAAGAATTTTTGTTAGAATTTGGTAATGACTGAACAACTTCCACATTGATTAATGATTTCTCAAATATTAGGGTCAACCTAAATGAAAAAATTAAATACTTTAATGTTGGAAATATTGGGGGGGGGGGGGGGGGGTGAATCAGTATTCCTTAGAAATAACAATTTTAAATCTTTTCAGAGCATTAGTTAATATTCAATTATTATTAATGTTTATCCAGTAATAACAGTAAACAAAATAACATAATAGGAACAAGAATTTTAGGTGGAAAGCTCCCTCTGGGTCAAAAACCACTGAACTATTTTCTAATAAATTCTTTAATCTTCATCCCCAATTGAAATCAAAGTTACAACTTCCTAGAATTATAGAAAATAATTCTTCTCTAGTTCCCACTGGAAGGATACCCCAATGCCATAGTTTCTTTAGTAGTTAATTGAATGGATACCCCAACATCCTAGACTAACCTACCACCCTAAAGTGTTCTTAAGCTCCAACCTACAGGCAACTTCATGCACCTACTTAGCACCTCTCTGCCACACTATAATTATCATAAGTGAAACAAGAGTGTGGAATCCCATACCAGGGACAATGGCTCACGATACAATATGATTTACAATGATGTTATTATACTTGACCAAACACCTAATCACACTATGACCTACAACCCAACCATGACATCATCCCAACAATGACTCCTATACCTCCCAACAATGCCTCTCCAAATCTAGGCAGATTGACTCTTTTACAATAATGAATCTTTCAATGATGACTCTTTTACAAATTTACCACGATGACCCTTTTACAAATTTACAATGATGGCGCTTTTACAAATTTACAATGAGGACTCTTTTACAAATTTACAATGATGATTCTTTTACAACACTGGATTTTTGACAAGACCTGACACTTGACTTGACATTTCTTCTTGGATAGCTTACAGATGTTGAGGTACTATTGTGCTTGCTTCAGGTAATGGTACTTTGGCATTGCAAGTCCTTCTAGAATGTGTCTGAGTTGTTGTAAAGTGTCATCCTTCCTACACATGCATTAACAAGCAAGACCGAAACAAATACAAAACAATATACTTATGTTGTCCTGCAAAAACATATGTCAAAGATGACACTCAAAATTCAAATTCAAACACTAATCATACATACCTTGTTGTAGGAGACTTACCTTTGACTGCTGATGTGTGGTCCTTAGTGTAGTGATCCTTGAATGCATACTTTTTCTTGCCTTCTAGGAGCTCAATATTGCATCTATTGTATCTATGTAATTTTGGATCTCCAAGGTCAGAATTTTCATTTTGTGGTAGTACTCTGAGACCTCTTTCCAACCCCATAGGTCTAATCAATATTTGGTTCTTCAAGAAAGATTTATGCCAAATCTCCCACGATGACCTGATTATAGACTAGTTTAGTAGAGAAAACTTGTATGAAGTGCCACATGTCAATTTTTTGGACTTTGGCCCTGAAACAAATACCCAACAAACTAAAATACATCCTATTTTTTTCACTATTTACAAAATTTGAATCCAATAATCAGAGAAACAGTTATGATGCATTTCTTAAGGTTTCCTGTTTGACATGGAATTCAAAAGCCTGCAAAAACCCTCACTTCCTTAGATCATATCTCCAAAAATATATCGAACCAAGATCATAAATTTGGTCACGCGGTTCATCACGATTTTGGATCAAATGGGTTTTCATTTTAGCTTCTCAGGCTTTCTAGAAAAAATGTTATAGCGCAAAATCCACGATGACCTATTTGAAGCAGCAAAATCCTACAATCCAAGGCTTTAAACTTGCTTCAAAACAGATATTCAAACTTGATCATAATTTTATGCCCTAACCAGACCTCAAAAAAACAATAAAATCCTGCAATAGATCCTACATTAGAAGCTCATTAGGGCCGAGAAATTAAAGAGGTCTTCTCACAAGATAGTTCGTTGAAAAGTGCTTGGTAGAGGAGGATATGAGGGTCACTATTTATAGAAATGTCTTGAGTTGACAGGGTCCTCAACAATTGAATTTTGGAGGGCTTTTAGGAGCATAAAAATTTATTAATTATTCAATATTCAATGACTACAACCAATGATGAGTGCCATGACACAACCCCATGGGCCCTTTTCCCACTAATTGGGGTTACTAAATTCAAACGCGAATAAATCTCAAACTGTGAAGAACTACATGGTGTGCCATATATCAACGGAAACATCTCAACAAGTAGAATCCATCTCTAAGATCCTTAATGTAGAATAGCATGTGTTGTCAACTCTAAATTCCCATGCAATATCAGGGTAGCCCTTGGTGTTTCTTGGGTTAACATCAATGGCAACCATTGATCAACAATATCCCCCCTTGGAATTGATGGAAACAAAAGTATGCCCCCTAAAATCATGACACCTTTTCCTACTACCTTATCTCCCCCTTTCTCATCCATCGAAAAGGATAACGCCTCATGAAAAATTGTCATCCAACGGACCTGTACACACGTCCACACCCCCTTTCTACTTAGTTAGATAAGAGAAATATTATAATGAGAACTGGGAGAATCCCAAGCTTTTAATGAATATACTCAAATGATTCACGAGGTAATGGTTTGGTAAAGATGCTAGCAATTTGTTCCTTTGTGCCAACATATTCAAGCTTGATATTCGTTTCGACCACCTGCTCTCTAACGAAATGATATTTGATCGGAATGTTCTTTGTTTTGGAATGCATCACAATATTATTGGAGATAATGATGGCACTAGTGTTATCACAAAAGATGAGAATGGGCTCATCAAACTTGACTTGAAGATCTTGCAAAGTTTTCTTCATCTAGAGAACTTGAGTACAACAAGTTGTTGCTGCAATATATTATGCTTCCACTGTGGATAACAAGATTGAAGATTGTTTTTTAATTAACCATGCAACAAGGTAACCACCTAGATGGAATTTTGCTCCATTGTTACTCTTTCAATCATCAACACTTCCTACCTAATCTACATTTGTGTAATCTTGGATAACTAGATCATTTCCTTTGGGATACCATAAACCATATTTTGTTGTGCCCTTAAGATATCGAAGAATTCTTTTGACGAAAATAATATGAGATTATTTTGGTTCTTCTGGAATCTTACTGCTTATCCAACTACTTACATTACGTCTGGCTAAGAAGCTATCACATATAGAAGACTTCCATTCATATATCTATACAACCTCTAGTCTACATCCTTTGATGAGTCTTCTAAACTTAACTTTCAACCTGTTACCATTGGGGTCACGACATGCTTGCAATCTTCCATCTTTAATTTCTTGAGCATTTCCTTGATGTACTTGGTTTGATTTATAAATATTCATTTATCCTGTTGAGATATCCGAAGCACTAGAAAGCATGTCAGCTCACCAAGTAGAGACATTTCAAACTCGCTTTGCATATTTATGGCAAAGTTTTTACTTAATCTGTCATCATTGCTTCCAAAGATTATATCGTCCACATATACCTTGAAAATTCTTAGGTTATCTTGATCCACTTTCACATAGAGATTAATGTCGACACTTCATTTCTTAAATCCTTGTTGATGTAGATATCGGTCAAGACAAGCATACCAAGCTATAGGAGCTTGTTTGATACCATATAGTGCCTTCTTTAATCTGTAGATGTAGTCTTCCTTGTCTGAGAGTAGAAAACCTTTGGGTTGTTCAATGTAAACTTCTTATTCCAATTCAAAATTTAAAAAGGTTGACTTAACATCCATTTGGTACACCTTTATTTTTCTCGAGCATGCATAAGCGATAAACATCCTGATAGCTTCCATTCTGGCAATGGGAGAAAATATTTCTTCAAAATCAATTCCTTCTACTTGTGCATATCCTTTGCAGACTAATATTGCCTTATTCCTAGTAACTTGTTCATCCTCATTCAATTTGTTTATGAAGACCCATTTAGTTCCAATAAAAATTTTATCCTTTGGTTGTGAAACCAATTCCCAAGTGTTATAGCGTTTTCTTCTCAAAAGTGAACAAAAAGAAATCACCTAAGACTGTGGATGACAAAGAGTCTCAACAATATACATGGTTGCTAAACATTGTAGATCTGAAACAAATGATAGAAACAAAAGCTGCCAAAGTCGGGATCTATGCCACAATTATATTTAAACAACAAAATGAAATAGTAATAAATGCAGGTAACTCCAATAATCCAATGGAAACTAGATATAAAAAGAATAGATTTTATTAAAAATCACCTATGAAGGGAACAAATAGATGTTACCAATCCCCCTCTATGGGATGGATTCTTGGCTATCCTCAAACATCTTCAGGTTGTGTAAAGGCTCTCTCCTCTATAATGTGTAAACCCAACAAATAAAATGTTTGAGATCAACGGGAACTCAAATGGAAGAAAACTGGTGCGTGAGAGTGATAATAAAATCAGAGTTACAACAGTGAGTGTAACACTAAAAATAATCAAAAGTGAATTATGAATTGAAAACCCTTCTATCTATAGTAAAATATTGATTTATCCTCGAATAATGAACAATAATAAAATATTATTAACCCCATTCTTGGAATAACCACTTGGAATATTTTATTATATTTGGTTAGGATGAAAAAAATATTTAAACTTTTATTTAGAAATAATAAATAAATAACTGATTTATTTATCATGTCAAGAAATATTGTTAAGGAATAATAAACAAATAATGATTTGTTTAATTATTCGTGAGAGATTTAGTCAAACTTGACAAGGAATAATAATTAATTAGTGATTAATTAACTATTCCTAGAGAAAAATAAGATAATTAATAATTTATAAGTTTATTTTTCATAATTGGGTCAAATATGACAAGGAATATTAATTAATAAATGGTTTAATTAATTATTCCTTGAATAAAATTAAATAAATAGTGATTAATTTAATTATTCTCGCGGGTTTAATTATACATTACTTAAAAAATGTGGTTTATTAAGTAATTTCTTACAGCGAAAGAAATTTTGCTATGGTAAAATTCGCGTTACACGGTGTACTTCGATCCATCAAGTAAATTAGGCTAGATGATCAATTTTTTGGTGATAACAGATTTCTTCCCAACATACGAGTGTTAGGAGAAAAAAATATGACCGAAGTACGTTGTAAAGACACAATCACTAGACAACAAAATGGAGTCAAAGAGAGAGAGAGAGAGAGAGAGAGAGAGAGAGAGAGAGAGATGAAGTGAAAGAGGATAGGGACAGAGGGTGCAAGACCAATGCAAGTCTCCTTTTATGTTGTGGTTCCTAATCTCAGTAAGGCGGGGGAGACATACCTATACGGGCTGAGATATCTTAGTACAAAAATAGTGATGCGATGAGAAACATAAAACTGAGTGATGAAGTACATGTTGAATGGTACATGACATACTTGCATAACTGAGCTGAAAAATAATACAATGTCTCCCATATACATAATGCACCTGGAAAAATATAATCCAGGACTGAATACAATAATATCTAAGTACATGAGATATAATGGCCCTTCCCTCAAAAAATGGGTGGGAGTGAGGGTAGAACAACCGAAGAAGCCCTACTGAACAAGGAAGGGCTCTACAAAACTAAATGGATCATCTGAAGGAGATGTGCATGCTATGAACACTACGATCAGTAAGAACCAAACACATCAAATCTATGAACTGTATATGAGGATGTAGCATAATATGAAGGCATCCAAGCATGTGGGGGGATACTTGAAGGGCCACCCCCTTAGGAGGTCTGAAACATATCACACACACCTGGAAATTGCTAGTACAATATGATGCATCGCTGGACCATCAAGTGTATATATTAGGAGCATGAAAAAACCAAGTCAGAGGGAAATAATCAGTCCCTCTACTCGATCTGAGGTACCAAACAAGAATTGAAGCTGGAACCAAGATATACCGCCCTATAGGCCATTCTTCAGGAATAAATGAGCTAATGTCGACAGAATAGGGCCCGCGATAAGTGAGGTAATGAGGATCATCAACTAAGGGATGAGAAAAAATATTAATGCGGCTGA
The DNA here is from genome assembly GCA_031772625.1 of Pinus tabuliformis. NCBI lineage: Eukaryota > Viridiplantae > Streptophyta > Pinopsida > Pinales > Pinaceae > Pinus > Pinus tabuliformis. The sequence goes on from CM062816.1 coordinate 1,077,469,487, forward strand.
TGGATTGACACCAAGGAGAATGGAAAACATGGGACTAAGGGACAAATAAATGACATCACCTATCAAATCATAAAGTGCATGGTTGAACTAGTAGCAATTGACTCAACTCTAGAGGGGACAGGGGACTGTATGACTGGAGGCCAAAATGGGCAACACAGGATGAATGATATGAAAATATGGATGGAATAGTATGACATGATATAATGGGATGTGAAAGAGACTCTATGAATGCAAAGGTGACTCATCGTGGATGCTCTAAACAAGGGTAATGCGATGATGCTACCAAATAGAATAGGCCATGTGAGGACCTATTGATGCCTCGAAAATCGCTGTAACAACATCGGGGGAAACCACCCGGTCTGGACCTTAAAGGCAGCTCCATTTCTGTTTGGTGTGGTGGCTTTGACTGGAAATAATGGGACTAGTTTCCCAATGATTGGTAAATAGGATGGATAAGTGGTTGGTTCTCTAATATATAATGATAATGGATGAATGACTTGATCTGAAAAGTAAAATTATGAACAACTATCCTATCCTGGGTAATTTCTTCTTTAGTGTAACTTTTGATGATATTTATCCACAAACACGCATATAGATGTCTCTATTGGTAAACAAAAATATTTATTCATATGATAATTACTTTGTTCAAGTAGTTGAACAAAGTAATCATGAAAACATTATTACACTATTCTTCATATATAACATAGACATAAATATGATTGAAAGCATAAGACTCCTTAGATATTCAATCATAATAAGTATAAGGATTGCTGTTAAAACACTTACATATATCCAATGATAGCAAGATTAAATAAATGATGATTCACATGCAAGAATGAGGCAAGAGCATAGATAATAGTATGATATGTTATTTGGATCACTCCCAATATCAATTGCATTCAAATCCTTCTTCTAACTTAGAAACACTTCCACAACAAGGCAATAGTGCACATCTCATCAAAGCTTTCTTCGTTAAAATTCAGAATACTGGCCCAATCTTCATAAAAAATATATCAGAAGCACAATAGTGTGACATACTGATTTGAGTTTATACAAAAACTGAGGATCCCTTCTAAATGCATGAAAGGGCCTATAAATACTAATTAGGCTAACTAATTACAAACTAAAAATGCTATTAATTGGTACAACTAAATTATTAGTATCTCCTCAAAATCGGATTGTTTGCAGTCGACAGCTTGACTCATTGTTTCGGATGATCTCCCTTTGGTTTGAGCTAGCAGATAGCAAGAATCTGTTGCAAGGAGGGCGACTCAGATGAGAATGCAGTTGTGCTGAGTATGTGGCATCATGGATTTCGGGAGTCATGTAACCGATCACATCGATCAAACATTTGAGTGTGGCCCTTTGACTGTATGGTTTAACTAAGAGAAACCAAAAGGTATCCGAAGTTAAACTTTGAATGCTGGTGATTAATCTTCCATTCTTCTCCAATTCTTGATTGCATGTTTGTTCCAATGCTTTGGCTGATGGTAATTTACATGGAGTGCACTGTGAAATCATGTTAGATAGATAAACAGTGTCATTGATTAACTCAATTAAATTACTGGTTGATAATCTGCATCTTGAGGTTTCTCTCTCTGCTTTCATCAGTTGTGACTGCCATTCTAGGAAAAGGATTTCTTTGTGTGACTCTAGGATTTTAGGCAGATTTGTGGCTTGCCATTCACTAGTGTCTTGCCGAGCAAGAAAATTAGTTAAAGTTTCGTTGGCCTGTTCCAAATCCTGCTTGGCATCGACTGATTTGTCAACTATTGATGCAGTAATCTCACAAAGGGGCTCAACCAGAGAAATGTTATGACATAGCAGTTTTAGCTGTGTAATCAATGCTTTATTGATTTGGAGAGCTTCGGACCTGAAATTTGCTGGTTGCGGAAGACTCTTGAACTTTTCTACTTGGTGCGACAGTTGAGTGATTTGCTCATCTTTCGTCTTAATCATTTGTTCATTCATTGTCTTCAACCTGGCCAATTCTTCGGATAATTCCTTTTGTTTCTGTACTACGCTTAAGTCTATCCTCTGCTTCTCCTTGAGAAATTTCTCATTTAATTGATTGTTTATCTGCTGTTGTGTTAATAGCTGTTGTTCTAACTGTTCTATTTTTTGCTATTTTTCGGACACCTGTGACTGCAATGAAACAATTGTTTGGTCTCTTTCCTTAAGTAGATTGCTTACTTCCGAGGCATTATCCATGGTGGCTGCTGAATAGGCTCTGGAATACTAAGAAATTTTTGTAAGATCATCGGAAGGGTTAAATTCCTCCTTCCACACCACATTATCCATCTATGTTTATGCTGGTAAAAGGGAAGATTGATCAAGTCTCCTCCTTTTCGTTTGTATTTTTACTATAGCCTTGTGTTTGGGACTGTAAAAGACATCTAATGGTGATATGTCTTCTATTTGCAAAAAAATCTGATCGGGTGTATCTTTAGGAATTATTTCTGCATCTTTGCTGATGGATAGGTCGCTGGTCCCTTCAATTGGAACCGTAGTTGTTGTTGTCTCTTGACCGACTGTTACTTGAGGTCTGTTGAATCCTTGTGAAGTCTCGGGATTACTTATAATAGAGTCAAATTGTTGCCACTCTTTGAGGAGTTTGGGATCAATCTGAGTATCTAAATCAATATATTCACTATCTTGTTTCTTTTCTTTCTCCTTCTCTGTCTCCTGTTCTGTCTCTTTTCCCTTCTCGGGAATTTTCTCTGTAGCAGGAGGTTTATCAATAATTTGTTGTTCAGGCTTGCTTGACTGAGTTTTTGGGGTAGTAGCTAATAAGTCTAGAGGCAGAGTTTGCAACCTCTGTTCTCTAAGCCTATCTACCAGCCCTTCATCTTTATATTTCATTTTGGCCAATATTTTTACCTAAAATAATGATTCTGATGAAGAAAACAGGTCTTCAAATTCATCTTTTTCATGATGAAACTTTGTAAGTTTGGCTTGCTCAAGCACATTATAGGCAATTTTCCTTGGATCGTATTGTCTGTTAGGGATGGTCGAAAGATTGAGCATGCTTATTTTTTCTGCCTCCTTCCCCGCATGTTTGTAATCATGTAGAGTGTAAACACCGCATCTCAAAGGAAATGTAGGCCATGATTGATTTTTAGAATTCTTGAGAGTTTTGGATGTTCCTGCTATGGTTATTTGGTAGGCCAACTCTCGAGCCAACAGCTTATCAGGTACATACAGAGGAAGGACATGAGGTCTTGCAAGGATACCATAAACCCTTATATATGTGAACTTGTCTTCCCCAAACCAATTCCCTACAACAGTTAGGTCAATTGCTGCTTCCTTGGAAATCCTTGGGGCAGGCTTATCAAAAATGGCATAATAGATAGGTAACATGAAACCATTACAGATTTGGTACAAGTGGTATTTATAGTGTGCCTTCCATAACATCTGATGATAAATGTGGATTGGCTTAGGGTCTTGTGCAGTCCATCTCCACCCGAGTACCGGGTATTCAGAATTAAAGCAAAGAGTTGCCATAATATAAGCACTATAATAAAAAGGGGGAATGGTTCTGGTGGTTTTACATGCATTTGATTTGAGGTCAAGATTTGCAGTGGCTAATTTCAGACAATATGTTTGCCCAATCCATCACATAACTATTAACTACTGTGTCCATTAAAGGAACCATTTCAATAGTGAACTTTGCATAATCATGTATTCCCCACATTCTACACATCATTGCCCTAGCATAACAATAAGGAGATGATAATGAATCCCCAAAGTACTTACCCGATCATTCATGTTTGTGCTTTGCGGGATTTTGTCTCCATTGCTTAATTGGGGCCGATTCAGTCTTGTTCTCTGCTATGAATTTCTCCAGAAAGGCTTTGTTGTATTTCTTTTCAGGTTCGGGCAAATGATACATCTTCCTTAAGTCATCAGGCTGAAATGAACGAAAAATTCTTCCGTTAACTATGCAAAACGTTCTATTTGAAACTGGAATTTCTTCAACCACCCATCTGACTACATCAGTGTATGGAAGAATTTTCTCCCAAGCTATTATCCTGTGCAAAATATGAGTCGGCTAAACCTTTCAGGGAAGCTTCTGATTTATTAGTTGAATCTGTAGTAGCTTCTTCCGACACTTCTTCAGACTCCTCTTCTTCAATTAAATTATATATACTTTGCCAACTTGTATTTCCAAGGCCGAGACATATAGTGTCTGAAATTAAACCTTTTTTACTTGGTCCTGGATCACTAGTTGGCTGCACTGTTGCTGTAGGAGCCGCTGCTGCCACGGATCTCTTGGATTTCTTTCCCACTTGTTTCAAATTTGTTATTTTGGCGGAGTTTTGCACAAGAAATGAAACCAATGTGATACAAAGAAATAGGTAGTGTGAGCCAATATGAAAGGATTATATCAATTAGCGAATAATAAAGGATTATAGTGAAACTACCGCATATACAATCTAAAGGAAAATCTTGGCACAACTACTTCATTAATTGGATGTTTAACCTATCAATCATGGTAAAGGGGTTTTTAAATAGCCATCATATCATTTATATGATGAATGATCCATTCAAGCGTGCCTTAGATTTTTGACGGATAATCAAAGATAAATGGAAATCAATGATTGGTAATATGAACGAGAAAGTTTTAATAATAGTCCAAAATATCCTTTGATCACCAAAAGGTGATACAATACAGGCAAGCCTTTTAAATATGTTTCGAAACATGTGCCTTGATTTAATGCATCGCAATCGAGGATGGGTTCGGGTCATATTACTTATGCCATTGCAAAATCGCCGATCGCCGATGGTGATACGCCTTATCGCATCAGAGGATTTGAAGGTGTCACAATTCATTAATTAGGTTGTAACGGCCGACTGCCGATGACGATACCCTTTATCGCATCGGAAAAATGAGGGAGGCATTTCTCTATACTATGTGTTTTGCCTACCCTCGATATCCGATAGCGATTTCCTTTTTCGAATCGGAGTGAGTCAATGGGTCTTTTATATATGCTTTCCTTATTATTGCGATATGCGATATTGCGATCATTTTATCGTAATAACAAAGGATTTTATAATTGTTTTAAAAGACCTATTTTATTATTGTTCAAAAGGTTTATTTTAGAATATATCATTTCCATTGGACCTTTTGATGAGGATTTTTCTAAACATGGGTTAATACAAATTTATTCACACATCTAAGTTTAAAAGGGACCCATTTCATATTATGAATTTCAAGAAAATTTTTATGAAATGGGGGGTTGTTGTATAACACAACAATTGGTGATTCACTAGGAGAAACAATTTTCTCTGAGAAATGTTAAAATACTTAAACTTTCTTAATCTGGAAATCTTATCTGAGCAAAAAAATTCTAATATAACCAGGCAATCATAAATTCTGAATATAATGATAACTATTTCTGCTATTTTCTTCTCGTGTTAAAATTAAATACATTCTATGTTTTAAATTAGCCTTAATTGGTTGATAATGATAAAATAAAAACTTTTCCATCTTAGCTTTATAATGACTCCTCTGTCATAGGTAGAGCCTCTGCTGCCAGCAAACATCTATAGTCTCGACAGGGATGCCTTTTAACCATTTGATCATTCATTATTCCACCCATTTCAGAGTATAATTAAAAAGAATGAATCCATAAATATGTCTCCATATTTTGTATCATTTTTTTTCCTTTTTCCTTATTTTGTAAGATAAAAAGACATTGTCCTGGTTTGGTAGCCAGCTGTTTGACAATGCCATTCACTGGTTGTAATTTAACTGAACAAGCTGGCTCGTGATGAGACCCCTTGTCTTATAATTATAAGCCATTACCCTGTTTTGATATGCAGTATTGGTAATGTCAGTTGAACTATTCCCCTAATGATCAAGGTAAGCAGGCTTATAATAAGACCTCTTATCTTTTATATCATACATATTTTATAATTACACTCTGAGTAATTATAAACTTTGATGAATGGGATGAACAATTTTCTCCTTAAGAGAAGATGGATGACAGGGTAAGAGTTGAAGATGCTAAGATTGAATCAGTTTTTATTTTGTATTGATAACCGTTTTCAGACTGCTTAAAAACATTGAAATGATTTACAGTACTTATAAATCTTGAGAAGATTTCACAAAAATAAAATGAGGTTTTTCAGAATATAAATATACCTAATTCCATAGAAATTTTCCTTTCGTTTAAGGCTTCCATTTCTCAAAAGTAAATATCAAAACTATTTCTTTTGAGTAACTTTTCAATATAGTAAAAAAACAATGGAAGGCTTCATACAAATTTATTTTCCTAAAATCCTAACAAATAAACTATGTACACAAATTTTGCTGAAAATTGAATATTTACAAAGGGAGAAGGGGTTACCTCCTCAATTAAATAATTTTTTCAAAATAAGGTCATTAACAGGAATAAAATCTCTCTTTCCTGATAGATCTTGCAATATGAAAGTAGAAGGGCCTATCTTCTCATTGATTTGAAATGGTCCAAGCCACATTTTCTAGAACTTAGTGTGTTTTCCTTTATCTTCATGGGCTTTGTCCCATCTCAAAACTATATCACCAACTTGTAATTGCTTAGAACTGGTTTAATTTGTATCAAAAGATGACTTGATAATTTGTTGATGCTTTGCATGTATAATTCTCGCTTTTTCCCTTTCTTCTTCTAGTTTCAGAATTTGATCATATCTTAGTTGAATAGAAGATGAGGGAATTTCTTCAATAAAATACACTAAAGCCAGGGATGGAAGTACTAAATTTTCTGGTATGACAGCTTCCTTTCCATATACTAGATTAAATGGAGAAGTGCCTATGGAGGCCTTCTGTGTTATTCTGTCAGCCCATAGTGAAAATATCAAAGATTTATGCCAGTTTTTATGATTCTGCTCAATAGTTCTCTTAATAATCTTAATAAGATTTTTATTGGTGGATTCTGCTAAACCATTACCCTGAGGGTAGTAATTTGCAGAATACTTCAATTTAAATCCCCTTTTGATAGCAAACTCAAATATAGAATTTCCAGAGAAATAAAATGCATTATCAAAAACAAGAGCGTTTGGGACACCAAACCTGGTAATAATGAATTGATCTATGAATTGTATAATTGCCTCAGAGTTTGTTGTCTTCAAAGGAATTGCTTCCACCTACTTAGTAAAGTAATGAGTGGCGGTAAGGATATACTTATGTTGTTTGGATGAATGTGGAGTGATTTTTCCAGTGATGTCCAATTCCCATTGCTCAAAAAGTTGTTTAATGTTTACTGGTTGCAAAGGGAAAGCTAGCTTTCTTTGTCTTCCACTGGATGTTTGACAACTTTGGCATTTCCTTACATATTCATGAGTATCTCTAAACAAGGTGGGCCAATGATATCCAGCATGAATGATTTTGTGAGCTGATGTATCAGCTCCAAAATGTCTTCCTGCTAGTCCACCATGTATCTCCTGCAAAACTTTTTGTGCTTTAGGTTTTTCTAAGCATCTTAATAAAATTGAATCATAATTTTGCCTAAAAAATACATCTACAATTATGAAGTTTTTCGCCTTCAATCTAATGGCACATTTGTTTTTATCGGAAAGATTAGAAGGAGCGTATCCATTTTTTAAATAGAAAATCAGATCTACATATTGTGATTTGGGATCTATGGTACTTATCTGATTGATTTCTTCAGTATCTTCTGTACCTTTAGGTTCTTGAATGTTGGATGCCCCTGCTAACAACCTGCAAAAACCTTGGCCTTTGACAATATTTGTTGGTTTGATTTCTAAGTCATATTCTTGTAATGCTGTGACCCAATTTTCTCTCTTTTCTCCTAATTCCCTTTGAACTAGTAATTGTCTTACTGTTGAAAAAGGAACTATAACTTTTGTGTGAGCTTTTAAGAGAAAGGGTCTGTAGTGTTTAATGGCTTTGTACACAGTAAAGGCCTGTTTTTTAACTTCTGAGTAATTTAGTTCAGCACCTTGAAGATTTGAGCTGTAAAATGAGATTGGTGCCTCCAAGTTTTGATCATTAATTTGAGTCAGCACTGCTCAATAAGACGAAGCAGATGCGAGGGTATATAGTATGAAATGTCTTGAAAAATTAGGAGTGCTTAAAGCAAGGCATTAATCATTGATTGTTTGATAGAATCAAATGCCTCTTTTTTTGCAGGTCCCCATTTAAACACCGATTTTTTCTTAATCATCATTTGCAATGGTAAAGTAATCTGGAACAAATCTGGAACAAATCTTTTGACAAAGTTAATTTGACCCAAAAATGACTGCATGGATCATTTATTATGAGGGAATGGAATATCAGAAATCTCTTTAATTCTTTCTGGATCAATATAGATAACATCCTTTGAAACAATGAAGCCTAAAAGCTTTCCTTGATTAAGAGAAGAAAAGGACTTCTTTGGGTTAAGAAAGATACCATACCTTCTGCAACATTCAAAGATTTGTTGGAAATCATGTAAATGATTAGACCTTTTCTTGGAAAATACAGTAATATCATCTAAATAGACAACTACTAATTTATTGATCAATCCTTTGAATGCTATGTCCATTGCTCTCTGGAATGTAGCTTCTGCATTGATAAGTCCAAAATGCATTTTTTGGTAAGCATAAGTTCCCAACTTAGTTCTGAAGGTAGTTTTAAGCTTGTCATCGGGATGGACCTGTTATCACAAAATCATGCCCCTGATAGGCTGCTGATCAGGAAGACCTTATGTAACTCTTTCAAACCAACTTTTGGCTGAGGCTTAGCCTCCTCAACCTGAGAGGGCTCTCTCAAAGGTTAATGATTTCGATAAAGATTAGATGGCTAACTCTATGAAACAAGTGAAAAATATGAATGGTTGAACATGATCAGTAAACATCCATTGGGCTTATGGAGTCAACAACACCTCAATATAACAATGAACTCAACCTTACATGGAAGTCAGGGCATTCAGCATTTAAACATTCAGAACATAAACTCATATGGGACCACACAGTTTATAAATGTATACAGGAAGTCAGAGCACATTCAGTGAATTCTGAGTGATTATACATCCATACCACTGTAAGAATTAAGAAAAGGACAACATCACATATTCTGAACATAAAAAATCCTTCATGAATCCTGAGAAGTAAAGTCAAGCATGTATTACAGAAAATGAGTCTTACGTAGGCCAAATACAAGCTTTTGCATCACATTTCCCCCTCTTGTACATCAGCTCTTCTGCTATATAGAGAGCTCTTTACACAACTTAGATTCCTCTTCTAGGATGAGGAAAAATCGAATTCTACCTGACCTGACACCTAATGATACTCAAAACTAACTATTAAATGCAAATGACACCTAACTAGCAGTCCTAGAGACTTAATACAACTAGGAGTGTATCTCCTTATCATGATTAAAACAACCTTATCTAAGCATTAAACACTCCTTTTGACAAAAAAAAATCCATGAAGTCGAATTTGATGAAGCCCATAACCTTCCAGCTGGCCCTTGATGACTCATCCTTTTGGTGTTCCTAGAAACTAGGAGACTGTCCCTTGCTCTGTTCTGGCTGAAAAATAGGTCTTGGGACAGAGCTCATAACTTCTCGTACAAAATGTATTTGGAAAAACGGAAGAAGGCTTTTGTGAAACAATCGATGCTGAACAAAAACCTATATTGGTTTTTTGAAAAACCTTCCCTACCTCCCAGAATGTGTCTTTGAAAAACCTGTGTCAAACAGAGAAATATGCCTGTGAAAAACTTGCACTAGAGCAGTTTCGTAGCACAAGTTTTAGTCACCCGTTTCTCCCAGATCATAATCAATTTGAAGAAAATGAAAGAGGTTTTTCTATTTCAATGTGTTAGGAATAAAAACCTCTTTCAATTTCCAAAAATATGCTTTCAGTTTCTCTAGAGGCCTCCTGGAATTTAACCACCTAAAACAGTTTTTCTCCTGAAAAACGTTGCTTCAGTGATTTCGCAACGCAAGGTTGAGCACGCGTATATGTCTTCATTTCTTGTATTTCCTTTTCGATTAGGGCTCAAACATTTGAATGTTGATAGCTTCAGATGATGCCTTGTATGCCTTGTAGACATTCCCCTTTCAACATTCCCGTTGCAGTGAGATTTCTTTATGGAGATTCTTGTAGCTGGCTCAACTGTATCTTTACGTAATTTAAATTGTAATATACCTCCAGCTGCTCCTGAATTTGAAACCACAAGAAGTGTTCCCTTGCTTCCATGATGGCCATTTTACTTTCACTATTAAAGGAATCAATCACTGATAGCAACCACATTGCAACTGTTCTGGCTGAAACATAGGTCTTGGGACAGAGTTCATATCTTCTCATAAAAGTTGTATTTGGAAAAACGGAAGGAGGCTTTTGTGAACCAATCCATGCTTAACAAAAACCGGTTCATGCTTAACAAAAAACTCTCTTGGTTTTTTTGAAACATATTTCCTACTGCCCAGAATGTGTCTTTGAAAAACAGGTGTAAGACAGGAGATGAAAAACTGCACCTACAACAGTTTCATAGCGCAACTTTGGTCATTAATTTCTCTCAGATCATAATGTATTTGGACAAAGTGGAAGAGGTTTTTCTACTTAAGTATCTTAGGAATGAAAACATCTTTCACTTTTTAGAGATGAGTTTTTTAACTGCTCAGAAACGCTCCTAGAAGTTGACTGGTTAAAAACAAGGAGAGAAAGTTCCCCCTTTTTATGCTTTTCATTCTTATGCTTGTCTTCGAATCCTTCTGCTGACCATGTTGTCTCCTTTGCTTGATGTTTATACCTTGTAAGTAATCCCTTTCCTTGAATGGGCAATCTCGAGGTTGGTAGACATCAATTTCTTTTCTGACTTCCTCAAAGCTACATTCTTCTTCTTGAGTGCTAACTTCCTTACTTGAGTTTAAATGGAAAACTCTGATGTATGTTGAACCTGAGCTTTGCCATGTGCTTCTTATGCATGAAAGGAGCATGAGAATAACCAAGACCAATTTTCCCTTACCTTACCCTTTTCCTTTGAAATCTTTTCAGTGATAACAGGACCAAAATTTGGTTATATCCTGAAAAACTGTCTAAAAAGGACATTAACTCAGAACCAGCTACTGAATGGAGTGTCTGCTCTATGGTAGGTAAAGGGAAGTTATCCTTTTGGTTTGCCTTATTAAGATTTCTAAAATCGATGCAAATCCTAATGTCACCATTTTTCTTTTTTACGGGCACCATATTGGACACCCAGTTTGAATGTCTGACAGGAAAAATTATCTTAGCCTTTAAGAGTTTGTTTAGCTCAGCCTTTATTTGACTCTCTAGGTTAGGATGAATTTTCCTTAACTTTCGTTGCACTGGTTTTTGTTCAGAAAGAATTGGAATAGTATGTTGAATGATCGATGCATCATATGTTTTTAAATCATCATATTTCCAAGCGAAGACATTTTTGTTTTTCTATAACAATCTAATGAATGTTGTTCTTTCTTCTAAAGAAAGTCCTAATCCCAAATTGATGTTTTTATCGTTTTCCTCAATACCTAGGTTTATCAATTCAAATCTTAAAGTAGAACTCTAGAGTTTTTAATTGGTCACCTGTTTAAACATGTCTTTAATATCATAAAGGTCCTCAAGTTTGACCACTGGTTTAGGTGTTAGTTTTCTTCTTGTTTTTTATTCATTTGAAGGCCATGATCAATTTTATCAATGATTTGATCATCGTAGGACTTATCAGAAGTCAAGAAATTTAAAATGTCTTCATCGTGATTGAACACTCGCCAGTTGGTGACATTATAGGGAATTGATGGTCTAAAAATTAATTCTACTGAAAATCTATCTGGGCTGTAATCTTCGATGGTAGGAGTTTGGAGACAACGTTAGCTAGAAAGTCAGCTGCTGCATTCCAGAACCTAGGGATGGGAGAAATATTGAATGCTAAAAATTGAGATATGAGTTCCTGCACCAAAGATTGATAGTGTTTGAGATGACCAAAAAGGCAATGAATTGAATTTCTAACTTGTTTAATAACAATTTCTGAATCACCAAACACCTTCAAATATTGAACTTTAAGACCAATTTCTTTGTAAAGTCCTTGGACTAAGGCCTCATATTCGGTTGTATTGTTTATGCATTCAAATTCCAATCTGCATGATAACCTAGTTTTTTCTCCCTCAGGACTAACTAAAATACATCTTGCTCCTACACCTTCACTAGATTTAGACCCATCAAAGTATAGTGACCAAAATAAAGAATTAACAACAATTTTATTTACAGTTTCCTCAGCAATATTAACACATCTTGACCTATATGTTTGTGAGAAGTTTTCAATTTGAGATGTAAATTTATTAACTGGGAAAGGGGATGGTTGGGTAGTAAAATTGCCAAAGAATGATTCATATGAGTAATTCCCCAAAATATTGTTATTTAATGCTATTTGTTGATTTTCCTGTTCGAATTCGGTAACAGTATGGGTCGTGTGTTTCTCTCGATCAATCTTGATCTGATTTGGCTTTCCTTTATAAGGTAACCACATATGGGACCAGTCGGTGGAAATATAACCATGGAGTTTCTCAGACCAATCTCTACTTAAAATCAACCTATAGAATTGAGGTATATCAGCGATTAAAATATCAATTCTCTGAACCACTCTTGGATCAACTGATAACCTGATAGTCACTGAGTTGATTTCCCATAAAACCTGGACCTTAGTTCTATCCAACTGTACAATATGAATTGCAGACTTTTGGGGTTCAATGTTCAGTTTTCAACAAACTGAAGCTGGCATTATATTAGAGGAAGCCCCTGAGTCAATCAAACAGTTGTGTAGATTTCTATTATAGATCTCATAGGTTAAGAGGAAAGGAGGAGTATGTGAATTTGATCTATCCCTAATTAAAACTGCATCAGTAGCTTCCACTCTACCAGGAGGTGGTTGGCTTGAATCATTAGCAGCTTTGGACAATACAGCATTAGGAAGAGGTGAAGAAGGTACAACATTTAGCTCCTTAAGAAGTAATTTCTGTTGATGTTTGAGTTTGCTAAGTTCAAACATAATAATATTTTCCTTAGTCTTCTTCATGTCTTCGATAATATTGTAGTCCATAAAATCTGTAACTACTAATTTCTTAGATCTTGAAGGTGAATTTGAAGATGATGGCTGATTTTGGGATGGTATTGTTGTAGCTTTCTTTGTGGAAACCTTTTCTTTGGTAGTAGTGGTACTTGCATTCCTTTTCTTTGAAGTTGTCTGAACAGGTTCAGGAGTACCCTTTCTCCTGGTAGTTACAGGGAAGGCTTCCTGTTCATTTTCTATATCAGAGTTGGGTAAAATAAAGTCCCACATCCCATGACATTCTACAGTCTCCTCTTCTTCTGGTTTCTCGGATGGCAAGATTGTTTCATCTTCTTCTTCTTCTTCTTCAGGATCTGAATCTGAATTGGATATGGCATTTGGTGGTTTTGATTCAGGTTTCTTAAAATTTCTAAATGGCCTTTTTGTTGAAGTTTCAGCGACTTGCTTTTTGATTTCAACCATTTCATTTGACATAGTCTTGAGGACCTTTTGTAGACCCTCCATATCATATGGATCTTTAGGGGTTTTCTTCTTTGAAGCATCCTTAAAATAAACTTTTTTAGATTTTCTATCTTCAAGAGCAGCTTTCTTTTCTAAAGCAATAATGTGTTTCTCTACAGCAAGTGCCTCTTTCATGTTTTTAGCTAAAGTTGGTTTTGCAACTCTATCTACAAAAATAGCTATATTTGAAGGTAGGGCTATTATATACAATTCGCTTATGATTTGCTCACTTGGTTTAGAGGCGGTTGGAATCTTATTCAAGAGTTTATTAAATCATGAGTTGAATTCCTTGATAGGTTCTTTAGATTCTATCCTAAGATTCGAGAGATCATTAATTAACGTTGCTAAAGATCTATCATTGCGATACTTAATCAGAAACTGTTCTTGGAAAATGTTCCAACTAGTAATGGATCCAGAGGGTAGGGAAAAATACCAAGACCTAGCTAATCCTTGTAAGGTATAAGGGAAAAGCCTAACAACAACATCTTCCTCTGTCACTCCTTTCAAATTAACTGATAACATGAAATTGTTGATATGTTCGTTAGCTTTTATTCCTGCATCTGGATTAAATTTCGGCAGCCATTTTTCAGGATGTGCTGGCAGTGGATGTAATGGTTCAGGCATAGTAACTGCACCAAGATTGTTCCATGGATTCTAAGCCATTGTAAAAGTAATAGCAGATGATATTTTCGATGATGTTCCAGATGTTTGGGAAGGAGTTGATATTGAGGTTTTGAGGTTGAGATGTTGAAGTTCTTGATCCCTGTTGAACAAAAATGTGTAATGGAGGGGTGGATGGCTGACTTAACATTGGAGAACATGAGATGGAAGATGATGATGAGAAAGTCTCAATGTCAGATCCTTCAGTGTTATTTTACCCTTTTCCTTTTGGGTAAAGGCAACTCAGTAGGTTCAATATTGAGCTTTCCTCTTTGAAGTCTGGTGAGAGGGTGAGGTAGATTGAATTGCGAAGTCTCACTACCTTGAGATACCTCAAAATTCTATGGTGATATCGAAAAGCCTTGAAGTTTCTAGATAAGAGACTATACTTCAGGGGACTCAGGACTTAATCGTTCTAAAGTATGATGGGTTTGAGCAGTTGTGGTTGACTCCTCTTCTTCTCATTTGAATACTGGTGTTCCAGCATGCAAATGGGAGGTCCGAGGTGAGGTGGAGGGAGATTTACTCTCTGAATGGGTTATAGGTTTGGGTTTTCTCGCCATTCACAGTTCATGCCCTCCTTCTAGCGCCAAAAATGTTGATGCCTCGAAAATCGCTGCAACAACATCGGGGAAAACCACCCGGTCCGGACCTTAAAGGAAGCTCCTTTTCCGTTTGGTGTGGTGGCTCCGACTGGAAATAATGGGACTAGTTTCCCAATGATTGGTAAATAGGATGGATAAGTGGTTGATTCTCTAATATATAATGATAATGGATGAATGATTTGATCTAAAAAGTAAAATTATGAACAACTATCCTATCCCGGGAAATTTCTTCTTTAGTGTAACTTTTGATGATCTTTATCCACAAACAGGCATATAGATGACTCTATTGGTAAACAAAAACATTTATTCATATGATAATTACTTTGTTCAAGTAGTTGAACAAAGTAATCATGAAAACATTATTACACTATTCTTCATATATATCATAGACATAAATATGATTGAAAGAATAACACTCCTTAGACATTCAATCGTGATAAGTATAAGGATTGTTGTTAAAACACATACATATATCCAATGATAGCAAGATTAAATAAATGCTGATTCACATGCAAGAATGAGGCAAGAGCATAGATAATAGTACCATATGTTATTTGGATCACTCCCGATATCAATTGCATTCAAATTCCTTCTTCTAACTTAGAAACACTTCCACAACAAGGCAATAGTGCACATCTCATCAAAGCTTTCTTCGTTAAAATTCAGATTACTAGCCCAGTCTTCAAAAGAAATATATCAGAAGCACAATAGTGTGACTTATTGATTTGAGTTTATACAAAAACTGAGGACCCCTTCTAAATGCATGAAAGGGCCCATAAATAATAATTAGGAAAAATAATTACAAAATAAAAATGTTATTAATTGGTACAACTAAATTATGAGTATCTCCTCAAAATCAGCTTGTTTGCAGTTGGCAACATGACTTATTGTTTTAGATGATCTCCCTTTGGATTGAGCTGGTAGATAGCAAGCATTGGTTGCAATTCTGGAGGGCGACTCAGATGAGAATGCAGTTGGGCTGAGTATGTGGCATCATGGATTTCAGGAATCATGTAACGATCGCATTGGTTAAACATTTGAGTGCGGCCCTTTGACTGTATGGTTTAACTAAGAAAAACCAAAAGGTATCCCAAGTTAAACTTTAAACGCCGGCAATTAATCTTCCATTCTTCTCCAATTCTTGATTGCATGTTTGTTCCAATGATTTGGCTAACGGTAATTTACCTGGAGTGCACTGTGAAATCATGTTATATAGATAAAGAGTGTCATTGATTAACTCAATTAAATTTCTGGTTGATAATCTGTGTCTTGAGGTTTCTCTCTCTGCTTTCATTAGTTGTGACTGCCATTCTAGGAAAAGGATTTCTTTGTGTGACTCTAGGATTTTAGGCAAATTCGTGGCTTGCCCTTCACTGGTGTCTTTCCAAGCAAGAAAATTAGTTAAAGTTTCATCGGCCTGTTCCAAATCCTACCTAGCATTGACTGATTTGTCAGCTATTGATGCAGTAATCTCAAAAAGGGGCTCAACCAGAGAAATGTTATGACATAGTAGTTTTAGTTGTGTAATCAATGCTTTATTGATTTGGAGAGCTTCGAACCTGAGATCTGCTAGTTGCGGAAGACTCTTGAACTTTTCTACTTGGTGTGACAGTTGAGCGATTTGCTCATCTTTCGTCTTAATCATTTGTTCATTCATTGTCTTCAACCTGGCCAATGCTTCGGATAATTCCTTTTGTTTCTGTACTGTGCTTAAGTCTATCCTCTGCTTCTCCTTGAGCAATTGCTCATTTAATTGATTGTTTATATGCTGCTATGTTAATAGCTGTTGTTCTAACTATTCTATTTTTTGTTGTTTTTCGAACACCTGTGACTACAATAAAACAATTGTTTGGTCTCTTTCCTTAAGTAGATTGCTTACTTTCGAGGCTTTATCCATGGTGGCTGCCGAATAGGCTCCGGCATACTGAGAAAGTTTTGTAAGGTCATCGGAAGGGTTAAATTCCTCCTTCCACACCACATTAGCCATCTCTGTTTGTGTTGGTAAAAGGGAAGATTGATCAAGTCTCCTCCTTTTCCTTTGTCTTTTTACTACAACCCTGTGTTTGGGATTGTAAAAGACATGTAATGGTGGTATGTCTTCTATCTGCAAAACAATCTGATCAGATGGATATTTAGGAATTATTTCTGCATCTTTTCTGGTGGATAGGCCTCTGGTCCCTTCAATTGGAACCGTAGTTGTTGTTGTCTCTTGACCGACTATTACTTGAGGTGTGTTGAATCCTTGTGAATTCTTGGGATTACTTATAATAGAATCAAATTGTTGCCACTCTTTGAGGAGTTTGGGATCAATCTGAGTATCTAAATTAGTATATTCACTGTCCTGTTTCTTTTCTTTCTCCTGCTCTATCTCCTATTCTGGCTCTTTTCCCTTCTCGGGAATTTTCTCTGTAGCAGGAGGTTTATCAATAATTTGTTGTTCAAGCTCGCTTGACTAAGTTGTTGGGGTAGTAGCTAATAAGTCCAGAGGAAGAGTTTGCAACCTCTATTCTCCGAGCCTATTGAATTCTACCAGCCCTTCATCCTTATATTTCATTTTGGCCAATGCTTTTACCTGAAATAACGATCCTGATGAAGAAAACAGGTCGTCAAATTCGTCTTTTTCATGATGAAACTTTGTAAGTTTGGCTTGCTCAAGCACATTATAGGAAATTTTCCTTGGATCGTAGTGTCTGTTAGGGATGGTTGAAAGATTGAGCATGTTTATTTTTTCTGCCTCCTTCTCCGCATGTTTATAATCATGTAGAGTGTAAACACCGCATCTCAAAAGAAATGTAGGCCATGACTGCTTTTTAGAATTCCTGAGAGTTTTGGATGTTCCTTCTGTGGTTATTTGGTAGGCCAACTCTCGAGCCAACAGTGTATCAGGTACATACAAAGGAAGGAAATGAGGTATTGCAAGGCTACCATAAACCCTTATATATGTGAACTTGTCTTCCCCAAACCAATTCCCTACAGCAGTTAAGTCAATCGCTGCTTCCTTGGTAATCCTTGGGGCAGGCTTATCAAAAATGGCATAATAGATAGGTAACATGAAACCATTACAGATTTGGTACAAGTGGTCTTTATAGTGTGCCTTCCATAACATCTGATGATAAATGTGGATTGGCTTAGGGTCTTGTGCAGTCCATCTCCACCCGAGTACCGAGTATTCAGAATTAAAGCAAAGAGCATCCATAATATAAGAACTATAATAAAAGGGGGAATGGTGCTAGTGGTTTTACGTGCATTTGATCTAAATTCAATAATTGTAGTGGCTAATTTATCGGACAATATGTTTGCCCAATCCATCACATAACTATTAACCGCTACTTCCATTAAAGGAACCATTTCAATAGTGAACTTTGCAGAATCATGCATTCCTCACATTCTACACATCATTGCCCCAACATAACAATAAGGAGATGATAATGAATCCATAGAGTACTTACCCGATGATTCATGTTTGTGCTTTGTGGGATTCTGTCTCCATTGCTTAATTGGGGCTGATTCAGTCTTGTTCTCTGCTGTGAATTTCTCCAGAAAGGCTTTGTTATATTTCTTTTTAGGTTTGGGAAAATGATACATCTTCCTTAAGTCATCAGGCTAAAATGAACCAAAAATTCTTCCGTCAACTGTGCAAAACGTTCTATTTGAAACTAGAGTTTCTTCAACCACCCATTTGACTACATCAGTGTATGGAAGAATTTTCTCCCGAGTTGCTATCCTGTGCAAATATGAGTTGGCTAAATCTTTCAGGGAAGCCTCTGCTTTATTAGTTGAGTCTGCAGTAGCTTCTTCTGACACTTCTTCAAGCTCCTCTGCTTCAATTAAATTGTAGATACTTTGCCAACTTGTATTTCCAAGGCCGAGACATGTAGTGTCTGAAATTAAACCTTTTTTACTTGGTCCTGGATCACTGGTTGGCTGCACTGTTGCTGTAGGAGCCGCTACTGCCATGGATCTCTTGGTTTTCTTTCCCATTTGTTTCAAATTTGTTATTTCGGTGGAGTTCTGCACAAGAAATGAAACCAATGTGATACAGAGAAATAGGTAGTATGAACCAATATGAAAGGATTATATCAATTAGCGAATAATAAAGGATAATAGTGAAATTGCCGTATATACAATCTAAAGGAAAATCTTGGAATAACTGCTTCATTAATTGGTTTTTTAACCTGTTAATCATGGTAAAGGAGTTTTTAAATACCCATCATATCATTTATATGATGAATGATCCATTCAAGTGTGGCTTAGATTTTTCGGCGGATAATCATAGATAAATCGCAATCGATGATTGGTAACGTGAATGGGAAGGTTTTAATAATACTCCAAAATATCCTTCGATCACCAAAAGGTGATACAATACATGCAAGCCTTTTAAATATATCTTTAAACACGTGCCTTGATTTAATGCATCGCAATTGGGGATGGGTTCGGGTCATATTACTTATGCCATTGCAAAATCGCCGATCGCTAATGGCGATACGCCTTATCGCATCGGAGGATCTGAAGGTGTTACAATTCATGAATTGGGTTGTTACGGCCGACTGCCGATGGCGATACCCTTTATCGAATTGGAGAAATGAGGGAGGCGTTTCTCTATACTATGTGTTTTTCCTTCCCCCGATATCTGATATCGATTTCCTTTTTCGGATCGGAGTGAGTCAATGGGTCTTTTATATATCCTTTTCTTATTATTGCGATATGCGATCTTGCGATTGCTTTATCGTAATAACAAAGGACTTTATAATTGTTTTAAAAGACCTATTTTATTATTGTTCAAAAGGTTTATTTTAGAATATATCATTTCCATTGGACCTTTTGATGAGGATTTTTCTAAAGATGGGTTAATACCAATTTATTCACACATCTAAGTTTAAAAGGGACCCATTTCATATTATGATTTTAAAGAATTTTTTTATGAAATGGGGGGTTGTTGTACAACACAACAGGACCATGAAGACATGAGCACATGATGGTTACTCATGAAGAAAATCGACACATGAGATGAAAAGTATTAAGAGGAGGTGGTCCCTAAGGTACAAGTGTTGCATATGAAGAAATTTGATTTTGAGAGGCAACGAAGTGACCCGTCTTGGAAAAATGGCTCCTGGGTGAAGTGTCAAATCATAAAAAATGAATAGAGACTTATTAGAGTACTCAATGAGTGCTTTCTAATGGTGTTAATGGTTCATCAAACTGAGCTATGATTTGGTTGCAATTTGCGATAGAAAAACTATTGGTTTTCCTATAAAAGGGCATTTTCCTTCCAATTTGAGAGGAGGAGAAGGCCCTAAATATTGTGGAGATCATAATGGGAAAACTGATCGTTGGAATTAGGATTTGCAACCTTTAGGAAAGTGGCCTTACTTGTCTAAATATGGCCTTAATGTTTCTTGGAGTGATGGTTCTTGGTGAAGAATTAAGGGAAGAGGAAAACGAGAATGAACTACTCAAGGAGGTCTAGAATCATCCTCACCCAGAAAGTTAAACATGGGGACTATGTGGACATAGAGTAGAATATTTGAAGATATGGTATTAAACATCTATGATATGTGATGTGCATATGGCTCATCGGAGAGGTCGGTAGGACAAACTATCCATGGAATGGGAGGATAATCGACCATACTTAGATCCAATGCGATCTAGGCCAAGACTTATGTTAATCAATTAATAAGATGGCCAGGGGAAAAGAAACATGCCCCCAAGCATGGGATACTACCCGCAAACATATGTGATGGACAGGACTGATGAGGTATGCAAAGGTGGGGCTGATGTCCCCTAGTAGGAGTTGTTTGTGGAGCACCATTTTGTTTTGAGTGCTCGAAAAAGGGATTCAAGAATCTCGGCCCAACTTGGCACAAGATCCTCCAAAGGATGAAAAGGATATGTAGGGGCCAATGTGCCCCCTAGTATGCTATGGGCATATTGGATATATTTAGAGCGGTGGACTCCAAATATGGAAGGAATTACATAGGGTGGTACATATCGTCCCAAGGGTAATCAGGGGTAGTCATGGCTTCCATGATTTCCTCATCATAATGGAAGATGGGGGGACGAGAGGAAGATTGACAACATGATGTGGCAGCGGTATCTAGTGCATCACCCTGAGAAGGAAGGTTCACATACGCATCATTTGAAATGGTAGATGACAATCTAGTAGATGGAAAATCTACCGATGTTGAGACCCATGTTTCCTATGATGGAAGTTCGATAGAAGCGCACACAGAGACCTCAGAAAGGTTTTGCTATGAGGAACTCAAGGATGAAGGTAGGTAAAGGCTATGGCTCATGGAGTCCATCATCTTGACATCGGGGTGAGGGATCACGATGTTGGGACCAAAGTCCCCCTATTCTGGTTTACTAGTGATAACTGAATCCATGGGTAGAGGAGTAGGTGATTCAGTATGAGTGGTCTTGTATTTGCGAAGTGCCTCAAGGCAATCACGAAATTTGTCAAAACGAGGGAAACAATGGGAAAAGTGACCATGATAATCATGCAAGGCACAAGGGTGATTTTTGTGTAACGTTTTGAGTTTCTTGACTAGACATAGTAAGTTAACATGAAATTCAGGGATATTTGACTTAGGGAACATTTCATGAACCAAAGGTTTGAGATGAGGGAGTTCAATACAACTATTGGTTGCATGCCCAACAACTTTACACAAAGCGCACGGAGGTGACGACTTTGGGGCTTTGGGTGCTGGAGGAGCTTGGGGAGCCTTGTCCTTAGGTTCTTTCCTCTTATATTTCCCCCTAATCTAGATGCTTTCACAATAGGAGTGGGTCCCTATTGAGGTTTTGATGGAACTGGAGCAACGGAAGGGGCCGTAGGGACTGATTCAAACAGGGTCAAAGCATGATAAGGTCTTAGCTGACCAGGTGAAGTGCTTACAGGGGGATCAATGTACCATACTCAGATCCTCAAAGACATATTAAGGAGGACCAGCAAAGCCATGACAGGGACTGTTATCACTCAGGTTGTTCCCTAGGAAAGCTCTAAGGGGGGAATACAGCTGAGGTAACCACTAACCAGTCTTTTAGCTGCAGATTATAGCCAATCTGCAACCAGAGAGGGCTCTGTTGGGTCCCTATAATACTAGTGATTACCCCATTACTATTGTAGTTATGCCCCTTATTTATATTGTTGTGCCCCCATTACCCCCATATTGTTATTAATGTGCCCATAGAATCCCTCTATTGTTATTTTTGTGGCTTTATATTATTATTGTTAGGTCGGCTGAATTATATTGTGACTCCATAGACTCCTATATATAGAAAGGAGGTTTTGTTATTTGAATCATCCAAGAATTGTTCATTTATGTAATGTAAAGGAGGTTGTCCCCTCAAAGATGCTGAATTCTAAGGCGTGGATCTCTGTTTTCTATCTTTTTGTGAGCTAGTTTCATAACATTTGGTATTAGAGCTTTGGATTCTAGTGTTTCGCTGCTCCAAACAGGTCATCGTGGCATTATCGCTATAACTTGTTTTCTGTGACGTTTCAGAAGTCGCAAAAAAAACCCATTTGAGAAGAAATCGCGCTGAACCTTGGGTCTGAATTTCAGAGCTTTTTGCGCGATATGTTTGGAGATATGATCTTAGGAAGTTGGTCTTTTTGCAGACTCCTGAATTACACTCAAAACAGGTGACCTGGGGAAAATCGTCATAACTTTCTTTTTGAGCATCAGATTGAAATTTCGTAAGAAGGTACAGAAAGAGGACGGACTATAGTTTTTCTTTTATATATTTTTCAGAGTCAAAAGTTGAAACAGTAACATGTGGCACTTCATACAAGTTCGATCTACTGAACCAGTCTATAATCAGGTCACTGCGGGAGATTGTGCATAACTCTTTCTTGGAGAATCCAATTTGGTTCAGACTAGTGTCATTGGAAAGAGGACAAAAAAGGCTACTACAGGTCACAATTTTAGAACTGGATGATTCGAAATTACAGAGGTACATCAGATTCAATATCAGGCTTCTACAAAGTAAAAAAAGGTGTGTAGTTTTTATTTTTGCATAAGCTTGGTTTGAAGGAATTCAAAGGTCCTAGTAAAGCATTATTATCGTAACTGATGCCCCGAGGAAAGAAAATGCAAACACCTAATAAGGAACCTGAAAGCTCTAGCATGACTCATGAAGAAGAGGAAGAAATGACACATGATATATCAAAATTACAAGAACAAGTGCAACAAATGTCACGCTCACAAAAGCTAACAGATGCTAAGATAAATGGCGTGGAATCTAAGATAAAGGGCATGGAAGCTAATATGGACGATTTGAAGATAGATTTGAAGGCAGATTTGAAGAAAGAGATGGCAAGTTTGAAGACAGATTTGAAGACATACATGGCAGATTTGAAGACAGATTTGACAAATTTTCTACAAGAGATACTTACTAATGGTGAAAAGGTTGTAAAGGAAACTCATGATGTGAACAAAAGTAATGTTAATCATGATTCCATAGATTCTAATGTTGGATCGAAGACCCACCATATTCCAAAAATCGATATGAGGAAGTTTGATGGCAAGGATCCCGCCACATGGATATTACAGATGGAGCACTTCTTCGATCTCAATAATGTGAAAAACACACAAAAGGTACGTATGGAAACTTTATATTTGGAACCAAATTAATTTGTATGGTATCAATGGCTTTTCTCTCGTAAACAATCTATCACTTGGGCAATTTTTACAGAAGAATTGATAGCACATTATGAGGATACAAAAAGCAACACTTTTTTCAGCCAATTGATAAGTCTCAAACAAAAGGGTTCAATAATGGAGCACATTGAGCAGTTCCAAAAATTGAACATAAGGGTAAAAGATATTCCAGAGCAGCATAGGATTGATGTGTTCATAGGGTCTTTAAAGGATAATATCCAACATGATGTTCGACTTTGGGAACCTGATTCATTAGAGAAGGCATTCAGGTTAGCAAGAAAAATGGAAAGCAAAATTATGGCAACCAGGAAGCATACCACTCACAACTATAAAGACGGAACTGCACTTGCCCCTAGTCTTCCACAACCTATAAGGTTGACACCACAACAATTGGAAGAGAAAAGAGTAAGAGGGCTTTGTTATAGTTGTGATAGCAAATACACTAAAGGTCATAAGTGTGTTGAGAAGAAATTATTCTACATAGATTGTGAAGAGGAAGAAGAAAAGGAGCAAGAAAGGTCAAAAGAAGAAGATATAATCCAGGAACAAAGCCTATATGAAGAAAAAATAAATCCAACCATATCTTGTAATGCATTGGCAAGAATTACCACTCCTCAAACCATCAAGATAGAAGGAAAAATCAAGAAGAAAAAGGTGATAGTGTTGATTGATTCAGGAAGCACCCACAATTTTATTCATTGTAGGGTAGCAAAAGAATTGAATTGCTTCCTATATCCAGCACCAGAGTGTCAAGTGATGATTGCAAATGGAGGAACAATAAATTGCTCTGGAAAGTGCCATAATATCAAGCTATCCATGGGAGAATATGTATTGACTAGCCCAATGCTTTCCATTCCAATGGGAGGTGTTGATGTTGTACTAGGAGTCCAATGGCTACAATCCTTGGGTACAATAGCTTTTAATTTTCAAGAACTTTTCATGAAATTTTATGTGGAAGGAAAGGAAGTTGAATTAAGGGGTATTGCAGGGAAACCAGGAAAGATAATCAGCTCTAATGGTATGACAGAGCTTCTAAAAAAGGAGCAAAGGGGTGTAATTGCACAATTATGTTCGCTAGATGTTTCCACATTAGAATCATCTATTTCTCCAGATCTCCAAAAAGTCCTGGACAATCATTCCAAGGTATTTGAGACTCCCAAAGGTCTCCCACCTATGCGTGATCATGATCATGCTATTCATCTGATTCCAGGAAGTGTTCCTCCAAACATCAGGCCGTACAGATATCCCTATGTCCAAAAAAGTGAAATTGAACGTATGGTTGCAGAAATGCTAGAGGCTGGTATAATTCAACCGAGTCAATGTTCTTTCTCTACTCCAGTAGTATTGGTGCATAAGAAGGATGGATCATGGCGCATGTGTCTGGATTATAGGGAGCTCAACAAGCTCACTATTAAAGATAAGTTCCCCATTCCTGTCATTGATGAATTACTAGATGAATTGCATGGATCAATTTACTTCACCAAGTTGGATCTTCGTTCAGGATATCATCAAATCAGAATGAAGATTGAAGACATTCCGAAAACAGCATTTAGAACTCATGAGGGTCATTATGAATTTTTGGTCATGCCTTTTGGCCTTACCAATGCACCTTCAACATTTCAAGGTTTGATGAATTCAATTTTCAAACCATTCCTTAGAAAATTTGTGTTAGTATTTTTTGATGATATACTTATCTACAACAAGTGTTGGAAGGATCATGTTGAACATGTTGACAGGGTGCTACAACTATTGGAAGAGAAACAATTATATGCCAAAAGATCCAAATGTTTCTTTGGAGTCCAGGAGGTGGAATATTTGGGTCATATTGTATCTCATGAAGGAGTTAAGGTAGACCCTACCAAAATTAAAGCCATTAAGTAATGGAAAATCCCCACATCCATAAAGCATTTGCACGAATTTCTTGGGTTGACAGGGTATTATCGCAAGTTTGTTAAGAATTATGGGAGAATAGCAGCACCTCTAACGACATTATTGAAGAAAGATGCATTTTCATGGACTCCGGAAGCAACAAAGGCCTTTGAACATCTTAAAGAGGCAATGTGCCAAGCACCGGTCTTAGCTACACCGGACTTCACAAAAACCTTTATTGTGGAATGTGATGCTTCAGGAAATGGAATTGGTGCTGTTCTAATGCAAGATGAAAGACCCATTGCTTTTGAAAGTCGTCCAATCAAGGGAAAGTTTCTAAGCAAAGCTATTTATGAGAAGGAAATGTTGGCAATACTCCATGCACTTAAGAAATGGCGACCCTACCTAATGGGAAGACACTTCAAGGTAAAAACAGATCATGATAGCCTTAAATACTTTTTAGAACAAAGATTATCCTCTGAAGAGCAACAAAAGTGGGTCACAAAGATGTTGGGTTATGACTTTGAAATCATCTACAAAAAAGGGAAGCAAAATGTGGTGGCAGATGCACTCTCAAGGAAGGATGAGGATGTGGAAGCATTGTTGTGCGCTATTTCTATCATCCAACCAGATTGGATAAATGAAGCAAGGGAGGAATGGAAGAATGACGAAGAAGTGTGGGCACTTATTCGAAAGCTACAACAAGATTCCAGACTCCAGTACGTTTGATACATTTAGCTCGAAAAATGATTCGTTATGGTACAAAGATCGCTTATACCTCTGTAAGAATTCCCAGCTAAAACAAAAGATTCTTATGGAATTGCACACTTCTCCCTTAGGAGGGAACTCAGGATTTTTAAAAACTTACCACAGGGTTAAGAAGGAATTTTTTTGGGATGGCCTTAAATCAGATATTCAAAAGTTTGTGGCAGAATGTTTGGCTTTCCAACAAAATAAAGTTGAAACAATTAAGACACCGGGTCTATTACAACCTTTATCCATTCCAAGCCAACGTTGGGAGGAGGTATCAATGGATTTTATCACAGGTTTACCCAAGTCTGAGGGAAAAAGTGTCATCATGGTGGTAGTTGACAGACATACCAAGTATGCACACTTTTGTGCATTATCACATCCATTTAAAGCCAGTACAGTTTGTACTGCATTTATGGAAACAATTCAAAAGCTACATCGAAACCCAAAGATTATTGTAAGTGACAGAGATCCCATTTTCACTGGAATTTTTTGGACACAATTATTTTCTTGTCTTGGTACTCAGTTAGCTCATAGCTCATCTTATCATCCTCAATCTGATGCGCAAACTGAGATAGTAAACAAATGTTTGGAAGGATATCTTCTTTTCTTTGTATCTGATAAACAGACACAATGGGTCAAATGGTTGCCTCTGGCTGAATGGTGGTATAACACTTCCTTTCATACAGCAACAAAAATGACCCCATTTATGGCACTTTATGGGTATCAACCACCATCCATCACATCATATTTAAGAGAAAATTCTAAGGTTCAGGCAGTGGAACATCACATCGAACATCAAAAACAAGTCCTCCAACTCTTAAAGGATAACCTCGTGTTGGCACAGAATAGAATGAAACAACAGGCAGATTAGCATCGCAGTGAAAGAAGTTTTGATGTAGGTGATTGGGTATTCCTACGGCTACAACCATATAAGAAAATGTCCCTCAAGCAAGCTAAGAAGGATAATAAATTATCACCAAAGTATTATGGTCCATACAAGGTGTTGCAAAAGATTGGTACTATGGCATACAAATTGGAGCTTCCTGCAGCTTCTCGATTGCACCCAGTTTTCCATGTTTCATGCTTAAAGAAGGTTATAGGCGACAAGCTCCCAGTTCAAACAATATTGCCAGAACTTGACGAAGAAGGAAAAATTATATTGGAACTGGAAGCAGTTATAGAAACAAGAACTTGACAGCTACGAAATCGATCAATTTCAGAGTACCTTATCAAGTGGAAGAACTTATCCGCTGAAGATTCCACATGGGAGGATGAGAATTTTATGCAGAAGTATCCTGAACTACTCAAGCATTGAGGACAACACTTTTTTGAAGGAGAGGGGCATGTTGGGTCCCTATAATACTAGTGATTACCCCATTACTATTGTAGTTATACCCCTTATTTATATTGTTGTGCCCCCATTACCCCCATATTGTTATTAACGTGCCCATAGAATCCCTCAATTGTTATTTTTGTGGCTTTATATTATTATTGTTAGTTCGGCTGGATTATATTGTGACTCCATAGACTCCTATATATAGAAAGGAGGTTTTGTTATTTGAATCATCCAAGAATTGTTCATTTATGTAATGTAAAGCAGGTTTCCCCCTCGAAGAGGCTGAATTCTAAGGCGTGGATCAATGTACCATACTCAGATCCTCAGACATATTAAGGAGGACTAGCAAAGCCATGACAGGGACTGTTATCACTCAGGTTGTTCCCTAGGAAAGCTCTAAGGGGGGAATACAGCCGAGGTAACCACTAACCAGTCTTTTAGCTGCAGATTATAGCCAATCTGCAACCAGAGAGGGCTCTCTCTTTGTAATTTAGCTTTGTTTTGAAGTTTTTTAGGCTAGTTATGATGCACAGGGTTTGGTTTTAAGTTTGTTGGATGGTGATCTTAAACAGAGCTGGGATGCAAGTCTAAAATAGTTTATACCATTGGGCAAATGGGGTCAACGAGGACGAACTGCTGAGAGTGTTTTCTTTGATAAAGGGCAATACTATAGAGCAAGATAATCGATCTTGGAACAATTTTAAAATCTGGAAATTGGTGGAGTGTAAGCCAGTGGATGAAGGGTAGTTAAGAATCTTTCATCATGTTGGTAGAGGGAAAGTGCATGAATATTATTAAGGAGTAGTAAAGAATTCCTAGGCAATATTCAAAGTGAAAGAATAAATGGAAACAGGAGCACCTAAGAATTCCTATTTATGCTAACTCCGAAGAAAACATAATTAACAATAGAGATTGAACACAGAGTGTATTTAAACAAATTTTGGGCTATTCTTTTCTCTATTACTAAGATTATGAAACATATATGAATTTTGCAAACACAGAAGACACAAAACGCAGTTTAGAACAACTTATTGATCCATAGAAAGACACTGGAATTCTGTAGCAGGTCCCAGAACATCAAATCCACATTCAGACGGTCCAGTAGTAGTGAACTTCAAAAGCCTTAGTATTAGAAAGTGTCAGAGTTATAACGCAGTCCAGAGAGAAAATCACCAACCCCGAATACATCTCATGGGGAGGTATTTATACAAAAAGGAGATACAAAATATCGTGTAGATAAGATATCAAGCAATAACTTCCTTCACCTACTCTACAGAAGAAGTAAATGAGAAAAATGAATGCAGTACTAAATGTTGGTGTGCTGGCTGTTTAGTTTGTCAGATATATTTGACTTTTTGGACTGAGTGAGTCAGCTGGTCGCTGTGTCTTTGTTCTGTGTTCCTGTGTTGCTGTCTTGGTCTTTTATCTGTGCGTGGTATTACATTAATGAGCTGCAGTACCAACCTGATTTCCTCTTTCTGTTGTTTTCATTATTTGACAGGTGGCCCATGCATTTGAATTTGCTGATATGTAGCTGATCAAAAAGAAAAAGAACCAAAATTACCTTGGTAAAACCTCCAACATCCCCTGCCACCATTCGTCTGTTGGCAACTGATGTCTTTGTATTTTTATTAGTGTCTCATCAGCTTCAGTATATCTGTAGAAGTTGGGCTGGACTTCAAAAAGATGATTTATCTCATTTCAATGTAGAACAAATTTTCTAATTTGTCATATAGACTCTGTCCAGAGCGAGGAACTGTGTCTTCTGAAATGCTTGATGATGTTGTAATTTGATTGGAAACATAGGTATTTACCCTGTTAGCATACTGTTCATGTGTTAATAGTCTCCCATTGCTGGTCAATAAATTGGGTAGACCCCTTTGCTGCAAGGCTGTAAACTTTTCTGTAAAGGAATTTATTTTTGCCTACATTTCCTGACATTTTCTTTCCAGATTTTGAACAAAATTCCTCAGGGTCAACACCTTTTTCACTATCAAAATGTTGTCTGTTCTGTTCTTGATATCTAGAGATGCTAGTTGTTCTCTGGTACGAGTATTCAGAAATTGAATGAGTCTATTGGCCTGCTCAGGCATGTTTCCCAATGATGCCCTGGCCCTTTGAATCTCTACTCGGGATATTTCTATCAATTCTATTTTCTCATGTATCGTCTGAATTGATTGCCATTGGTCAGTGATAGACTGGCCAATTTTGGTCCACAAAATTGTTTTAATGTATGCTAGAGGTTTATGAAGAGTGAGATCCTTTTCCAAGGATTTCACCTTATTTTCCAAGGTCTTTATCTCTCTGGTTTTCTCTGCCACCGTTATCTTGGATTTGTCATAGCTTACCTCTAGCTTGGTCAACTTCTCTTTGGCCTCTTTCAACTCTCACATTTGGATTTCTAGCTCGTTTACTACTCTCATCATTTATTCCATGCTCGAGCTGGAGTCTAGTGTTGTTATTGCTGTTGCTGCTGAAACATCTGTGGTTGATTTACATGTTGTTTATGCTGGGATGATAGGAGGGATTGCTACTGCAATTGTAGGAGGGGCAGCGGTGACTGTTGGAGCTATTTCAGGTGGCTGGGAGGTCCACTCTCCCTACTTGGCTTGCAATGCTTTCTCCAATTCTTGTTCCATTGCAATTAGCCTTTGATTCATCATCATCAGCAAATCCATCGTATCATCTTCTGCCTTTTCTTGTGCAAGTTCTGTAGTTTTTGGGTGCATGGTTGCAGACAGTTTTAATTGCTTTCTAAGTGCAGCAATATCTTCTTCCTTTTTCTTTATAAAATATTTCATGCCCTTGGCATCCTTAGGATCATGCCCTAGTTCAATAATAATTTCCTCTAGGGTCCTTATTCTATTGTCTTTAGCCAAGGAAGATATTTTTTCCAATTCCAATTGGGCTGATGTATTGCTTAGTGACGCCTTCAATTGGTGGGCCAGCATTGCCTTGTTTGCCAATGTAGCATAGACCATTTCGCTTGTTTGCTTGTGTAGCTCAATTGGTCCATTAGGTGTATGTCTTTGGCAAGGACTTCTAGATTTTTTTTTATGTAGTCCACAGCTGTCTGTGGTTGTTGAACTTTAGGCTTGAAATGACTTAAGATCATTTTTTCCTCCTTAATGTCATAAGCTGCCATCAGTCTTTGCTGTTTGGAGGGTGTTGTTTTGAGAAGTTGATCATAAAGCTGTATTCTCAATAATTCATTTTGGGCTTTAATTTCCATGAATGTTCCTTTAATACCAGATGGTTGCTTACTTTGCTACTCTGAGGAGGACACCTCCATCCCATGTTGCCTCTCCATTTATTGCCTGTGAGAGCTGGTGGATGTTTGCTGGCTGGTTTCCCTCTCTTTCCTTGGACTCCCTGTGATTTCTTCACTAATTTCCTCTTCAGGTAGAGGATCTACTCTTTCCCTTTTGGCCTCTAGCTGCTCTGTTGACCCACTTGCAAGTTTGGTTTCCTCTCTGTCTCGTTTCTTGCTTCTTTCCTCATTGAGAGGAGTCTATAATGCTGGTACCTATTGTGCCTCTGTTTGTAGTGGAGGGACTTGCCCTTGACTCTGTTCCTTTGAGGTAGTTGGTTGGTCTGTCATTGTTTCTTACTCTGTATCTACTACCTCCTTGCCTTTTGTTGTCCCTGCTGTTGGCGTAGTCCCTTCTTGGGAAGCTTGTGAAGTTGTAGCAGTTGATGTGCCTTCTTCGAATTGTTGTGGCTGTTTGAATGACACCTACCCAAAAGAATCCAAGTCAATAGTCTTTTCCAGATTTTCCATATTTTGCTCCATTCTCTCTTCCTCAGTGAACTATTCAACTAATGTGCCTTTTACCCACTCATCTCTGGGATTTTGCAATGTTCATAAGCTGACAGCCTATATTTTATTTTTCTTGCATTGATAAAGCCATTTGGGTCATAGGATACCCACCAAAAGCTCCTTTTTAATCTGAGCTTTTCACCCAATATCTGATCAGCCTCTTGCCATCCTTCTTTTTTGTTCATGACATAGAGGCATAGTTGGTCTCTGAATTTCAATTGAGCCTTTTTCTTGGTGCTATGGAAATGACTCAAATCTGAATTGATAAATTTCCTGTAATATTCCAAGGCAAACAGTCTCATTGGCACATATCTTGGCAGCCTGTAGGGGCACAGCTCATAGACATATATCCTGATGACAGTGTGATTCTGGTAGAAGTACCAGTCACCTATTTTGTATTTTTTTGAGAGCTGCAATATTTTATGCATATCATAAGACAGTCTAGGAGAAGGAGTTTTCTTTAGGAGAGAAGAGATTTGATAGACAAGCATGTCAATGAAATCACAGTGGGAGTAGGGAGAGTTGTGGACTTCATGAAAGACTGAGGTCCAAAAAATCACAGACCTCTTTTCTCCTTTAGAGTCCAATATTTTGATGGGGAATTGGAAACAGTCTGGCTGATAATATAGGAACAGATGATAGATGTAGGATGAATACTTGAAGACTCCCTCCCTATCTAGATTCAATAGTTGGTCATGTATCTTGCTGGCAATGAATTTGGCATAATTGTATTTGACAGCAGGGGGCTGCCCTCAGGTAAATGCGGACAGTAAGACCAATATAGTTTCATCAATATGTTCACTTGTCTTGAAACCCAGAACATAAAATATCATATCAACTAGTAATTTACCCACTTCATTAAACCATACATAGTGAAAAGGCGGTGGCTCTGTAGGCTGGCGATCTGCTCTTATAAATATTTGGGCAAATTAGGGTTATCTCTAAGCTGGAGAGTTTAGGACCTTCATCAAGCAAGAATTTCATAGAAAGAGGGAATAGAAGCTGAGTTGGTTTGAAGTTTAGCATTTGATTGATGGAGTCAGGAGTTATATGAAAGAGGATACTCCCAGATGGAGATTTGACTGCCCTTTGAGTTGGTTCATAGTTTTCACAGCAAAGGTGAATTATCTCAGGGAAGATATTGACAGAGGGGAGGAAGTATATGGGCAGATTTGATTCCCATATCCCATAAAAATCATTGTTATTCAGATAACTGTTCCTCAGCTCACAGAATGTCTACAAGTGTTTTATGTCACGAACCAAGTCTTGGATTAGATAATCCTTATCAGCCAAAGGTAGTGATTCCAATTCCTTGTGGGGTGCATTGAGAGGAGTGACATTCAAGGCTGCTGGAGTCTCCATTTTTAAATTCTCTGTGTTTTTTATTTGAATGTGGGTCTATGCAGCAACAGAACACTAAGTACTAGCTCTAAGGTCTTCCTAGGGAATTGCAGACTGAGCCTTATATATAAATGGCCTCACTGTGTAAAATTTACAGAAAAGACAGAGTCTGCAGAGTTTAATTGGGAGGTTGGATAAAAATGGAGGAAATGGTGCTCTTTTGCAGGTGAGTTTGGCAAATTAACTCAATATTTGGGCAGTTTTGGAGATTTTTCCAGTAGAATTTTTCTTGAATTGCAATTTAGTGGGCAATTTGCAGAGGAGAACAGAGTTTGCAAGTTTTCTTTAGAACAAAGGGTCACACAGCAAATTAAAATGCAAATATTTGTGGGTAGGAGCGCATTTTAATTAGAATTTTAGTTCTTTGGGTGATTTTAACAGAGAAATTTCAGAAAAATAGGGTTTAGGCGTGAATAATGGGTAAATACCTGTTTTATAGGCGACTGGAACGAGCTGCAGGTACAATACTGAGCTAACGGGATCGAGTTTGCAGAGTGAATTCGCCTGGGTGACGGACTGGAGTTTTGGTGGCGAATTGGTCGTAAGTTGCATGCACAGTCTCCGTAAATGAACAAATAGAAAATGAACAAAAAAACCATCACTTTCACGACTTTTAACACAATCTGGGATTTTTCAGGCTTTTTGGTGCTTTTTTTATGATGTCATCATGACGTAACTTTGTCCTGTAGCGGGTATGGAGGATGACGTGTCGGATGGCACGGAGGTGAGGTGGTGATGTGATCAGATGACATGGCACTGATACGGAGTGGTGGCGGGCGACGTGGATGCGACCTTGTCAGGTGACGTGGGTATGACGTCAGGGGGTAGGCAGCGGGGCGGTAAGTGGTATTTCCCGCACCACCTTTGGGCCATTGTGGTTTCGTGGCGGGGCTCCAATCACGCCGGGAAGCCGACATGTGGCAGGGGTTCCGATATCACTGCCAGTCATTGGATCTATGGCATTGGATCGGGCGGTCGACGAGTGAGGTAAGTGGCGGTGGTTTACAACAGGGGGACCCACACATTATTTTAACATTTAATAATATTTGTTGGGGTTTTAAACCTTGGTCATGGTATTTTTCGGACGCGATTGTTTATTTAACCGGGTGTTAAATAAACTCTAATGGTTTATGAACGTGGAAGGGCTATTATTAAGGTCCCAAATGGACCAATACTTCCCCAAACATTGTTATAAGGCTATAGTTGCCAGGGGTAGGGATATTATGTATTTTTTGGGTTTTTTGTATAGTTTTTTATATAATAGGGGTGGGAAAATGATAAAGGAGCTATACAAGAGAGTCAATGTTAATATGATTTTATGGATAGATAACATTAAGTTTATAAGGTAATAACTTAGGTTTATGTGGAAATGAAGGAAAATGGAATGATTATTTTTACACAAGAAATGTGGCTTGTTTTGACTAAGTAAACACAGAGTTCCACTTAATATTTATCATAAAATGAAGTGAACTAGGACTACTGGGCAGATCCCAATGTCCTTGAGTGGATGTCAGTAAGGGTACTTGGGGGAATGAGAGGGGAAATTAGTCATGCTCCACTATTTTACAACCAAACAACTGCCATGGTACTTGTGACATCCATGAGATAATTCTTTCTTAACAAGACAAAAAATGAACACAAACTTGCTTCTGCAACCTCAAACTACCTACCCAGCATAATACACCTAGCATTTTTTCTTCCTTTTGATTGGGTGCATTTGGATTAGAAAACCTTGATTTTCCTCTTTTCTTTTGAATGCCCTCCTATCTAAGTCTACCCTTATCTCTTCCAAGGGCCCAGATTAAGCAGTTGGGCTCCTTTGTTTCTCTACCTATTTACTCATCTGCCAAGCTTGAACTGTTTGGACAGATCTTTATTCTCTATTCTAAAGACAAGTAAATTCAAACATGATCTAACTAGGATTGAACTGTCTGGCTATTCATCAACTGTGTCAAGAATCAACCACCTGTACACAATGAAATTCTTCAAAAATGGAACAGTAGTGGCATTTAAACTAGCACACTTTCCTGGTCTTTTGGTTTGGGGTTCATTTTTATCATTTTTTCTGACCAATTCATTATTTTTTCCCTTTGATTTTTCTTTTAGGGCATACCCTCTTTTCATTTTTTAATTTTCTTCATTTGTTTACAAAATATGGAACCTTTGCAGCATGAAAGGATGAACATATTTGGCTCTTCTACAGTCAATCATGAAAAATGAAACCTATTGGTATAGGAACCTAACAGTGGCTCCACTTGGGGATGGCTTTTCCTGGTGAAAAGTCAAGAACAACAGGTCAGAGGGCCTTATATTCAATTCTTGCTATATTTTGACATTTCTCCTTTGCTGTACACAAAATGGTGCCTCTGCAAAATTTGAGTGATTCTCATGAATTCATTCACTTAGTTGCAGCTCTGTTTAGGTTACTCTGTCTGAATATTTGTCATCATTTTCACAGCTCCCAAGTCTCCTTTTTAACTTCTTCTGATAAACTCAAAATGTAATACCATAAGGTGGCACAATTCCTTGCCTTTCCCTCAAAATTTGTTGCATCTTATTCCCTATCATATTGCTGTAATAAATTGCAGAAAGTAAACACTATTATGTACAAACTAAAGTGCTGATTTCTTCAACAAACCGGATCAAAATAATGCTTCAGCATTCGACCATTTACTGGCCCATCATCTGCCTCTGTGCCATCCAAGCTTTTCAGAAAATAGGTGTTGTTTCCTTGTACAGTCTGAATAACAAAAGGTCCTTTCCATAGAAAATCAAATTTTCCATGTTTTCCTTTATCTTCTCTTCTGGAATCCCACTTTAAAACTTTATCCCCAATGAAGAAATCCTCTGCTTTGGTTCTTTTATCAAATATATTTTTAAGTTTTTCTTGTAAAACCTGAGATCTTTGGTATACCTCCTCTCTTGTCTGTTGCAAATGAATAGTTTGATTGATCCTTCTCTGAATATCATTAGGTTCTGCCTGTATTTCTTGCAGCAACTTTATCACTGGGATTCCCAAAGATGAAGGGAATCTTGCCTCCATGCCATAAACCAATTCATATGGGCTTGTTCCAATGGATCTTTTGGTGGTCAATCTATCTGCCCATAGTGCATTTACAAGTTTTTTATGCCAATTTTTCTTGTTTTCCTCCAATATTTTCTTAATGATGTTGATTAAGCTTTTGTTGGATGACTCAGCTAGACCATTACCTTGAGGGTAATAGGCTGTGGAGTGGCCCAAGGTAATGTGGTACTTATGACAAAAATTGATCATTCTTTTGGATTTAAAGGCAGCAACATTGTCTGTAATAATCTTCTTCGGACAGCTGAATCTAGACAGAATATTGGTTTCTAAGAATTGCATGATGATTGAGTCATTGGCTTGCCTACAAGGGATAGCTTCTATCCACTTGGTAAAATAGTCTGTGGCTGTAAAAATCCACCTATGCTAACCAGAGGATGAAGGGTGGATTTCCCCAATGAAGTCTAAACCCCATTGTTGAAATGATTGTTGGAAATAATACTGAGAGGGGGGGTGAATCAGTATTA
Source organism: Pinus tabuliformis (assembly GCA_031772625.1). Lineage (NCBI taxonomy): Eukaryota > Viridiplantae > Streptophyta > Pinopsida > Pinales > Pinaceae > Pinus > Pinus tabuliformis. The sequence continues at coordinate 1,077,505,656 of CM062816.1, forward strand.
TCTAGCAATTTAACAAATCTTCCTTTTTTTGATCTTTGAATTATTCTTGCATATCAGTACCATAAAATAATGAGCATGAACAAAGAAAACAGATAGTCACACCAAAGTTCACAAGATGTAAGGTGGAAACCCAATGTGGGTGAAAACCACCTGCTGCAATATGTCTCTATCTTCTTTCAAATTAGAAACTCCTTTTACAATGATTTTGTATTGGTGCAGTCATTTACCAGTACGCAGGCTGCAACCTGCAGAGAGCTACAACTCTCTACTTCTTTTCATAAAGCATCAAATGATCATCCAGTACATAACAGTTACTGTCTACTACAGTAATCAAATCAGTAATAACAGAATTAACCCAGAACACCTTATCAACAGATAAATACAATCAATAGAACAGAGACGCAGTTTTTCCTTCTGTGGCCTGCGACCAGACGCAGCTAACCTTTTGCTACACTGCGTCCAGACGCAGATATCCTTCTGCTGCGCTACGTGCCCACGCACTATTCCTTCAACTGCTCTGCGTTCTGTTGCTTCAGGGACGCATCCAGAAACACTATCGCGCCGCGTCTTTCTGCTACAGGGACGCACCCAAAACCACTATCGCGCCGCGTCCTTCTGCTACAGAGACGCACCCAAAAACACTATCGCGCCGCGTTCTTTGCTTCAGAGACGCACCTGAACCTTGATCGCTCTGCGTCCCCACGCAGATCTCCAGTTACTGAACTGCGTCCCAGACGCACCTGAACTTCGTCTGCCCTGCGTCCCCACGCAGGTCTCCAGATTCTGCACTGCGTCCCGGCGCGCTTTCCTTTCACCGTACCTGCGTCCCTCCGGGTATGAATGATTTCAAGACTTTAAGTGTAACCCAAACAGTCAGATCTTCAGATCTGATCTTGCGCCAAAGAGATCTTAGTCCTTCAGTAGATTCGCCTTCTTTAGATCTAGATCAGATCTCACCCAAAAGGATATTCAACCAAAGACACACTTAGCCAAATGATCTCCTTGCTTTATATAGGCAAGCTTCTCCTCAAAACATGGAACAATACCACGAGCCGACACGATAGAAACACAAAACCGTCGGCTAGATACCACACAAGAAACCCCCACGTGCTTTTTCTCTGTCTTGAAAAGTGTGCACTGGGTGGACGCACCCCCTGAACGGCTGGACTGCGTCTCTGGACACGGATCCTGCATGGTGTACCTGCGGGTACGCACCTTCTGAACTGGTTTCCTGCATCCTTCTTAATTTTCAACAAACTGAGAGCCTTGCCACGGGAGTTGCCATCAAGTACAACATCTGTAACATACAGCCATACCAGAAAAACATAATGCCAACAATCTCCCCCTTTGGACTTGATGGCAACCTCAGAAACTTCAGCTTCATTCTCCCCCTTTGACATCAAGGGCAAAGGGGTATGCTCCCCCTAAGATCATGCTCCCCTTGAACCAGATCTGTAACAAAGAACCATAATCCTCCATGAAAGAGATAGAGACATATTGCAGCTATTTCCAAGATCTCCTTCCGACCATCCTCCATAATGCCAACAATGCATGATATGCTCCCCCTGAACCTGTACCATCAATCAGAAAAGGTTCAACAACAAGAAGATGCATCAACAACCCCCAGCTTTTGCCTGAGGTACTCAAAGGTGTCCCTGGGCAATGGTTTGGTGAGAATATTAGCAACTTGTTCCTTAGAAGGAACATACTCCAACTTGACTTTCTGTTCAAGTACTTGTTCCCGGAGAAAATGATACTTGATTGGTATGTGCTTGGTTTTTGAATGCATAACCGGATTCTTTGAGATGCTGATTGCACTTGTGTTATCACATAAGATGGGGATAGGTGGCGTACAAGTGATTTGAAAATCCTGCAAAGTCTGCATCATCCAAAGAAGTTGGGTGCAACAAGATGCAGCAGCAACATATTCTGCTTCAGCTGTAGACAAGGCAATCGAACTCTGTTTCTTGCTGAACCAAGATACCAGTCTGGAACCCATAAAGAACGCACCACCACTTGTGCTTTTCCTATCATCCACGCTTCCGGCCCAATCTGCATCTGTATAAGCATGAAGAGTAAGATCTGTATCTCTAGGATACCATAAGCCATAATTTTGAGTCCCTTGAAGATATTTGAAAATTCTCTTCACTGCCTGAAGATGAGTCTCCTTCGGATTTGCCTGAAATCTTCCAACTATTCCAACTGCATGCATGATGTCTGGTCGGGTACCTGTCAAATATAGTAAACTTCCAATCATAGATCTGTAGGTTGGTTGATGTACTGCTGCAGATTCATCATTTGCACTGAGACTACATCCTGTGACCATGGGTGTACATACTGGTTTTGCATCTTCCATGCCATATTTCTTCAAAATCTATTTGAGATACTTGGTTTGAGATAAAAAGATTCCTCCTTCTTTTTGTTGGATTTGCAAACCAAGGAAATATGTCAGTTCTCCTAGCAAGGACATTTCAAATTCTTTCTGCATGACTGAGGCAAAGCTTTGACTCATAGCTTCTTCATTGCTGCCAAAAATAATTTCATCTACATACACAACAAGTATTAGCAATTTGTTATTTTCAACTTTTATATACAGATTGCTATCTGCTGAACCTTTTGAAAAACCTTGTTGATGAAGATATTTGTCCAACCGGTAGTACCAAGCCCTTGGAGCTTGTTTGAGACCATAGAGAGCCTTTTTCAATCTGCATACAAGATTTGGATCATTTCCAAGGATGAACCCATCTGGCTGTTCAATGTACACTTCTTCTTCCAAGTCTCCATTCAGAAAGGCTGATTTCACGTCCATTTGAAATACTTTGAAGTTTTGAAAACTTGAGAGAGCAAGGAACATTCGGATGGCCTCAAGTCTTGCAACAGGAGCAAAAGTTTCTTCAAAGTCTATTCCTTCTTGCTGCGCATACCCTTTACAAACAAGTCTGGCTTTGTTTCTAATTACTTCTCCATTTTCATTCAATTTATTTTTGAAGACCCATTTTGTTCCGATAACATTCTTATCCTTTGGTCTAGGAACCAGCTCCCAAGTGTTGTTCTTTTCGATTTGCTCAAGTTCTTCATCCATTGCTTTCACCCAGCATTCATCTTTGCATGCTTCTTTCACATTTTGTGGTTCAGTAGAGGAGAGTAATGCCAAATAGCTTGAGGCTTTTGCAACTGTTCTTCTTGTTTGTACACCTGCTTCTTTCTGCCCCACAATCTGAGATTCTGGATGATTCTTCTGAACATATCTGGATGGAGTCTTTTCTTCTATTCTTGTTTGCTCTTCTGGCTCTTCTTGAGGTTCTTCTTGAGATTCTTCTTCTTCATCATTTTGTCTTTGAGGATAGCCTTCATCTTCTTCGATGTTTTCATGATGGACTTGCCTAGGAATGTATCCCTTCTCATCAACCACTACATCAATGCTGTCAACAATTCTGCCAAGTCTTTTATTGTAGCACTTGTATGCTTTGCTATGTGGAGAGTAACCAAGAAGAATGCCTTCATCTGCCCTAGGTTCAAGTTTGCCAAGTTGCTCATCAGTATTCTTGATATAGCATTTACTCCCAAAGATTTTGAAGTGCTTTACCGAAGGAGTCCTGCCACTCCAAAGCTCATGAGGAGTTTGAGTGCTGTTCACCCGGACATTTGTTTTGTTGAGAATAACAACCGCAGCATGTGCAGCTTCACCCCAGAAAGTTGCGGGAGTTCCTGATTCATCAAGCATAGCACGAGCCATTTGTTGGATTGTTCTGTTCATTCTTTCAACAACTCCATTTTGCTGAGGAGTTCTAGCTGTAGAGAATTCTCTCCTTATCCCATGTTCATCACAGAAATCGAAAAATTCATTTGAAGTAAATTCCCCACCTCTGTCGGATCTGAGGCACTTAATTTTGTGACCTGATTCATTTTCAACCAAGGCTTTGAAGGATTTGAATTTTTCGAATGCTTCATCTTTGTGCTTCATAAGTCCTAACCAGACAAACCTGGAGAAATCGTCAATAAATAATATCAAGTCTTCCTCTCCTCTAGGTGTTCTTTTCCTGAATGGACCACATGTATCTGTATGTACTAGCTCAAGAGGCCTGCTAGCTGATCCTTCTTTCTCTGGAAAGTTAGTTCTGGTTTGTTTTCCAAACTGACATGATCTGCATATGGTGTTGTCAGGAATTTTGATATCTGGAAGATCGCGAACTGCCTGATATTTGCATGCTTTCCTTATTTGTGAGAAGCTTAGATGTCCCAACCTTCGATGCCATAACCAGTGCTCTTCATCCTTGCTCAGATAGCATTGTTGTTGTCCTTCTTCAAATATGTACAGATTATTTGGAGTTCTTTTGCCTTTGAGCACTGTTTTACCTGTATCAAGATCACGAACAAGACATCCATTTGATCTGAAAATAACCTCGGTTCTTTGATCACACATCTGGCTGACACTTAGAAGATTATGCTTCAATCCATCAACATACAAAACATTTCCAGCTTTGACCTTTTCTTTTAACTGAGCAATCCCTTTTCCTTTTATAGTTGCAGGAGTATCATTTCCAAAAGAGACTTTCTTTCCCTTTTCTAGAGCAGAATAAGATTCAAGTTTTTCTTTATCACCTGTCATATGCTTCGAACATACACTGTCAATGTACCATAGATTTTCCTGTCCCTCTGCATAAAATGCTATTCCACATCTTTCTGTTTGAGGTTCCTTTATTCTCCATGTTTTGGTGCTTGAGGCTTGCTCCTTTTTCTGCTGAAACCTGCTCCTGCATTCAGATTCTTCATGACCAAAATTATTACAAATAGAACATTCGACTTCATTTTCAAGAACCGAAAAGTTGTTATAGGTCCTTTTTGTAATCCCTGTCATACTTCTTTGTTTTTGAGCTTCCCTAGTCATGATTGTTTTATATGCAACACATTGAGCTGCTTTGTGACCAAAGTTATGACAAGAAAAGCATTGTCCATTGAAGAAACTTCTGCGGTTATCAAATCTACCAGCCGACTGATTGTAATTTCTATTTTCATCTATTCTTGGACCAAATTGAGAAGATTTTACCTGTGGCTGGTTCACCCTTAAGATGGATTGCCCTTGATAGTTTCTGTTTGTAATTCGTCCCTGCTTTACCTGATGATCTTCATTGTTCTTTTGCTCATTTCTTCTTGCTGCATCAAGATAACTCTTTGAGGTGGATGCTTGAGAGGTTTCTCCATTGTAGCCCAGACCTGTCTTGTTTAGAGGAGACCGCTGCACATTGATAATCTTATCCAAGGTTTCGGATCCTTTGACAAACTTAAGATTAATAGCTTATGTTTTCTCAATCTCTTTTCTAAGACCAACAATTTCTCCTTCTAGTTTTTCAAGATGTTTTTCCTTTTCATCAATTTGAAATTGTAGAGTATCAATGATCACATTCTTTTCTTCTATACATCTCTTGAGTCTAGTGATTTCATCATAAAGGTTATCTACATCTATAGCATCCATATAATCATCATCTTCAAATGCCATTAATAACTTATATTCATTACCTCGTTCATCTTCATCACTGTTTGATAGACCATCACTATCTTCATGGGTGTAGTAGCTTTTCTTATTTGCACTTTGTTTCTTGTTCCATCTAGCAGGTTCCTTTCCTTTATCCTTATAAGGACATTTTGCAGCATAATGACCTACTCTTCCACAAGCAAAGCATTTGAAAGGTAGCTTACCTCTGAACCTTCCAGAACCCCTTTGAAGATTTCTGACAAAATTGGATTCTTCTTCCTCTTCTTCTGGAACATGGCTTGCTTCATAGTAATCTTCCTTGCCTGATGCCTTGAAAGCAGCTTCCCTTCTGTCTGATGGACCTCCCTTTCTCATTTCATAAGCAGTTAGAATTCCATGTAGCTGAGACATAGTGAGAACTCGGAGATTTTCCTTTTCTTCTATTGCAGATACTTTAGATTCAAACTTGGGGGATAATGATCTTAGAATCTTTTCAACTACTATAGCCTCTTTTATTTCTTCACCCAAATTTTTCATACAATTAACAATCTCATCTACCCGAAGAAAATAATTAGCCACACTTTCATCATTATACATCTTAAGAGTCTCATACTGAATCCTGAGAGTTTGAAGTTTAGCTCGCTTTACCTGTTCATCTCCTTCATAGCTCGTGACCATTTTGTCCCATATCTCTTTTGCTGATTTGAAGTGCATTACCTTCATGAATTTTGTTTGGGATATACTTCCTAATAGAGTACTGACTGCTTTTGCATTTGTTTCATACTTCTTTTTCTCAGCTGGATCTGTAGGAGTAGCTGAAGGAAAAGCATAGCCTGTTTCTACAATGTCCCAAACTTCTGTACCAAGAGATTGAAGATATGCAGTAACTCTTACCTTCCAATAATTGAAGTTTGTCCCATCAAAAATCGGTGGCCTGATTGATGCTTCTCTCTCGTAGTTGCTCATGATGAACGATCTACCTTCAAGCGATCAAGCTTCTCTGAAGGACCTGCTCTGATACCAATTGTTGGAAATAATACTGAGAGGGGGGGTGAATCAGTATTATCTAGCAATTTAACAAATCTTCCCTTTTTTGATCTTTGAATTATTCTTGCATATCAGTACCATAAAATAATGAGCATGAACAAAGAAAACAGATAGTCACACCAAAGAACACAAGATGTAAGGTGGAAACCCAATGTGGGTGAAAACCACCTGCTGCAATATGTCTCTATCTTCTTTCAAATTAGAAACTCCTTTTACAATGATTTTGTACTGGTGCAGTCCTTTACCAGTACGCAGGCTGCAACCTGCAGAGAGCTACAACTCTCTACTTCTTTTCATAAAGCATCAAATGATCATCCAGTACATAACAGTTACTGTCTACTACAGTAATCAAATCAGTAATAACAGAATTAACCCAGAACACCTTATCAACAGATAAATACAATCAATAGAACAGAGACGCAGTTTTTCCTTCTGTGGCCTGCGACCAGACGCAGCTAACCTTTCGCTACACTGCGTCCAGACGCAGATATCCTTCTGCTGCACTGCGTGCCCACGCACTGTTCCTTCAACTGCTCTGCGTTCTGTTGCTTCAGGGACGCATCCAGAAACACTATCGTGCCGCGTCTTTCTGCTACAGGGACGCACCCAAAACCACTATCGCGCCGCGTCCTTCTGCTACAGAGACGCACCCAAAAACACTATCGCGTCGCGTTCTTTGCTTCAGAGACACACTTGAACCTTGATCGCTCTGCGTCCCCACGCAGATCTCTAGTTACTGAACTGCGTCCCAGACGCACCTGAACTTCGTCTGCCCTGCGTCCCCACGCAGGTCTCCAGATTCTGCACTGCGTCCCGGCGCGCTTTCCTTTCACCGTACCTGTGTCCCTCCGGGTATGAATGATTTCAAGACTTTAAGTGTAACCCAAACAGTCAGATCTTCAGATCTGATCTTGCGCCAAAGAGATCTTAGTCCTTCAGTAGATTCGCCTTCTTTAGATCTAGATCAGATCTCACCCAAAAGGATATTCAACCAAAGACACACTTAGCCAAATGATCTCCTTGCTTTATATAGGCAAGCTCCTCCTCAAAACATGGAACAATACCACGAGCCGACACGATAGAAACACAAAACCGTCGGCTAGATACCACACAAGAAACCCCCACGTGCTTTTTCTCTGTCTTGAAAAGTGTGCACTGGGTGGACGCACCCCCTGAACGGCTGGACTGCGTCTCTGGACGTGGATCCTGCATGGTGTACCTGCGGGTACGCACCTTCTGAACTGGTTTCCTGCGTCCTTCTTAATTTTCAACAAACTGAGAGCCTTGCCACGGGAGTTGCCATCAAGTACAACATATGTAACATACAGCCATACCAGAAAAACATAATGCCAACAATGACCTTTCAGTTGAAATGGGTTTGAGGGGCAAAGGCAACAGCTTTTTCTTGCCTTCAAAAATTTGGCATTTGTGGCAAGAAGTTACATATTTCTTTGCATCAGCAAAGAGTGTGGGCCAATAAAATCCATCCCTTAGGATTTTATCAACTATTGGTTTCCAATACAAATGTCCACCATAGTCCCCTGCATGAAATTCCTTAAGTACTTTGTCAGTTTCATCCAGTGTTAGGAAATTAAGCAAAATACCTTCATGGTTTTTCCAAAACAACACATTGTCTATAATACAAAACTTTGAAGCTTTCATTTTAAGGAATCTCTTTTTAGTCCTAGATAACCCTGGAGGAGCTTGTAGGTTTAACAATATATAACATATGTCAGCATACCAAGGTGATTGTAAAAAGGCTTGATTGATCTGTGGAGTCGCCATCTCCTGTTCGTTATCCAGTTCATTGATGTCAAGGGCTTGAAAATTGGTTTCAGTCATCAGCTTGGCTAATCCTTGTCCTTTTATTAGTTTTTTTGGCTTAATTTCAATGTCATATTCTAAAATGTTAACTATCCATTTGCCCCTTTTACCCTCAATTCCTTCTTGAGTTAGAATGTCTTTGACCACGGCATTTGGGACATAAGCTATCACCTGAGAATACAAGATATAAACTCTAAAATCCTTGATGGCCTTCACAAGGGAATAAGCTTGTTTTTCCATGATTTGATATTTTAAAGGTGCATCTTTAAGTTCTTTGCTGAAAAAAGCAATGGGATTCTCACATCCTTGGTCATCGTTTTGCAATAGGACAGCAGCAATAGTATGCTGAGATGCAAAGGAAAAGATTATAAAATCTCTATCAAACTTGGGGCTTGTGAGGACTGGTGTTTTTGTTAAAGCTATTTTGATGTCCTCAAAGGCTTGTTTAGCTTCTATTTTCCATTTGACTTTAGAATCTTTCTTCACCATATTATTCAACAGTCTTATCAGTTCGGGCAAGTTGGGAATGAATCTCCTTAGGAAATTGGTCTTTCCTAAAAAATCTTGTAGTTCTTTGATGTTTCTTGGGTGAGGCACTTGGAGAATGGCTTGTATTATATCCGAGTCAATTTTAATGCCATATTTTGAGATTATGTGACCTAGTAGTTTGCCTTCTTCTAGGCCAACTAGTTATTTCTTTGAGTTCAATGATATGCCATATTTTCTGCAAATTAGGAACACTTGTCTCAAGTGTTCTAAATGTTCTTGGTCTGATTTTGAAAAAGCAGTGAGATCATCAAGATATATGACTAAGAAATCATGGATCTCTTTTGCAAAGACTATGTCCATTGCTCGTTGAAATGTGGCCCTTGCATTTTTAAGTCTGAAAGGCATTTTTACATATTTGAAGGTTCCCCAAGGTGTTGTGAAGGTAGTTTTATCTTGATCATCCAGGTGGACTAAGATCTGATTGAATCCTAAGAATCCATCTAACAATGAGATCCTAGAAGCTCCCACTACCCTTTGTAAAATGTGATCCATCTTGGGTAAGGGGTAGTGGTTTTTGAGAGAGACTTTATTCAAATTTCATAAGTCAACACACAGTCTTATCTCTCCCGTTTTCTTCCTAGTAGGTACTAGGTTTGAAATCCATTCGGAGAACCTGATAGGTGAAATTATTCCAGCTTCATACATTCGTTTGACTTCCTTTTCAATAAGGGGAAGGAGGACAGGATTCACCCTTCTAAGCTTTTGTTTAAAAGGTTTTTGATTTTCTTTCAAGGGTATTGTATGTTGGATGACAGAAGTATCATAGGACTTGAGGTCCTCATAGCTCCAAGAAAAAACATCTTCAAATTCTTTAAACAAATCAATGTATTTCATCTTTTGGTTAGGAGGCAATGCTTTGGATAGTTTTATCATTTTGGGATTTTATGTGGTTCCAATATTGTAGTCCTCAATTTCTGCATTTAGTGGTTGCATTTTTGGCTTTCTTGGAATATCATTTGAATCAAATATATCCTCCAAAGGAGTTAGGCCTGTGGGCAAAAAATTATCCTTTAGTTCAATTACTTCAGATTCTCCCTCAGCCATTTCATCAAGGTCCATTTGCTTCAGCTCTTGTAAATTTTTTTTATCAAAAGTTGTTGGATGCAAAATCAAATTTGTTGTTTCAGCTGATATACTTTGCTCACTTTTGTCTATTTGTTGTTGATCATCAATGGTGCTTGTGTCAATGTTTGTACTTGAGAATTCCTCTTTCAAAGTCAGGAAATTATTTATTTGTGTATCATTTTCAAACACCTGCCAATTTTTGACATTATCTGGGACAACAGGTCTGTGTTTGATTTCAGCAGTGAAGTGGTGGTTGGGCTCAAATGGTAGCTTGCAAGTGCTGGCAAAAGTTGCCAAACTATGTGCATGTAAATTGTGATTTCTTGGAATTTTGGTGAGCTGAGATTCTGAGAAGGTGTTAAGTATTTCAATGGCTGCCCCTCTATAAGCTCTTAGCCTAAGATCATTTGTAACAAAGTTTACCTTCATCTGTTGTATAATCAAATCTGAGTCCCCTAGATTTGAAATCCTAGTTTCCCCTAGACTTTTAATCAGTTTGAGACCTAGTAAAAGGGCCTCATATTCGGCCATGTTCTTTGTACATCTGAAATTTAGCCTATATGCATGACCTTGAGCATGGTCATTTTGCATGTTGTGTATCGAAACCCCTACCCCTACTCCTAATTTGTTCACTGACCCATCAACCTCTAAGTACCATAGGATTTCTTGATTGTGACTAGCCTTAGGAGTTTTGGAAACTTGCTCAGTGGGCAAATTTGGATTTTGTAACTCATATGGTATGTTTTGTTCATTTGTTGCATCAATCACATCAACAATTTTTTGATCTTGAGCACTAGATTGTTCATTTGTGCTTTTTGTTTGTGTTGTTTCCAAGAGTTTGACATTAGTTTTGGGACACATCTCAGCATTGTATAAGATGAATGAATCCATATCGGAATGCATAGAATAGATGGGGAAGTTTTGGGGTTTCTCTTAACTACTAACCACATATTTTATCAATGTTTCCCGGTACAATCTCTTTGGCTGTCCAAAGACTGAAATGGTGGCATATGACATGTCTAGTTGCAAAGATCCTTGGAGTTTTGCACCCCAAGATCTAGACAAAAGCATTCCATACTTTGGTGGGATATCAGCTATCACCACATCCATCAAGATTGTCTTGGCAGGGTATTGTACTAGAGATACACACAAATCTTTGATTAGGACTAGACACCTGACCTGGCTGGAATCAAATGAGAACAAGTCTTTGTATGGCCTTGTGATATCCAAGTCCAATCTTTCCATCACAGACTTAGGCATCAGATTATGGGAAGCTATAGAATCAAACATTGCATTATGCAACACCTTGTCATGAATATTTAAGCTCACATAGAATGGAGGAACTCCTCCATCTACTGTTTTACCATTGACTTCAGGACCAAAAATCAGTTCTGGTTGGTCATCTAAAACATTGACTGCATCCCTATTCTCTGATATTTGAAGTGACCTACTGATTTGTTTTCTGCAAACTTCATGTTTAGCCAATTCAGACAGAGGAATGGATATTTTCAGTTTGCCTATTTCTATTTCTAGGTTAAAAGGTTTTTCCACTTGAATCTTTGTATTCCAAGCAGCAAGGTTTTCCTTTTTGTTGTGTTCTCAACGGTTTTTTCTTCATCATGAGTGCTGTTCTGACCTAAATCCGTTTTGAAAATATTTTCAGGAGGTAAGTTTAGATTTTCTTTTGAGGGAAGGTATGTGGATGGCTGATTTTTTGAGGGTTGTAAGTCTAATATGTCCTCCATAGTGGCTTCCTTTGGGTCGAGGTCTGTTTTAACAGGGGGTTCTGTCAGGGCAGCTTTATCCTTTGTTTTCTTTGGCTGCTTGGTATCTTTCAGCTTGGTAGGTTCAGGCACATCTATGGTTCTGCTTCTTAATTTGTATTGTTTATGAACCTCATAGACCGCTGCATCATACCCTTCTCTGAAATCAAATGACTCTCCGGATTTGGTTTGAAATTGGTTGAAATTATGAGCTTCTTGATCATCTTGGGTTAGAAAGATTTTTTGTTCACTGTTCAAACCCATTAGGTTGATTTGAGTATCCTCTGTTGGCTCACTAGAGGTTGAGGCTTCGGCATAGTTCTCTTGAAATGGAGGTCTGATATTCTGATTAGGGCCAGCTTTCCCGGTGTTAGGATTTTGATTTTTTCTAAAGTTTGGATTCCTAGTGGTGTTACTTGATGGACTATCCCAATAAGATTTCCTTTCAATGGTTTCCACTCTATCACCCAATCTGTCCATGCCTTTGATGATTGCATCTAGTTTTTTTTCAAATGCTGAAGGCTCTTCTTTGAAAGTTGTTCTCCTTTCACTTCTAGCCTGGTTTCTCTTAGATATCAAGTTGGCCTCTACACTAACCGCTATGCTTTGCATGTCTTCTAAGCTAGTAGGAGCCCTTTCCCTTAGTTGATATGCCATGTTAGAATCAAATCCATCAGGGAATTTGATCAAGGCTAGGTCAGGTGGAGGTCTAAGGTTTTGAGGGATAGCATTGTACACATTGTTGAATCTAGCACAATAATCTTGGACAGTTTCTTGTGGGCCTCTTTTTAAACTGTCATACTCTGATAGGATATGTAATGGATCCTTCTTCTTTTCCAATCTGTTCAAAAAGGTTTGGTACAGGGCATATGGATCAGCGATTTTGCTTTCACCAAGTGCCCTAAACCAGGTCCTTACTTCACCGGTTAAGCTTTGAACAAAAATTTTCATTCTGACATCGTTGTCATCGATTTCATAGTTCTCAAAGTATTCCATCATTCTCTTAGTGTGTTGTTGGGCTGTATAGGACCCAGTACCATCAAAATATGTAATTTTGCTCAATAATCAGAGGCATAGCCCCTAGATTTGCAGGTAACTGCAGAGGAGCATAATGGTTTGCCATATTTATAGGGATAAATGGGACAGCAAGAAGAAATAAGATAGCTGGAACAACAGGGACAAGAGTGGAAATATGGGCAGCGGATGTGGGAGTGGAGAGAATGCTTTGAGGTGTGGATGAAGAACTCAGATGGGCTGTAGTATTGACAGAAAGGACTGCTGCTCTCACAGGAGTAAGCTCAGATCTTGTAAGATTTTTCTGAAGTATATCAAGGTCTAAATCAGCAGAATTTTCTAGACTTTCTTGTCTTCTAAGGCTCTTAGAGATCAAGTTAGGATTTTCAAAAATAGTTGGAGGATTTGGATCAGGATTTGACCTAGTGTAACGAGTTTTCTTCTTTGGAGCCAACTTCTAAATGTGTTTTTGGTATTTTTTGGGAATGTGTAAAGATCACAGCCTTGAAGGAAGCTCTTTTGAAATATAGGAGGCTTTGGGCTTTCCTTTGAATATATTAAAACAGGGAAACTAATCAAATTTTCGGGACAGCTGTTTAAAGCCTAGAACTAGACTGGAGATTGACTGAAGCAGCATTTATTTACTCCTGTAAATGCACAACAAAAGCGGTTTCAAAGGCTGCTTGGCTAACTTCAGGCTCCATCTGTAGCTCTAGAAAATAGACAGCAGTTACAAACAGTCATTGAGGTCCCTAGTGGAGTCGCCAATGATGTTATCACTCAGGTTGTTCCCCAGGAAAGCTCTAAGGGGGGAATACGGCTGAGGTAACCACTAACCAGTCTTTTAGCTGCAGATTCTAGCCAATCTGCAACCAGAGAGGGCTCTCTCTTTGTAATTTAGCTTTGTTTTGAAGTTTTTTAGGATAGTTATGATGCACAGGGTTTGGTTTTAAGTTTGTTGGATGGTGATCTTAAACAGAGCTGGGATGCAAGTCCGAAACAGTTTATACCATTGGGAAAATGGGGTCAATGAGGACGAACTGCTGAGAGTGTTTTCTTTGATAAAGGGCAATACTACAGAGCAAGATAATCGATCTTGGAACAATTTTAAAATCTGGAAATTGGTGGAGTGTAAGCTAGTGGATGAAGGGTAGTTAAGAATCCTTCATCATGTTGGCAGAGGGAAAGTGCGTGAATATTATTAAGGAGCAGTAAAGAATTCCTAGGCAATATTCAAAGTGAAAAAATCAGTAGAAACATGAGTAGCTAAGAATTCTTGTTTATGCCAACTCTGAAGAAAACATAATTAACAACAGAGATTGAACACAGAGTGTATTTAAAAAAATTTTGGGCTATTCTTTTTCTCTATTATTAATATTATGAAACATATATGAATTTTTCAAACACAGAAGACACAAAACGTAGTTTAGAACAACTTATTGATAAATAGAAAGACACAGGAATTCTGTAGCAGGTCCCAGAACATCAAATCCACATTCAGATAGTCCAACAGTAGTGAACTTCAACAACCTTTGTATAAAAAGTCTCAGAGTTACAGCGCAGTCCAAAGAGAAAATCACCAACCCTGAATACATCTCATGGGGAGGTATTTATACAAAAAGGAGATACAAAATATCGTGTAGATAAGATATCAAGCAATAACTTCCTTCACCTACTCTACAGAAGAAGTAAATGAGAGAAATAAATGCAGTAGTAAATGTTGGTGTGCTGGCTATTTAGTTTGTCAGATATATTTGACTTTTTGGACTGAGAGAGTCAGCTCGTAGCTATGTCTTTGTTCTGCGTTCCTGTGTTGTTGTCTTGGCCTTTTATTTGTGTGTGGTCTTGCATTAATGAGCTGCAGTCCCAACCTGATTTCCTCTTTTTGCTGTTTTCATTCTTTGACAGGTGGCCCGTGCATTTGAATTTGCTGATATGTAGCTGATCAAAAAGAAAAAGAACCAAAATTACCTTGGTAAAACCTCCAGCATCCCCTGCCACCATTGGTATGTTGGCAACTGATGTCTTTGTATTTTTATTAGTCTCTCATCAGCTTAAGTATACCTGTAGAAGTTAAGCTGGATTTCAAAAAGATGATTTATCTCATGTTCAATGTAGAATTTTTTTTCTAATTTGTCATATAGAATCTCTCCAAAGGGAGGAACTGTGTCTTCTGAAATGCTTGATGATGTTGTAATTTGATTGGAAACATAGGTATTTACCCTGTTAGCATACTGTTCATGTGTTAGCAGTCTCCCATTGCTGGTCAATAAAGTGGGTAGACCCCTTTGCTACAAGGCTATAAACTTTTATGTAAAGGCATTTATTTCTGCCTGCATTTCCTGACATTTTCTTTCCAGATTTTGAACAAAATTCCTCAGGGTCAGCACCTTTTTCACTATCAAAATGGTGTTTGTTCTGTTCTTGATATCTAGAGCTGCTAGTTGTTCTTTGGTATGAGTATTCAAAAATTGAATGAGTCTATTGGCCTGCTCAGGCATGTTTCCCAATGATGCCCTGGCGCTTTGAATCTCTACTCGAGCTATTTCTATCAATTCTATTTGCTCATGTATTGTCTAAATTGATTGCCATTGGTCAGTGATAGACTGGCCAATTTTGGTCTACAAAATTGTTTTAATGTCTGCTAGAGGTTTATGAAGAGTGAGATTTTTTTCCAAGGATTTCACCTTATTTTCCAAGGCCTCTATCTCTTTGGTTTTCTCTGCCACTATTATCTTGGATTTGTCATAGCTTACCTCTAGCTTGGTCAACTTTTCTTTGGCCTCTTTTAGCTCTGACATTTGGATTTCTAGCTCTTTTATTGCTCTCATCATTTCTTCCATGCTCAAGCTTGAGTCTGGTGTTGTTATTGCTGCTACTTCTGAAACATCTTTGGTTGATGTACCTGTTGTTGATGCTGGGATGACAGGAGGGATTGCTGCTGCAACTGTGGGAGGGGCAACGGTGACTGTCGGAGCTGTTTCAGGTGGTTGGTAGGTTGACTCTTCCTCCTTGGCTTGCAATGCTTTCTCCAATTCTTGCTCCATTGCAATTAGCCTTTGATTCATCCTCATAAGCAAATCCATCGTATCATCTTCTGCCTTTTCTTGTGCAAGTTCTGTAGTTTTTGGGTGCATGGTTGCAGACAGTTTTAATTGCTTTCTAAGTGCAGCAATATCTTCTTCCTTTTTCTTTATAAGGGCTTTGCTGCCCTTGGCATCCTTAGGATCATGCCCTAGCTCAATAATAATTTCCTCTAGGGTCTTTATTCTGTTGTCTTTAGCCAGGGAAGATATTTTTTCCAATTCCAATTGGGCAGATGTATTGCTTAATGACTCCTTCAATTGGTGGGCCAGCATTGCCTTGTTTGCCAATGCAGCATAGACCATTTCACCTGTTTTCTTGTGTAGCTCAATTTGGTCCATTGGGTCTATGTCTTTGGCGAGGACTTCTAGATTTGTTTTTATGTAGTCCATAGTTGTCTCTGGTTGCTGAACTTTAGGCTTGAAATGACTTAAGATCATTTTTTCCTCCTTAATGTCATAAGCTGCCATTAGTTTTTGCTGTTTGGAGGGTGTTGTTTTGAGAAGTTGATCATAAAGCTGTATTCTCAATAATTCATTTTGGGCTTTAATTTCCATGAATGTTCCTGTTAGATTTGCTGAACAAAAAATCAAAAATGGATTCAAAATGCTCTCAAAGGCTGCAAAAATGCTTATAATCATGCCAAAGGATTCATTGATGTTGTTCAAGTTCTCAAATCATGGCTAAAGTCTTCCACGGATCGAAAAAATTGCAAGGGGAAAGCCCTTTGGAGGGCAGAAATACACTATCGGGAGGTAAAAAACACTCCAAGATAGTCAAAAATCAAAAGCGCAGGCATAAGGGACCGAATTAAGCTCAGCCGTTGGATCTGGCCGATCAACGGTCCAAATCGCGTCGGCATATCGCAAGTCGGGGAGGTAGAGGCAAAGACATGATGCATCGCCGATGAGCGATCGCCAATATCGCTATCAGCGTATCGCAATGGAGGACTTACTAAAGGGGCTTTATTATTCACCAACGAGCGATCGTCGATATCGCATTGGCGAGTTGCATTGGAGCATGGCCTTTTGCAAATATGAGCGTTCGCCAATGGGCCGGACCCGACAGCCATACAGCACTCCATTGCATAATATTTCAAATCCGCGCCCATCGATTTTTCATTGTTTTTATGTATTTTCTTTGTATAGAGAAAATACAAAGGAGGCCTTTTCAATGGTTATGTTTGCGATGCGATAAGCCGGACCTGATGGGACTAAATGATTTTTATTAAAATTTCAAGACCGCACTGGGCCATTTTCATTGGTTTTGGGCACATTTTCTTTGTTAAAAGAAATATAAGGAAATACAAAGGGAAGCCTGGGCATGTGCCGATTGCGATGAGTTTCGGATCCGAAAGGGTTCGGAAGTAAAATATATATATTGTTGAAGTCCACCAAAGCCATTTTTCATGGTTTTGCGGCATTTTTTCCTGTATTTGCAAATATTAAAAATCAAAGGATGGGCCTGTTTTAATATGAATTGCGACCCAAAAGGCAGACCCGATAGATGAATGAACCATGCCCGAACCTTGTAAAGTCAAAATTGAAGCAATGATGGTGGGAATGAACAGTTTGGGCAGCATTTCACTGTTTTAAAACAGCACAGTCATAATGGAGCCATTTTTAATGGTCAGCTGCTGCAATTAATCTACAATATGGCCGAGGAGGAAGCAGGACATCGCTTATCTGAGTAGAGCATTCAATGGGTATGGCTCCTTTGGTAATGCACACCACCTGCTCCAAGGAGGATTGTAGAGCAGTCAGAGAGGTCAAATCCATTTACAGCACAGCCAGATTCGTATCAGCAGCCCCATTTCTGAACGTAAATGTGGTTGGTGGCCATTTATGGGCTCCTCCACACATGGGTAGCAGAGATATTTTGTAATGTAACACCATATATACCCGGAAAAGAGATGTAATGGATTGATGAGTGTTTGATGAATGAGAGATTATTGTAGCCTTTTAACTTCTGGAGACTGTTAATACTATGAGACCTGCAGCTTCTGGTCTTGATTTCCATTAATACAAGCTTCTTTTGCTATCACCTGCTCACTTTTCACTTCTTCTATGTTCTATGCTCTGCCTGCTTTGCATTCTGTAATGTGCTGTGAATATTTGGCATCTGAGGGGCTGTCATCCCACCTCTATGTTAAAATTTAGTAGTTCATTGAAAATTGTTTGCAAGTTGTTGTTGTTCAAATAGCAGAGAGCTGTCATCCTCACTGTCTGTTGAATAATAGTCGTGCAGATCCTCTAACTGATTGTAGCTGGCCATCATAGAGCTCTGTGCATTTGCTGGTGCAATCAGTCTTCTCCATCATCACTTTTAGCTTAAACCGTGAGTAGTTGGTGGTTGAAAGCCTTGTAGTTTGGGGATGTTCACCCATGTCCGGGGCAAATCATAATAGGAGTGGTTATTTGGCTTAAAAGTGTTGCACATCTTCCATTTATCCATCATCTTATCCAACATAATTGTTGAATTTTTTAATGTTCCTGAGCATCACTGATTTACAACCTAGGTGAGTTTCTTGGGGTGATAACATTAATTGGCACCGTTGCCGGGGAGAGGAGAATTGAAGCTCAACTTCCGTGGGAGAACGACACAACTTCAAACTTTGATGACAGACAAAGTTTTGAACACAGATTTTGGTTGTAATCATTTGTCTGGTGACTCCACTGGAGGAAGGCCATCCTTTGGCAACTCCACATTTAAGTTCTGGCACAGTTTGTGAGGCATACTAGAAGAAATCCGCAGAAGTCTCCAACTTTTCCAGTGCCTGACCTTGAAAAGATTGTTAACCCGAAGAAAACATCACAGAAAGGAGCATCAGGATCAGGTAAGCCCAAGAAATCTTATTTGTCTCTGCATGAGGAGTTTTTAGTTGAAGATACACAATTTGAAGACTTAGAGCCTAGTACCGTTAAGGAAGAAATATCTGCAGAGATTCATAAAGCTCCTTCTCCATTTAGTTCCCCTTTGAATCTGAGTCCGAAGAAAGTTTCCCATACTGTCCAAAACATCCCAATATCTTTCCCATCCATTACATTATCTCCTACTGCTCCATCTGTTAGTATTCTTTCGCATATTCCAAACATGGCAGGACAGCAAGCACCTACTAGGATTGAAAGGATTGTTGTTGCTAGATATGGACCTTTGATATTGCCTACACCTTTAAATGCCATGCCTACAGGAGAATATCAAAAATATATGCCCAAATTTACTGGAACAGAGGGAGTGACAACAGAAGAACATCTTGAAGCTTTTTACAATTATGCTGATAATTTAGACATAAGTGAGAATGATGTATGGATGAGAGTTTTTGTCCAGAGTCTTGATGGAGAAGATAGGAAGTGGTTTAGAGAATTACCCCAGAGATCTATAACAGATATAGAACAATTAGATGAGGCATTTTTGAAGCAATGGGGAGATAAGAAGGACTTGCTGTATTATCATACAGAGTTTGGAAACTTGAAAAGAGAAAAGGGTGACTCTTTACCTGACTTTAATAAAAGATTTAATAGAATGTATAGTAAAATACCATCTGAGGTAAAGCCCACCCCTACTGCTGCCAAACTCACATATGCCAATGCTTTTGATTCTGAATTTTGCTTATTGTTGAGAGAAAGACGATGTGCTACGCTGGGTGATATGCAAGAGGTAGCCTTGGAGGTGGAATCAAATATTATGGCAGCAAAAAAGTTAAAGAGTCAAGGTGACAGAAGAAGGACGAGAGGTGAGGCTTCTTCTTCCACTGCATCAACTTCCGAGCCTAAGTTAGACAAAATGACCAAAATGATAGAGTCATTGGCTGCTGAAATTTCTAAATTAAAGGTTGATCAGACTTCAGGCAAAACAAGGTAGCAAAACACATTTGTCCCAAGAAATCCAAACCCATTCAGAAAAGCAAATGAGCAGCTACAAATTATGCAAAGGGGTGAAGAAGCAAGAGAAGATCATAAAGTAAAAGCTCCCTTTCAGAATGCAGTCATGGAGGGGGAACAATCTGAAGAAGATGAGGATGAAATTCACTGCTTGGAGGATAAAGGTAGTGCTGCATTTTTAACATTGGCCGAATATGAAGAGTCATTGCTGCAAGAGCAAAACAGCCAGAGGTGGGACAGTGGTGCTGTTCTGCAGTCTGGTGAGCAGCAGCAAAGATATAATCTAAGATCTAATGCAATGAATGTCAAAGAAAATGTTTCACAAGAAGCAGCTACTCAAACAGTGCCACAGAATAGCAGGCAAAGAAGACCAGCAACTGATCTTGTCACCCTCAAGGCCCTTGCTCAAGAGGTAAAATCTACTGATAAATCATTCTCGTCTTTTAGTTTTGAGTCAGAAGTTCAAAAGCTGAAAATAGTTGTCCCTCTGGCTGAGTTGGTGAAGAGTGAGTTGTTTAGGAAGCCCATTCTTGAAGCCCTTGAGCTAGAGCCTAACCAGTCCTCCATTGACTCTGTCAATTTGCAAGACGATACGCCTGCTATTGTGCTTAGCCCTATGATTGAACCTGCAGATGCTACTTCTCCATCTTTCTATGTTTCATTAACTATCCATGATAAAATCCTCCACAATTGCCTGCTAGACATAGGGGCCAGTCATAATTTAATGCTTAAAACTGTCATGGAAGAGCTAGGCCTTGATATCACCAGACCATATCATGATTTATTCTCGTTTGATTCAAGGAAGGTAAAATGATTTGGATTAATTAAGGATCTGGCCATTACCCTAACCCAGCTACCCATGAAAAGTATGATGATGGATATAGTGGTGGCCGATGTTCCTCCTAAGTTTGGTATGCTGTTATCTAGAGGGTGGATTAAGAGACTGGGTGGGACATTGCAGAATGATCTATCTTATGCAACTGTTCCAGTGTTTGGAGGAGAAAGCAGGAGGTTATATAGAGAAGCACAACTAGCATATGTTATTAGTGATGAGAAGAATCCTACAAACCATCCCATATATGCAGTGGACACTGATTTTGGAGCTTGCATCCTCCAAATAGAAGAATCTCAGAAGGCTGCATTGCATATCCGAAAACCAACAGCTCAGGCTGAACATGATACGGGTGGTCAGATTTGGGAAATGTTTTTTGATGGAGTATGTACTAAGGAGACTGCAGGAGCAGGGGTGGTGCTAGTGTCTCCACAACAAGAAACAGTTCAGTTATCTCTAAAGCTGATTTTTCAGGTGACAAACAACATAGCAGAATATGAAGCACTACTGTTGGGCCTTCATGAAGCCAAAGATAGAGGAATACAAAATCTGAAGGTATTTGGAGATGCTGATCTGATAATTCAGCAAGTAAACAGAACGTTCCAAGCAAAGCATCCAAGGCTCAAATCTTATAGAGATGAGGTATGGAGAGTCAAAGAGTTCTTTGATTTTTTCTGCATTTCATATATTCCTAGAGCCCAAAATCAGCTTGCTGATTCCCTTGTTGTCTCTGCTAGTTTGTTCATCCCTCCATCGCCTCCCAAACTAGTTTATGAGGTACAAATGAAATATAGACCCTATGTGCCTGATAATGTCCACCATTGGAAGGTTTTTGATGATGATGATGAGTTAAATAGGTTCCTTCAAGTCATTGATGAGTTCTCTGAAATGCATATTGACCAAAATAATGATGCTTTGCTAGAGGATCCAAAGGCCCAACTTAGAAATAAAATTGGCAAGAATAGCATAGTCGAGCTTCCTAGTAACCATATTCCTAAGGGTCTAATTCCTCTTGAGAGATTTTTTGACCACAATGATGTGCCTTACAAAGCTGCCCAAAAAGAAGATCAGTCTCAAGTTTGCAAGCATGATATAGGAGGTCTAGATCAGCCCAAATTCATAAATCTATCCACTAATCTATCTGCTGATCAGAGTGCTGAATATTGCAAATTAATGAGGCAATTTGATGATGTGTTCACTTGAGGCTACAGTGATCTGAAAACATATGACAGGAGTATAATACAGCATAAAATTCCACTTGAAAATGGCACTACTCCTTTCAAACAGAAGCTGAGGCCAATGAACCCTATGCTCCTTCCTCTGGTTGAGAAAGAAATTAAAAAGTTGTTGGCTGCTAAAATTATAGTGCCTCTTAGATATTATAAATGGGTGGCCAATCTGGTTGTTGTGAGGAAGAAGAATGGAGAAATCAGACTGTGCGTTGATTTCAGGAATCTAAATAAATGCTCCAAAAAAGATAATTATCC
Organism: Pinus tabuliformis; assembly: GCA_031772625.1. Lineage (NCBI taxonomy): Eukaryota > Viridiplantae > Streptophyta > Pinopsida > Pinales > Pinaceae > Pinus > Pinus tabuliformis. Next base: position 1,077,527,675 of record CM062816.1, read on the forward strand.
CTTGCCCAAAATGGAGCATTTGTTGCAGCAAGTCTCAGGTGCCAAAGTGATGTCTTTCATAGATGGGTTTTCAGGCTTCAATCAAATCGCTGTGCATTCAGATGATCAAGAAAAGACAACATTTACCACTCCTTGGAGCACGTTCATGTATGCAAAAATGCCATTTGGGCTAATGAATGCTGGAGCCACCTTTCAGCGCGCTATGGATATTGCTTTTGTGGGTGAAAAGGATAAATTCGTGTTGATATATCTTGATGACATAACTGTTTATTCTGGCAGCCATCATGATCATCTACAGCATTTAAAAAGGGTGTTTTTAAAATGCAGGAAATTTGGAATTTCACTCAATCCCAAAAAGTCCCAATTTGCTTTGGAAGAAGGGAAACTGTTGGGGCATGTAGTGTCTGCTGCAGGTGTTCAGATTGACCCAGAAAGAGTCAAAGCAATTCAGTCCTTGACTCTTCCAAGATCAAAGAAAGATATACAGTCTTTTCTTGGCAAAATCAACTTTGTAAGGAGGTTCATTCCTAATTTTGCAGAGCTAGTCAAGCACATAACCTCCATGTTGAAAAAGGGAGCAGAGGTGAAGTGGACTGATGCGGCTAGAAGATCTTTTGAGTCCATTAAGATGGCTATTGTGGAAGATCCCACTTTAATAAGCCCTGATTATAGCAAGGAGTTTCATCTATTTTCATTTGCCTCCAAGGATACCATTGCAGTTGTCCTGTTGCAGCAAGATGAAGTAGGTCAAGAGCATCCAGTTGCTTTTTTTAGCAAGAATCTGAAGGATGCTGAACTAAGTTATGATATTATTGAAAAGCAGGCTTATGCTCTTATCAAATCTTTGAAGGCTTTCAGAGTTTACATCTTGCATTCCAAAATAGTTGCATACGTGCCTTCTGCTACAATAAAGGATGTTTTAATACAACCTGATGCTAATGGAAAAAGAGCGAAATGGATTGAAAAAATGATAGAATTCAACATAGAGTTGAATCCCACCAAGTTGGTAAGAGGTCAGGGGCTTGCTAAACTGTTGGCTGAAGAAAATTGCAGGTCTTTGGATATTGACTTCTTGTTCAATGTAGTAGAAAATGGTCTAATGGAAGAGCATGAAACAACTGAAACACAGAAAGGACAGTCAGTGGCCGAGAACCTAGCTTCATGTAGCTGGTATGCAGCAATAATTAATTTCCTGCTAAAACTAGAGGTTCCTTCAGAATTTTCTCAGAGGCAGGCAAGAGCATTAAAGCTCAAGGCAATAAAATATTGCGTCAATAGTGGCCTGCTTTATTGGAGGGATCCATCTGGAGTGCTTTTAAGATGCCTAGACAAAGAACAGTCAATAGAAGTTATGTAGTAGTTCCATGATAGCATGTGTGGAGGACATCATTATTGGAGAACTACAGCTCAAAAGATTCTCAGAGCCGGGTACTATTGGCCATCTTTATTTTCGGATGTATTTGCTTTTGTGAGATCTTGTGACAAGTGCCAGAGGTTTGAAGGTAAACAACAGTTGAAATCCCTACCCCTAAGGCCAATAATTGCGAAAGGACCTTTTCAGCAGTGGGGCTTGGATTTCATTGGTGAAATCAACCCACATTCCAGTGGCCAGCACATGTGGATATTAGTTGCCACTGATTACTTTACAAAATGGATTGAAGCAATCCCAACAAGGAAGGTTGATCATAATGTGGTAATGAAATTTTTATCAGAAAACATTTTTAGCAGATTTGGTTGCCCACATAAGCTTATAACAGATAATGCAGCAGCCTTCAAGGCAAAAGAGTTGGTGGAAATGTGTGATTCAATGGGAATTAAACTTGCTCATTCCACCTCCTATTACCCCAAAGGGAATGGTCTAGCAGAATCCTCTAATAAAAGTCTGATCAGGATTATTAAGAAGCTGTTAGAGGATAATAAGAAGAATTGGGATGCCAAGCTGAAGTATGCACTTTGGGCGGACAGAGTGACCATTAAGAGATCAATAGGTTGCTCTCCTTTCAAGCTGGTATATGGTACTGATGTTGTTTTTCCCATTCAACTTACCCTCCCTATGGCAAAACTGCTCCAAACAGCACAGAATGAAGAAGAAGATATGGCCAACAGAATCACTGATTTAACAGAATTATATCAGACCAGAGAACAGCTGATTGAAAAAGCTACAACACAACAACAAAAGGTCAAGGAAGCCTTTGACAAGAAGACAAAAAGAAACAATTTCCAAGTTGGGGATTTGGTCATGAAATGGGATGCTTTTAAAGAAAAGAAAGGTAATCATGGGAAGTTTGATGCTCTCTGGACAGGACCTTTCATTATTTCACAGATTCAAGGGAACAATACCTTCATACTGAAAAGTATGGGAGGAGAACCAGTCTTTGATGGCCCAGTTAATGGGCGGTTTCTGAAGAACTATGTCATTTAAGGTCTTTTGGCCTTAAAAGCTGTAAATATTCTGCTTTTATCAGTTTTTAGTGTAGCTGTAATAGACTCCATGCCCAATGGAACACTAGGAATTTTGGCTAATTTGTTTGCTGTTGGAAAGGAATTGATCTACAGGTTCTTGAGACCTCACAGGGAGGATCGCATCCCCAGAAGGAGCCAGTGTTAGCTTTGCTGAACAAAAAATCAAAAATGGATTCAAAATGCTCTCAAAGGCTGCAAAAATGCTTATAATCATGCCAAAGGATTCATTGATGCTATTCAACTTCTCAAATCATGGCTAAAGTCTTCCACTGATCGAAAAAATTGCAAGGGGAAAGCCCTTTGGAGGCCAGAAATACACTATCGAGAGGTAAAAAATACTCCAAGACAGTCAAAAATCAAAAGCGCAGGCATAAGGGACCGAATTAAGCTCAGCCGTTGGATCTGGCCGATCAATGGTCCAAACCGCGTCAGCATATCGCAAGTCGGGGAGGCAGAGGCAAAGACATGATGCATCGCCGATATCGCTATCGGCGTATCACAATGGAGGACTTACTAAAGGGGATTTATTATTCACCAATGAGCGATCGCCGATATCGCATCGGCGAGTTGCATTGGAGCATGGCCTTTTGCAAATATGAGCGTTCGCCGATGGGCCGGACCCGACAGCCATACAACACTCCATTGCATAATATTTCAAATCCACGCCCGTCGATTTTTCATTGTTTTTATGTATTTTCTTTGTATAAAGAAAATACAAAGGAGGCCTTTTCAATGGTTATGTTTGTGATGCGATAAGCCGGACCTGATGGGACTAAATGATTTTTATTAAAATTTCAAGTCCGCGCTGGGCCATTTTCATTGGTTTTGGGCACATTTTCTTTGTTAAATGAAATATAAGGAAATACAAAGGGAAGCCTGGGCATGTGCCGATTGCGATGAGTTTCGGATCCGAAATGGTTCGGAAGTAAAATATATATATTGTTCAAGTCCACCAAAGCCATTTTTCATGGTTTTGCGGCAGTTTTGCCTGTATTTGCAAATATTAAAAATCAAAGGATGGGCCTGTTTTAATATGAATTGCGACCCAAAAGGCGGACCCGATAGATGAATGAACCATGCCCGAACCTTGTAAAGTCAAAATTGAAGCAATGATGGCGGGAATGAACAGTTTGGGCAGCATTTCACTGTTTTAAAACAGCACAGTCATAATGGAGCCATTTTTAATGGTCAGCGGCTGCAATTAATCTACAGTATGGTCGAGGAGGAAGCAGGACACCGCTTATCTGAGTAGAGCATTCAATGGGTATGTCTCCTTTGGTAATTCACGCCACCCGCTCCAAGGAGGATTGTAGAGCAGTCAGAGAGGTCAAATCCATTTACAGCATAGCCAGATTTGTATCAGCAGCTCCATTTCTGAACGTAAATGTGGTTGGTGGCCATTTATGGGCTCCTCCACGCATGGGTAGCAGAGATATTTTGTAATGTAACACCATATATACCCGGAAAAGAGATGTAATGGATTGATGAGTGTTTGATGAATGAGAGATTATTGTAGCCTTTTAACTTCTGGAGACTGTTAATACTATGAGACCTGCAGCTTCTGGTCTTGATTTCCATTAATACAAGCTTCTTTTGCTATCACCTGCTCGCTTTTCACTTCTTCTATGTTCTAGGCTCTGCCTGCTTTGCATTTTGTTAATGTGCTGTGAATATTTGGCATCTGAGGGGCTGTCATCCCACCTCTATGTTAAAATTTAGTAGTTCATTGAAAATTGTTTGCAGGTTGCTGTTGTTCAAATAGCAGAGAGCTGTCATCCTCACTGTCTATTGAATAATAGTCGTGCAGATCCTCTAACTGATTGCAGCTGGCCATCACAGAGCTCTGTGCATCTGCTGGTGCAATCAATCTTCTCCATCATCACTTTTAGCTTAAACCGTGAGTAGTTGGTGGTTGAAAGCCTTGTAGTTTGGGGATCTTCACCCATGTCCGGGGCAAATCATAATAGGAGTGGTTATCTAGCTTAAAAGTGTTGCACATCTTCCATTTATCCATCATCTTATCCAACATAATTGTTGAATTTTTTAATGTTCCTGAGCATCACTGATTTACAACCTAGGTGAGTTTCTTGGGGTGATAACAGTTCCTTTAATACCAGATGGTTGCTTACTTTGCTTCTTTGAGGAGGACACCTCCATCCCATGTTGCCTCTCCATTTCTTGCCTGTGAGAGCTGGTGGATGTTTACTAGCTGGTTTCCCTCTCTTTCCTTTGACTCCCTGTGATTTCTTCACTAATTTCCTCTTCAAGTAGAGGATCTACTCTTTGCCTTTTGGCCTTTGGCCTCTCTCTTGACCCACTTGCAGGTGTGGTTTCTTCTCTGTCCCGTTTCTTGCTTCTTTCCTCATTGAGAGGAGTCTGTAATGTTGGTACCTGTTGCGCCTCTGTCTGTAATGGAGGGGCTTGCCCTTGACTCTATTCCTTTGAGGTAGTTGGTTGGTCTGTCATTGTTTCTTGCTCTGTATCTACTACTTCCTTGCCTTTTGTTGTCCCTGCTGCTGGTGTAGTCCCTTCTTGGGCAGCTTGTGAAGCTACAACAGTTGATGTGCCTTCTCCGACTTGCTGTGGTTGTTTGAATGACACCTGCCCAAAAGAATCCAAGTCAATATTTTTTTCCAGATTTTTCATATTTTGCTCCATTCTCTCTTCCTCAGTGAACTATTCAACTAGTGTGCCTTCTACCCACTCATCTTGGTTGGAAAATTGTTCTATCTCTAGGATTTTGCAATGTTCATAAGCTGACAGCCTATATTTTATTTTTCTTGCATTGATAAAGACATTTGGGTCATAGGGTACCCACCAAAAGCTCCTTTTTAATCTGAGTTTTTCACCCAATATCTTATCAGCCTCTTGCCATCCTTCTTTTTTGTTCATGACATAGGGGCCTAGTTGGTCTCTGAATTTCAACTGAGCCTTTTTCTTGGTGCTATGGAAATGAGTCAAATCTGAATTGATAAATTGCCTATAATATTCCAAGGCAAACAGTCTCATTGGCACATATCTTGGCAGCCTATAGGGGCACAACTCACAACCATATATTCTGATGACAGTGTCATTCTGGTAGAAGTACCAGTCACCTATTTTGTATTTTTTTGAGAGCTGCAATATTTTATGCATATCATAAGACAATCTAGGAGGAGGAGTTCTCTTTAGGAGAGAAGAGATTGGATAAACAAACATGTCAATGAACTCACAGTAGGAGTGGGGAGAGCTGTGGACTTCATGAAAGACTGAGGTCCAAAAAATCACAGACCTCTTTTCTCCTTTAGAGTCCAATCTTTTGATGGGGAATTGGAAACAGTTTGGCTGATAATACAGGAACAGATGATAGATGTAGGATGAATACTTGAAGACTCCCTCCCTATCTAGATTCAATAGTTGGTCATGTATCTTGCTGGCAATGAATTTTTCATAATTGTATTTAACAGCAGGGGGCTGCCCTGGGGTCAATGCGGATAGTAAGACCAATATAGTTTCATCAATATGTTCACTTGTCTTGAAACCCAGAACATAAGATATCATATCAACCAGTAATTTACCGACTTCATTGAACCATACATAGTGAAAAGAAGGTGGATCTGTAGGCTGGCGATCTTCTCTCATAAATATTTGGGCAATTCGGGTTATCTCTGAGCTGGAGAGTTTAGGACCTTCATCAAGCAAGAATTTCATAGAAAGAGGGAACAAAAGCTGAGTTGGTTTGAAGTTTAGTAGTTGATTGATGGAGTGAGGAGTTATATGAAAGAGGATACTCCCAGATGGAGATTTGACTGCCCTTTGAGTTGGTTCATAGTTTTCACAACAGAGGTGAATTATCTTAGGGAATATATTGACAGAGGTGTTATCAAGAAAACTAGTGTCTATACTGAGCTGCTAGTCCCACTAAGGCTGGTAGCTACCTTAGAAACAAACACACTAAAAACTACTTTCGTTTTCCTTTATTAGAAATAGATAAGAGAAGAATAAGGAGACCAACCTCTGTCTTGCGCTTGGTTCCTTGCTCGATTCCTCTCTCTTCTAGTAGGTCTTTGCCACTCGCTTCCTTGTCTACCCAGCTTCAAGGAGTACCCGTAGAATCAAAGCAGCATAACACTATCCAAGAACACAGATAAGCAATTGTTTTGACCCAACATCATCCTCTCAGCAAGAAAGCCCTTCTTCACCTCATGAAAATCTTAGATCACCCAACATTATGATATTGCACCAAGAAACCAACAACACTTCCTTACAAGATACAAAATTCCAGCCTCTGGATCTCTGGGATGAGGGTTCCATATGTAGATGTCTGCAAGGGAAGTGAGTCAGCTTTTGAGATTTGATTAGTGTCTTCTCTCTGATAGTTCTTGATTCCACTTGGAGATTGATGATCTCTTACTAATCCTAGGTCGAATTCAGAGAGGCAAGTGTCACAGGAGAGGTTTCTGGAAGATTCCATGCTCCTCCACCTGGCGGATTGACCCTGCCATTTGTCCCTTCTCGCCCATCGCACCCCATAGAAGGGTTTTTTGACATGAATCGCACCTACTGTGTGTATTCAGGTGGGATGCAACACACTTTTCCTATGGAGTAGGTGAAATGGTCCAGTTTTGACCAGTTCTGAGTAGTTTTTCATGGCGAACTTCTGGGAGATGCTGTAATCAGTTGACCTTGTTCTTTTAGGGGTTGGAACAACACCTTTAAGGAATTAGGAGCCCTTGGTTTATGGACATTTATGCTTTGGGTTGCAATGCCCAAAAATGTTTATAACAGTTGCCCCCTAAAGCATGAGGTTGTTAATCTTTTGATGTCGGGTGAAATGCTTTATCATGAGGATCCGAAGTTTTTTCGAGTTGGAAGGTGACCTGTAATAAGATACAATACAATACATTATCTTCATATTATTATCAAGATCTAGCTGAGGCGGGCATTCCCATGCTCAGCTTTATAAATTCATTTTCATGTACATAGGACAAACAATCGTCTGAGTGTAGACTGATGATTCTGGTAGAGCCATCATCCCTTAGATTGGATGATTATCTATGCAGCAATGATGTACATTTGATGTCTTTATATTCCTGAATATATATCGCAGCCCAAATCGATGAAACTAGATCTGGGGTCTTCAATCTCGTTCGATCTTCACTCAAAGTACAAGTCGATCCATGTGAGAGATGTTCTGGAGTCGAACATGGAAAGACATTGCCTGATTACCAGCCAATGATGTAAGCTGTTAACAAGCGCAAGAGGAATCACCGATAATGATGATGACCCTCAAGGTACTGCAGTACAATTCACGTGGTGTGAATAATGGACTTGGCATCGAAAACCACGCAAAATCTTTCGGTCAAAGGCCATTAATGTAAACCTGTCGCCAGAAGTGAGAAACTTGCCATTGAGGCATGCAAGCTTCAAAGTACTGAAAGGGTTGTTCCTGGATCGACTTCTTGGATAATGAGCTAATGTCGACAAGAAGTGACCTATCATAGGAGGGCCTTAGTGAATCCCATACCAATGACACGGAACAAAGCAAATGATTTTAATGGAGGTGAAAATGATCCGGTGATATACGGTTCAGGGCGGCGGTCATGAAAGAATGGAGCAAAAATGTATTATAGTGGGTGAGACACGGGTGAATTCTCTGAGCGACTTCTCTTGAACATATCGGCGACACTAACATGATGGATTGGTAGCATTAACCCAAAATGTGGATGTTGTGATGGAACCATGGTGATGTGACCAGTGAATGGAACAACCCAACCCGACTTGGATGCGGAGTGAAAGTGTCATGTTCAAGAGCAACTTGCTACCAACAAAGTTTCTTCAAGTTTTCTTCCCAATATTCCCCCAGTCATTGCTGACCAGTACCTCTTTATTTTTGTCAAGCTTGAGGAGGATAACATATTCTTGTTCTATAATTTTCCCTTTGGGAAAACCCATCGCTATGTTTTAACGAGCCTAGGGATAGTGAAACTCGTTCTTGTCTGTTCTGGACAAGTTTGTCGCTATTAGGTTTTAACGAGTTTAACGACAAAGATAACTCGGTCCTTTTCAATTTTAGAGAGTCTGAAAAGGGACGTAAAGGAAACTCCAAAAATCCTTTTTCATCATCTAATCCCTTAAGTCCGAAAATGTATAAAACAATACAAAAGGGATGAATTTTTGGTAATTTTAACGAGCCGAACAAAACAAGCACTTGATCTTTTTGTGTAATAATCCCTCAGGTCCAAAAAGATTAAAATCTAAAGGACGGATAGCACTTTTGGTCACTTTAACAAGCTGGAGAGGCCAATGGCTCGACAATATTTTCATATTTTACGAGTCAGTTGAAAAGAGCTTAAAGGAGACTTGTTTTTTGAGGAACGAGTGATAGATTCGGGTAGCAACTGATTCCAGGTAAGGTTTGGAATTTTCCAATCATGGCAGTGTCACAAGGATGGCTAACAAGATCACTTTTCGCAGTTGTTCCTCAAAAGGGGTAAACAATCAAGTGGAGGTGATGATGAGAACACGACCAAGGCTTCAAAGGCTGAAGTAATACATTCACGATGGTTATTTACCAGAAATTGGTTCATTTTTTAATGAGCTTAAACGCTGGGGGAAACACTTGCTCATTGCTTATGTTTATTTTTTAACGAGCTTGAATACCACGTTAAAACTGCTCGATTAATCCAGTCGCATGATAAGGATGTCTCATATATAAAATCAACATTATTTCAAAGCTTTTCCTCGCATCCTTTCTTTATGCAAGTTAGGAAACGACCAATCCTATGAGTTTAAAGGGTTAGAGGGCCTATAAATTTAAAAAATAAATGGGTCGCTCTTCGCTTGCATGCCAAAAGGTTTTCATGCCCCCAAGTATAGTGAAATAGAGTTTCAAGGTTACCCCTCAATTTGCAGACAAAACATTTGTTTTATCGGGAAAGGCCTACCCTTTTCAGGTTACCAAAGATTGTTCTATTTGTACCACAAACAAAACACTTCTTCGGCGATGTTTACAAAAATAGACAAAAGTGAGTGGTGCAGACGCCTCCACTCACATAACTTTGACGAGCGAATCTTATTCTAGCCTAATCCCCTTTTCCTAAACGGACGGGTGTGTCAGACTAGTCATATATCCTTCACGGAAACCTACCCTATACCTAAAGTTTTCCTGCCGAAGCAGACCAGGGTGCATGCCCCCAGGGTTTCAGTCATGCCCTCCGAATCACTCGCGCTCATCGGGAGGACGGACTGGGGATTGATGAGACATTCCTTGTGTGAAAAGACCATTCAGGGTTGGTATATGACTATTTGTTATGTGTGAACTGGGGAATGAAAGCTGATCTACGAGCTTGACCATTCTTCCTTCGTGCGGAAAACACATTACTCTAAAGAGTGAGGAGACAATGGCTCCCATGCAATAAATATAGTCTCGTCCAAGGAGTAGATTATAATCCAGGGGTCCTTGGACTACCATTACGTTCATGTGAACAGTTTTCCTTCTCAATGTTATCGGCACATTGGGAAGTATCCCTAATGGTCGACTAGTTCCTTTGTCAAAGCCTGTTAGATTTCTCATTTCCGAAAAACGCGATGGCGAACCAAGTGCTTTCCAAGCAGTTGACGAAAGGATACTAACAGAAGCCCCTTCATCTATGATGGTATTGGACATGACCATTCTATATATTTGAGCAATGGTTTGGAACGGTACACTAGCCGGTAAATGGGGTCTGCCTAGTAGATTCCAGTCAAAGGAAACCACCAGGTTGCTTGGAGGTGGGACCGAATAGACGGCCGGTTACGACTCTGACGAACTTCCTTCCTGTGGTAAAGGAATGGGTAGACTTCCCCCATGTTCATCAGAGTCTGTGCTTACGAAGAGAATTTGAACGGTGTCGTTCTTGTTCTCTTCGGTGACTGTTTCATCTGAAGATGGACCTTCTAAAGTCAAGACCGGGTCAACTGCCGCCTCGACCTTTTGACTTTTGTCTGGTATGGATTCAGATGGTTTATCTTCAATGATAGACGCTTCGGCCTACCACAAGGGCGTGTCAGCCGGATTTTCAACTAGTGACGGACTCGGCAAGAGTTTCTTGTATCCAGGAGGAAGTTGTAATAGTGAAACCGGACGGTCGTCCAAAACTCTTTTAGCTTCGTCTAAGAAGGGACAATGGTGGACGGCGTGATCGCCTTCACATAATTTACAAGGAAATTTATATTTTCCTTTTTGTCCAAGGGATTCACTTTCACTAGTTGACGGTGTATGCTCAACATGATCGTAAGAGGTTGATGACACCAGATTGTGCAAATGAGGAGACCAGTCCCTTAAAATCTGAGGGATGCAAGGACAATATTGATAATAGTGGTCTCCTTTGCAAATGACACATGGCGATTTAGGCCTAGTCAGTGTAGTGTGTGGATTTTCACTAGACGATGCTTGGTTGCCCCTTTTCGCCTTTGGCTCCTTCTTCTTCTCCTTCTTCTTCTCAGTTACTTGATTTTGGGCTTTACCAGTTTCATCAAGCGAAGAGGAAGGAGGAGAGGAAGAATTGGACAAAGTAGAGGGTTGGGGGATAACTCTAATATCGTTTAGTTGCTGACTTGATTGTTCAGGAATCACGGTGTTCTGAACGATAGAAGTTGAGAAGAGCCATACGGGCAAGCCGATTGCCAATCTTGGAAGAGACAATGTGGCCATATGGGGTGCACCAACATCTCCCCAAGAGGAGAAGGGACTAGGATTTCCTCCAAGGGGAACTCCTTGGTTGGTGGACTCCATTTTTCTCAACTTAAGATCAACGTAGGAAATGTGATGATTATTCCGTTTAAAATAAATTTTAGACGCTTTGACACAACTTGTTTTTTCAATTTTTAAGAGTCGAGAAAAAACAAAAGATGACTCTAGTCGCCTTCGATTTTTAATGAGCCTGAAGTGACAAGCACTCAAATGGACCTTTTCCATTAAGGAGTCTGAAAAGGAACGAAAGGGACTGCTCTAGAAATCTAGACAGAGGGATTACCAAACCAATCGCAAAACTATAGAATACTTTTTACGGTATGGCAGTCAATCTTCCCGAATGTTGTGTTCAGTGCATTGCGACCAATAGGGCGGTAAACACGGCTTCCTATGGATAAAGGATAAAGCCTATTGTGGTCTCCCAAAATATACTCGATGGTACGTGGGAGCACAAGTCCGTACTGGCACTTATTGTCTCAAAGTGGACGAATCACCCAACCAACAGTGAAAACAACAGTTGCCAGGCTTTACGACGCCGGAATATGTCTCTAGCCTAGACTTCTAGATGTTGTGCGTTAGGTTCCAAAGCGTTTTTAGACTCATTAAATTTATTTTATGGTTGATCTTGCTTAAGAAATTTTCCTTTCAGATTCACCACGTGATGTAGATGTACAATTCCTAAAATGCAATCTAAGATGATAAACAGTCGTTTAATCTTCTTTTTGTAATGAAAATCCTAGCTACTAAGGAAAGAGAGATGACGTTCTTTCAACAAAGAGAAGAGAGAACACACTATATGCACTGTCCTAAATCAAACCAAAAAACAGTATAAATGCAAATGCACATGCATGTATTTGTTTTCAGCCTTCTTAATGGGTGAATGATAAAAAGAAAGCTAAGCGCAAATTTGAATTATTTTCCAAAACGAAAATTACTAACAAGTTTCTTTTCAAAACAAAATGAGGACAATGATGACACTTTGTTATTTGGAATTGAAAACTTGCTTTCGACACTTGAAAAACTACTAACTCAAATAAAATACAAGAGTAACAGTGTAATCGACTATCAAGAACAACCAGATTCTCTTCTATGACTGAAAAAGACACTTGCGACACTTTCAAATCAAGAAACGACAGTAAAATTATGCTACTTCTTTGTAAAGGAGAACTGAAAATGACTCAAAAATACATAAAAGCATTTACAGTTCTTTGCACAATGGAGGTGGAATAACAGCAAGGAAAGGGGTTTCAAATAGAGGTGTACTGACTACAGGCAGCAAAGCTCCTGAACAGAGCTAAAAAGAGTGAACACAGAAACCAAAATTTAGGAATAAGGCCTTGTCTGATCAACTCTCCTGTAATACAGTGAAACTAAAATGCAACGCACCTACTACACTCAGGAAGTGCGATGCATTTGAAGTTCACAGAACAGACAGTGCATTGGACCAGGGATGAGACTTTGATTGGGTTCTGGGTCACAGTTTGCAGTTCAGTTCAGGGATTTAGGCCGACAAATGGTAATCAGTAAATCAATCATAGGGGTAGATCTAAGGAGGTTACTAGAGCCACCACGAGGGCAATTAGAGAGCTTCTAAATCAATCATTTAATTCATAAACAAAACCCGGAGAGAGAATGAAGCAGCGTTGATCTACATTGCACTTGCATAGCAAATGCAGTTTGAAGACTAGCTGGCTTGACTTCAGGCTTCGTCTGTAAGTTTATAAAGTAAACAAATGTAGATGAACAAACAATCTATTCGCTCCCTAGCGGAGTCGCCATTTTGTTATCGGGAAAACTAGTGTCTATACAGAGCTGCTAGTCCCACTAAGGTTGGTAGCTACCTTAGAAACAAACACACTAAAAAATACTTTCGTTTTCCTTTATGAGAAATAGATAAGAGAAGAATAAGGAGACCAACCTATGTCTTGCACTTGGTTCCTTGCTCAATTACTCTCTCTTCTGGTAGGTCTTTGCCACTCGCTTCCTTGTCTACCCAGCTTCAAGGAGTACCCGTAGAATCAAAGCAGCATAACACTATCCAAGAACATAGATAACCAATTGTTCTAACCTAACATCATCCTCTCAGCAAGAAAGCCCTTCTTCACCTCATGAAAAGCTTAAATCACCCAACACTATGATATTGCACCAAGAAACCAACATCACTTCCTTACAAGATACAAAATTCCAGACTCTGGATCTCTAGGATGAGGGATCCATATATAGATGTCTACAAGGGAGGTGAGTCAGCTTTTGAGATTTTATTAGTGTCTTCTCTCTGATAGTTCTTGATTCCACTTGGAGACTGATGATCTCTTACTCATCCCTGGTCGAATTCAGAGAGGCAAGTGTCACAAGAGAGGTTTTCTTGAAGATTCCATGCTCCTCCACCTTGCGGATTGACCCTGCCTTTTGTCCCTTCTCGCCCATCGCACCCCATAGAAGGGTTTTTTGACATGCATTGCACCTAGTGTGTGTAATCAGGTGGGATGCAACGCACTTTGCCTATGGAGCAGGTGAAATGGTCCAGTTTTGACCAGTTCTGAGTAGTTTTTTATGGAGAACTTCTGGGAGATGCTGTAATCAGTTGACCTTGTTCTTTTAGGGGTTGGAACAACACCCTTAGGGACTTAGGAGCCCTTGGTTTATAGACATTTATGCTTGGGGATGCAGTGCCCAAAAATGTCTATAACAAGAGGGGAGGAAGTATATGGGCAGATTTGATTCCTATTACACTAAAATTTGTCACCATGACTATTTGCAGTTAGTATGGCTCCATCAACTGTCATACTATCCTCCTTGGCAAGTCTTATACCTCTTCTCTTCATGTCAAACTCCAAGAAAGAGAGAAAGTTCTTTAAAAATCTATATATCTCTGGGTACACAGTTTCTCTTAGCCTTACCTGCGTGTACGCACCTCAAGTTCACAATACCTGCGTACTTGTACGCTCTGTCTGTAAAGGGGTGGGTGCGTACTCCTGTAAAGGTCAAAAGGCGCAAGTTTCACTTCAAAAAAGTTACTTGTGGTCATTTCTAGAGCATTCTAGAAGCTTGTTTCACATGTATTGAGCGCCTCCAGATGGTTCATGTATCCCTATGAAAGAGGAACTTATCCCATCAAGAGGGGAGCTATCCCATTCAAAGAGGGGCTTATCCCATTGATGGTGGACCTGATTAACTTCCTCTAGAGCACTATAAATACAGGCATTGGGCCAGAAGGAGGAGAGGTTGAAAGCTGAACATTCCTAACGGTAGATGCTGCTGGAATTAGGACTCCCTCGTAAAGCTTGAGAGGAGAGATTCCCATCCTTTCCTAGCCTTATTTGAGAGTGGGTGAGCTGATCAAAGTAAAGGAAAACTCTTGTTGGACCCTAGGAGGGACCTGCACAACACCAAGGCTCAGGTTGTAATGGTTTCTTTTGTTTCCACTTAATACAAATGAACTCATTTTTCTCAACAGATTGTTATTCATGATTTGTTTCATATACTCCTTGGTCTGTATGATGGATATGTATTATTTTATGAGTTTATCAGGTGCTATTTAATCTTTTGGCTTGTTAGTGAATGCAGGTTTCGAAGAGAAGGAGGAGCTCATCCGGATCGGCGAGGCTGGACTACTACAAAGCGTTGGACTAAAGGTATGTTAAAATCACCTGATTACTTATATTCTATATGCATGTTTAGAGAAAGGTAGTGTTTATTTGTCTTGTTTGTCACTAGAAAGCCTTTGGTTATAGGGAGGTAGGTTTTGTCCGCAATATCGACTCTTTCCGCATGACAAAATGGCGACTCCACTGGGGAATCCATTGATGTGAATGATTTTTCCTTTGTGTGAAACTTTGATTTGAGAAAAGTCGTTTGTTTTCTGGTTTTTGGCTGTTTGACTGTGCATTTGGGTGGGATAGCTTAGGGTTAAATTAGATTTTAGTTTTTCTTGGTTTTGCTAGAAGTACGCAGCCTCTGCGTTGAGCACAGTGCGTACCTGTACGCACTGCAGCTTTGTACATAGAGCGTACCCGCACCTGTGCAAACAGGTTGCCTGCGTACCCCTGTCAAAAGCCTAGAAAATTTCAATTTTTTCTTTTTTTATCTTTCAGATTTAGTTTATAGCTTGTTTTTGCTGCCCAGATCCACTGGTTACCTGTCAGAAACTTTCCTTGGTTAATTCCATTGCCATTCCTGCTTTAAGCTTTCATCAATTGGGTGTTTTGAGGCTCTTTTTTGAGAAATTCTTAATTTGATTTCCTTTGGTCATTACTTTGAGGTTTGTCTCAGTATTTTCACAATTTTGCATCTTTTTGCTTTTGTTTTTGCAAAAAAATTTCCCCCTCATTCACCGGGGGGGGGGCTAAATTGTGTATGAGTGTTAATCACCTTTGAGTGTTTTTAGTTTTTGATCTTTGGAACTCTCACCCAATTTTCTCGACTTGCACTTGATTGGTTCTTAGATTACATTAGAATCATCTTGTGTTTGAGAATTCTCTTGCATAGATCACATTTTCATAATTAGAATTCTCATTTTCAGAATATTATTGTAAATGTGCATAGATTACATTTGCATACTTTTCAAGTGAATTGTGCATAGATTACAATTGCATAGTTTAGATTCTGAAAAATCAATTGTAGATTTAGATCAGTTTTCTTTGATTTGAATTTACAAAAAAATAAAAATAAAAAAAACTGTTTTGGAATTGATTTGCATTAGTTTTTCTTGATGAAATTAGTGCATTAGCGAACTTGTTGTATTTTCTCTTAGTGATCAATTTTTTGCATTGTTGGAAGTGAATGGAAACTCTCTCCTTACTTTAGTTAGGATTCATCGAATTGAAAGGATTACATTATCATATTCGATTGCATTCAGTTGAGTCGGGTCATAACACCATTGGTTTCGTATCCATTTAACCATTTGAGTAATAACAACCTTAATAATGCAGCGCTTAATTAAAATTCATCTAGTAATTCTTACATTTCTAGGGCTCTGATACACCAACATAGCTCAGGCTAGTGTCTTGGAGTAGGAGAGTAATTAACTCTCCAAGACAGTAAAACCAAACAAGTAGCTCATCTTGTGGTAGGATAAATCCAACTGTTTCATTTGTACTCTGGGAAAGCTCCTCTTAAAGGAGAAGCACGAGACCGTGTCCGAACCAGTGAGGGGATCAATCCTCCTTCATTTGGAAAGACGCCAGATACGCACGTACTACAAACGGTAAACCTCGGATTATTGTCGAGGAGCCTGGGGTCACTTGTCGGTAAACCTTGGATTATTGTCAAGGAGTCGGCAAGGGGATTGAGCTTGTTACTCTGCCCTTGCGTGTTGTCGGGTCGTAGACTGTTCCCCCAGGTATATTTATTGCTATTGGTGACCTTAGTGACCATTATCTTTAGGGTTCTACCCAAGGTGATGGTGGAGGGAAGATCCCACTGTACCTGGAGCAGACATCGGCTAGACTCACTTGGATTTTTTGGGGGGTTCACTTCACTCGAGACGGTTAAAGTGGAGGAACTTGGTCCAGTCTATTCATTAAGCAGGTTGTTGGGGTAACTGTTCCACCCGCCACTTCTGTACTGAATTCTGCAATGTTGGATTTCATCCCCAACTAGTGTTTTCGGTCCGGAAGGTTATTGTTTGTGTATGGTTTGACTCCTAGATTTGATAGCGCGTGTTAATTTGTTTGTTTTCACTTTTAGAGACCATAGGTGTGAATTGTGAATTTTAATTGTTAGGTGTGAATTGTGAATTGTTAATTTTAGTTTTAAATTGTTAATAAAATTCACTGAAGTTGAATATAATGGCAAATGTTCCGGAATTTACCAACCTAGGAACCCCTCCTAATGAGAATCCTAGTACTTTTCCTTACTTTGGAAATGTTGGTCCTCCTTATATGGCTACTTTGTCATTACTTAGATTTACAATAGGTTTACCGATATGATTATTTTCAACTTCATTGGCCCAAAATACTCCAATTGTTCCACCTCAACCGAATGCTTCACCTCAACAGAGTTCACCATCTCAACATCACCAACCTTCTGTTGACCCTTTACCTTCTTCGCCTAATTTTTCTTCCTACATTTCTTCCTCTTCGCTTGGTAAAAGCCTTGATGCTAGTAACTAGGTGTCTAAGAAGAAGAAGAAAGGGAAGAAGAAGAAGAAGAAGAAGAAGCAAGATAAGAAAGAAGTCAACCAACCAACCACGACTGTAAGTGTTAGTGGTGTTGAGGAAAACTCCAACATGCATCGTAAACCAAAATACCCTTGCAGGCTTTGTAAGGGTGACCACTTCCTCGTCAAATGTCCTGGTATTCCAAAGGTCTTAGAAGTATGGTCAGAAAAATCTCATCAACTTTCCATTGATCCATCAACCAGTGATAGTCAGGTTCCTGGGAAAAAGGGTAAAGTTAGGTTTCCTTGTAAGTTATGCAAAGGGAGTCATCAAACTCACATTTGCCCTCACATGGATGAAGCCTCAACATTGTTGGAAAACCTTACTATTTCACAGCAAGATTTCCAACTAGTTACCGTTAACTTTCTCCCAACCTACCATCAACTGACAGAGTGATTGATCTAAATTCAAGTACAGTCGATCACACTCTCCCATTGGAGAGTGAAACTCATGTCACTCAGGTTGATGATCAATTAGTTGATCAAGTGGTCGATTCAATTTCACATTCGGTCGATCCCACTTTCCCTTTAGAGAGTGAACTTCATACCGCTGAGATTCTTTTTCTTACATCAGATTCTTCTACGTCGGGGGGCATTTCACCTGTTTCTACAGAATCCCCTCCAAGTACTGAGGTCTTTTCATTTGATTGGAATAGACTGACAGAGCCTCGTCTTCCTTCCTCCATCCCTTTCCAAATCATTGTCAAGGCTGGTGGTAGGGACATACATCGTACTCAGGTAGATGAAGGTACTTCTGTTAGTATTTTATCCTCAACTGTTTGGAAAGCTTTGGGTTCCCCTCAGCTTTCGCCTATTACGCAGAATCTGAAAGCTTTTAACAGAACCATTAGTGAACCTTTAGGGATCCTTCCTAAGTTTTCTATTACCTTGGAAGGTAAAACTGTCTGTATTGATCTTATGGTAGTTCTAGGTCCCTTGGATTTCAATTTACTCCTTGGGCGAGACTATGTTTATGCAATGAAAGCTGTCGTATCGACACTCTTTCGCGTGATGTCTTTCCCTCAAAATGGCAGTATTGTGACTGTAGACCAGCTTTCGTTCCCTAGTCTTGTTTCAACTACCAACAATATGACAGCCTTAAATGTTCCTGATTCTCAAGTGGTATCTACCCTGCCACGGGTTAATTATGTGGCAACTGGTCCCATGTTTTCAGTTACCGATGTAAGTGAGCCTCTCATTGTTTGCTCATCTTCCTTTGATTTAGATCCGGTAATTGACATGGAAAACTCTATGGGATTTCTTGAACACGATGTTCTTATCCCTTTTGAGTCCCTTGACATGTGTTCCTTCCAAAGAACTATTCTTCCTTCTGATGAAGACCTCTTGGAAGCCATGATCAAGGTGTGTCCATTGACATGTCTTTCTTCCAGTTGGAAGCCATGATCAATGTTACGAGGATAGTTTTTTCCTGTATCAACCTCGTTAAAAAATGAAACAGGCTAGCATGAGGATAGTTCTTTTACTGAGTCAACCTCATTAAAAAATGAATCAGGTAGATTTTAGGATATGTAGGTAGATTGTAGAAAGTAGGATTTTTGAGGATAGTTCCTGTTACTGAGTCAACCTCGTTAAAAAAATGAATCAGGTATGAGGATAGTTCTTTTCTTGTGTCAACCTCCTTAAAAATGAAACAACTCCCTTTTCAAGTTAAATATTGAAAGTAAACCTTCATTCCATCCATCTGGTTGAATGCAATGAAGCCTGGGGGGCATGTACCTCGCTTTGCATCATTATACTGGGGTCATGTGAACTTTTTGAGCATAGTTCCTTGTCTTGTGTCAAGCTCATTAAAAAATGAATCAAGGATTTTAGAGCATAGTTCCTTGTCTTGTGTCAAGCTCGTTAAAAAATGAATCAAGGTTTTTAGAGTAGAGTTTTTGTTAGGTAGATTGTAGAGAGTAGTTATGAGCATAGTTCCTTATCTTGTGTCAAGCTCGTTTAAAAAATGAAACAAGGGTTTTGAGGATAGTTCTTTTCCTGTGTCAAACTCACTAAAAAATGAAACAAATCCCACAAGTCTTTCCAAGATCTTGAAAGTAAAGCTTCATTCCATCCACCTCATTGAATGCAATGAAGCTTGGGGGGCATGTACCTTGCTTTGCATCATTATGCTAAGGGCATGTGAATTTTTTGAGCATAGTTCCTTGTCTTGTGTCAAGCTCGTTAAAAAATGAATCAAGGATTTTCGAGCATAGTTTCTCGTCTTGTGTCAAGCTCGTTAAAAAATGAAACAAGGAGTCATGAGCATAGTTCCTTGTCTTGTGTCAAGCTCGTTAAAAAAAGAAACAAGGGTAGGTTATATAGGTAGATTGTAGAGAGTAGTTATGAGCATAGTTCCTTGTCTTGTGTCAAGCTCATTAAAAAATGAATCAAGGATTTCAGAGCATAGTTCCTTGTCTTGTGTCAAGCTCGTTAAAAAATGAATCAAGGTTTTTAGAGCATAGTTCCTTATATTGTGTCAAGCTCGTTTAAAAAATGAAACAAGGGTTTTGAGGATAGTTCTTTTCCTATGTCAACCTCACTAAAAAATGAAACAACTCCCACAAGTCTTTCCAAGATCTTGAAAGTAAAGCTTCATTCCATCCACCTCATTGAATGCAATGAAGCTTGGGGGGCATGTACCTCGTTTTGCGTCATTATGCTGGGGGCATGTGAACTTATAACAAGCATAGTTTTTCATTTCAAGCTTGTCTAAAGATGAAACCGAATCCGAGCATAGTTCTTTTCATGTGTCAAGCTCGTTAAAAAATGAAACAAATCCTCCTCTACTTGAGTCAAGACTTTGACTAGATCTCATAAATGTTAAGTTGTATATTTAGGTTAGTTATTTCAGTTTTTTAAGTTTTAGGTTGAGTCTTTCAAATGATCTCGTAACTGAACCTTCATTTCATCCAACTGGTTGAATGAAATGAAGCTGGGGGGCATGCGCTCTAGCAGTTATGCTTAGGGGGCATCAAGCACAGTTTTATCTCTATTTCAAGCTTGTGTAAAAATGAAACTATTTTGAAGCATAGTTTTTCTCTGTTTCAAGCTTTTGTAAAAGTGAAACCTATCTCGAGCCAATTTCAGTTATTTTCAAGACTCGTTAAACTCATGAAGATCCCAAGATTATTTTGCTATCTTTCATTCTCGTAAAACAAATGAAAATGTCAAGTTCTTTCCGTCTTTTCCTGCTCGTAAATTAAATTGAAAGTCGGCCATATGAGTACATTTTTTATCATTTTTTCGAACTCATTAAAACTTACGAAAAAATGAAAATCATGAGTACATTTTTATCATTTTTTCGAACTCGTTAAAACTTACGAAAAAGTGAAACATCAGAGTCATCTTTTAAGCCCTTTTCTGACTCCTAAAACATGAAAAGATTGCCGAGCGTTTCTTTTACACTCGTTAAAACGAAATTAAAAGACGGTCCCCTTATAGCCCTTTTTGCCGGATTTTTGTCGTTTCAAATTCGATACTGGAAATAAAACGACGTGTCCTTGATCGCTTTTTACTTTTCAGGTCAAAGACACTAATCATGAAAGTACTCCTTCGTCACAAGATCAAGCGGTTCTCTCAAGTATTATTTTATACTTTTTCGGGCTTGGGAGACACAAATTTACGAAAAAGTTCAACCCTAGAGTCTTCTTAAGTTTTTTGAGACTCTCTAAAATTGAAAAACGCCGAGTTTCTCCTATACTGGACTCGTTAAAATTTCACAGTAAAGGACATGTTCTATTACAAACAGGAACGAACCACTCCTTCTTAGGGTTCGAATCTAAACTAAGTTGGACTCATCCGAAGGATGAGCTTATAATCAAGCATATGTTATCCTCCTCAAGCTTGTAAAAAATAAAGAGGTACTTGCCAGAAATGGTGGGGGAAAAGAGAGGAAAATGAGCCTACTTGTTATCCTTTGTCTCAGAAGAAGCCTTATCACCACTCTTGAACACGACACTTTTCATTCACCTGGGTTGGGAAATCCTTTTCCTAACAGTTGATCAAACCACATTGAAAATCTTCAACCAGTTCCGGGTATTAACTTTGGGTCAATTGTCACCGAGCCATCTGTCGTGTCGTTATGTGTTCAAGAGGTCACTGCAAATAAACCATTCATCTGCAAAATACCCGTCATCCATCTCGACCATCCCTGAGTCAGTCCTTACAGCTACATTTCTTCAACTTGATCTATGATTTCATGTTGTGGGCTTGCCTGCAACGGGTCGCTTTCTATCGACATCAGCACATTATCTAGAGAGATGACCTAGAAATCGTCAGTACCTTGAAATCTGCATGCATCAATGGTAGGTTTCTCGCCTTTGACGACGGTTTACATCATTGACTTTCGATCGAAGGACTCCGTGAAATGTTCGACATCAACTCATTCATTCACATCTCATGGATTGTACTGGGTACTTTGAAAACCATTGACATCACTGGTGGTCTCTCTCACACTTGTTACAGTTTACATCATTGACTGGTAATCAAGTGGTTTCTACCATGTTCGACATCAACTCATTTATTCACATGGATAGAATCGTACTATTTCGGGAAGTAGAAATGAAGACCCTGGATCTAGTTTCCACCATCCAGGCTGCGAGGAGTTTTGTATTCATTATTCAGTAGACTAATCATAAACAGATGGCTGCATCCATACTGTGTCTACAAAAGTCTATGATTATGATGTACTGCAAAATCATTCCTCTATTAGAGCAGTAGTTAGTTTGTTAGTTAAAGTTTTTGATCTGAGTATGGGAATGCCTACCTCAGCGATGATATGATCTCATACATGTATTTTGTGTTGAATATTTGTAGGTTCCGACTGGGCTCTCCACAAGATAATCCTTGAAATGATAAAGTACTTCACCCTTCCTAGGTGATATGAAACCCTAATCTACTATAGGCTTCGCACTTTAGGGGGCAATCTGTTACACTAAAATTTGTCACCATGACTATTTGCAGTTAGTATGGCTCCATCAATTGTCATACTATCCTCCTTGGCAAGTCTTATACCTCTGCTCTTCATGTCAAACTCCAAGAAAGAGAGAAAGTTCTTTAAAAATCTATATATCTCTGGGTACGCAGTTTCTCTTAGCCTTACGTGCGTGTACGCACCTCAAGTTCACAATATCTGCGTACTTGTACGCTCTGTCTGTAAAGGGGTGGGTGCGTACTCCTGTAAAGGTCAAAAGGCGCAAGTTTCACTTCAAAAAAGTTACTTGTGGTCATTTCTAGAGCATTCTAGAAGCTTGTTTGACGTGTATTGAGCGCCTCCAGATGGTTCATGTATCCCTATGAAAGAGGAACTTATCCCATCAAGAGGGGAGCTATCCCATTCAAAGAGGGGCTTATCCCATTGATGGTGGACCTGATTAACTTCCTCTAGAGCACTATAAATACAGGCATTGGGCCAGAAGGAGGAGAGGTTGAAAGCTGAACATTCCTAAGGGTAGATGCTGCTGGAATTAGGACTCCCTTGTAAAGCTTGAGAGGAGAGATTCCCATCCTTTCCTAGCCTTATTTGAGAGTGGGTGAGCTGATCAAAGTAAAGGAAAACTCTTGCTAGACCCTAGGAGGGACCTGCACAACACCAAGGCTCAGGTTGTAATGGTTTCTTTTGTTTCCACTTAACACAAATGAACTCATTTTTCTCAATAGATTGTTATTCATGATTTGTTTCATATACTCCTTGGTCTGTATGATGGAGATGTATTATTTTATGAGTTTATCAGGTGCTATTTAATCTTTTGGCTTGTTAGTGAATGCAGGTTTCGAAGAGAAGGAGGAGCTCATCCGGATCGGCGAGGCTGGACTACTACAAAGCATTGGACTAAAGGTATGTTAAAATCACCTGATTACTTATATTCTAAATTCATTTTTAGAGAAAGGTAGTGTTTATTTGTCTTGTTTGTCACTAGAAAGCCTTTGCTTCTAGGGAGGTCGGTTTTGTCCGCAATATCGACTCTTTCCGCATGACAATTCCCATATCCCATAAAAATCATTGTTATTGAGATAACTGTTCCTCAGCTCACAGAATGTCTGCAGGTGGTTTCTGTCACCAACCAATTCTTGGATTAGATAATCCTTATCAGCCAAAGGTAGTGATTCCAATTCCTTGTGGGGTGCATTGAGAGGAGTGACATTCAAGGCAGCTAGGGTCTCCATTTTTAAATTCTTTGTGCTTTTGATTTGAATGTGGGTCTATGTAGCAATAGAACACTGAGTACTAGCTCTGAGGTTTTCCCAGGGAATTGCAAACTGAGCCTTATATAGAAATGGCCTCACTGTGTAAACTTTACAGAAAAGACAAAGTCTGCAGAGTTTAATGGGGAGGCTAGATAAAAATGGAGGAAATGTTGCTCTTTTGCAGGTGAGTTTGGAAAATTAACTCAATATTTGGGCAGTTTTGGAGATTTTGCCAGCAGAAATGGGCTTGAATTGCAGTTTAGTGGGCGATTTGCAGAGGAGAACAGAGTTTACAGGTTTTCTTTGGAACAAAGGGTCACACAGCGAATTTAAATGCAGAGATTTGTGGGTAGGAGTGCATTTTAATTAGAATTTTAGTACTTCGGGTGATTTTGACAGAGAAATTTCAGAAAAACTGGGTTTACGGGTGAATAAATGGTAAATACATGTTTTATAAGCGACTGGTACGAGCTGTGGGTACAATACTGGCTGAGGGGGCCGATTTTGCAGAGTGAATTCGCCTAGGTGGTGGACTGGAGTTTTGGTGGCGAATCGGTCGTAAGTTGCATGCATAGTCTCTGCAAACGAACAAATAGAAAATGAACAAAAAACCATCACTTTCATGACTTTTAACACAACTTGGGCTTTTTCGGGCTTTTTGGCGCTTTTTTGAGATGACGTCATCATGATGTAACTTTGTCCTATAGCGGGTATGGAGGATGACGTGTCGGATTATGTGTCGGATGGCACGAAGGTGAGATGGTGATGTCAGCAGATGACATGGTGCTGATACGGAGTGGTAGCGGGCAACGTGGATGTGACGACATCAGGTGATGTGGGTATGATGTCAGGGGGTAGGCAGCGGGGCGGTAAGCAGTATTCCCCGCACCACCTTTGGGCCATGGTGGTTTTCGCGGGGGTCCGATCATGCCGGGAAGCCAACGCATGGCAGGGGTACGGCAGAAATACCGCCAATCCCCTGGACACTAACGTTCGGCAGATGAGGGGTTCCGATATCGCCGCCAGCCGTTGGATCTATGGTGCTGGATCGGACGGTTGACGGTTGAGGTGAGTGGCAGTGGTTTACAACAGGGGGACCAGCGCATTATTTTAACATTTAATAATATTTGTCGGGGTTTTAAACTTTGGTTATGGTATTTTTTGGGCGCGGTTTTTCATTTAACCGGGTGTTAAATAAACCCCGATGGTTTATGAATGTGGAAGGGCTATTATTAAGGACCCAAATGGACCAATACTTCCCCAAACATTGTTATAAGGATATAGTTGCCAGGGGTAGGGATATTATGTATTTTTTGGGTTTTTTGTATAGTTTTTTATAGAATAGGGGTGGGAAAATGAAAAAGGAGCTATACAATAGAGTCAATGTTAATATGATTTTATGGATAGATAACGCTAAGTTTATAAGGTAATAACTTAGGTTTATGGGGAAATGAAGGAAAATGGAATGATTATTTTTACACAAGAAATGTGGCTTGTTTTGACTAAGTAAACACAGAGTTCCACTTAGTATTTATCATAAAATGAAGTGAACTAGGACTACTGGGCAGATCCCAATGTCCTTGAGGGGATGTCAGTAACGGTACTTGGGGGAATGAGAGGGGAAATTAGTCATGCTCCACTGTTTTACAACCAAACAACTGCCATGGTACTTTTGACATCCATGAGAGAAGTCTTTCTTGATAGGACAAAAAATGATCACAAACTTGCTTCTGCAACCTCAAACTGCCTACCCAGCCTAATACACCTAGCCTTTTTTCTTCCTTTTGATTGGGTGCATTTGGACTAGCAGACCCTGATTTTCCTCTTTTCTTTTGAATGCCCTCCTATCTAAGTCTACCCTTATCTCTTCCAAGGGCCGAGATTAAGCAGTTGGGCTCCTTTGTTTCTCTACCTATTTACTCATCTGCCAAGCTTGAACTGTTTGGACAGATCTTTATTATCTATTCTAAAGACAAGTAAATGTTGAGATTGCAACAAGATGATGGAGCTTAGTGAAAAGAGTCGCCTTCACTAAGTGGGCCCGTAGGAAAATTATGGCGCAAGTTCTATTTTTGGATCCCAGCAGGGATGATCACAGCAGGAGTGATCAAAGTCTATATTTAGACTGGCTGTCCAAAATAGAAAAGTCAAATATTGTCTCATAATAATATTTGGACTATAAACTTGATCTTATTCTCTTAGAGCACTTTAGTTTGAGCTACAGATGTGGCCCATGTAGCTTTCAGAAGGAAGTATGCTTTTCATATGAGTCAATTGAGTTTTTGCATGCATGACTTCAGTTAGAACTCAATCAGTTGAGTTTGGTGGAGTTGATTGTGGAGTTGATGGAGTTGTGTTCAGTTTGACTTGGTTAAACTAGTTGTAGTTAGTCTAACTGCAAATAGACTAATGATGAGTTGTTAAACTAATTATTAACTCATAATACAACTATAGTATACATCAGTTAACTCAGTTTCATGGCACTGCATGTTCAGTTCAGTAGGGACAGGTGTTAGAGAATCAGATTGCTATCAGTTGTGACTATAGTTGTGCATCAGATCTTGCACAATCAAGGGATTGAGTATGCCAATGAGTTTGGTCATGTATTTGCCCAGTATTATAGCCTCTGCTCACATCTAACATAGTGTGAGTGATTATTTGGAGGTGAAATACGAGTTTGGTAAACCATTCTCATTGATTCTTGAGCATGTATTGAGCAATGGAGGCAGGCAAGCTTTGGAATAGATTTGGAGATCAGATCTTAGCTGTATTGTGTGTAAGAGGTGGAGCTGGTACTGGATCGCTTGTGATAAGCATTGTACTTTTTAATGTTACATGGTCTCAATAATTAATATACAGATAGTTGGGGTTTTTAGCGAGATGCTTTCCCCGGGTTACATACTGTGTTAATGTGTGAATGCTCTTGATGTTTTATTGTTATTGATGCTGCTATATTGATGATCAACATAAAGGAGCTTATGTATTGTGTATGTATTCCACAATAGTACATGATCAGGATAATCTCATTGAATATGTGTTAAATTATTCAAAATTTCTACATGGTATCGGAGCTGTTGATCATCATATCTATTATTCAGGAAGTGTTTACATTCTATTTCTTCAGGCAGAGTCTGTAATTGAACCAGGTAGCCTCTGGATTCATCCTTCCTTTGGAAGGTGAGATATCCGGTGAATTCCCATACAGTCGATCTCTGTACGAGAAATATTTTGTTCTCATGAATTTTAGATCAGAAGCAATTGAGTTTGAGCTGGTGGAAATCAAATTTTTAGCAGTGTTGTTGAAATGTCTTTCAACGGATTGCAAATGTTATTCCAAAGCAAGAGCGACCTGGTGCTCAAGGATAAACTCAGAAACAATAAAGGTGAGAATGGATCTTCATCAAAGGTATCTAATGAAGAGAATTGCGCTTTGGCTGCCAAAGCAAAGAAAGGGAAGAGCAAGAAAGCTTCTCAGTCTGGTGCGAAAGGCAAGAAGCAGGATATGTCCAAGGTGAGGTGTTTTCACTGTCACCAGCACGGACACTATGCCACTAATTGTCCACAGAAGAAGAAGAACAAGCAGGCTACTGGATCGGCAGCAAGAGAGGCTCTAGCCTCGTAGTTTGAGCTTGATTTTTCATTGATCGCATGCTTGGTTTCAAGTGTGATGGGATAGGTGTGGTTCTTGGACAGTGGTGCGCCTTTTCACATGATGGGAGATAGAGATTTGTTCTCTGATATGGAGGACAAAGATCTTGGAGTGCACATCGAGATGGACAATTATGGTAGATATAGTGCGACCAGTATCGGTACCATTTCCTTTGAGAGGGAGTCTGGTAAACCCTTCGTATTGAAGGAAGTCATGCATGTTCCAGGATTGAAGAAGAATCTCATCTCAGTGGCGATGTTAGAAGACAAGGGGTATTATGTTGTTTTCAGTGAGGGAAAGGCTTTCCTGCGCAGCAAGACAACTGGTGAGACCCGGAAGATAGGGGTTCGAGTGAGGAACCTTTATCAGTTGCATGTAGATGGATGCACATCAATGGCATGCAAGGCAGAAGGATTGATGAGCCGGGATGATGACGAGTTGTGTCACAGGAGATTGGGCTACCTTCACCATGGAGCCTTGAAGATACTGTAGCAGATCACTACAGGGCTTCCTAAAGGCACACTTGCACAGTCAGACCAGTGAAAGGGGTGTACTTTGGGGAAGTTTGTGAAAGCCACCTTTCACGAGAAGGATAGTCACACCACGACGATCCTTGAGAGAATTCACACAAACGTGTGTGGACCTTTCTCAGTTGCTTTGACAGCAAAACACAGGTATTATGTGATTTTTGTTGATGATTTCTCTCGTAAGTGCTGGATCTTCTTCATGCAGAAGAAGAGCGAGACATATTCAAAGTTTTGTGAATTCAAAGTACTGGTCGAGAAGGAGTCGGGGAAGAAGGTGAAGGCTCTTAGGAGCGATAACGGTGGTGAAGACATCTCGGACGAGTTCAAGGATTTCTGCAAGGCAGAAGGGATCCGTAGAGAGCTCATAGCTCCCCATAACCCACAGCGGAACGAGGTAGCTGAGCGGAAGAACAAAACAATTGTGGGTGCTGCATGGGCAATGTTGCATGATCAGGGCCTACCCATTCACTTGTGGGCGGAAGCATGCAATATAGTAGTTTATGTGCAGAACCGTTGTCCTCATAGGATACTTGGGATGAGTACACCCGAGGAGGCTTATTTTGGTAAGAAGCCTGATATTTCTCATTTGAGGATTTTTGGTGCTAACGTTTACATGCATGTGACGAAGGATGCCAGGAAGAAGGTGGAGCCGACTGTAGAGGTTGGGATATTTTTGGGGTACACTGATATGCCCCACAACTATCGTGTGTATTTGCCAGACAGTGGTAAAACTGTTGTGTGACGGGATATAAAATTTTAGGAGGAGAAAGCCATGAAGTGTTCGCTTGAGAGGGAGATACACTTGCATGTAGATGAGGAGCTATTAGTTCCTAAGGATGAGCTTCAGGACGTGGATCAGCCACAGGATGAGGTTCATGGAGTGGAAGAGACCACTCATGCAGCGCCAACCATTAGAGGGCAAAAGCGCTTGACAGAAGCTGAGCGACTAGCTCAAGATGCAGAGAAAGTTGTACGACCACCTACAACCCAACACAGGCAGAGACAGTCACCTGATTGGTACACTGGATACATGGCTCCTATGAGCAAGTGTGTTGTGACTGAGCCATCCTCTTCTGAGGAAGCTGTGGAGGATCCCGCATGGGTAGACGCCATGGTGGAAGAGTATGATTCTATTGTCAGAAATAGTGCATGGGAGATTGTTCCTAGACCGGAAGGGAAATCAATGGTGGGTTCAAGATGGATCTACAAAGTTAAGCAGGCAGCTGATGGGAGTGTGGAGAAGTACAAGGCAAGATTTGTTGCCCGAGGCTTTTCACAGATAAAGGGGATTGATTATGAGCAGCCCTTTGCACCTGTCGCAGGGTATTCTTCCATACGGACGATTCTTGCTCTCTCAGCGCAGATGGGATGGCACATTAATCAGATGGATGTGAAGACTGCATTCCTCAACGGAGTCATTGAGGAGGAGGTGTACATTGAGCAGCTCGAAGGCTTTGAGGTCTTCAGCAGTGATTCACATGTGTGCAGGCTCAAGAGAGCACTGTATGGGTTGAAGCAAGCACCACGTGCTTGGTACACACAAATA
Organism: Pinus tabuliformis; assembly: GCA_031772625.1. Classification (NCBI taxonomy): domain Eukaryota; kingdom Viridiplantae; phylum Streptophyta; class Pinopsida; order Pinales; family Pinaceae; genus Pinus; species Pinus tabuliformis. The sequence goes on from CM062816.1 coordinate 1,077,556,922, forward strand.
GACAACTATTTCACAGGACTTGGATTCTCCAAGAGTGAGGCAGATCCTAACTTATACCAGATTGTGGTGGAGGGTAAGTTGCTTATCATTGTACTGTATGTTGATGATTTGATTCTAACGGGTGATGAGTTTTTCATAATGTCATGCAAGAAGGATCTTGCTACAGAGTTTGAGATGAAGGATTTGGGCCTCCTTCACTATTTCCTAGGATTGGAAATATGGCAGTGCAGTGGTGGACTGTTTGTTTCTCAGGGCAAGTATGCTCGGGAGATACTGGAGAAGTTCAACATGCATGGCTGCAAGCCTGTTGATACTCCTCTTCCTGGAGGTTGGAGGAAGGAGGATGCCACTTCGAGAGAAGAAGTGGATTCCACTGTTTATCGACAGTTGGTGGGGTTGCTGATGTATTTGGTCAATACACGACCCGATATATGCTATGCAGTTAACCAGCTTTCACAAGCTATGGTTAAGCTTACCAAGCTCTTCTGGAAGGCGAGCAAGCATGTATTGCGTTATTTTAGAGGCACATCGGGATATGGATCTTGGTATAGACAGGAGGATGCAGATTGGGCAGGGAGCTCAAGAGGCCGAGTATATGGCAACAAGGACATCAGGTACCATCATATCAGAGATTGTGTGCAGCGGAGGATCATGTTGCTCTCGTACATTCCAACAGAGGATCAGGATGTTGATATTCTGATGATGGCTCTCACCAGGAGCAAATTCGAGTACCATCAAGGCAGGATAGGGGTTGCTGATAATCCATATCTTGTCGAGAGGGAGTGTTGAGATTGCAACAAGATGATGGAGCTTAGTGAAAAGAGTCGCCTTCACTAAGTGGGCCCGCAGGAAAATTATGGCGCAAGTTCTATTTTGGGATCCCAGGAGGGATGATCACAACAGGAGTGACCACAATAGGGATGATCATAGCAGGAGTGACCACAACAGGAGTGATCATAGTAGGAGTGACCACAGCAGGAGTGATCGCAGCAGGAGTGATCAAAGTCTATATTTAGACTGGCTGTCCAAAATAGAAAATTCAAATATTATTGTCTCATAATAATATTTGGACTATAAACTTGATCTTATTCTCTTGGAGCACTTCAGTTTGAGCTACAGATGTGGCCCATGCAGCTGTCAGAAATAAGTACACTTTTCTTATGAGTCAGTTGAGTTGTTGCATGCATGACTTCAGTTAGAACTAAATCAGTTGAGTTTGGTGGAGTTGATGGAGTTGTGTTCAGTTTTACTTGGTTAAACTACTTGCAGTTAGTCTAACTGCAAATAGACTAATGATGAGTTGTTAAACTAATTATTAACTCATAATACAACTATAGAATACATCAGTTAACTCAGTTGCATGTCAGTGCATGTTCAGTTCAGCAAGAGACAGGTGTTAGAGAATCAGATTGCTATCAGTTGTGACTATAGTTGTGCATCAGATCTTGCACAATCAAGGGATTGAGTATGCCAATGAGTTTGCTCATGTATTTGCCCAGTATTATAGCCTCTTCTCACATCTAACACAGTGTGTGTGATTCCTTGGAGGTGAAATACGAGTTTGGTAAACCATTCTCATTGATTCTTGAGTAGGTATTGAGCAGTGGAGGCAGTCAAGCAGTGGAATAGATTTGGAGATCAGATCTTAGCTGTATTGTGTGTAAAAAGTGGATCTGGTACTAGATTGCTTGTGATAAGCATTGTACTTTGTAATGTTACATGGTCTCAATCATTAATATACAAATAGTTGGGGTTTTTAGCGAGATGCTTTCCCGGGGTTACATACTGTGTTAATGTGTGAATGCTCTTGATGTTTTATTGTTATTGACGCTGCTATATTGATGATCAACGTAGAGGAGCTTATGTATTGTGTACGTATTCCGCAATAGTACATGATCAGGATAATCTCTATTGAATATGTGTTAAATTATTCAAAATTTCTACAGTAAATTCAAACATGATCTAACCAGGATTGAACTGTCTAGCTATTCATCAATTGTGTCAAGAATCAACCACTTGTACACAATGAAATTCTTCAAAAATGGAACAGTAGTGGCATTTAAACTAGCACACTTTTCTGGTCTTTTGGTTTGGGGTTAAACTAGCACACACCAAAGCAATAGTAACGGAAATAACGGGAAATGGAATGACAACTAAGAAATAGAACAACAACTAGAAAATGTAACATCAACTAAGTCTGATGAACAACAACACCTTAATCTACAGGAATAAGTACCACAATCTCATCCTACAGAAATCAAATGGCAATCTTTACTTAAAGGATAAGTCGGACAACAAATAGAAATGGAACAGAAACCAATTACCAATGAAATATAGAACAGTGCTTAGAGCCAATTGTAAATACACGGTGCCAAAATAAATAATACACACAACACACAGAGGTATTAAGAAAAACAGTAATCTGACTTTGACATCACAAGTATTAATCTCAGTCAGAAAGGATAACGATCACAATTCATAATAGAACAACAATGTCAATTGAACAATAATCGTAATGAAGTATAAACCATCGACGAATATAGTAATACCAACTTAAGAAGATTATATCTTGGTTATTCTGCAATTGGAAAATAATTGCATTATGTAAAGAACATTAGTGTTACAACAATGACTTAAAGGAACAACATTACGTTATAAGGTCAAGATGCACAATACGACTTTCTTGTTGCAGAGAACGATATTGTAAATATAATAGAGCTGTGATATAAAATAACAGAACACACTAGATTACTGATTAAAGCTGATAATACAAACCACACATGAACTAAAGGTAATGGTATAGGAGCAAGTGTTCCACCAGGGCCGGGCCCTTAGCCTCCAGGGACACACCGCTTGAGATTATTCCAGAATCACAGATGGAACAACAACCAGATTTGTATTAAAACATTAAAACAGAGTTACAGTGGATCACTTCTCAACGAGAGTTGATGATCAAAGTTTCAAATACAGAGCAAAGTTACATAAAAACTAACAGTCTCCCCCGGGCTAGCAGTGTTGCCCCTATTTATAACAGCTGAAGCGGAGATATCAAGGATGTAAAAATAGTTAAAGCAGCAATCCTGAGGATCAAAGGATCCTGAGGGATTCTCCAAGCTATTAATCCTCAGCTATCCAGTCATTCTCTTGCACCGAGTCAATATCTCCTTTTCCTTTCCTTGGCTGAGATGTTTTAATTTAGATCATCCTGTTTGCATATGGTTCCCTGCCAAAGGGACAACGATTAGCTTGGCCCTGTCTTTTTCTTTGGAGTGGAAATCTTTAGTTTTTCCCTTTTCCTGTAGAAGAAATGGCAATCATTAGCGTTTTCATGTTGCATATAAATGTTTATATATTTGTCATGATTTCCCATTATCTACCTAGTTCATGATGCAAAGATGTTACGAGTTCTAAAAAAAGATGACAAAATAGTCAATGAAAACATACCTTCTTTAGTACTCCACACACCCCCCTGCTTACCCTTTTTCATGCCCTCATGAAAAAATTGTATTTGACATGTAAGGCAGTGAGAGAGTAGGCTGGAGATGGGATCTCATGTGGTGGTCTACAGCCATGATGCCTAACTAGGTGTTCAAAAAGATGACCTGTTTGACCCTCAGGCATTTCATACAGGGCTTGGTATCCAGTTGCAGAGTGCCAAATAATCGGACTTCGAAACCTATATCCTAACCAAGATGGCCCCGCCCTCAAGATAATTTCACCATAGAGGTTCAAACGATTAGTGGCTAACTTAAGGTTCTCGTAATTAAATGGTTCCCTAAGTTGGATGTTCAGATTAGAGGTCTGATGTCGAAATTTAGCAGCTGCAATGGCAAGGTCCTTAATGGTAAAGAAGTATTCTATCCCTTATCGATTGATTGCTATATGAATGGGTTTTAATGCATCAATCACACTCGAAGTCCTCACGAGGCTCCTGTGTTTGTTCCATAACTGTAATGGATCTCTAGGATCAGCTCTTACCCATAAGTCTAATCTGTTTTCTTGTATTTGGAAGGAATTATAGGCTTTAAGCCATTTGATTTGATTAACTCCAAACGAAATAAATGCCTGCAATTTGATATCCCAAATGAAAGGGCCAAGGTTCTGCTCTATCTCTTGATCTAACACAATGTTATGCAGATAAAATTCATAGAGTAGTCTTTGAAACTTTACTCCATAGTGCTTACAACAATTTATAAAATCATCAATGGTATTAATTTGTATAGGGGCTCCTGCCTTGATGGCCTTAATTTTAAATTGCAAATATCGTTCCATTGAAAACAAGGCATAATTCTTGGTAGGGGCTCTACATGCTAGGACGTCAGTGTACAAAGAGCATAAGGTATCCATCTGTCTGATAACTACATCTAATCTATCAGTTACCTTTGCGACTTTTTCTTATTCTTTTCACCATCCTTTAAAGGCCTGGCTTTCAGATAAATTCACATTCCTTAGCTGCTGTTGCAATTCTTCATACTTTTCTCGAGAAACCATTTGTTCCGTGGGTTTTTGTACTTCTTGTTGAGCTTGCATCAAACCCTCTCGTAGGGTTACTTTCCTCTGATCACTGTCCCACATAGTAGTGGCCAGTGGAAGATTTACTTCAATCTTCCTATTGTGTCGCCCTTTGTTTATAGTCTATATCCTTTCAGAGGACTGTGCCTCTGTCTGAACTTCCTTGTCACAGGCCAATATATCGTCTGTTTGCACTTCAACATGAGCAACTGTGAAATGTTGTTCCTTTTTCTTTTGAATGGTAGTCTGCACTTTAACAAAAGTTTGAACAACATATTGCTCTTCAACAGCGGTTTGAACAACAGACTATTCTTCGACAACGGTTTGAACAACAGACTGTGCTTCGACAAAGGTTTGAATAGAAGATTGTTCTTCGACAGCGGTTTGAAAAGAAGATTGAACAGGGGCCTTCGAACATTTTTCTTGGGGGGTCTCATCGGAGTAGTTGCATGTCTTTCCCCTGAATTTCTTTTTTCTCTCTTTCTCATTCTCAAAACCCTGATTTGTTGTCGAAGTCAAGCTATCACATTTAGTAACCTTTGTTGTTCCTTTCGTAATCATTTGATTTCTTCTATTTCCTTAGAAGGACAAATTTCTGTTTACTCGGGCCTGGACTGTTATCCTGGCCAATTGCCTGGTTTTCCTCTTGGGGTGCTCCTTCGTTGTTTTGTTTAGGTTTCTCAGGAGTAGAAACCCTAGCTGGCTCTGTTACTTCCTGGGTAACTTCCTTGTCCACCCCTTCTTCTTCATGCAATTCTTCTAGTGTAGTCTGGCTAGGAGCGGATTGTTCCCCTTCCATATCTTCAACATTTTCTTCTCCTGTCATACTTGCAGAATGATTCTCTTTGTTTTCTTCCCCACCGTACAATTCCTCGGGTGCATTTCTATCCTGAGCAGAATGCTCTTTCGGTTCTTCCTCAATCTGGAGGCTTGGCGGGCTGAGAGGCTGGCCATATTCACCCATATTGGCTAGAATTTTGGCCAATTCATCCTCTTGCAATGGATTTTGCAATGGACTCTCTTCGCGTTGTTCTGCCTCTGCCTCCTCCTGCTCAAGTTATTCGGTCTCTTCCTCTATTTTTCCTTCCTCATTTCCTTCCACTTCCTTCTCATTCTCTTCTCCTTCCAATTGTGGGGGTTGCTCATTCCCTGAGTCATCTATCTCCATAGGCTGGCTGGTACTCCATTGAGGATTTTCCAACCTCTCTCTAATCCATGCTAATCTAACTGATTTTCTCCGTTTTGATGGTCTATCTGGTGTACTAGTAGTATGTTTTCATTTTAGGGCTAGCGGAGTCGGTGCCCCATCTATTATATCAATTAGTTCTTCCCAGCTGCTCTGCTGCTGAGCAAGATTGTCGCTAACTATCAGTCGTATCAGTCCATGTTGACTCACTACCGATTCCACATGTTGTGACTTTTTCATGCTTCGGGCAACATCATGCAATAATGAACTTAAAAATGCAGGTAGGTTCACAGAGCATTTCTCTTTTAATACAACTAAAAGTTTAAGGTGTCGTGGTCTTACCACGTCTTTCCTACCTTCATAGGTGATGTAGCTCTGGATAATCCTCACCAATTCTGCCCACGGCTCTCCTAATGCTGCTGGTAGGACTCCCTTTCCTTTGACTGTCAAGTTCTAGCCTTCATCCTGGAAGATCTTCATGACCTTTTGTAGTCTCTCCTTCTTCAGAGTCCACACAAGTCCAATGGTGTGTAGTCTCGAGACCTCTGCAATTACGTCATCAGTGACTGCTATATGTTTTCCTCTTACTATGGAGTGATTTTCTTGAAAATTCTGCAAGAATTCTATTGCTATGGTCTCATTGGATTCCTGTAAATGATTAAGATAGACTAACCATCTTTCCCTTGCCATGATTTCTCGTGCAGCGTCAGAAACTATCAATACCTATGGTTCTCTTTGAATTGACCTTCCTCCCATGCTTTAGCTCATTGTAAAAACGCAGAGATGGAAATGGAATAGCAAGTTGTTCAAACTGTTAGAAACACAGAGAAAATATCAAAATCGCAAGGCTTCTCTCAAATCTTATTAATTGTTGCAGACTATAATACGGAAATATCTTAGGAACAACAAGGCATGCAAATTGAAAAACAAGATACCATTAAGCCTTGCTATTTCTAAGTAAGAGTTTGCTGAATAATAGCCTGACACGTATGTTAGAAAATTATGAAGTCAACCCCCCCTGTCGCAATGTGACAGGCCATCCTTGGCCGTCAAATGAAGGAACGGTAGGCCAATCTATTTTGGTACAGGGTCATAAAGGAACAACGTATGCTACGATGTCGTGTTTACAAAAAGGAGCAGGTTACCAAAATCGAGGTGTATAATAGGATTGCTTAATAAATAAGAAAGTGCGGTTACATGATGCGAGGCTAGGACAATAGGACAGCTGTCGTGCACAACGATTGTAATGCGATCATTGTCTACTTTTTCCATCATGATTGGTTATAATGGATTTTCATGTGTTTAATGGTTCGGGGAAGTGACTTGCATAATGCTATTTGACATATTACAATGGTATAAGATAGAGAAGGGTATTAATGATGACTATTGGTGTATAAGAAATGTGACTTCAATACCATTAACAAAGCTCTACTGTCGACAGGTGTCCATAACCTTGGAAGAGTTGTTTGTTTCACCCATGGAACCATATCCTTTGTGTATGCCTAGGAAGTTTTGTTCAATGTCAAAATGGAGGTCATTATGCTGGCTTGGTAACTAGTTAAATCATAATGCCATTCACCAGGAAGGAGTGAAAGGTGGGCAGGTCGGCTCGTGATGAGACCTCGTGTTCCAAGGACTCTTTATTTTTCTGATGTGCCTCTTGGACCATATCCCTAGTGTGGTGGCCATAGTGGGAATGCCACTTCACTTTCTTCCTTATCATCATGGTACGCTGGCTCTTGATGAGACCCCCTATCCTACATTTGACAATTCAAAACATTCGTCTTTTTTCTTTTTTATTTTTATAAAATGCTTTCCTATTTATACACAAAGGGTGGTTCGGCCCTCCTTAAGAGTAGGAATGGTGGAAGAAGTCTTAACATCTCAATAGAAAAATATAAACCCTTTGTTCTTATTCCTTAATTATTATCAAAGAAGATTATGGGAATTTAAAAAGAACAAGCATGATAAAGATGACCAGTCATGTCAGTATTAATAGGGTAATGACAACAAAACTGATGAATAATTATGTCCTTTCCTTGTTCCTCTTTATCAATTCACAACAATTTCTTGTAAAAGTAACGATTTTACATAATTTGCTGATTCCAGTATGCTCTAGCTTTGTATCCATTGCATGAGTGTATAGCTGTGCTCCAAAAGACCTGAAACAAGAGGAACAACAGGTATCTTTAGACATAAGTAGAAGAAATATGAGAATGTTTTCATTTGAAAAAGGAGGGGCAAAGGAATACAAGTGTTGTTCCCGAAAGTGTCGTTCCTTTGAAAAAAGGAACAGCAAAAACCAAACATGTCGTTCCTTTAGAAAAGCAATAGCAGAAAACCAAAAGTGCCATTCCTTTGGAAAAGGAACAACAGAAACGCAAGTGCTAAAACGTGTTGTTCCTTTGAAAAAAAGAATAACAAAGACACAAATGCCGACCAAAAGTGCCATTCCTTTGGAAAAGGAACAACAGAAACGCAAGTGCTAAAACGTGTTGTTCCTTTGAAAAAAAGAATAACAAAGACACAAATGCCGGCAAAAATCAAAAAGTGCCATTCCTTTGGAAAAGGAACAGTAGAAAACCCAAATGCCATTCTTTTGAAAAAGGTACAACAAAAATCACAAGTGTTGTTCCTTTGGAAAAGGAACAACAAAAAAGTCAAATGTCGTTCCTTTGGAAAAGTAACAGAAAAAATCAAAAGTTTTGTTCCCTTGGAAAAGGAACAACAGAACATTCAAATGCCATTCTTTCAGAAAAGAACAACAAACCATGCAAATGTCGTTCCTTTGGAAAAGGAATAGAAAAATGAAAATGAAAAAGGAACGACTGAAACAAAAGGTGTTGTTCTTTTGAAAAAGGAACAACAAACAAAAATGTTGTCCCTTCGGAAATGGAACAACAGCAATGACAACAGTGCACACAAATGTTCTCCCTTTAGAAAAGGAACAGTAGAATGACAACGTTGTTTCTTCTGAAAAAGGAACAGCAGGAAAAAATAAATAAAAAATGCAAATGAAAAAATATATACAGAACAAATAAATTATGTACAAAGTATAAAAAGGTGAATCACTTAATCAATCGCAGGTGAGGAAGATTGATCTTCCTCCTGTAGAATTTGCATATCGGAGTCCTCGGTAGTTGCTGACGGAAGGATTCTCGAGTAAGTGGTTTGTGGTATAATCGAACTCGGTGACCATTTACTTTAAAGGTATGTATAGATCTGTCAATAGTGACTGTTGGAAATAATACTGAGAGGGGGTGGTGAATCAGTATTATTAAATTCTTTTCAATTAATTTCTTCTTCAGATATTGATCATTAGTTTGTATTTCAGTAGCATATAATAATGAGCAAGAACAAGAAAAACAGATAATCACACCAAAGAACACCAGATATAAGGTGGAAACCCATTGTGGGTGAAAACCACCTGCTGCAATATGTCTCTATCTTCTTTCAATTAGAAACTTCTTTTACAATGATTTTGTACTGGTGCAATCCTTTACCAGTATGCAGGCTGCAACCTGTAGATAACTACAACCCTATGTCATTTTCCAGTCTCTCCTAGAAGGGAGCTACAACCCCCTTATCTCTTTTACTTCTTTAAGGACCACATTTCATTAATTTTCAGACTGGATCCAAGAAGATCAAATAATCATCAAGTACATGCGAATCACCCAATCTCCTTATACAATCAACCAATGAATCACCCAACTTCTCAGAATGCTGTAAACAGAAAAGTAATACCAGAAATCTAAACCCAAAACTCTGCAACAATAGATAAAAGACAGCCAACAAATGTTTCAAGATAGGTCCGCAACTTCACCAATAGAGGCATGTGAATATCCGTAGCTCTTTTGTGTCTAAACTGCACAGATCCACACCTGGTCGGTCTTCTGCTCTGCGTATCTCTGCACCCCCTCCTTCTGTTGCCCTGCGTACCTCTGCTCAGATCCGCACCTGCACTATCTTCTTGACAGCGTACCTCCGCAACTGGTTCTTCTGTTTCCCTGCATACCTCCACACTGTGCCTTCTTCTTAGCTACGTACCTCGCACCTGCGCCTTCTGCTACATTGCAGATCCCTGCACCTGCGCCTTCTCCTGCGCTGCAGACCCCCACACTCACGCCATGGATCGCCTGCGAACCTCTGATTAGGGCCAAATTAACAGTCCTCCAATGTGCCACAGACAGTCAGATCCATAGATATGATCATGTGCCTGAGAGATCATGACCTATCAATAGATTCGCCTTCAATTACACCTTGATTTAGATCTAGCCTTTAAAACCGATTACCCAAAATTTCATATCTTAAGATATTCAATTTTTCACAAGTGTCTAGCCAAGTGATCTCCTTTCCTTTTTATAGGCAAGCCCTTATTCAAACCATGGGACAAAACCATCGAAAACCAATACAAGGGATCCAAACCGGGATTCAATAATTTAGATCCTATACCACGGGCCAAAACCATAGGATCAAGAACGACGGGCTAAATACCAAGGGCCAAACATAAGAAACCCCACGTGAGCACGCTTCTCTGCATTGGAGTGAGTGAACTGAGGGACCGCACCTTCTGAACGGAGAACCTGCAGGTATGACCACACTTCTTGGTCGGCGTACCTGCGGGTCCGCACCTTATGAACGGGGCACCTGCGAACCCCTTATTTTCCATCATTTTGAGAGCCTGAACAGAGTTTTGTCACTTGAGTGAGTTTCCATCAAGTACAAAACCTGTGCCATAGTGCCAAACCTGAATCATAATGCCAACAGTGACTAGAGTTAAGGTGCCATTATCATGTACCTTCTGGATTTCATATGGCCCCAGCCAACGAGTCTGAAGTTTCCTGGGAAAATCCTGAAACCTAGAATCATATAAGAGCGCCCAATCTCCTTTGCAGAAGACTTTGTTTTTAATGAGAGCGTCATGCCATTTAGCTCACTGTTGTTGGATTAATGTAACACGTTGAAGGGCAGAGAGCCTGATTTCATCTAGCTCATTGATCTGTTGTAATCTATTAACCTGTGCCTCGTTTAGATCTAGGCCGACTTCTTGTGCTGTTCGTAGTGTTTGGATTTCGAAATCTATGGGGAAAATGGGTTGCTTTCCAAACACCTTTTAGTATGGTGAATAGCTGGTAGTGCTTCTCCATGTTGTTCTATAGGCCCACAAGGCTTCTGGTAGTCTTGTAGCCCAATCGTGTCTATGTGACGCAATGGATTTTGTGAAGATTGCTTCTATTATTTTGTTGCTGTTTTCTACTTGACTGTTTGCCTGTGGGTGGTATGGAGTAGTAATTTTATGCTAGATATGATAGTTTTTAAGTGTTGTAGCAATCTTATTTCCAGTAAACTATCATCCACCGTCTGTAATTATGTCTCTTGGAAGCCCATATTGCACAAATATATGAAACAGGAACTATATGACAGAATCCTCTGTAGCTCTCGGTAATGCTTTTGCTTCAACCCATTTGGTGACATATTCTATTGCCACCGGAATATATGTTTTCTAATTCGAGGATGGGTTAATTGGACCAAAAAAATCAAGTGCCCATCGCTCGAATTGGTTCAATAACTAGTTGTAGGTTTAGGGGCATTTCATTGGCCTGACCAGGGTGTCCTACTCTTTGACAACTGTCACAAGCTTGAACAAACTTCTTTGCATATTTGAATATTGTAGGCCAATAATAACCTATTTGCAACACCTTATGTCCAGTTCTCTTATCAGCAAGGTGTCCGTCACATGGTCTGTTGTGACAGGCTTTCAAAATATCAAAAATTTCATCCTCCGAGACACATCTCCTGATGTGCATATCTTCTCCTATATGGAACAGGTAGCCCCCAATCTAGGAAAATCGATCACTTCGCTGGACAATCTGTTTTCGTTCACTAGGAGTCAGATGTTTTGGTAATTTACCTACTGCTAAGTAATTCACAATATCATCATACCAAGGTGTTTTAACAGTAACAACAAACAAATGCTCATCTGAAAATTAATCTTCAACTGCTACTGCATCCACTGGTTTTGGCATCCGCGAGAGAAATTCAGCTACATGATTTTCTTTTCTAGGTCTGTCTTTGATTGTAATATCAAATTCCTACAATAAAATCAACTATCTAGTTACTCTACCATTTTTGATTGGTTTATTTGCTAAATATTTTATGGCAGAGTGATTTGTATACAAAATAATAGGATATCCAGTAATATAATGCCTGAACTTATTGATAGCATGTATTACAGCTAGAAATTCCTTTTTAGTAACAGTATAATTCAAGTCAGCAGGGGATAAGTTCTTGCTAATATAATAAATTGCGTTTGGTTTTTTATCTTCTTCCTGCCCAAGGACTGCTCCAATAGCTGTATCTGAGGCATCTGATGAAATTTGAAATGGTAGGTCCCAATTTGGTCCTCGAAGGACTGGAGCTGTGGGCACAAGCTTCTTCAGATCCTAAAAAGCAGGGTCACATTTTTCTGTCCAAAGTAAGTCAACATTACCTGTTAGTGCATATAGAGGTGAAGCAATACGTGAGACATGTTCTATAAACCCTCTATAATAACTAGAGAATCCAAGAAAACTGCGTACCTCTATTTGAGTGGTAGGAATGGGAATTAGCAAAATTATTTGAATTTTTCCTGGGTCTACTTGTATGCCAGCTACTGAGATATAATGGCCTAGAATAAGTCCTTCAGTCATCATCATATATAATTTTTCATGGTTTAGGAAAAGGCTGGTGGCAATGCAGTGCTGCAGGACTTTTTCCAGTGTGTCCAATGTTGTATCAAAATCATCTCCATATGGTGTAAAATCATCCATGTATACTTTGAGCCCCTCATTTATTAGGTCTAAAAGAATGCTGAGGATAGCTCTTTGAAATGTGGCAGGAGCATTGCATAAGCCAAAATGTAAAACTCTATAGGCAAATGTTCCCCAAGGACAAGTAAAAGTGGTTTTGTCTTGGTCTTCAGGGGCAATCTGAATCTGATTGTATCTGCTGAAGCCATCTAAGAAAGAAAAGAATTTCTTTCCTGCTAGAGTGTTTAATACTTGGTCAATGAATGGAAGGGGAAAGGGCTCTTTTTTTGTTGCTTTGTTTAATTCTCTATAGTCTACACAAATCCTCTACCTTCCATTCTTCTTTGGTACCACAACAAGTGGAGAGACCCATTTACTATCAGAGATAGGGTAGATGAAGTTAACATCTAAAATTTTTTGGAGTTCAGCTTTTACAACATCTTTTAGATGAGGATTAAGTCTCCTTTGTGGTTGGTGAACAGGTCTCGCATCCTTTTCTATGTAAATGTGGTGTGTACATAACTGGGGATCAATTCCTTTCATATTAGGGTAGTCCCATGCAAATGCCTCTTTATGTTTCCTCAATAATTGGATGAGTTTCTTTTCTTGTTCGGAAGTCAAGTTGGCATTAATGTTTAAAGTCTTTCTTGCCTCAATTTCCACAATTTTGCTATTAGAGACTGTTGGGTCCCTATAATACTAGTGATTACCCCATTACTATTGTAGTTATACCCCTTATTTATACTGTTGTGCCCCTATTACCCCCATATTGTTACTATTGTGCCACATAGAAGCCCACTATTGTTATTGTTGTGCCCTACAATATTATTGTTATGTAGGCTTTGATTGTATTGGGACCACTTAGACTCCTATATATAGAAAGGAGGTATTTTCATTTGTATCATCCAAGAATTGTTCATTTATGTAATGTAAAGGAGGTTTCCCCCTCGAAGAGGCTGAATTCTAAGGCGTTGATCTCTTTTTTCTATCTTTTCTTGAGCTGGTTCATAACATTTGGTATCAGAGCTTTGGATTCTAGGGTTTCGCTGCTCCAAACCGGTCATCGTGGCATTTTCACTATAACTTTGTTTCTGTGACGTTTCAGAAGTCTACAAAAAAACCCATTTGAGAAAAATTGGCGCTGAACCTTGGGTCCGAATTTCAGAGCTTTTCGCGTGATAGTTTCGGCGATATGATCTGAGGAAGTTCTCCTTTTTGCAGACTCCTGAATTACATTCAAAACAGGTGACCTGGGGAAAATCTTCATAACTCTCTCTCTGAGGATCGGATTGAAATTCCGTAAAAAGGTACAGAAAGAGGACGGACTGTAGTTTCTTTTCTATGTGTTTTAGATTCAAAGGTTGAAACAGTGACTCGTGGCACGTCGTACAAGTTCGCTCTACTAAACCAGTCTAAAAGCAAGTCACTGTGGGAGATTTCACATAACTTTTCCTTGGAGAATCCAATTGGGCTCAGACTTGTGGCATTGGAAAGAGGACATAGAAGGCTACTACAGGTTGCAACCTCAAAATTGGATGATCTGAAATTACATAGATACATCAGATTCAATATCAGGCTTCTATAAAGTGAAAAAAGGTGTGTAGTTTTTTTTAATTTTTTGTGTAAGCTTGGTTTAACGGAATTCAAAGGGCATAGTAAAGCATTATTATCAGTAACTGATGCCCCAAGGAAAGAAAATGCAAACACCTAGTAAGGAACCTGAAAGCTCTAGCATGACTCATGAAGAAGAGGAAGAAATGCTACATGATATATCAAAATTACAAGAACAAGTGCAACATATGTCACGCTCACAAAAGCTAACAGAAGCTAAGATAAATGGTGTGGAATCTAAGATAAATGGCGTGGAATCTAAGATGAAGGGAATGGAAGCTAAGATGGATGATTTGAAGACAGATTTGAAGACAGATTTGAAGACAGACATGGCAGATTTGAAGACAGATTTGACAAATTTTCTACAAGAAATACTTACTAATGGTGAAAAGGTAGTAAAGGAAACCCATGATGAGAACAAAAAAAATGTTAATCATGATTCCATAGACTCTAATGTTGGATCGAAGACTCACCATGTTCCAAAAATCGATATGAGGAAGTTTGATGGCAAGGATCCCGCCACATGGATATTACAGATGGAGCAATTCTTCGATCTCAGTAATGTGCAAAACACACAAAAGGTACGTATGGCAACTTTATATTTGGAACCAAATCAGTTTGTATGGTATCAATGGCTTTGTTCTCGTAAACAATTTATCACTTGGGCAATTTTTACGGAAGAATTGATAGCACATTATGAGGATACAAAAAGCAACACTTTTTTTAGCCAATTGATAAGTCTCAAACAAAAGGGTTCAATAATGGAGCACATTGAGGAGTTCCAAAAATTGAACATAAGGGTAAAAGATATTCCAGAGGAGCATAGGATTGATGTGTTCATAGGGTCTTTAAAGAATAATATCCAACATGATGTGCGCCTTTGGGAACCTGATTCATTAGAGAAGGCATTCAGGTTAGCAAGAAAAATGGAAAGCAAAATTATGGCAAGTAGGAAGCATACCATTCACAACTATAAAGACGGAAGTGTTGCCCATAGTCTTCCACAACCTACAAGGTTGACACCACAACAATTGGAAGAAAAAAGAGCAAAAGGGCTTTGTTACAATTGTGATAGCAAATACACAAAAGGTCATAAGTGTGCTGAGAAGAAATTATTCTACATAGATTGTGAAGAGGAAGAAGAAAAGGAGCAAGAAAGGTCAAAAGAAGAGGATATATTCCAGGAACGAAGCCTAGATGAAGAACAAATAAATCCGACCATATCTTGTAATGCATTGGCGGGAATTACCACTCCTCAAACCATCAAGATAGAAGGACAAATCAAGAAGAAAAAGGTAATAGTGTTGATTGATTCAGGAAGCACCCACAATTTTATTAATTGTAGGGTAGCAAAAGAATTGAATTGCTTCCTATATCCAACACCAGAGTGTCAAGTGATGATTGCAAATGGAGGAACAATAAATTGCTCTGGAAAGTGCCATAATATCAAGCTATCCATGGGAGAATATGTATTGACTAGCCCAATGCTTTCCATTCCAATGGGAGGTGCGGATGTTGTACTAGGAGTCCAATGGCTACAATCCTTGGGTACAATAGCTTTTAATTTTCAAGAACTTTTCATCAAATTTTCTGCGGAAGGAAAGGAAGTTGAATTAAGGGGTATTGCAGGGAAACCAGGAAAGATAATCAGCTCTCATGGTATGACAAAGCTTCTAAAAAAGGAGAAAAGAGGTGTAATTGCACAATTATGCTCGCTAGATGTTTCCACATTGGAATCATCTATTTCTCCAGATCTCCAAAAAGTCTTGGACAATCATTCCAAGGTATTTGAGACTCCCAAGGGCCTCCCACCTATGCGTGATCATGATCATGCTATTCATCTGATTCCAGGAAGTGTTCCTCCAAACATCAGGCCGTACAGATATCCCTATGTCCAAAAAAGTGAAATTGAACGTATGGTTGCAGAAATGCTAGAGGCTAGTATAATTCAACCGAGTCAAAGTTCTTTCTTAGCTCCAGTAGTATTGGTGCACAAGAAGGATGGATCATGGCGCATGTGTCCAGATTATAGGGAGCTCAACAAGCTCACTATTAAAGATAAGTTCCCCATTCATGTTATTGATGAATTACTAGATGAATTGCATGGATCAATTTACTTCACCAAGTTGGATCTTCGTTCGGGATATCATCAAATCAGAATGAAGATTGAAGACATTCCAAAAACGGCATTTAGAACTCATGAGGGTCATTATGAATTTTTGGTCATGCCTTTTGGCCTTACCAATGCACCTTCAACATTTCAAGGTTTGATGAATTCAATTTTCAAACCATTCCTTAGAAAATTTGTGTTAGTATTTTTTGATGATATACTAATCTACAGCAAGTCTTGGAAGGATCATGTTGAACATGTTGACAGGGTGCTACAACTATTGGAGGAGAAACAATTATATGCAAAAAGATCCAAATGTTTCTTTGGAGTCCAGGAGGTGGAATATTTGGGTCATATTGTATCTCATGAAGGAGTTAAGGTAGACCCTAGCAAAATTAAAGCCATTAAGGAATGGAAAATCCCCACATCCATAAAGCATCTGCGAGGATTTCTTGGGTTGACAGGGTATTATCGCAAGTTTGTTAAGAATTATGGGAGAATAGCAGCACCTCTAACAACATTATTGAAGAAAGATTCATTTTCATGGACTCCGGAAGCAACAAAGGCCTTTGAACATCTTAAAGAGGCAATGTGCCAAGCACCGGTCTTAGCTACACCGGACTTCACAAAAACCTTTATTGTGGAATGTGGTGCTTCAGGAAATGGAATTGGTGCTGTTCTAATGCAAGATGAAAGACCCATTTCTTTTGAAAGTCGTCCAATCAAGGGAAAGTTTTTAAGCAAAGCTATTTATGAGAAGGAAATGTTGGCAATACTCCATGCACTTAAGAAATGGCGACCCTACCTAATGGGAAGACACTTCAAGGTAAAAACGGATCATGATAGCCTTAAATACTTTTTAGAACAAAGATTATCCTCTGAAGAGCAACAAAAGTAGGTCACAAAGATGTTGGGTTATGACTTTGAAATCATCTACAAAAAAGGGAAGCAAAATGTGGTGGCAGATGCACTCTCAAGAAAGGATGAGGATGTGGAAGCATGGTTGTGTGCCATTTCTATTATCCAACCAGATTGGATAAACGAAGCAAGGGAGGAATGGAAGAATGACGAAGAAGTGTGGGCACTTATTCGAAAGCTACAACAAGATTCCAGTACTTCTGATACATTTAGCTGGAAAAATGATTCCTTATGGTACAAAGATCGCTTATACCTCTGTAAGAATTCCCAGCTAAAACAAAAGATTCTTATGGAATTGCACACTTCTCCCTTAGGAGGGCACTCAGGATTTTTAAAAACTTACCACAGGGTTAAGAAGGAATTTTTTTGGGATGGCCTTAAATCAGATATTCAAAAGTTTGTGGCGGAATGTTTGGTTTGCCAGCAAAATAAAGTTGAAACAATTAAGACACCGGGTCTGTTACAACCTTTATCCATTCCAAGCCAACGTTGGGAGGAGGTTTCAATGGATTTTATCACAGGTTTACCCAAGTCTGAGGGAAAGAGTGTCATCATGGTGGTAGTTGATAGACTTACCAAGTATGCACACTTTTGTGCATTATCACATCCATTTAAAGCCAGTACAGTTTCTACTGCATTTATGGAAACAGTTCAAAAGCTACATGGAAACCCAAAGATTATTATAAGTGACAGAGATCCCATTTTCACTGGAAATTTTTGGACAGAATTATTTTCTTCTCTTGGTACTCAGTTAACTCATAGCTCATCTTATCATCCTCAATCTGATGGGCAAACTGAGATAGTAAACAAATGTTTGGAAGGATATCTTCGTTGCTTTGTATCTGATAAACAGACACAATGGGTCAAATGGTTGCCTCTGGCTGAATGGTGGTATAACACTTCCTTCCATACAGCAACAAAAATGACCCCATTTATGGCACTTTATGGGTATCAACCACCATCCATCACATCATATTTAAGAGAAAATTCTAAGGTTCAGGCAGTGGAACATCACATCGAACATCAACAACAAGTCCTCCAACTCTTAAAGGATAACCTCGTGTTGGCACAAAATAGAATGAAACAACAGGCAGATCAACATCGCAGTGAAAGAAGTTTTGATGTAGGTGATTGGGTATTCCTACGGCTACAACCATATAAGCAAATGTCCCTAAAGCAAGCTAAGAAGGATAATAAATTATCACCAAAGTATTATGGTCCGTACAAGGTGTTGCAAAAGATTGGTACTATGGCATACAAATTGGAGCTTCCTGCAGCTTCTCGATTGCACCCAGTCTTCCATGTTTCATGTTTAAAGAAGGTTATAGGTGACAAGCTCCCAATTCAAACAATATTGCCAGAACTTGATGAGGAAGGAAAAATTATATTGGAACCGGAAGCAGTCACAGAAACAAGAACTCGACAGCTACAAAATCAATCAATTTCAGAGTATCTTATCAAGTGGAAGAACTTATCCACTGAAGATTCCACATGGGAGGATGAGAATTTTATGCAGAAGTATCCAGAACTACTCAAGCGTTGAGGACAACACTTTTTTGAAGGAGAGGGGCATGTTGGGTCCCTATAATACTAGTGATTACCCCATTACTATTGTAGTTATACCCCTTATTTATACTGTTGTGCCCCTATTACCCCCATATTGTTACTATTGTGCCACATAGAAGCCCACTATTGTTATTGTTGTGCCCTACAATATTATTGTTATGTAGGCTTTGATTGTATTGGGACCACTTAGACTCCTATATATAGAAAGGAGGTATTTTCATTTGTATCATCCAAGAATTGTTCATTTATGTAATGTAAAGGAGGTTGCCCCCTCGAAGAGGCTGAATTCTAAGGCGTTGATCTCTTTTTTCTATCTTTTCTTGAGCTGGTTCATAACAGAGACAGAGGTAGTAGGTATTGTTTGATCATGCGTATCTTTAAGAAGATCCTCTTCTAATTCATTATCAAATGCCGCTTCTATCATGTGACATTGTATGTGGGATCTGGGTTCAGCTTGGCTAATGAAATTATTAATGGCATCATCTTCTGTTTGGTCTTTGAAATCGAGGGCCTCTTGTATGGTTAATGGAGATCTAATATTTTCGGTGAGGTATGATACAAGATGCTTGTTAGTTTTTATTATTGTGACACTTGGCTGCGTTGGGGGTTATAAAGCTAGATTCTTAATATTTGTCCCCCTAGTAATGGTCATATTACCTTGTCGACAGCCAATATAAGCATCAGCAGTTGCGAGCCAAGGTCTGCCTAAGATCAATGGATGTCCATCAAGTCAGTTTTTGGGATTTATTATCAGAAAATCGGCCGGATACTCCCAGGAGTCAATAGATACCATAACATCATGTAGTGTGCCCTCTGGCCTAACTACAGATCGATCAGCCAGTTCTAATAAAGTGGAGGTTGGTTCTACTGATGTAATGCCCAGTTTTTGGCAAGTAGTGGTTGTTAAGATGTTAATTACAGCTCCTAGATCAACTAAGGCATTTGAGAAGGTTTGACCATAGATTTGTACGGTTACTATTGGATTTCCTGTGTCTTCGTATTTAATGGGTGTTTCTTTTCCTGATAATAACTCAGATAAAGTGCCAACTACTTGGACTCTGGGGTTATTTGTTATTGTCCTCCTTGGTTTCTTTATACATAGTTCTTTGATAGTCTTTGCATATATCGGGATGTCTTGAATGGTTTGGAGGAGCGGGGTTTTTATGTACAGGTTTCATAATTCTCCTAGAATGTCAAAATCAAGATATTGTATAGGTCAAGGTATAATTAAGTGTTCTAGGAATGGAGGAGAGGATGTGGTTGCTGGATCATGACTTTGTTGTCTGGTCATGTCCTCTTCTTGCAATGGTTGTTCTACTGGTAACTGATTTTCAACTTGAACTGTTTTATCTCCCTCTGTTCCAATGATATGCCCAGATCTTAATTGAAGGTCATTACACTGCCTTAGATTGGTTCCTATCTCTGGTGTTTCAATTATTTGAATAGACTGGACTGGTTTGTTATTTGGATTGGGGTTGGGTTGGGCTGGGAGTTGTGGCCTTAAGTTAGACTAGGGGTTTTGTTGTAGGGCTGGTAGTGTAGGTTGAGGGATCAGAATGGTTCCTATTCGCTAATTCATTCGTCTTTGCCAGTTTGTCTGCCAGGTTTGACTCTGTGAAGTAGGAGGAGTCCATTGTGGTGGAAAAACATTGTTTTGCCAATATGGTGGGGTATAGGGAAAATTTGGCAATTTGGGAAGGTTTTCTTGATTCGTCCATGGAGATGATGAAGGAAATTATTGTTGTGACCAATTCAGGAAGGGAGGTTGATTTTGCCACATTTAATTATATTGTTGAGCATGGTATTGCTGAGGCTGGAAAGAAGAAGTTGGGTCTGAGAACATACCTATCTGTCACGGATGCCACTGACGGCGCTGATTAAGTAGATACACTAGTTCTGGCTCTTCTTTTGCTTCCTTGTATACTGCTTTCAATCTAGGAAGTGAGGGGAAGCTCTCTATGGAGTGGTCTTTTGTACAAATGGCGCAAACTTGAACTACATCTAATGGAAACTCCTTATGGCTATGTTTCTTCCTACATTTGGGATAGAAGATTGCCAAATCTTGTTTTGCTTCTACTTGCTTTTGTTTAGCCTACATAATATCAAGTTGTGTTGTCAACATCCCCATATGTTAGTTTTAAAATTTTCTAATAAATTTCTAATTTCTGCACGAGTTACTCCTTCTACCGAAATTCTATTATCTCTTACAAATCGATCATGTTCTGCTGGTTTTAGTCTTGTACTGCCTCTCGAGCTCCTGATACATAAATCAATAATGTCAGCAAAATTTTCCTGATAAATATCTCCTTTCCCCATAATGTTTAATGTCTCAATCCATTGTTCCTTCATTCCCCTAATTAATGTTGTTTTTAATACATTATTAGGTAAGGGTAGTGATGCATAAGGATATCTTTGAAGATTATACTGGAATCGTTCAACATACTCTTCTAATGTTTCATTTGGTTTAGCTACCATCTGAAATATTTCATCTTTTAACTCTCGAGACCTGCAATAGTCCTGATACTTTTTTAGGAAAGATTCTTTCATTTGATCCCAATTATTTATAACACCACCACCTAATCCCATAAACCATCTTAAAGCAGCTCCTTTTAATGTAGAGGGGAATAATTTGAGTTTCTGGGGATCGGTGGTATAGTCATATCCTCTACACAGCACGTCAAATTCAAACAGAAATGCATCCGGATCTTCTAATGTAAGGCCATGAAATGTAGGGATATGCTGGAGGGGAATTTCTTTTATAGGTGCATTGGCTGTAGTATCCACAATGGGGTATTGTAGTGTAGAGGTTTGGGTGTTAGGCTGATTCTGGGCCATTTGGTAAAATATGTGCCAATAGCCTTCTGGGATATCTAGGAGGGTATTCCTAGGTTCTCGATGGGGAATGGCTCTAATGGCCTTGACAGCACTTCCTTTATTTGGGATGATGAGAGTGCCTAATGTCTGACGGGATTCAGATTCTTGAATTTCGTTGTGAATAATTTTTGTAGTACTTCCCTTATCTGGGCTACTTAATGGCTAAATTACCCTAAGAGGATATTTTGGTTCTTCTACTTCTCTTGTATCTCCCCTTCCTTCACAAAGATTGCTCAGTTTCCCTTCTTGCAATGATTTTGGGCTGGAATTTTCAATTTCTTGAAAATCTTTCTCTTCGTTTTGACTATGCACCTTAGCAAAGGCTACATATGGTGATCCTGTGGCCTGAAGGGAACTAGTATGATATCTAGAAGTAACTTTTCTAGGTCCTGCTGAAGGCTAAGATTCTGATTTCTTAAGGGTTTCATCTATAAAGGTCGGTCGACCAAGGGTCACCAGCCCCTTAGCTTTATCAGGCTTGGGTAGAGGTTTGGGATTCTTTTCCGGCTTTTTCTGCTTAGTCATGCACACAAATCAACTGCTAGGTTCTACCTAAACAAAACAACAACAAATCTACAGGAAACCAGGCAGGGGAGCAGGGATATTACATACTCCACACGCAGGTTCTTACCTTCCTTTTTTAAAACCCAAATCTTTCCTAACAGGTTCTTACACTACTCTAGAAAAGAAACAAATGGCTACACTCTTCCTTGGAAACGGCGCCAAAATGTCGAGCCGTAAAAAGGGTCTTTTTCACCTCTAATTACCTCACATTAACTTGTCAATCCATGAATGATTTGTTATCTCAAAGAGTGTACTTAGTCTGAGGTTGTCATTTGCCAAAGTAATGCTAGTAGTATAGTGCTCAAGAAAATACAAGAGTAGACGGATGCTTGAAAGAAAATCTACTTACAACAAAATACTTTAAAACCTAAATCATGCACTTGGAAAACTAAGAAATTTATCAGTCAAGGGTCCAGTAACAATAACTCATCCCTTTGAAAACTGATGTAGCTAAAGGTAATCAAGGAACGAATCATCACTCTAGGGACTAGACAACAAATGCCAACGCCCACTACAATTTCAGATCGTTCTGCACACCAAAGCAACAATAATGCAAATAACAGGAAATGGAATGGAAACTAAGAAATAGAACAACAACTAGAAAATGTAACACCAACTAAGTCTAATGAACATCAACACCTTAATCTATAAGAACAAGTACCACAATCTCATCCTACAGAAATCAATTGGCAATCTTTACTTAAAGGATAAATCGAACAGCAAATAGAAATGGAAAGGCAACCAATTACCAATGAAATATAGAACAGTGCTTAGAGCCAATTGTAAATACACAGTGCCAAAATAAATAATACACATAGCACACAGAGGTATTAAGAAAAATAGTAATCTGAATCTGATATCACAAGTATTAATCTCAGTTAGAAAGGATAACGAACACAATTCATAATAGAACAACAATTTCAATGGAACAAAAATCGTAATGAAGTATAAACCATCGATGAATACAGTAATACCAACTTAAGAAGATTACAGCTCGGTTATTTTGTAATTGAACAGCAATAGCATTCTGTAAAGAACAGTAATGTTACAACAATGACTTAAAGGAATAGCATTACATTATAAGGTTAGGATGCACAATACAACTTTCATGTTGCAGAGAATGATATTGTAAATATAACAGATCTGTGATATAAAATAACAGAACACACCAGATTACCGATTAAAGCTGATAATACAAACCACACACAAACTAAAGGTAATGGTACAGGAGCAAGTGTTCCACCAGGGCTGGGCCCTTAGCCTCCAGGGACACACCGCTTGAGATTATTCCAGAATCACAGATGGAACAGCAACCAAATTTCTCAGCGAGAGTTGATGATCAAAGTTTCAAATACAGAGCAAAGTTACATAAAACTAACAGTATTCCCCGGGCTAGCAGTGCTGCCCCTACTTATAACAGCTGAAGCGGAGATATCAAGGATGCAAAAATAGTTAAAGTAGCGATCCCTTAGGATCAAAGGATCCTGAGGGATTCGCCAAGCTGTTAATCCTCAGTTATCCAGTCGTTCTCTTGCACCAAGTCGATAACTCCTTTTCCTTTCCTTGGCTGAGATGTTTTAATTTAGATCGTCTTGTTTGCATATGGTTCCCCACCAAAGGGATAGCGGTTAGCTTGGCCCTGTCTTTTTCTTTGGAGCGATAATCTTTAGTTTTTCCCTTTTCTTGCATAAGAAATGGCAATCATTAGCGTTTTCATGTTGCATATAAATCTTTATAGATTTTTCATGATTTCCCATTATCTACCTAGTTCATGATGCGAAGATGTTATGAGTTCTAAAGAAAAGATGACAAAATAGTCAATGAAAACATACCTTCTTCAGTACTCCATAGCCATGGCATGTGCTCCTCCTTCTATTGCACTCCTGAACATGACCGAAAAGACGAGTGGCAGAGGAATGGAAGAATGAGGTCAAGAGCTTTGTACCAGTGTTGTATCAGAGAGGTAACTGAAAATATGAGAGGAACGCTTTAGCAACCATCACGAAACTAGAATGAGAGGTGGCAAGTTGGTTTACATGCCATTTTGCAGCATCTCCAGTGAGCGTCCGTTGGAACAAGTGAAGACAAATGGAGTCATCAGTGACGGAATTGGATGAATACCACATATGGAAGGAGAAGATGTGATTGGTGGGGTCCTCTCTAGAATTGGTGGGGTCCAACCAACATCATGGTGTATAGGGTCATTTGTCAACTGGATAAAATCTAGGAGACTTAACCTAGCCATAAAAGGGAGCGTGGGAGCTATCGGAATGGTTCCTAAGATGGTTCTGTTAAATTTGTCCACCTGGGTAGAACTGGAGCCAACACTAGGTTCGGTTCCTACACTAGTTGTGGGTCTAGACATGGTGACGATATGCAGTGAAGGAGGCTCGGAACCATATGAGGAATCATATCAACCAGAAGAAGAGTCTGTATGGGGACTCGTGGGACTATGTACTCGGACCCTACGAGGAGGAGTAATATGCCCAAGCAGAAACTGGGGATGAAGGCTTAAGAGTCTCCGCGACAAATGCCTTGGTGGTGCAATGGTGGTAAGACACAAGGACATGGAAATGGTGAAGGAAGATCAACAATATTTTTTCTCTCTGTGTGGGAAGATAAATTAATTATGTTAAGTCTTGGCTTGGCAGTGTAAACCAAGCTCCCTTTGCTTAAGGTGTGCTTGTGTGTTTATTAATTAAGACCATATCATGTTTGAAAAAAAAGAAAAAAGATTGCTGAAAAATAAACTGAAATTAAACATAGAAAATGAACAACAATTCAATTAAATAAACCCCACCCAAACTAGGTTTGCAAACATTATGCTGGTTGGTGAAAAAATCAACTGAAAACACACTAAAAAGGTTAAGAGATCTAAATGTTGGTGTGACTGGGATCAAATGAAACTATGTTGTAGGAAAGTGGTGCAGCAATAGCAAAAGACCAGAGAGGATGATCAATGCAAAAAGATAGGGCGATGGGTGTAAAACCTAGGGAAACTGATGGGACCTTAAGGAAAATAACAAAACAAGGTTTAAAATGAAACTTTGGATGGAAACAATCTATCTTTGAAGATCTAAAACATAAGGGTACAGATCTCGAAAATATGGTTGAAAACGATGTAGAAACTCAGACTTCTTTCTCAGCTAAACTCCTCCTATAAAGGTGGAAGCTTAGTAGAAGCCCTAAGGGGATAAATTCCACTTCGACAAGTAAATTAGAGTAGATCAAGGCCTAAGTGGGATAGGATAGTGCTCAACCAACCTACCAGATAGCTCTCGATAAAAACCAAAAACAGATCTAACAAAATCCTAGAAACCCTAAAAATCGCAGGTACTGTCTTGATTTCAGGAGGATCGCTCTGGACCTCTAGATCACACTTTTTGAGCAGAAAAGTGTGATTTCTACTCCTTGATTCCAAATCGGCAAGTCTCGGAGAAAATTTCGGTCTCTGTCGCGACTGGTTCTTGTGACCTGTAGAAAAGACCAGAAAACTTCTGGAAGTTAGAAATTTGACAGATCTGTGGTTAGAAAGCTAGTAAAAAACATTAAGAGACTGAAAAAGAAGAAACCCTAAGCTAAAAACTGAAGGTCACCCAAGTTTCTAGATATAAAGTAAAAAACCCAATGGAGTTTTCAATTTTGTTATAGTGTTTTCTTCTGAAAGGTGTACGAAAGGAAATCACCTAAGACATGGATGACAAACAATCTCAACAATATAAATGGCTGCTAAACATTGTATATCTATAGAAAATGATAGAAACAAAGCCTACCAAAGTATGGACCTATTCCATAATCATAGTTAAACAACAAAATGAAATAGTAATAAATGTTGTTAGCTCCAATAATCCAATGGAAACTAGATATACAAAGAATAGATTTTATTAAATAACACCCGTGAAGAGAATAAATAGATGTTACTAGTCCCCCTCTATGGGATGGGTTCTTTGTTATCCTCAAATGTCTTTAGCTTGTGTAGAGTCTCTCTCCTCTATAATGTGTAAACCCAACAAATAAAATGTTGGAGCTCAATAGGATCTCAAATGGAAGAAAAATGGTGTGCGCCAGTGATAATAATGAGAGTTACAATAGTGAGTGCAACAATGAAAATAATCAAAAGTGAATAATGAATGGAAAACCCTTCTATTTATAACAAAATATTGAGTTATCATCGAATAATGAGAAATAATAAAATATTATTAACCCCATTCTTGGAATAAACACTTGGACTATTTTATTATATTTAGTTAGATGGGAAAAAGTATTTAAACTTTTATTTAGAAGTAATAAATAAATAAATGATTTATTTATGATCTCAAGAAATATTTTTAAGGTATAATAAACAAATAATGATTTATTTAATTATTCATTAGATATTTAGTCAAATTTGACAAGGAATAATAATTAATTAGTGATTAATTAACTATTCCTAGATAAAAATAAGATAATTAATAATTTATCTATTTATTTTTCATAACTAGGTCAAATATGACAAGGAATATTAATTAATAATTTTTTCTAATTAATTGTTCGTAGAATAAAATTAAATAAATAGTGATTTATTTAATTATTCTTCATAGGTTTAATTATAAATTACTTAACAAATGTGGTCTATTAAGTAATTTCTCATAGTGGAAGGAATTTTACTATGGTAAAATTGGCCTTACATGGTGTACTTCGGTCCACCCAGTCAATTAGGCTAGATGATCAATTTTTTGGTGATAACACCAAGTGTTTTTCTTCTGAATTTTCTCCAGTTCTTCATTCATAGTTGCTACCTAGTGTTAATTTTGACTAGCTTCCTTGAAATTTCCATGCTCAAAAGTTGCTAAAAGAGAAAGGTGGGCTCTCTGTGATGAACGAAGTTGTCGAATTCTTTTGGTTCTAATTCCTTCATTTATGTTACTGATGATTTGATTTGAGAGATGATTCTTTGACACCATTCTTTTAAAACTTTTGGAGAAGTTTCTTATACATCCTGTTAATCATTTCTTATTTTATCTTGGTTGACTGTTGTTTCCTTATTTGATTGGTCTGGTTTTGGAGATTCTTCTTCATCCTTCATAAATTCTACCTCAAGCCCCTCATAGACAATCTCATTTTTGTTCTTTAGAACATAGTCTTCATCAACTATTTGTTTTTGCCTCAGATTGTAGCATTTATAAGGCTTTCTTTTGCGTGAATAACCAACGAAAATAACTTCATCAACACGAGAATCGAACTTGCCCAATTTTTGGTCTTCTCTTTCGATGTAGCATTTACTTCCAAATGCTTTGAATTATTTGATGTTAGTTCTTCCATTCCATAGTTCGTACAAATACATGTTACAATTTTTCTTGAGCACACCTTTGTTTATAATGAATATGACTTTATCAATTTCTTGAACCCAAAATTTATCATCCAATTTTGAGTCATTTAACATTGTTCTAGCCATTTCCTATACGGATCTATTTTTTCTTTTAGCAACTCCATTCTGAAGTGGTGTTATGGCTATTGATAATATCCTTTTTATTCCATTTTTATCACAGTATTGCTGAAATGCTTTGGATGTGAATTATCCACCATTATCTGATCTCAGACATTTGATCTTCAAATCGGTTTCATTTTCGACCAATTCCTTGTAGATTCTGAAACATTCGAATGCCTCCGATTTTTTCTTTAAGAAACTAACAATTTTCATTTTGGTGTAATAATCTATCATTAGCATAAAGTATAATACACCGTCTAAACCTTTTAGTCTATAGGACCATATAGATCAATATGTATTAATTCCAATGGATGTGACGCAAAGTGTTCCTTTGTCTTGAACTCAAATTTTGTTTGTTTTCCATGCCGACAAGATTCACATATCGTATTGGTAGTTTTTGAAATTTTAGGTATTTCTCTTATTGTTTCCCTTTTGTTGATCTTGACCAAATTTAAAATTTATATGTCCCATTCATTTGTGCCATAATTCATCTTCTTTTTCCAAAAATCACCCTTTAGGTTTTTCATAGAAAATGTATGTCTTTTGGAGCTCTGCTTGTTGTACTTCAAAGGACCTTTCTTTACCTTCGTAACAACCTCATTTTTGTGAGGACACTTGGCTAAAAAATAACCAACCTCACCACAATTAAAAATAATTAACGGAAGTCTACCTTTGAATTTTCTCATACCTGTTCTCATTTTCTATGTGAAGTAGGAAAATTCTTTATCTGAAAATTCTTCTTCACCTTCTTCCTTTTCTTCATTGTTACAATTGCAAGTTTTTTCTTTCAAAGTTTGATTGTTATAAATAGTCTTCTTGGATGTGGAAAATGTTGTTTCTAAGTGAGATGTGCCATCCTATTCTTCAATCCTCATTTCATATGCCATAATAATTCCATACAATTCATCTATGTTGAGATTGGTCAGATTCGATCTATCTTCTAAGACAAATACCTTTGGGTTGAATCTTACTGGCAAGGTTCTAAGGATCTTTCAGGCAAGAATTTTTGTGTTGGCATGTTCTCCCAAACATTCCAACGTATCTGTTGTTTAATCAACACGTTGAAAGTATGCATTAATATATTCATCTTCCTTCACTCCGAGTTGCTCAAAACTTTCCCTGAAAATTTGAAGCTTTGCTTCTTTCACCTGTTAGTCACCTGCATATATATTCTCAAGCTTGCCCCATACCTCTTTATCAGTTTTGCAACTCAATACCTTAAGATAAACAAATTTGATAAACCCACTTATGATAATATCTTTAGCCTTTGCATCATATACCATATTTTTCTTCCCTTATTCATCTAGGGTCGATGTGAAGCCTCTTTCAACAATTTCCCATACTTCGTATCCTTGTGCTAGCAAATGAACCTACATTCTTCCACTCTAAAGTGCATAGTTATTTCCATTGAAGAAAGGAACTCTATCCTTGGTGTATTCCATGATCTCCTTCTAGTTGTTAGACTATTATTGAAGGAACCAAGCTCTAATACCAAATTTTGGAAATATTGAGAGGTGGGGTGAATCAATATTCCTTATAAATTAGCATTTTTTAATATTTTCAGAGCATTAGTTAATCTTAAATTATTATTGATTTTTATCCAGTAACAATAGTAAACAAAAGAATAGAATAGGCACAATAATTTTAGGTGGAAAACCTTGTCCAGGTCAAAAACCACCGCACACTTTTATAATAAATTCTATAATCTTCAGCCCCAAATGAAATGAAAGCTACAACTTCCAGAATTCTAGAAAAGCATTCTTCTCCAGCTACCACTGTAAGGACACCCCAACGCCCTGGTTTCTTTAGTAGTTAACGGAATCGATAACCCAACATCCTAGACCAACCTACCACCCTAAAGTGTTCACATGCTCCAACCTGTAGGCGACTTCATGCACATGCCTGGCACCTCCCTACCACCCTATACTGATCAGAAGTGAGACAAGAGTGTGGACTCCCATACCAAGGACAATGATCCATGATACAATATGATTTCCAATGATTTTCTTATACTTGACCGAACACCCAATCACACTATGACCTGCAACCCAACCATGTATCATTCCAATAGTGACTTCTATATCTTCGAACATTGCCTCCTCAACTCTAGGCATATTTACTCTTTTACAATAATGACTCTTTCAATGATGACTCTTTTACAACATTGGAGTTTTGAAAAGACCTGATAGTTGACTCAAAATTGCTTCTTGGATCACTTGTATCTATTGAGGTACTGTTGTGCTTGCTTCAAGTAATGGAACTTTGCATTGCATGTCCTTCTAGTATGTGTTTGAGTTGTTCTAAAGTGTCATCCTTCCTGCACATACATTAACAAGCAAGACCCAAACAAATACAAAAAAATATACTTACGTTGTCCTGCAAAAACATATGTCAAAGATGATACTCAAAATTCAAATGAAAACGATAATCATACACACCTTGATATAAAATACTTACCCTTGACTATTGATTTGTGGTCCCTACTTTAGTGATCCTTGAATGCATACTTTTTCTTGCCTTCTAGGAGCTTGATATTGAATCTGTTGTATCTATGTAATTTGAGATCTCAGAGGTCTGAAATTTCATTCTACAGTAGCCCTCTAAGTTCTCTTTCTAACCCCACAGGTCTGATCGATATTGGATTCTTCAATAAATATTTATGCCCAATCGCCCACGATGGCTATATTATAGGCTGAATCTGTAGAGTGAACTTGTATGAAGTGCCACATGTCACTATTTCAACCTTTGGCCATGAAAACAATACCCGAAGAGATACATTATGTCCTATTTCTATCACTATTTACAAAATTTGAATTCAATGCTAATAGATGAAGTTATGATTATTTTCTCGAGGTCATTTGTTTGACATGGAATTCGGGAGCCTACAAAAACCATAACTTCCTTAGATCATATCTCCGAAAACATAGTGAAGCAAGATATGAAGTTCGGTCACTAGGTTAATCCAGATTTCCTCTGAAATGGATTTTAATTTCAGCTTCTGAAGCTTTGTACAAAAAACATTATAGTGAAGTTTCCACAATGACCTATTTGAAGCATCGAAATCCTATAATCAAAGGCTATAAACTTTCTTCAAAACAAACCTTTAAACTTGATCATGATTTTGTTCCCTAACCATAACTCAATGAAACCTTAAACTCCTTGTAACAGATCCCGCATTAGAAGCGTATGAGGGACAAAAAATTATAGAGGTCTTCTCACAATATAGTTCATTAAAAAAAGCTTACATGAAGAGGATATGAGGGTCACAATTTATATAAATCACTTGAGTTGAGAGGGACTTCAAGAAATGAACATTGGAGGGATTTTAGGAGTTTAGAACATTATTAATTATTGACTATTCAATGACCACAACCAATAATGAGTGCCATTCCACAACCCCATGCGGTTTTATCCCACTAACTATGGTTACTAACTACAAACACAAAGATCTCTCAAACCGTGAAGAATTACATGGCGTGCCATATATCAACACAAACATCTTGATGTGTAGAATCCATCTAGAATATCCTTGACTTAGAATAGAAAGAGTTGTCAAGTCGAAATGGCCATACCTAGGAGAAAATATCCTTTGAGGACTTGTTTTCCATGGATCTTCTTGTGATTCTTGATCTCTTGATTTAGTTGAGAGATCTACTTGCTTGGTAGATTTTACATATCCATCTTCTTTTGTTGTCATAGAAGGACTTGAATCCTTTTTGGATTTTTCTTTGTAACCAAGACCACACTTGTCACTGCATGATCTTTGATTGCAGATTAGTTCTTCCAATTTTTTTGAGCCATTGGCATAGTTTGAAGAGTTTTTCCATTTTTTACTCCATTTCGTAGAGAGACTATTTTAGCTTCCAATGCCTCTCTTTCCTTATTGATTTCCTTTAATTCTTTCCTCAGCTATTCTTCAATTTGTTCGTATTCTTCAACCTTGATTTTAAGATTTAGGACTCGTTCCCTTTCTGTCTTTAATTTGTCTTCAAGAGTGTTGACATGCTTTTTTCAGCCTTGAGCTCTTTGATAACCCTCATCACTTTGTTTTGAAATTCAACCTCAGTCATCTATTCTTCTCCTTCTTCGTCAGATGCCTCTTTCTTATTGTGCTTGGCCATAAACGCTACTCTTCTGTTAATGTCTTCTTCATTATCACTGTCTTCATCAGATGAGGAGATATATTCTTTGGAGAAGAAAACCTTCTTAAACCATTTATTCTTTCCTTTCTATTTGTACTTACTAGGACCTTTCTTTCCCTTCGTAACAACCTCATTTTTATGAGGACACATGGCTACAATATGCCCAACCTCACCACAATTAAAACATATTAATGGAAGTTTACCTTTGAATTTTCCTGTACTTGTTCTCATTTTCTGCGTGAAGTAGGAAAATTCTTTATCTAAAAATTCTTCTTCATCTTCTTCCTTTTCTTCATCCTTACAAATTCAAGTTTTTGCTTTCATAGTCTTCTTGTCCTCACTAGTCTTCTTGGATGCGACATATATTGTTTCTAAGTGATATGTTCCATCCTCCTCTTCAATCCTCATTTCATATACCTTAAGAATTCCATGCAATTAATCTATATTAAGATTGGTCAAATTTGATATATTTTCCAAGACAGATACCTTTGGGTTGAATATTGCTAGCAAGGTTCTCAGGATCTTTTAGACAACAATTTTTGTGTTGACAGGATCTCCCAAACCTTCCAATGTATTTTTTGTTTCATCAACACGTTGAAAGTATGCAACAATATCTTCATCTTCCTTCATTATGAGTTGCTCAAATTTTTCCTTGAAAATTTGAAGCTTTCCTTCTTTCACCTGTGAGTCACCTTCATATATATTCTCAAGATTACCGCATACCTCTTTAGTAGTTTTGCAACTCAATACCTTGAGATAGACATATTCGATAAGCCCAGTGATAATAATATCTTTATCCTTTGCATCATATACCATATTTTTCTTACCTTGTTCATTTGGGGTCGATGTGAAGCCTTTTTCAACGATTTCCCATACTTCGTATCCTTGGGTGAGCAAATGAACGTACATTCTTCCACTCCAATGTGCATAGTTATTTCCATTAAACGAAGGAACTATATTCTTTGTGTATTCCATGATCTCCTTCCAAT
Source organism: Pinus tabuliformis (assembly GCA_031772625.1). Lineage (NCBI taxonomy): Eukaryota > Viridiplantae > Streptophyta > Pinopsida > Pinales > Pinaceae > Pinus > Pinus tabuliformis. Next base: position 1,077,589,649 of record CM062816.1, read on the forward strand.
TGTTAGACTGCTACTGAATGAACCAAAATATGATACCAATTGTTGGAAATTCTAAGAGGGGGGATGAATCAGTATTCCTTAGAAATTAGTAGTTTTAAATATTTTTAGAGCATTATTTATTCTTCAATTATTACTAATGCTTATCCAGTAACAATAGTAAACAAAAGAACACAATAGGCACAATAAGTTTAGGTAGAAAACCCCCTATGGGTCAAAAACCATCGAAATATTTTCTAATAAATTCTTTAGCCCCAACTGAAATGAAACTTACAACTTCCTATAATTATAGAAAACCATTCTTCTCCATCTCCCACTAGAAGGATTCCCCAATGACCTGGTTTCTTTAGTAGTCAACTAAATGGATTCCCCAACATCCTATACCAGCCTACCACCGTGAAGTGTTCATAGGATCCAACCTATAGATGACTTCATGCACTTGCCTAGAACCTCCCTGCCACCCTATAATGGTCAGAAGTGAGACAACAATATGGTCTCCCGTACCAGGGACAATGACCTAGGATACAATATGATTTACAATGATTTTATTGTACTTGACCGAACACCCAATCACACTATGACCTGTAGCCCAACCATGACATCATCCCAATAGTGACTCCTATACCTCCCAACAATGCCTCTTTGACTCTAGGGAGATTGACTATTTTACAATAATGACTCTTTCAATGATGACTCTTTTACAACACTAGCTTTTGGATAAGACCTGACACTTGATTCAACATTACTTCTTGGTTCACTTGTAGCTACTAAGGTACTATTGTGCTTTCTTCAAGTAATGGTACTTTGGTATTTCATTTCCTTCTAGTATGTGTCTGAGTTGTTCTAAAGTGTCATACTTCTTGCACATGCATCATCAAGCAAGACCCAAATAAATACAAAACAATATAATTACGTTGTCCTGCAGAAACTTATGTCAGAGATGATACTCAAAATTCAAATGCAAACAATAATCATACATACCTTGTTGTAGCAGACTTACCCTTGACTGTTGATGTGTGGTCCTTACTATAGGGATCCTTGAATGCATACTTTTTCACGCATTCTAGGATCGCGATACTAAATTTGTTGTATCTGTGTAATTTTGGATCTCCATGGCTTAAAATTTCATCCTATGGTAGCCCTATGAGTCCTCTTTCCAAATCCATAGGTCAGATCAAGATTGGATTCTTCAAGAGAGAGTTATGCCCAATATCCCATGATGACCGGATTATAGACTAGTTCAGTAGGATGAACTTGTATGAAGTACCAAATGTCACTGTTTCGACCTTCGGCCCTGAAAATGATACAAAAAACACTAAATTCCATCCTATTTATGTCAATATTTAATAAATTGGAATCCAATGCTCAGAGAGAAAGTTATGATTAGCTTCCCGAGGTCACTTGTTTGACATGGAATTCGGGAGCTTACAAAAACCCTAACTTCCTCAGATCATATCTCCAAAAATATAGCAAACCAACATTTACAATTGTGTCATCAGGTTCACCAAGATTTATTCTCAAATGGGTTTTAATTTTTGCTTCTGAAGGTTCGTATAAAAAACGTTATAGAGAAAATTCCACAATGATCTGTTTGAAGCAATGAATTCCTAGAATACAAGCCTCTAAACTTGCTTCAAAACAGACCTTCAAAGTTGATCATATTTTTTTCCCCTAACCAAAAATCAATGAAACTTTAAATTCCCTACAACGGATCATGTGTTAGAAGCTCATAAGGGCCAAAATATTACAGAGGTCTTCTCACAAGATAGTTCATTGAAAATTGCTTGCCAGAGGAGGATATGAGGGTAACTATTTATAGAAATGTCTTGAGTTGAGAGGGTCCTCAAAAAGTGAATGTTTGAGGGATTTTAGGAGTATAAAAAATTATTAATTATTCACTATTCAATGATCAAAACCAATGATGAGTGCCATGCCACATGCCCATGGGGTTTTGGCCCACTAACTGGGGTTACTAACTTCAAACATGAATTACTCTCAAACCATGAAGAACTACATGGCATGCCATATATCAACGGAAACATCTCGACGAGTAGAATCCATATAGAAGATCCTTGAATCAGAATCAGACTAGTTTTAAAGTTAAAATTACCATGCAAGATCGTGTAGCCCTTGGTGCTACTTGGGTTGACATCAATGACAACCACTCATCAACATTTAATTCAAGATTTAACAAATTGCTAAATAAAATCCTGGACACTTCCAAACCTGGAAGTGATGTATAAATTGAATGGTATATCTCTCCTCTTCCTTCAAATATTTCCATGTTTGTAGATAGAGCTAATAAAATAGTATTGCTTGATAACATGAAGGAAGCTCTGTCTGTGGAAAAGGTAAGTCTTGCTCTTGAGAAGAAAACTTCCCTTGAGGAAAGAAAACATACCATGAAAGTTTCTTTTAAAGATGAATCCAAGAAGAAAGCCCCTAAATATTCTTTCGACTTGGAGGGATTACAAAAGGTTCTAAAAACAACGTCCAATGAAATTGTAGAGATTATGAAACAAGTAGCTGATTCTTAAAAAAAGTCCTTTCATCCTTTTAAAAGGAATTATCCATCACAGTCACAACCACCTACCATTATATCAAATGAAAGATCCAATCAGGATGATGAAGAAGAAGAAGCAACCTTATCTTCTGAAGAATCCCAAGAAAAAGAATTAGCGTAAGCCCATGGTTTATGGGGTTCCATTCTAACCAATTCAAAAAATGAAGAAGAGAAAGAAGCCTTACCAATGAGTACTAGAATTAAGGGACCTGTTGATACATGTCCATCAAATAAAAAATACAAGTCACCTTCTCCACCTACTAAAGACAAGGTTATAGTTAAAACGATTTCTCCTCCATCTTTAGACTTTGTTCCAACTACTTATGAATTTCCTTCTTCATCTAAGACCTTGATAGTCTCTAATACCATTGAGTGTAATATTGTTGAAGACATGAAAAAGGTTAAAGCCAACATCTCCCTATATGATGTCAACAAGTTAAAACAAAAACATAATTTTTTACTTAAAGTGTTAAATGCAGTCCCTGCATCTCCATTACCTTATGTCGTCACTGTAAAATCCTCAAAAGGGAAATGAGAAATCCCTAATGTTTCTTTAGATAAGATTGACCCTTCTAATTTTATTCTAATTGGAGATAGATCAAATTCCCACACTCCACCCTTTTTATTAACTTTTGAAATTTTTAACAAGAATGTGCACAACTAGTTAGTAGATTCTTGTGCATCATCCAATGTCATGCCTTATGCAGTTTGTCTCAAATTGAATATTTCACCTTAGAAATATGTTGTTTAGATTATTAAATTAGATCACACAAAAGTCAAAGTGTTGGGAGAAATGAATTGGGTTTTAATCAGATTATGTTCCCATTCGAAGGTCTGTCAAATAATAGTAACTTATATTAGTTGTAGACATCCTTGAATTCTATGGTCTTATTCTAAGCAAAGACTAGTTTGAAAAACTGCATGGTTACTTTGCAACTAATTGGTCACACATGTGTCTTCCCTACAATGGAAAACCCAATAAAATTCATGTTGATAGGGAGAGACATATGAAATATCTAGTGATTGATTTTGATGAGGAAAATGAACCTGTAGTATTTACAAACAACATTATTAGGACTTATTCTTTTGAATCTTTCTTTGGCAATTTTCCAACACAAAAATATGTGTTTTTAGTTGATTTTGTTTCATGTCAAATTGAAACATTTTCTCAAACGTAATCATATAGATGTATTAATATTGTATAAAATCCTATAAATAAGCATGATAATTTTTTGTTGGACTCTTTACTTTGATGGATCAAAATCTAATGATGGTGCAGAAGCTGGTTGCATCCTTGTAAATCCCGATGGAGAGAGAACAATCATACAAGATAATAGTACCATATGTGCAAAGTTCTGCTCATTTAACTAACGTCATGGATCAACTCCTTTCTTCAAATCAAATTATCTCCGAAGAACAAAATAGTGCATCAACAAAGGAAGGTAATCTAATATCTAAAAGAAACACTCATGTTCCATAATTTCACCAAAGCATTCACAAAATTACAAAAGTGCATTCTTTGCAAATGTTTTTGATAAAATTCTAGACCCTTCTCTAAATGCATGAGAAGGGTATAAATACTATTCTAACTAATGTGAAAAAATAGATTATACAAAAATTTGAGGGGGTTTCAAACAACCCTCCTCCTAACTAGTTAACTAACTCTAAAAATAAATAGTGGCTTGATGAGAAGAACTAAGATGATGATTTTTTGTTTGCCAGCTTTTCATTCAAATTTCATATATTAGTTATTGGTTTGAGTTGAGGATGTGCCCCAAAATGTGTCTTGAGTTGTCCTACGAAAATCGGATCAGTGAGAGGTGGCAACATCAACTGAGTCAATGAAGTGAGCAATTAAGGGTGATGATCTGGCTGTACAGCTTCACAAGGTCTTGCCAATATGACTCCCAGTTGGTCTTGGTCAATTTTGCAGTTGCTTTCATTTGAGTCTCTTCCTTTTCCTGCCAACTTTTATGCAAAGCACATAAATCAGGAATTTCTTTTAGCCTACCTTCCTTTAGCAGGTTGGTGACAAACAAAGTGTGGTTCACCGCCTTGATTATATTCTTCGACACCCCAGCTGCCCTTGCTACTACTAGATCAGCTTGCTTGATTCTCGAGTCCCAATCCGTGAAAATAATGTTTTTGTGTGTCTCCTCGATTTTAGGCAGATTGGCTTTCCTGCCATCTTTTGTTTCCTACTGATGAGCCCCAAAAATGGATAATTATTTGGGCTCATTCAACCTCCTAATTCAACTTAATCCACCATTCTCATTAGTTTACTGAATGTTTTTGATTATATTTATGCTAATAGAGTGAATTGGGTTAGTCATTATGCCAACAAGTCTAATGTGTGCTTTGTGTAGCCTTTTTGGTCAATTTGGAGACAAAGTCAATGGTTGAAATGAGCACTTGGCAGCCAAATTCGTGGAGAGTATTTTTAGGAAGGTGTTCCCTTCATTTATGGGCCCTTACCTCGAATTCTCCACCATCAGCTTGGAGTTCAAGGGCCACCAAATCAATTAACACAAGGGCAACCAAGCAAGTCAAGTAGGACTGCTGTTAACTACAAGTCTTGGGCAGCCGAGTCCCTAAAGTTTAGGAGGACTGTTGGGGTCCTCAATTTGTATAAATAAGAAGGCTTAGGGCCTCATTTTGGTTAGCTAGTGGTTAGTCATTTCGTAGCCAATGGTTAGTCATTTTGTAGGCAGAAGTTAGCTAGTTTGTAGTTCGATTTTTATGCAGTAGATTATCTTTGCTTTCAGCACATTTTCAAGTTTCCATTGTGGACAATTTTGATGTAACTCTTCTTTTCTTGCTCAATAAAGACGAATCCAGCTTTGCACCAGCTCTAACTCTCTCTTAGGAGGCTGTATCTCTTGGGGTTGGGCCCATCGCAAGCGCCCAGTACCTCCTTTGTTTACTTTCATGTGTCTTTGCTGCATTCTTAGAGTAAAATCTGCTATTTAGATTTAAAACTTGTTGTGTTATTTAGGTTGCTTTTGATGATTAAAGTAGATTTTCATGTTCAGATTGATTTGGATAGAATAATAACATAAAGGATCCTTGGAAAAAGGGGCTCAAGCACCTCTGATCTTACCTCTCCCTCAGTGGGATCGTGAGTTGGGACAAAGGTGACCTTGCTGCCCACAAAAACATTGTTTTGCTTCACCATGCAAGTATTAGTGTTGGATTCTTAGTTGTCAAACTTGATATCAGTTTTGACTACATGCTTAGGGTTATGATTGCTTAGTTGCATAGTTAGTTCATCTGATTTTGTGCAAATAAACTTCTGTTCCATTTCTTTTGCTATTATCTAGGTCAGATTAGGTCAAGGTAATTAGGTTCTTGATTTTCCAAGTCTTCTTTTCTTACATTCGAAAAATAACTTGCAGAGCACCTGTTATCCTTCTCTATCTACCTATAATCCATCAGATAATCTGCTCCAACCCTTAGTCCATGATTCGTACCCTTCATTTGCCATACTTCCCCACCTTGCCCTAATTCCTACATTCTTGTGCATCATCGCTTCCTCCATCCTTGAACAAATCCAATCGCTCCTTAGCCTCATCCACCAAGTCCTAGACCTCTTCACACCCCTATTTCACCTTCGTACTCATTCCTCCATATTTTTCCCTCCATCCATGCTCCAAAATCCCATTTCGAAACATCCTGTAGAAGAATTACAGAACATCCTGTAGAAATCTTGAACATCCTGTAGAACCCCTGCAGACTTCCTGTAGAAGCTCATAAACACGGTTTCTTGGCAGCCAAACTTTGTGAGACTCTCTGGAAGGGTGTTAGGGACCCCTTAGACCCTCTCTGAACCTTCCCAACCTTTCCCAAGCATTTCTCCTCCTTGATCCACCTCTGCACAGTCAAAAATAGTTAGAAGCACATGCACGATAATTCCAACAACTTAAACAAAAATACAAAAAGATGTTTTCTTCAGATAGAGGTAGTCTAGACACATGTATTTTACCTTCATAGAAGTAATGGCATCTCTTTTAGTAGTTTGCATGCTCTCCTTTGCATCAATAGGACTAGCTGGTAGAATTAAGGTTTGCTAGGGTTTGCGTTTCTTTTTGGCTTTCAGTTTCTTTTTGCGATTAGATTAGCTTCCTTCGAGTTAGCTTTCATCCATCAATTAAAAAGCTTCTTCTAAGAGCTCATAGAAGTTGGCTTAAGCTCCTAGTGGACTTGTGCTGGCTGACCAAGTGATAGCTGCGGCAAGAGCTAGTACTTGTGCATACAGCACCGTTGCTTCCAAGTTTGTTACGAACTACCGGGTTGATAAAATTAAAGAAGGGAGTTCGAGGAGTTGTAGCATTATTGCTACAATACAAGGGCTCACCATCTTTTTGGCGCCGTTGCTAGGGAAGCGTCAAAGTATTGGTGATTGCCGCTTTTCTTCTATTTTCCACTACAATCTTCTGCTAAGTAGTTTATTTCATTTCCATTATGCAATTTCGTTTATGCAAAAGTAGATTAGCATTTCCCGCTTTCATAGATTAGCATTTCAATTCTGAAATTTCATTTCTGCAAGCGTAGATTAGGATTTCAATTCCGCAAGCATAGACTAGCATTTCATTCCTGCAATTTCATTTGAGCAAAATAGATTAGTCCTTTCCTGCTTTCATTTCAATTCCGCATTTTCATTTTAGCAAGATAGTTAGTTGCAGTTCAATCTATTTCAGTTTTGCAAGTAGAAGTAGAAAAAAGCAAAAATCAACCAAAAAGATTTCATTTCATGCCTTGTAGGAGTAGAGATAAGTTAGAAAAATGATTGCACAACACCCACACTGCTTCACGCAGCCAACATTCTCTCTTCTTCGATGGCTGTGATTAAAGAACCCTTAGGTGGACAGCAAGACATATTTGAAGAACCTCAAGGGAAGAAGAATAAGAAACCAATCCTCTGGAGCAAATGGCTACAAGCAGAAATGTTGGGAGCAGTCCCTTGTCCAAAGATGAATTTGAAGATCAAATAGAAGATTTCAAGAGTGATATGAGGCAGTTTCTTGCCAGGCAATTGGATACCCTGTGGATCCAAAAGAAGCAAGAGGAAGCCAAGAGGGCTTTGGTCATCTTTTGTCCCAGGTGCACTAGAAAGCATCCTAGGAAGGAATGTCCATTGTACTCTATAGAAGTGTGTTTTGTCTGTGAAGAATACCATCCCACAGATCAGTGCCCTTCCTTGCCCAGAATTAAAGCTGCATATCAGAGAGCCAAAGGAGCCACTGAACCACTCTATTATATGAACCAAAGGAGGCTGCATGGACCTAGATCTTACCAGCAGGAATTGCAAGGGACACACGAGACCTATTATGACTCCTATCAAGCCACTTTCATGCCTTCTTGGGGTCCCTCTACTCATCCTTCCTGGTTCACACCTCCTCCTTGTTCCTTCATAGATCCATATTATGCCCAACCAGCTGCTCATTCATTTCACTCTTATGCTCGGCCACAACCTCAGTGGAATTCACCTCATCAGGGGTGGAGGCCCCAATACAACACTCCTCCTGCTTCTTTTCCTCCACCACCTGCTCATCCACAACCATCGCCTCCTGCTCCACCAAGGCAACCCCAAATGCCTACCCAACCACAACCCCATCCACATCCATCTCAAATATACACCCCCACTCAGCTACCCATACCACCATTTCCAAATCCACACATTGGAGTAGCTCAACTCCATTACAAAGTTGAGGCACAACATGTCCAAACAACTGCTCTTGAGCTCAATGATCTTCACCATAGCTCAAGAAGAGTATTGCAAAAAAGATACTATATTGAAAGCATTGAAGGACCACATCAGGCAAAAGAAGATTCAGAAGGGGAAATCAAAGAACCATGGGCTTCACTTGATGAAGAGAAGGCATCAAAATCAGAGATCGAGAGAGTTCCCTCATGGTTATGGTCAAATCTTCCATGTATTCAAGAGAAAGATCAGCAAAAAGAGGAAGATGAGGAAGTCATAGCAGAAAGTGACATGAAACATGACCCAGATCAGCAAAAGGACGAAGGATATCAAAGCTATATTGAGATATGGTTTCAGAAGGTCACTAAGTTGCAGCGGTACTCTCTTCCTCAGCTATGTTTGACCCCTTCAAAGTCAGATCATTTGGTCTCTAAAATCCGGATAGCTGTCCAAGCATGCATTTCGAGCCTCCACATCATTTTGTCTCTAATCTCGATGTGCACATGGCTCCATTGGAAGTATTCTTATACTTGAGAACGATTTTGTTTTTCAAGTAGGGTAGGGTAGAAAAAAAAAAGAAAAAAATAAAAAAAGAGAAAAAAGAAAAAGGAAAAAAATGAAAAAAGAGGAAAATAGAAATCTAAGGTGAAAACCTCCTTGGAGGCGCCTTAGATTGGCTCATTGATTGAAAACCTCCATGAGGCGGTCAATGGGTTGGGAAAAAACAGAAAAGAGAATAAGATCTCTGGGTGAAAACCTCCCTTGGAGGCGCCCAGGGCAGGCAATTAGGGTGAAAACCTCCATGAGGCGCCCTAGTTGTTTTTCAAAAAAAAAGAGAAAAAGAAAGAGAAAAAGAAATCTAATTTCCATTGAATAATTTCAGGTTGCGGCAATGACATTGCAGGTCAGGAGGATCACTCAAAACAAAGACAAAGGAGTTTTTGTGCCTTCTAGAGGAAGTTCTATATTTCTACAGGAAACATCCTGTAGAACCTTCAAGCGAGCCAGATTCAATTTTGGAAGGGGATCTAAAGCTTGGAATCCATTGGTTATGCCTGCAAGCATCCATGTTCCCATTCCTCACCCTTTTCCATCATCTTTTCCACCTCATTATGCTTCTTCATTGTGCTTCTACAGGGAGTTCCTGTAGAAATTGTAGGAAGCTAGAAATGGATTTCAAAAAGGTGGTTTGGCGAACACGATAGCTTCCGCAAGGGTTCAGAAGTCCTCCTGCAATCTTCAAACTCCTACTCCATCATCTCCATACCTGCATCACAGCACAAGCTTAGTTTTTCTTTCCATGCAAAAACTTGCAAAATTCTTTGAAGATAAAATACATAGAACAAAATTTGTTTTTGCCATAACTTGAAAACCATGCATCCATTTGAAAAATCGTTTTACAGAGAATTGTATAGGGATGATGGCAACATGCCTGAGCAGTTTCAGGCCATTCCGATGCACGGTTTCCAAGAAATCAGCCTCCATCACCATCAGCCATTTTTGCATTTTCTCCATATCTGTGCATCCGTTTCAAAACCTATTTCATGGGGAGATTCACATGGGTGATAGTAGCCTACCCAAGCAGTTTCAGCCGATTCTGATGCACGGTTTCCGAGAAATTGATCTCTGAAATATTCTGCCATTTTCCATTTTTCTCGAAATTTGTGAATCCATTGATCACGATTTTTCTATGGGAGGTGCATCATGATGATAGGAATGCGCTCAGCAAGTTTCAGATCAATCCGGTTTGCCGTTTGGGAGCAATGGCGAAAACAAGTTCCGGTCCTGTGAAAATTCAACGCAGCAGCTTGAAGGTGCAGATCTGAGCGTGGAAATGAACTCCTGCAGCATGCATCCGGCCAGAGGACACCTGCACAAGGAAAACAAGAAAAAATCATCAGCCAAGCCCTCATGCAACCAAAGAAACCAGTGCATGCAACAATGACTAGCCACAGCACCTCACAGCAGCCATTTGACTTCAGGTACGTGACTGCAACTCGTTCTTCTATTGCACAAATCTAATTTAAAAACTGCATGAATGAATGGAATGTTGGAATTGAGCCACAAATATAGAAAGATTAAGCCGATAGTTCCTTGTCCAATTCTCTATCAATCAGCCAGGAATCATGCAGCGTATGTGTTAGACAACTCACGTGAAAATTAAAAAAAAAAAAAAAACAGACAGTGGTAGAGGCTTTAACTCCAGTGCAACTGATTAACAAGAAGAGGACATGCAGCTCATTATAGCACTGTCGTCTGCATGTGGCCACGTACACCTGGCCACCTCACTCCTTCACCACAAATCACGCAGCAATTAACGAACGCTCAGCTCAGACTCACAAACTGCTGTCAACTTGCACTTGCAACATTTTCAACTGAAGTATGCATCCTCTGATTCCACAAAATGATTAACCCATCGTCCTCCATTGAGCTTTGTGTCCTGGTTCACAATTCTCCAGCGTATCGGCCTCACTCAGAGGTGCAGAGGCACTCTACAGGCGTTTCTACAGGAAGTCGTCTACAGGAAACGCAGAAAACAGCTCTGCAGAAGGAAAACCCTAGATTTTTGTCAAAATTCAAGCTTGAAATGAGAAAAGTAGTTAAATCTTGTGTCCAAGGTTACCAAGGTTCTTGAAAGTATTGATTTTTGAGTTTTTCAAATGCATTATAGATCTGTTAATGGTGAAGAAATCTGCTTGAATTCAGAATCTGATCATCTATTTCATAGTCCATGGAGGACAAGATATTCCCTGCTTGGTCTAAAACTGTTGAAGAATGCTTAGAAGAATATGATGTGAGCTTAGAGAATGGTTTAAATTCTCATGAAGTGGAAAAACGCTGTCAAATATATGGATGGAATGAGCTCCAGAAGAAAAATGGTACACCTTTGTGGAAGCTGGTAGTGGAGCAATTTGATGATACAGTTGTTAAAATACTTCTGCTGGCAGCTGGCATTTCATTTCTTCTTGCCTACTTTCGTGATAACGTGTCTTATGAGGAGGGCATAACAACCTATGTAGAGCCCTTGGTCATTCTCCTGATTCTCATCCTCAATGCCATTGTTGGAGTATGGCAGGAGAATAATTCTAAGAAGGCTTTGGAAGCTCTCAAAGAAATGCAATCTGATCATGCAAAGGTCTTGAGAGATGGACATTATGTTGTAGATCTTCCCTCCAGAGAACTTGTTCCAGGAGATATAGTGGAACTGAAGGTGGGAGACAAGGTTCCTGCAGACATGAGAATTGTGTCCCTCAAGACATCCACCTTTAGGATGGAGCAGAGCTCCCTGACCAGAGAGAGCATGCCTGTGGTCAAAAGAACATATCCAACCACCTTCTGTGACTGTGAGTTGCAGTCAAAGGAATGCATGGTGTTTGCAGGAACTACAATTACCAATGGTTGCTGCACATGCATTGTTGAGAGCACTGGCATGTTTACAGAAATAGGTAAAATTCAGGCACAAATCCAGGAAGCTTCAATGGAATGTCATGATACCCCTTTGAAAAGAAAGTTAGATGAATTTGGTGAAAGACTGACAACAACGATTGGTGCCATTTGTATTCTTGTCTGGATCATGAACTACAAATATTTTCTTTCATGGGAAGTCATAGATGGGTGGAAAAAAAATATCAGGTTTTCCTTTGAGAAATGTACGTACTACTTTAAGATTGTTGTTGCTCTGGCAGTTGCTGCTATACTAGAGGGATTTCCTGCTGTGATTACTACATGTTTGGCTCTTGGCACTCGTAAGATGGCACAAAAGAATGCTATTGTGCGTAAGTTACCGAGCGTGGAGACTTTGGGTTGCACCACAATGATTTGCTCTGATAAGATAGGTACTCTTACAACCAATCAGATGTCTGTCAGTGAGTTTATAGCCATAGGGAAAAATATTGGATTGGCCTGCACATAATATGGGGGAAAATTTAGAAACTCTAGTAGAAGTTGCTGCAGTTTGCAATGATGCAGGGATATCTTGTCAAGGTCGCGAGTTCCATGCTACTGGTATTCCCACTGAGGCAGCCTTGAGGTATTGGTTGAAAAAATGGGAGTTCCAGACCCAATGGCAGGTGATACAAGTGCCATTCTCAACAGTGGCACAGTGAAATTGGGCAATTTTGATTGGTGGATACAGAGATGAAAGAGGCGGGCTTTATTGGAGTTTGATTGTGATCGAAAATCCATGGGTGTTATTGTCACGGAACCAATGGGACAAAATCGTCTGCTAGTGAAGGGCACCATGGAAAATTTGCTTGAAAGGAGTGCTTTTCAACAACTTGCAGATGGATCAGTTATTGAATTAGATGATGCATCAAGGGAATTACTCTTGAGGAAGTTTCATCAAATGAGTTCAAAGTCTTTGCGTTGTTTGGGATTGGCATACAAGGAAGTTTGGGGAGAGGGCAGCAGAAGGAGAAATTGGCTGAGATTTTAGCTAGGGAGGCAGCACCTGTGCTAGCCACCCTAAGCACATCCATCCCCTCCATGAACACTCAGTTTTTCAAGGTTCGAACACAATCTGGTCATGGTTCAACCTTCTACAGGAAGCTATAGGACTTTCTACAGGAAGTTCTGTATTTTTACCAGAAACATCCTGTAGAAGCCTTTGGGCAGGCCAGAATCAAGTATGGAGAGGGATTTGAAGCTTGAAGTTTGTTGAGGAGGCATGCAACCACTCTTTTCTTCCATCCTCCACTGATTTCATCTCCTTTCACCACCATTTCCACCATCAGATTGAATATACTTTCACAATCATACCAAAGATGAAACTTCTCTAGGAAAAGGAGCACAGGCAGTGGGAAGAACAAAGAAGCATGGTTTCATGACAGAGAAGAGGACATCACTTCAGAAGCTTGGCATGACAGGGAGGCCACCAAGGCCATCAAAGATGAGGAGATAGATTGGTTTCTCAAAGGATGAGCAACACTTTCAGTAGGGGGTGATGATGAACCCCAAAAATGGATAATTATTTGGGCTCATTCAACCTCCTAATTCGACTTAATCCACCATTATCATTAGTTTATTGCATGTTTTTGATTATATTTATGCTAATAGAGTGAATTGGGTTAGTCATTATGCCAACAAGTCTAATGTGTGCTTTGTGTAGCATTTTTGGTCAATTTGGAGACAAAGTCAATGGTTGAAATGAGCACTTGGCAGCCAAATTCGTGGAGAGTATTTTTAGGAAGGTGTTCCATTCATTTATGGGCCCTTACCTCGAATTCTCCACCATCAGCTCGGATTTCAAGGGCCACCAAATCAATTAGCACAAGGGCAGCCAAGCAAGTCAAGTAGGACTGCTGTTAACTACAAGTCTTGGGCAGCCGAGTCCCTAAAGTTTAGGAGGACTGTTGGGGTCCTCAATTTGTATAAATAAGAAGGCTTAGGGCCTCATTTTGGTTAGCTAGTGGTTAGTCATTTCGTAGCCAATGGTTAGTCATTTTGTAGGCAGAAGTTAGCTAGTTTGTAGTGTTATAGACATTTTTGTGCCTTACAGCTCTAAGCATGAAATTTCCATAATCCAAGGGATCCAAAGTCCCTAAAAGTGTTGTTCCCACCCCTAGAGGAACAAGGTCAACCAATTACAGCTTCTCCCAGAAGTTCTCCACCAGAAACTACTTAGAAACAGTCAAATCAGGATCATTTCAGCTGCTCCACTAGCTACCTGTGTTGCATAGCACCCAAGTACACTAGCTAGGTGCGTTGCAATGCACCTAAATGCACTACCAGGGTGCGTTGAGCGAGAAATGCCAAATGGCAGTGTCATTCCGCGAGGTGGACAAACAACGGAAGCTTCCAGAATCTTCCTCAATGACACTTGCCTCACTGAGTTCGACCAAGGACGAGTAAGAGGCTCTCAGCCTCCAAGTGGAAGCAAGAACTGACACCGAGAAGCCACAAGTCAAAACATAAGCTGACTCATCCTCTCTGCTTACATCTATATATGGATCCCTCATCCCAGAGATCCAGAGGCTGGAATTTTGTACTTTGCAGAGAATTGCTATTGGTTTTGAGATTGAGATTAGTGCATTGGGTGATTTATGCTTTGTTGGAGGTGAGGAAGGGATTCCTTTGTTGGGAGGTAGATGTTGGATCGGGACTCACTTGGTTGTATCTCCTCCTAGATCTTCTTATTATATTAATAAAACTATTTGAGTTTCTCCTACATGCTTGTGTATCAATGATGTTTTGTTATATTTGCATGTTTAGCTTAAATCTGATCCTAAGCTATTTATGAATGTAAATCTATGTCTTTGTGTAGTTTTCCTCTTCTGTGATCTTACAGGAACTTGGCGAAGCTGGGCAAGTAAGGGAACAGGTAGCTGGAAGCTGTCGAAGAGGAGAGCGATTGGATCAACAAACTAGCGCAAGACACAGGTTAGTTTATCCTTCCTCTTCGTTTACATTTCATAAAGAAGAATACGAAAGTAGTTTTCCTTGTTTGTTGTTAAGGCACTGTCACACCTTAGAGTGGGATAGGGGCGTTCTGAATAGATACTTTTCCCAACAACAAAATGGCGACTCCGCTGGGGATCGTGTCTAGTTAGTTTGTTTGTGTTTCTCTTGTTGTTTGTTTCATAAACACAGAAGTAGCAATCGAACTGCATTTGCCATTATCAAATGCAAAGTAGCTGCTACTTCAATCCACTCACTGGATTTGTTTATGATTTGAACAGCTGATCCACAAATGCTCTAATTACCCTTTGTGATAGCTCTTAGTCCTCGTTTAAATCATCCCTCTGA
Source organism: Pinus tabuliformis (assembly GCA_031772625.1). NCBI lineage: Eukaryota > Viridiplantae > Streptophyta > Pinopsida > Pinales > Pinaceae > Pinus > Pinus tabuliformis. Next base: position 1,077,604,654 of record CM062816.1, read on the forward strand.
TTGTACCTTACTAATTGCTTTTACTCGGCCAAAATCCATAGATTAAACTGCAAACCGTGACCCAGAACCCGGATAGAAGTCTCGTTTCTGCCCCAGTACAGGCTCTGTGAAGAGGTTCTGCATTTCAACGCAGGTCCCGAGAGGGCTACCTGCGCTTCAATTCAGTTTCTCTGTGCAACAGATGTGCTGATCAGCCTTTGCCCTGTGCAGCTGAGGTTCTTTGCTTCATTTTGTTCAGTTTTATCTCTGATTTTTGCAGCCTGTTATCAGTCTGTGTACCTGTCTGAAAACCCCTTTTCTTTGCCTTAATTCCGCCTCCTTTGTATAAAAAGACTGTAGGTGTTCTTTGTGTGTTTGTTACATCATTTACAGTTTTCCATTGAAAAGTAGAATAGTCATACTGTCGTCCTTAGATTTAGATCTGTCGTAAGTGTCGATTTTGATCTTAGGAAAAAGTTTGTTTGCTGTTGACAGTTGATTATACTTTTTACTTTTGCCTTTGGTTTGAATTTGTCTCTTTCTAGTGTCGAAATGAGTGTTTATTTCAAAATCATAAAGTGTCGTAATCTTCCCTACCTTTTTGATTTCGAAAAAGAAGCTTGTTTGTGTTTTTCACTTGAAAGCAAATTCAGATTTGTACATCAACATTCTTTTTAGGCATCAATATTAAGAAAGTGAAAACAAATACATGCATTTGTGCATTTGCATATTGATGGTTTTTATGGTTTGATTTAGGAAAAGTGCATTTACAGTGTGCTCTTTGCTCTTTGAGAAAAGATTATGTCTTTCTTTTCCCCTTGTAGCTAGGATTTTCATTGTTGAAAAGAGATAAAAGCTTGCTTATCATCTTTAGATTGCATTTAGGAATTACATCTACATCTCATGGTGATCCAAAAAGGCAAACTTCTAAGAAAGATCAACTTAAAATAAATTGAATGAATCTAACAACGCATTGGAACTTAACGCACAACATAGAGGTCTAGGCTAGAGACGTGTTCCGGCGTCGTAAAACCTAGTAACTGTTGTCCTCAATAATGGTTGGGTGATTCCTCCACTGTGAGACAATAAGTGCCAGTACGGATTGTGCTCCCACGTACCGTCACGTATATATTGGGAGACCCCTATAGGCTTAAAACCTTTTATCCATAGGAAGCCGTGTCAATCGCCCTACTGATCGCAATGCACCGAACACAACATTCGGGAATATTGACTGTCATACCGTAAAACGTATTCTGCAGTTTTGTGATTGGTTTGGCACACCCTCTACCTAGATCTCCAGAGCAGTCCCTTTCGTTCCTTTTCAGACTCCTTAACAGAAAAGGTCCATCTGAGCACTTGTCACTTCAGGCTCATTAAAAATCGAAGGAGACTAGAGTCATCTTTTGTTTTTTCTCGACTCTTTAAAATTGAAAAAACCAGTTGTGTCCAAGCGTCGTAAAATTTATTTTAAACGGAATATTTATACCCTTTTCCTACGTTGATCTTAGGTTGATAAAATGGAGTCTACCAACCAAGGAATTCCCCTTGGTGGAAATCCTAGTCCCTTCTCCTCTTGGGGAGATGTTGGTGCACCCCATATGGCCACATTGTCGCTTCCAAGACTGACAATTGGCTTGCCAGTCTAGCTCTTCTCAACCAATGTCATTCAGAACACCACTATTCCTGAACAATCGAATCAGCAGTTAGACCAGTCCAGAGTTACCCACCAACCTTCTACTTCCTCTAATTCTTCCTCTCCTCCTTCCTCTTCACTTGATGGGGATGTCAAAGCCAAAAGTCAAGTTCCTAAGGAGAAGAAGGAAAAGAAGAAGAAAGAGAAGAAGAAGAAGGAGCCAAAAGCGACTGGGGGAAAACGAGTGTCGTCTAACGAAAATCCACACACTGCACTGACCAGGCCTAAATCGCCATGTGTCATTTGCAAGGGAGACCACTTTCACAGAGATTGTCCTTGTATCCCTCGGATACTAAGGGACTGGTCTCCCTGTTTGCACAGTCCGGTGTCATCAACCTCTGATAGCCATGTTGAAAGCACACCATCAACTAGCGAAAGTGAAGTCCCAGGACAAAAAGGGAGAGCTAGATCTCCCTGTAAACTGTGCGAAGGCAATCATGCCATCCACCGTTGTCCCTTCTTAGACGAAGCTAAAAGAGTTTTGGATGATCGTCCGGTTTCACCGTTACGACTTCCTCCTGGATATAAAAAACTCTTGCCGAGTCCTTCGTTAGTTGAGAATCCAACTGGCTCGCTCAAGTGGTCAGCTGAAGCGCCTGCCATTGAAGATGAACCAGCTGAATCCATACCCGACAAAAGTCAAAAGGTCGAGGCGGCAGTCGACCTGGTCTTGCCTTCAGAGGTTTTATCTTCGAATGACACAGTCACTGGAGAGAACAAGGATGACACCGTCCAAATTCTCTTCATCAACACAGACTCTGACGAACACGGGGGAAACCTACCCATTCCTTTACCGCAGGAAGGAAGTTCGTCAGAGCCGTACCCGGCCGTCTACTCGGTCCCACCTCCAAGCAACCTAGTTGTCTCCTTCGACTGGAATCAACTAGGCAGACCTCGTTTACCAGCAAGCATACCATTCAGAATTATTGTCCAAATATATAGAATGGTCATGGCTGGTACCATCATAGATGAGGGGGCTTCTATGAGTATCCTTTCCTCTACTGCTTGGAAAGCGCTTGGTTCGCCATCGCTTTTGCCTGAGATGAGAAATCTGACAGGCTTTGATAAAGGAACCAGTCAACCTTTAGGAATCCTCCCCAATGTGCCCATAACATTGAAAGGGAAGATAGTTCAAATGAACGTAATGGTCGGTCAAGGACCCTTGGATTATAACCTACTCCTTGGACGAGACTATATTTATTGCATGGGAGCCATCGTCTCCTCACTCTTTAGAGTAATGTGTTTTCCGCACGAAGGAAGAGTGGTCAAGCTCGTGGACCAGCTTTCATTTCACGGATCACGCATCGCAAATAGTCATATACCATCCCTAAATGGTCTCTTCACACAAGAAATGTCTCAACCCACGTCCGTCCTCCCGATGAACGCGAGTAATTCGGAGGGATCTGACTAGAACCCAGGGGGCATGCATCCTGGTCTGCTTCGGCAGGAAAACTTCGGGTATAGAGTAGGTTTCCGCGGGAGAATATGACTAGTCTGTACCCCGTCCATGATTGGAAAAGGGGTTATTCTAGAATAAGATTCTTTTGTCAAAGTTATGTGAGCTGGCGGGCATCGTCACTCACCTTTGTTTATCTCGGTAGACATCGCCGAAGAAGTGTTTTGTTTGCTGCGCGAACAGAACAATCTTTGGGTAACCTGTAAGAGGTAGTACCCTTCCTGATAAAACGAATGTTTTGTCAGCTCGAAAAAAGGGTGACCCTTCCTGATAAAACAAATGTTTTGTCAGCTCGAATAGAGGGAGACCTCGAAACTCTGTTTTATACCTGGGGGCATGCAAACGTTTTGGAGTGCAAGCAAGGGGCGACTATTTATTTTTTTAAATTTTTAGGTCCTCCCTTTAAACCTGTAGGCTAACCCTTTAAACTCGTAGGATTAGTCATTTCCTAACTTGCATAAAGAAAGGATGTGGGGCAAAAATCTAAATGTTGCCGTTTTATATGAGACATTCTTATCATATGACTGGATTGTCGAGCAGTTTTAGCACATAGTTCATGCTCGTTAAAAAATAAACATAAGACCGAGCAAGTGTTTCAATCCGCGTTTAAGCTCGTTAAAAAATGAACTATCCTCCGGTAAATAACCACCGTGAATGTAACATTATCAGCCATTAAAGCCTTGGTCGTGTTTGCACCGTCACCTCCACTTTTCCATTGGCCAATTATTCACCTCCATTTGATTGTTTACCCATTTTGAGGAACAACTGCGAAGAGTGATTTCACTAGCCATCCTTGTGACACTGCCGTGATTGGAAAATTCTAACCCTTACCTGGAATTAGCTGCTACCCATTTTATCACTCGTTCCTCAAAAGACGAGTCTTCTTTAAGCTCTTTTCATCTGACTCGTAAAATATGAAAAGATTGCCGAGTTTTGGCCTTCCAGCTCGTTAAAGCGACTGGAAGTGCTATCCCTCCTCTAGATTTTAATCTTTTTGGACCTGAGGGATTATTGCACAAAAAGATCGAGCGCTTGTTTTGTTCGGCTCGTTAAAACTATCGAAAATTCATCCCTTCTGTATTGTTTTATACTTTTTCGGACTTAAGCGATTAAATGACGAAAAAGGAATTTCGAAGTTACCTTTACGTACCTTTTCAGACTCTCTAAAAATGAAAAGGACCGAGTTATCTTTGTCGTTAAACTCGTTAAAAACATTAATAGCGACAAACTTGTCTTTAGACGAGAACGAGTTTCACTATCACTAGGCTCGTTAAAACATAGCGATGGGTTTGCCCGAAGGGAAAATTATAGAACAAGCATATGTTATCCTCCTCAAGCTTGACCAAAATAAAGAGGTACTGGTCAGCAATGACTAGGGAAAAATTGGGAAGAAACTCAAAGAATCTTTATTGGTAGCAAGTCGTTCCTGAACATGACACTTCCACTCCGTGCCTGAGTCAGGTTGGGTTGTTTCATTCACCGGTCACATCACCATGGTCTCGCCATACCATCCACGTTTTGGGTAAATGCTACCGATCCATCACATAAGTGTCGCCGACGTGTTCAAGAGAAGTCATCCAGAGAAGTCACCCATGTCCCATCCACTACCATACATTATACTTCATTCTTTCATGACTGCCATCCTGAACCATATATCATCAGATCGTTTTCACCTCCATCAAAATCATTTGCTCCATTCCGTGTCATTGATGTGGGATTCATTAAGGCCCTCCTGTGACGGATCGCTTCTTGTCGACATCAGCTCATTATCCAAGAAGTTGATCTAGGAACACCCCATTCAGTACTTTGAAGCTTGCATGCCTCAATGGCAAGTTTCTCACTTCCGGCGACATGTATACATCAATGACCCTCGACCGAAAGATTTTTCGTGGTGTTCGACGCCAAGTCCTTTATTCACACCACGTGAATTGTACTGCAGTACCTTGAGGGTCATCATCCTTATCGGTGATTCCTCTCGCGCTTGTTAACAGTTTACATCATTGACTGGTAATCAAGCGATGTCTTTCCATGTTCGACTTCAAAACATTTCTCACATGGATCGACTTGTACTTCGAGTGAAGATCGGACGAGATTGAAGACCCCGGATCTAGTTTCATCCATCTGGGCTGTGATATATATTCAGGAAAAATAAAGACATTGACATGTATAGCATTGCAGCACAGATAATCATCCTACCAAAAGGATGATGACTTCATCAAAATCATCAGTCTACCATCAGACGATTGTCTGTCCTGTGGACATAAAAATGAATTTATAAAGCTGAGCATGGGAATGCCCGCCTCATCTAGATCATGAAAACAGTATGAAAAATAATGTATTGTATTGTATCTTATTACAGGTCTCCTCCCAACATTGAAAGAACTTCGGATCCTCCTAATAAAGCATTTCACCTGATAAACGGGCTCATACTTTAGGGGGCAATTGTTCTAGACATTTTTGTGCCTTACAGCTCTAAGCATGAAATGTCCATAATCCAAGGGATCCAAAGTCCCTAAAAGTGTTGTTCCTACCCCTAGAGGAATAAGGTCAACCAATTACAGCTTCTCCCAGAGGTTCTCCACCAGAAACTACTCAGAAACAGTCAAATCAGGATCATTTCACCTGCTCCACTAGCTACCTGCGTTGCATAGCACCCAAGTACACTAGCTAGGTGTGTTGCAACGCACCTAAATGCACTACCAGGGTGCGCTGAGAGAGAAATGCCAAATGGCAGTGTCATTCCGCGAGGTGGACAGACAACGGAAGCTTCCAGAATCTTCCTCAATGACACTTGCCTCACTGAGTTCGACCAAGGATGAGTAAGAGGCTCTCAGCCTCCAAGTGGAAGCAAGAACTGACAGAGAGAAGCCACAAGTCAAAACATAAGCTGACTCATCCTCTCTGCTTAATCTATATATGGATCCCTCATCCCAGAGATCTAGAGGCTGGAATTTTGTACTTTGCAGAGAATTGTTGTTGGTTTTGAGATTGAGATTAGTGCATTGGGTGATTTATGCTTTGTTGGAGGTGAGGAAGAGATTCCTTTGCTGGGAGGTAGATGCTGGATCGGGACTCACTTGGTTGTACCTCCTCCTGGATCTTATTATTATATCAATAAAACTATTTGAGTTTCTCCTACATGCTTGTGCACCAATGATGTTTTGTTATATTTTCACGTTTAGCTTAAATCTGATCCTAAGCTATTTATGAATGTAAATCTATGTCTTTGTGTAGTTTTCCTCTTCTGTGATCTTGCAAGAACTTGGCGAAGCTGGGCAAGTAAGGGAGCAGGTAGCTGAAAACTGTCAAAGAGGAAAGCGATTGGATCAACAAACTAGCGCAAGACACAGGTTAGTTTATCCTTCCTCTTCGTTTACATTTCATAAAGAAGAATACAAAAGTAGTTTTCCTTGTTTGTTGCTAAGGCACTGTCACACCTTAGAGTGGGATAGGGGCATTCTGAGTAGATACTTTTCCCAACAACATGTAGTTCGATTTTTATGCAGTAGATAATCTTTGCTTTCATCACATTTTCAAGTTTCCATTGTGGACAGTTTTGATGTAACTCTTCTTTTCTTGCGCAATAAAGACGAATCCAGCTTTGCACCAGCTCTAAATCTCTCTTAGGAGGCTGTAGCTCTTGGGGTTGGGTCCATCTCAAGCGCCCAGTACCTCCTTTGTTTACTTTCATGTGTCTTTGCGGCATTCTTAGAGTAAAATCTGCTATTTAGATTTAAAACTTGTTGCGTTATTTAGGTTGCTTTTGATGATTAAAGTAGATTTTCATGTTCAGATTGATTTGGATAGAATAATAAAATAAAGGATCCTTGGAAAAAGGGGCTCAAGCACCTCTGATCTTACCTCTCCCTTAGTGGGATCGTGAGTTGGGACAAAGGTGACCTTGCTACCCACAAAAACGTTGTTTTGCTTCACCATGCAAGTATTAGTGTTGGATTCTTAGTTGTCAAACTTGATATCAGTTTTGACTGCATGCTTAGGGTTATGATTGCTTAGTTGCATAGTTAGTTCATCTGATTTTGTGCAAATAAACTTCTGTTCCATTTCTTTTGCTATTATCTAGGTTAGATTAGGTCAAGGTAATTAGGTTCTTGATTTTCCAAGTCTTCTTTTCTTAAATTCAAAAAATAACTTGCAGAGCACCTGTTATTTTTATCTATCTACCTATAATCCATCAAACAATCTGCTCCAACCCTTAGTCCATGATTCGTACCCTTCATTTGCCATACTTTCCCCACCTTGCCCTAATTCCTACATTCGTGTGCATCATCGCTTCCTCCATCCTTGAACAAATCCAATCGCTCCTTAGCCTCATCCACCAAGTCCTAGACCTCTTCACACCCCTATTTCACCTCCATACTCATTCCTCCATCTTTTTCCCTCTATCCATGCTCCAAAATCCCACTTCGAAACATCCTGTAGAAGAATTACAGAACATCCTGTAGAAATCCTGAACATCCTGTAGAACCCCTGCAGACTTTCTGTAGAAGCTCATAAACACAGTTTCTTGGCAGCCAAACTTTGTGAGACTCTCTGGAAGGGTGTTAGGGACCCCTTAGACCCTCTCTGAACCTTCCCAAGCTTTCCCAAGCATTTCTCCTCCTTGATCCACCTCTGCACAGTAAAAAATAGTTAGAAGCACATGCACGATAATTCCAACAACTTAAACAAAAATACAAAAATATGTTTTCTTCAGATAGAGGTAGTTTAGACACATGTATTTTACCTTCATAGAAGTAATGGCATCTCTTTTAGTAGTTTGCATGCTCTCCTTTGCATCAGTAGGACTAGCTGGTAGAATTAGGGTTTGCTAGTGTTTGCGTTTCTTTTTGGCTTTCAGTTTCTTTTTGCGATTAGATTAGCTTCCTTCGAGTTAGCTTTCATCCATCAATTAAAAAGCTTCTTGTAAGAGCTCATAGAAGTTGGCTTAAGCTCCTAGTGGACTTGTGCCAGCTGACCAAGTGACAGCTGCGGCAAGAGCTAGTACTTGTGCATACAGCACCGTCGCTTCCAAGTTTGTTACGAACTACTGGGTTGATAAAATTAAAGAAGGGAGTTCTAGGAGTTGTAGCATTATTGCTACAATACTGGGGCTGACCACCTACCACTTGATGAACTCTGAGATTCTAGTGTTCAGATCAATCAACTCGGTTCTCTGGTCAATTACCTTATCTATTAGTTGGTTGCTAGTGATCAGATAAGGAGTAATGTGTGACATTTTTTTGGAAAAAGTGCTCTTGCTATTTCATCGGGAGGGAATTTAGTTCCAGCGCCTCTCTAACACACTGCTTGGTGGTAGGAACATCATTATATCTTTCCATGGCTTGCTGCAATTCTTGGAGTTGCATGTTTTTTGACGATATATCGACTTCGTGGCTTATTTTCAGGACCTCCATGCTTTGTTGCAATTGGGCAAGCTACTCATATGCTTGCATGTTAACACTTTATTTCTTTGTTTCGATTTGTTGCTCGAGCTGTCCAGTCCTCTCTTCCTTTTCTCTCAACAAAGTAGAGGCTTCAGTAGCTTTGTGCATAGTGGTTGTTGCATATGCTCTTGTGAACTGTGGCAATCTAGTCAAGTTCTCAACTGGGTTGAAAGGAATATCCCTCCAAACTATGTCCATTGGCTCATTTCCAAGTGGGAGCTTGGGCGTTTGTACCCTTTTCATTTTTCTCTGTCTTCTTACTAATTCTTTTGGAGCGGGATGTAGAACACATCAAGTGGAGGGATTTCGGTCACTTTCAAGATGATCTTTGATGTGGGCAGAGGAGGGATAATCTTAGTCTGTTGGGAGGTTCTCTCCTACTCATCAATAGGCTTGGACTGCTCATCCATGGATTTGGACTGCTCGTCCATAGACTTAGACTCTATATTCTCCTAAATATGTAGAGGAGTTTGACACTCCATTGTCTCTTGGGTATCTGTCATTTTTGGAGTGTATTACAATTTCTGATTGAACTAATCCCACTCCTAATCCAAACTGCTGCCTTTGACCTTTGAACTTATTTCTTTAGGTGGAGTGCTCAGAACCTACTTCTCAGCTGACTTCCTGCTGGACTTTGATGTATTATCTGTGTCTTGGGCCTTCCCCGTATCTGATGTTTTCTTAGTCTTTATCTGAGAATCTATGCGAGAACTAGGTCCTTCATTGTTAACAGTCACACTTGGTGTAGGCTTATCTTTGATCTTCAACAAGTGCATTAGGATTACTTTGAGCCTTTCATTTCTGAATTCCCAAAATATTTCAAAAAATTGAGGACTCAGATTCGCTTTAGCCCATTCGATCTCTTGTTTGAAGGGTTGGGTCGACTATAACAGGTCTTCCAAATCATTATCCTCATGGTTGTATGGCTTGAGATTTACCATAGTAGTGATGTTATTTGCTACCTTGTCTGGATCAAATTGTGTTTTTGGCAATGTATGAAGCCTGAGGGCTTCCATGTTTATTGACTCCTTAATGGCATGATTAAAATTTGTTAAAGCAAAAGAGTTGCACTTGACAGGAAAACAGGGCCATAACTTCTTGTTTTCTTTGAGGAATTTAGTTAGGCCTTTTCCCATGGTCTGGTGGGCGATTTCACTTGCTAACAATTTATCAGAAACATATAATGGAAGGACATGGGGGTTGGCTGTGCTACCAAAAACCCTAATGTAGGTGAACCATTCTTCAATAAAATATTTGTCGACAACTAGAAGGTCTATTTCGGCTTCTTGGGAAAACCTGGGCGATTTCTTATTGAAAATTATTTGATGCAGCGAAAAAATAACAGAATTACATATTTTATAGAAATGAGGTATATAATGGGATTCCGATATTTTCTTATGACTGAGATGGATAGGGTAGGGGTCCTATAAGGTCCATTTCCAACCAATGGTCGGAAATGTAGTGCAGAAACAAATGGCGTCCATAATGTAGGCACTAAAATAGAATGGGGGAAGGTTCTCTGGAGAGGAGGCTATCTTCTGTCGATATTCGATAATTATGGTGGCTAGGTTATCAGATAGGATGGTTGCCCAATTCATGATGTGAGAATTAACATAGGCATCAATTAGAGGAATCCATTCTATGGAAAACTTAGAATTATTGGGCAACCCATATAGTGTACATAACATAGCAGCTGCATAGTTGTAGCGGTTTGCCACAAAGGCTATAACATACATACTTGATTTGTCAAATTTGAATTTGTTGTCTAATACTCTCCAACCTTGAATCAACTTGAAGGGGTTTGGGTTCTTCTTTGTGAAGCTAGCCATGTATGTCTTATTATATATATCTCGAGGGTCAGGTATATGGTACATTTTCTTCATGTCCTCTACTCTAAATGATCCCATGAGTACCTTTCTTGAATTCCTGAATTCTGTATCTTCAATGGTGAGGTTTTTGACCACCCAACTGATCATATCCCTCACTTGTATCCTATGCAGGAAAGACCTAAAAACATCCCTGACTTGAAGCCCCGAAGGCTTTGTTGAGTTAGATGTTGTTCTTGTGATAGTAATCTTGGGATGCTCATCCTCAAGCCTATTGTATATGACCTCCTAAGTTGTTTCTCCTTCGTTAGAGCTATAGACTGTATCAAATAATATGGGAGCCATCTATGTAAACTTGAATTCAAAAATTCTTTTCCTTTTATATTTCTGCATCACATTCCTCAATGACATGTCTTTTGTAGCTTGCTTGAAATGGACAAGATATATCAACGCAGACAATATCGGGCAATTAAGATTGAAAGATTTTCTGAAATGACTTTGGATCATGAGAAAGGTTTAATGAGATACTCAACGTTAACCCATAACTTGGAAAATGATTAGCTCCCCTCAGGACACTAAATATTTATTAACCTGTGAATTCATTTGTTTTTGTATTTAAAACACAATTATTTCACACGCTTACTGCTCTTCACACATCACAATCTGTAGATGGATTCAATATAGCATTGTGCTTTCTATAAGGAAAAATGTGATTGTAGTTGTCGCAATATCGCATTTCGCAAATTGTTAATGGGCATTGTAGTGGCATAGCTTAAATAGTTGCAAAGTTTGCGAAGTGCGATTTGTGAAATGACAAGGTGCTTATAATTGGGATATCACAGCGGGAGGTTTCATCGTGCATCACAAATTTTTAAAGGTGTTTTATGATAGTCACATGGAAAATATTGATTTGAGATTTGCGATGAGGATCTCATCCTTGGGTTGTTTTGCAAGATTTTTCAAGGCAATTTCTTAGAGTTAGGCTTTATTATCCTAAGAACAAAAATTTAAAAGGGGCCCCCATTTATATCTCTAACCTTAGCTATTGTTATTTATAAATGGGGGGGTTGTTTCATAGTACAACAGGTTGCTACTTCGTTGAAAAGGAACATGCATATATAAACTTTAGTCTAGTAAGAATGTTGTTCATTTCATTCATTCTCATCTAAGTGATTTTCCATTTATGGTGAATGTGGGTTAGGTGTGAGATAAGTTTTATAGCTCAAAATGACACTCCTCTAAGACCATTAGAGAATTAGCATATAAAAAATATTGGAATGTAACATTAGCTTCATGGGAAACCCTACAAAATGTTTGGTTTTGGCATATCAAAACCCCAAAGATAGTGGCAAAAGATATTGCAACATCCCAATTGGCCTGACAACAAGAATTGAGTGCTTGCAATATTCATACATAGAGCATTGAAGTGGAGACGGTTTCTAAACTGCATGGATAAGGGTTGACAAGGTCAAAAATTGAGCAAATATCAATATAAGGATGAAAATACCAAATAAAACAAAGTCTAAAACATGTCTAGGTTTATCTAGTCACTTTTTCAACTAATCAATAAAATAAAATATATGCATGATCTGAGTGAGGAGAAACATGAACATAGGTACATGCTACCAGATTGAGTATTGAACTCTACCTCGAGATAAGACAGAGCTTACAGTGAGCCTTAATATGGGTAGTAGTTAGAGGAGGAGCCAGGGTCAAGGAACCGAAAGGTGTTGAAACCATTGTAATTTCTTTTATGTAATGGATAACTCTATTTCCCCCCATTTTATTATTTTTTATTCTACGAAAATGTGTGTATTTCATCATTTCAATTTGCTAATGCTATCACTACCGCAAGATGTAGGATTTGTTACATTTTGGTTTTCTATTTTCATATTATAGGTGTGAGGAGAAAATAGATGGATCTTAGGAGTTTCCAACCACAATGACAAAATAACCTCCAAATTTCCAAGTTAAGGTATGTTACCTCTCTATTTTCTTGTCCATTTTGGTTTTTTTTCATGCAAGTCAATAATATTTGAGGAAGTCATAGGTACAACTATCTATCATAGTTATGTGGTAGGAATATGGGATTAGTACTCTAGAAACTGAGGAAAAATCAAATAAACATTAAGGAACCATTGTAACCATGTGAAATTTTCAAAATTTGATCTATAATGAAAACAAATCCATGACCCAAATCCAATGTGAGTAGAGGTCCAAGATGAATATTATGCATCTAGTAAATTTCATATCTTAGGATTGTGCATTTAACTTCATTATATAGCTATATAAATGTTTCTTCTTCTAGAAATCCATGGGTATATTTGGAGAAACTATGAGAACATTACAAAATCCAAGTATACAATACATTTCATATATAATATTCTTCTACATAGATAAAAAAACGCTCAACTTGCTCCACATCCATATTACTCAATTCAACAAGTATTTACATCACATTCAAGGAAAATAATTATCATCTTCATTTGTTCATGTTGATGAATATCGTTGTGTAATCTATGGTTCTTATGGCCACTTTTGGTAATTCTAGAAAGCTATAAACATCCAATTCAACCAACATGCCAATATGTTTCTAACTATGAACTTTCCTTCGCATGTTCTCCAAGTATACAAGCACTTTGTTTGGTTCCTTTGTACCAAAAATTTTAGTCAGAAAATCTAGGTTATATTTCAACCATATTTTCATCTATATTTAGAAAAATGGTAATTTTTGTAATGGATATTCTTATGGTATTTAATCATTAGTAGATATCCCCTTCATCAAAGGAATAATGAAATATTGAGTTTTTAATAGCTATAGGAAAAATACACGTCTATCTTTGTAGTAAACATCAAAGATAGTTTCTATAGATTGAGACCATTATTTGATGTGTGGAAAATCTAGGTTATATTTTAGCCACATTTTCATCTATACTAAGAAACATGGTACCTGTTGTTAAGGATATTCTTATGGGATTCGACCATCAGTAAAGATCCCTTTCATCAAGAGAATAAGGCAATATTGAGTTCATTAATTATAGAAGGAACCCACCTCTATCTTCCTATAGAACATCAAAGATAGCTTCTATACTTTGAGGCCATTAAATTTATGTAATAAGTGAAACGATGTAGTTTCATATTTATTAACAGATTACATCATCAATTGAAGCAAACCTAGAGATGTAGCCCAAGTTAATGAACTTTGTTATCAATTTGTTGAGTTATACCTATGTTGTTTTAATTTTTATTTTGTATTGAATGTGAATCCTATTAATAGAATATGAATTAATGGCTTCAAATGAAGCCTTAAAAAGTAACTTTAGATCAAGTTTAGTATCATATATTGAGATCAAAGACATGTTGATTTGGATTTGCATAAGTGTCAGTATTAAATGATAACTAGGTGTAAGCTCAAGCAGGGATAAGGTTCACTTGAAGAGTACTATCCTAATATTGGCTTGATTTGTGCATTCCAAAGGTAAGCAAAGTAATCTCCAAGAGAAGAAAACCCCTTTGAATTTGAAGTGATATTTCAACGAGATTCTTTGTTTCTAAACCCCATGGTAGGAAAATTATATAAAGAGTAAAATAATAACAAAGAAGGCTCAAGTAAAATTAAAGGGGAAGGAAATGGGGTGAGCCTTATTAAAAGTCTCCATCTCCATATTATCCTTCAAGTCCAATTTCCTCTTAATTCCATTGAAAATACAAATGAAGAAAGCTAATTCTAATTTTCTGACATAAAATTTGAAATTATACATGAAATTTGATTTTATAATGTGTGATGGAGAGATTAATGCAATGAAATTGAATCATTGGATCAAGAAAATTGAAGTTTATTTCAAGTTTCAAAGAATTTTGTATAAAGAATCAAAGGTCCCACTCGCTACTCTTTGACCAGAAGACAAAACCCTGATCCAGTGGGAGAGAAAGAGACAAGCAAATATTCTTAAGCAAGGTAAAATGATATCTTATTAGTATGAAATAATAGATACATTAAAGAAGAAATTATATCATTTAGGGTATATTTAGAAAGAAAAAATGGATTGGCAAAGTATAATATCAAAAAATAGAGGAGAAAATGTGAAAACGTCTAACCAAGAGTTTAGAAAGATGGCTTTGATATTGGGAACATGTTTTATATGCAGAAAACTAATTTACAATATATTAGTGGGATGTAAAGATATTTGAGAAATATTACTCTCATTTTTAGTCCAATTAATATTGATGAAGTTTGTGTCCAAACTAATCATATTGAGTCATGGAGAAAGAATGTCAAGGATAACTTTTCAAGAAATTAATTCAATAAGTTGAAGGAAAACAAAAAGGGTAAAATTAAAAGAAAATTGTAGTGAATAAAGAATATGAGAATCCTTAATGTTTAGATAATGAAAAGGAAGTACATGTTGAGGACAAATGTTGGAAGCTTCATCCAAAACTAAGACTTAATAGGTTCAGAACTAAGAAGGGTAATAAGAATACCATTACTACAAGGCAATAGGACCTTGGATGAGACTTATGTGATGAAATCAATATCAAAACCGTGGGAATACGAGGCACATGTTCTTCTGCTAGTTCTATCACTAATACACATTTTTTAAAATTTCCAATTGTGCATGATGAAAGAAAAAGAAGTGGTTCACAAGCTAATATCATTTTTAAATAAATTGTTAAGAAATTATGACTTGAAACTAAGCCCCATAAAAAGACATATCTTTTGGAATGGGTATGTGAATGTGCAATGTTATAAGTATTTAAATAATATTAGCTCGTGGTTACAATCATATCTATGTTCATAGATGAGGTAGAATTTGATGTTGCGCCACTTGATATTTGTGGAATTATTTTTGGAAGCATTTATTTATATTTCAAGAAGTATATATTCTATAGGAAATTGACCGATATCATATTATAAAGGATGACATTGAGTACATTTTGTCAGACCAGGAGGTAGCTCCTCAAATCAATTCATGATATTCATTCAGGTTGGTCTTTATTATATACACAAGGGAGAGACTGTTCATTTCATCTCCTGGTGACTCTTCATCTTTTCTATGATTTATTTACATCAATTACAATTGTTCACCCAATCCTAATGATTAGGTGTCAACATTCCCCCCCCTTAATCTGAAGGGATGTTGGCGAGTCCAAGCATCGTTCTGAATCTTTCAAGCTTTTCTCTTCCAAGCGCTTTGGTGATGATGTCTGCAATTTGCTCATTAGTGGAATAATGGCGGAGATGGATTGTTTCGGCCTCAACATGATGTCGAATAAGATGATATTTAGTATTGTTGTGCTTCATTCGATCATGGAACTTTGGGTTCTTCGCCAACTTTATTGCTGAGGTATTGTCAATCATGAGTGGAGTCGATTGTACATGTTTTACCTGCAAATCTTCAAGAATTTTCTTGAGCCACACAATTTCTTTTGTTACCTCAGCTACTACCACATATTCTACCTCTGTTGTGGAATCTACGAGAAATGATTTTTTACGTGATCTCCAAGAGACAACGCCTGATCTAAGACTCATAGCATAACCTGAAGTAGATACCCTAGTTTCTTTGTCTCCATCGAAGTCTAAATCAGAGTATCCAATCAAGATGAAGTCGCCCACCTGTGTATACTTGATTCCAAAGTCTTGAGTTCCCTTCAAGTACCTTAGAACTCTTTTTGCAGCAGACCAATGTACCTCACAAGGCTTTTTCATAAACCTGGAGAGGATTCCAACATTAAACAAAATGTCTAGTCTGGTAGTAGTTAGGTAGTTGAGACTTCCTACAAGCTGTCTATACTTTGTTGCATCCTCAAATTCTTTTCCTTCAATGGATATGAGCTTTAAGTTTTGTTCCATTGGAGTAGTAAGAGGATTGCATTCTGTCATGCCAAACCTATTCAACAGATCTCCAATATACTTCTTTTGAGAAAGGAATATGGACTTCGGATGTTGAGTTACTTCACTACCAAGATAGTAATTAACATAGCCCAAATCAGTCATTTCAAAACCTTTCCTCAATTCCTTCTTTATGGATGCAATGTAGCTTTCATTGTTCCCTGTCATCAAAAGATCATCTGCATATACCACAAGATATAAAACTATTTTTCCAACCTTCTTGACAAACAAAGTTGCATCATCAAGATCATAATGTTTGAAATTGAGTTTCAGAAGATGCTCAGTTAGTTTTTCATACCAGGCTCGCGGTGCTTGTTTGAGGCCATACAAAGATTTCACAAGTTTGTATACTTTATGTTCATGTCCTTTCACAACAAATCCTTTAATCTGGAACATAAAAATATTCTCTTTTAGATCTTCGTTCAACAAAGCAGTTTTTACATCCATTTGATGGACTTTCCAACTGTTCTTAGTTGCTAGGGCGAAGAGTGTCCAGATGGTAGCCCATTTTGCTGTGGGGACAAAAGTCTCCTCATAATCGACCCATTCCTTCTATGAAAAACCTTTTGCCACAAGCCTGGCTGTGTGCTTGTCAAGTGAGCCATCATCTTTATACTTGTTCTTGTAGACCCACTTGCAACCAATTGGTTTGGTTCCTAATGGAGGATCAACAAGCTTCCAAGTGCCATTCTTTATCAGGGCATCATAATCCTTTTACATCAATTCTTTCCATTCATCATGAGAAGCAACTTCTTTGAAGGAAGTTGGTTCAAAATTTGTAGACAAATTCAATTCATAATAATAAGAAACATCCATATCAAGAGGTGAATTAGAGTCATCTACATCACCTCCATTTTTCCAGTTTGAATTTCTAGTTCCCATCTTTCCAACCTCATTAGGATGAACACTTTCAAGTGTCTTTATTAGCCACTTTCGGGGACCCTTCTCAGATGGTCTAGGCTACTCCCCTGATTGAGTTGGGACTGAATCAAGATTGAGTCTCCCAATTCTATCAATCACATCAGTTAAATTATCATCTGTTGTTGGAGTTTCATGTGGGCGAGAGAATGCTTTAGAAAAATATTCCACAGGTTGATCTAGTATAGGAATCCCCCCTTCAAGATGTGGAATTTGATTATCAAACTCTTGAAATGATTTTGCATTTGCGAATCTATCCAAGCGATCAAGTTGCCGCTCAACAACATTGTCAGTTTTAGAAGATTCAAGAAAGATTACATCTCTAGATACAACAAACTTTTTATTGACTTCATCATAGAGATAGTATGCTTTGGAGGTGTTTGAATACCCTAGGAAGATACACTTACGAATTCTTGCACCAAGTTTGTTTCTATGTACCTTTGGTATCAAGGCATAACAGGTGGAACCAAAGACCTTAAGATGCTTTATCGAAGGAATGTGCCCATACCACATTTGATAAGGAGTCTTGTTTCTGATATCATTAGCTGGACAACTATTCTTTATATATACAACACATAGAACTACATCAGCTGAAAACATTATTTTTTACATTTTTGAAGAACAACATGGAGCGTACCATATTAAAGATTGTCCTATTCATTCTTTTAGCTACACCATTCTATTGGGGATCATAAGGCACAATTGTTTGATGCTGAATCCCGCGTTGGTGAAGATAGTTTTCAAATTCATTTGAAGTGTATTCTTTTCCATTATCAGTGTGAATAGAGCCAATATGAGATTGTGCATCATTTCCAATCCATGTATGAAAGCTCTTGAATGTTTGAAAAGCATCAGGTTTATTCTTCAATAAATAAACCTAACAGATTCTGGTGTAGTCATCAATAAATGTCATCATATATTTATTTCCATTTGTAGAAGGAATAGGCATTGGACCACATAAATCTGAATGAATGAGTTTAATTTTTCTATGTTCTCTTGAATGTGAATCATGAAAAGATTGTTTGCTATGCTTTCCTAGAATTCAAGCATCACATTGCTTCAGTTTCCTAGGAATTGTAGGCAAACCAGTAACACCATTTTTCTTCAACAAGCAGAGGCTGTCATAGTTCAAATGTCCAAATCTAGCATGCCATAATAAACTTGATGGAAGTGTACCTTCTTCATAATGAGAATTATATGAGAAATGTTGTGCATGATCAGAGGTACCCTGCAGCTTGAGAAGACTTTCTTCTTCTATCGCCTTCATGACAAGTGAGTGGTAAAATTCTTTTATCACCTCAAGATTTCCATCAAACATATGAATGGAGTGACCTTGCTGGAAGATGTCGACCAAGGACAACAAGTGTCTCTTCAGCTGTCAGAGATATAGAACATGATGCAGAAGAAAGTCTGGAAGACCAGGCAATTTAAGCCTGATTGTGCCAAGCCTTGATGGCTTGAGTTTTGATTGGTCTACAAAGTATATTGGTCCATAAACATTGTCAGTCAATTCTTCAAAAAGAATATTTTCTATGAGTCATGTGGCAAGTTTCTCTTGAATCAAGCAACCAATCATTTTTCCAAGAAGCAAGTGAAACATTAAATAAGTCTTTATTTCCTCCAATATTACATTGTGCAACAACATAATGAGTGGACTCAGGTGCTTTACCTTTTTCTGTGTCATTAATTTTACCTTTGGGTTGGTTTCTTTGCTGCTCAATTTTGTCCCAAGGTAACTTGTAGGTGGAGGCATCATGTGATCCATTTCTTTTGCAGTGTATGCAGTGCAAATATGACTTTTCTCCTTGAGAGTTTCTACCCCCCCACCTCTAAAATATCTTCCTCTTCCTCCTCCACCACCTCTTCCTCTGGAAGAATCTTGGGAAACATTCTTTTCTTTATGAGCAAGGTCACAGCCTCTTCAGAAGATTCAGGCATTGTCTTCTTTCCAAAAGCTTTCTCTCTTTCAGCAATTTTTTTCACAAGAGAGTCAAAGGTAATATCTTTGAGATTTCCATTTTCTTGCAATGACTCAAGATATTTAGAGTAAGTAGGATAAAGTGCCTTGATAAAAGTGATAATAGGAATATCCAATTCAACCTTAGTGGCTTTGATATCATGCATTATAGATTTTACTTTGGATGCAAGAGAAAGAGGATCATTACTTTGTAATTCAAGAGTGAATAGTTTAATCATGAGTTGAACAACTTCAAGTGCAGAGTGTGAGTCATAGAGTTCCTTCAGTTTTTGTAAGGGTTCAAAAGCATCTGAAAATGGTGAAATATGGCGACTCACCTCTTCACTTACTGATGCTGCAAACAATGCATAGGCCTTGCTGTTCTTATTTTCCCAAATGGCAAACTCCTTGTTTTAGGTAGGCTATTTTGGCTCCTTGTCTTTGTCTCCAACACACACTCCTTTCCACAACTCATTGAAAATAAGGGTGTGTTTTATCTTCCAAGACCACTCAAGATAGTTCTCCTTCCCAATGAGAACTACTCCCACAATAGATATGATTGAATGCATTGTAAAATATGTGCAATATGGGAAAAAAAAATACTTTTGCTGCAAAATTTTACTCCTAAAAAAATATATGGAGACAGAGGTATCACTGTACAAAATGTAATACCATACACTGCAATATCATTTAGGGTAATAGAATTCACCATTCACCGACTCTAATATTCAATGCCATACACATATACAATGCAACAGCTCATAGTCACTAAAAATAATCATACCATTTTCCCAAGAGAGGAGGCTCTCACCCATAGGCTCTGGACAACAATAGCATTGGAGCAGTGTATCAATTGAAACAACATATCAATGGAATGGCTTAATGGCCACATAGGTTGGTATTAAGTCGTGTTGGGACCTAGTGTCACTACCTCCAATACAATCTCCAAGGGAAGCCACAGTGTATCAACTGAGCAGCGATGAAATGAGGACCCTTAGCACAAAAGCTTCTGGTGGAAAGCCTAATGCCGTTGAGATTTCTTCGAAGTACGTCACAGCTGACGGTTTTCCAAATTTAGATTTTGATGATCTGCTAGCTCAGACTTTCGGAAGGACATGCTTCTCTAAAGAATATCCGAGTTCCTCTGAAATTCTTGTATTGGAAGAAGGCTTTTGGCTCCATTCATGCAACACATATGACGAAATCGTCATGCTTGATGCAAACGATGCAGAGTCTTTAGGTAAGTAAGAGTTCGCTCATGTACTAGCATAATGTAATCGTGAAATGAACAGTGCTTCTTCCTACTGCGGGGATATGCAGTGATGGCGGTGGGCATTTTCCCAATGGAAAATTCACAATGCTTACAGAGGTCGTCTAAAGGCAGAGGAAGGAGCGGCTGTGACGGGAGTCTCGATTTCATCGACAAGAAGTTCCCATTTCATTGACAAGCAACATGCAATGAATGAAACTATTTCAAAATTAGGTGTCGACTGTATTCTTGGATGGGAGGTAGGGTTAGAGCTGCTAGGCTAGGCAGAATCAACAAAATAATAGTGAGAGAGATGTTCGTCTGCATAGGAAAAATAGGGAGTTATAAAGCAGAGGGAAGCCAAAAATGGTGTTGGCTCTGATATCATGTTAGACCAGGAGGTAACTCCTCAAAACAATTCATGATATTCATTCAGGTTGGTCTTTATTATATACATGAGGGAGAGACTGTTCATTTCATCTACTGGTGACTCTTCATATTTTCTATTATCTATTTACATCAATTACAGTTGTTCACCCAATCCTGACGATTAGGTGTCAACACATTTTAAGAGGCTATAGTGTGAAGTGTAACTCATTTCTTATTTCTATAGGAAAAATGAAAACGCTTGTAAATGCAAGAATTTCATTTTCATTATTGTAAAAGGTAAGCATGATGATAGTTCCAAATTTTTCAAAGGATGTGATCCTAAACATAAACATGATATTTTAAATATTATTTCTAGTGATGATGAAGTGTTTCAAGGACCACAAGGATTACCTCCAAAGAGAGAGATATAACATGAGATTCAATCACAACAATATGCATCTCCCTATAACAATGGCGTGTATATGTTATCTGTTTTTTAGAATGAAGAAATAAAGAGGTAGGTTTAGGGGTTGCTCGAGAAGGGAATCATCTGACCAAGTCCTTCTCTATGTAGATGAGCCATTGTTCCAGTACCAATGAAATATGGTACATGGAGAATGTGTGTGGAATTTTAGGCATTGAATAAAAAGTTATAATTAAGAACCAATGACCTCTTCCTTGTATTGATGATTTTCTATAATATTTTATATTTAACTCATTTCAGTAAGCCATAATTAATAAGTGGTTATCCTCAAGTCAAGAGTTTTCAATATGATATTTGGAAAACTTGTTTTAAAATAAAACAATGTTTATTTGAATGGATGATTATGCCCTTTTGTATTTATAATTCTCGTGATACTTTCATGTGAGTTATTAATGATGTATTTAGGCTATTTATAGATGATTTTGTAATAATATACTTAGATGATATATTGATTATCAATAAAAGTTTGGAAGATCATGTAAATTGTGTTTTGAAAATCTTAGATGTTTTCAAAAACGAAGAATTGTAACTTGGATCTAAAAATGTTTATTTGAGAAGATATATTTAGTTTAGTTGGACTATATCATAAGGGGTGTTGAATTAAAAATTTATCCTTATTAGGTTGAAGACATTATGGTGTGATCTAAGCCAAAAATGTAATAGAAGTTATGAGCTCTTCAGAGCCAATTCAGTAGTGGAGGGAATTCATTGCCAGCTTTACTTTTATTACATATCCTTTGAATTCTTTGACAAGTGCTAAGTATTTAGGGGTAGTAAATAGAAAAATTCCCTTAAGGCCTTGAAAGAAAATATTAGTATAGTCATAGCTCCAGTGTTTCCATATTTAAAGAAATCATTTGATATTGAAACTAATGCAAGTGATTACACCATGTGAGTAGTACTAATATAAATGAGGAATGAGGTATGTACCATTTTTAGACCTTCAAAAATCAAGCAACAAATTATCCTACTTGTGAAAAATAATTGTATGCTCTAGTTCAAAGTGTGAAGAAGGAAAAACACTATTTGATGGGCTAAGACACAATCGTCCTTATTGATCAATAGGCATCATAGTATATCCAATCACAAAACAAGCTACAATAGTCACATCATTTATGTTGGATGGGATTCTTGCAACAATTTCATTTGGTTATCAAGTATAAGAAAGACATACAAAATAAATTTATTGATATGTTATCTAGACCTTCTATTAATTCATCCATTATTTTACAACATAGTTCATTAAGTCACGAAAGTAACATTGAATAATATGATAGAGATGAATATTTTAAGAATTTTTATGAAACATTAATCCATGGTGTTCAAGTGGAAGATCTATATTATCATATACATGATAAATGGCTATCCCATGTTGGTAAATTGTGTATTCCATGAGATGAAAAAGTTCATGTAATCAAATAAGTACATACTCAATCTACTTTTTGGTCAGTTTAGAAGAGGAAAAATAGTATCTCAATTACAACATTATTGTTATTGGCATCATATGTATAAAAATATATCCAAATATGTAAACACATGTGTCTTACGTGCCACTATCGAACCAAATAACAAAAAATCATGTTTGTAAATGTCACTTCATATAGCTTTTCATCCATGGAAAGGTGTTCCTATGGAATTTGTAGGGGGTTTTCCTATATCCAAGAAAGGTAATGATTTTCTATATGTTGTTGTGGAAATATTTATAAAAATGTGTGTTTTATTTCCTAGTAAAATGTAACAACACTAGATTAAAACATACAACTAATTACATCAATTTATGATATTAATAGTCAACACCCAACTATTCAACTAATTAGCATAGAATTTCAAAAAAAACACGAGAAAAGATGACTTACCTGTAGCGATGATATTCCTTATTGGATATTTTTTAGTTGAATGTTATTTGAATCCAATTAACCACAACAAAATTTTTGGGGACGAATCTCCACCCAACCCTAGGCTAGATGCATATAATCTTTATATAGCTAACCACCCCGAGCCCTCAATCAACTATTACTGTTACGGAATCATTTGTCTCACAACACTTTCCTTCCAAAGGAATGGATAATAATAATGCTTCTCATCCCCCTTCTTGTCGATTAAATAGAACAAATGGTTCTAAAAATGAAAATGGATTGGAAAGGGGTCTGCATGGACACATTCCATGTGTCAACATGCCACTTTTATTTCTTTGTTTTAAGTTTTACTTAATTCAATATTTTTCTTAATTTAACTCTTTCTTGTTTTTATTTCTTTTTACTTTTTGTTAACTTTACTTATTTTTACTATTTTTATAGTTTGCTTATATATATATATATATAGATAGATAGATATATATATTTATATTTATATTTAGAATCCCATTTTATTATTTACTTTTTT
Organism: Pinus tabuliformis; assembly: GCA_031772625.1. Lineage (NCBI taxonomy): Eukaryota > Viridiplantae > Streptophyta > Pinopsida > Pinales > Pinaceae > Pinus > Pinus tabuliformis. Next base: position 1,077,628,301 of record CM062816.1, read on the forward strand.
ATTTATTTACTATTATCATATTTTATTTATTATTTATTATTTATTCACTATTATTATATTTCTTTATTATTTATTATTTATTTACTACTATTATCTTTTATCTATTATTTATTATTTATTTACTTACATATTAATATTATTTTATTTATTTATTATTATTATTATTATTATTACAGGGCATTATATACTCCCCCTCTTTAAGAAAAATTGTCCCGAAGTTAAGTTCAATCATTTAAATTTGTATTTTATTTTTATTTAGTTATTTATTGCTTCATGTTTTCCCTACACCCTTTGCTGAACTAGTATACCAACAAGCATTGAAAGTTACACAACACCAAAGAAATCCAAAGGACTCTTTGCAATTTTTCCCAACTTTCAAAACCAGGCATAAAGCCTCATCAATCTATGGCATAGCCCAAGGCTGACACTAAGGCTCATGCCAAGGTTGGACCTCTTCTACCCCAAGGCAAGCATTCGGTCCCAATACTCAATGACTCTGGGCATCTCGCAAGGCTAGCCCACTCCCTCCACACTCATTAAGGTGCACAACCCTAAGCATCGAAGTCATTACACCCACATTAGACTTTGGTATCCCAATCTAATATCAAGCGTTGAACCTCCTCAAGATGGTACCATAGCCCCTCAAGACCTATCCATTAAGAGCTATACAAGACAAAGGAACCACTCACATATTTTTGTTGATTGAGTCTATCCCCAGCCCATATGGTGTTACATATTCTCCCTTGTAGGTATGAGATCCCACGTGCTCATCAATTAAAACATCCATCTAGGCCCATTTTTTGATTTCCTATCAATCACCACATTTCAAAATGCATCCAATTTATTATTTCTAACATCATAATATCATAGAAAATAATTCCCATGCAAACTCTTGCATGACACCATACAAACATAACATCATTATTAATCACAACATTCTAAATAATAACGAACGACATGCTCATGCATCTCATAAAACCTGCTTGCAATTAACACATGCTTCACCTTATGAAATGCGATCATAATTTATAACATCAATATATTTGCATCAAAGATATATCATAACATTGCATAATAAATGAACTACATGTTAATATACATTATATTGTAACATCATAGTCCCTATGCATATCATATCCATCATGAGAATACAATATCATTATCATATCAAACTAAATGAATAAGAACCACATGTGCATCATTATCCTTGTATCATCATATCATGAAACATCATAAATATGAGAATCATCTCAACACTTATCAAATATAGAACAATAATACACTATAATCATTCTTATCATCATTCATCAGAAAAATCAATTTCATTTCCTTGTATAAAAAAATGAATACCATTGATGAAATAATATTATTCAACTAGGCTATATCATCAATATTATTAGTCTCATATTTTCATCTAGATACCAATTACTTTTTAGTAATCATTTCCACTTATTTCAACTACTAAGTTGACAACCTTCATAGTAGGTGTAATCATTTAAGTACATGTTTAACCTTCAAATAAGCTTCATAATCTTGAATATCAATTCCTAGTGATGTATTCTTCCTTTCGTAAGGAAATTTAGTGAAATTCATCCTTGAGATAGTACTAGATGTATAAATTAAAGGCATTCCTTAAATCATCGATATCAAATTAAAATTACATGATCACTATACATATTTTGCTTATCCATTATAGTACCATTCTACTTAATGGAAAAAATCCACTAGGTCATCCTTGTTTGAGTTTTTTGTCATACTTAATCAACTTGCATTAAGGTTTTTTGATCCCTAGTGATTTATCCATAATTGTGTAATTATCATTGTACATCCTCAAAAGACATACTTATCCCATCAAGTTCTCGTCTCAATACCACTTGACCTCACATCTTTTGTCAATTTGTGCATAATTATTCTTAAAGTTTCATTATATAATTTCTAACAACATATGTTCTTATGCTTAAAACTCAATGCTTTCTCATTAGTCTACATGTTTTATTTCCTTCTTCATAAGTTAGACAACCATTATCCTTGAAACATTTTACTAGTTTATTTCTTGTCATTTCTCACCAATTACATGTATTCACAAATTCCAATATTGACACCTTTAACTTATGTAGGTCATGGCTATGACTCTTACCAATAATGTTGTTTAATCCATTAATCAATATCCTTAAGAGAACTTTCCACTTGAGATAGACCCCATAATTTAGACCTAGACATTATTACATTTTCATAGTTCCCTTCACATCTTCATGTTATGCACCTTAATAATTGTATGGACATTAATTAGATACTCTGATCTAAAATTCCATATTGTTATTATTCACATTAGCACCACTATCAACTATCACTAATGTTGGATTATCATGATAAAAATACCTTCATGCTAAGGCATTTTCCAAGTTTCTACTTGCAAAATATTCCCAATTTATATTCATGAATTCTATACAGAACTTCATAATTAGCATGATCATTAAACCTAATTAATCATTATCAATGGATATTGCAAAATATTACATTATATCCTAGGAAAGTTTATTACTTCTTGTTGATTTCTTATGCTTGTTTGTGAAACTTCCACTCATTCACCTTAAGTATCTATTAGTACTCTTTTATATTTATCTCATAATTCCAAGTTGGCCATGGTCATGATGACTACCATTCATTATCATTAATAATAAATGTGTAACCTCCTCCTTTTTCATTCGTTCTTATATAAATTCATCAAACATATACCATTAGAATTATGGATCAATATTAGAACCCCTCCCTTTTTTTCTTTTAATAATTTCTTAATACCCTTGTCTCTTTATACTTATTTTCCCAAAATGCTAGTTGTTAGCACTATTTTTTAAATGTTATACAATTTTATTTCCCCTTTTTAAGAGGAGATATCCTCGAAACAAAGTCATAACATCTTGACTTCTATTCTATAGGAACTTTAAATGCATTCCACATCAAACTCCTAATTCTTTATGGATTATATATTGTAATAATATTTTCCCTTTGATAAGAAAAAAAAGATAATTGATAAACATTACCTCATTTCATTCATATCTCTAAAATCTCACTTCCAAATTACATAATTCCTAGTAGGTTGTCATAGTAATCATCACCCCCTAGTCTCATCATAAATAAGTTTGAAAAGTTTTTTGTTGATTGGTCCTTATCTTATTGGTATATAAAAAATCTTAAAACACTTCAACCTTCCAATATTTCATTAGTTTTTTACAATAAAACACTCTAAAAGGTGTGCCTCTTAAGAAGTGCAAACATAAAGGTCTTTGTTGGCAATATTGTTATAGACATTTTTGTGCCTTACAGCATGAAGCATGAAATTTCCATAATCTAAGGGATCCAAAGTCCCTAAACATGTTGTTCCTACCCCTAGAGGAACAAGGCCAGCAAACCACAACACTTAATAAAAGTTCTCCACCTGAAAACACTCAAAAACAAGGCAATTCTGGATCATGTCAACTGCTCCACTGAGCATCTGCGCTGAATGTCAACTGCTCCACTGTCTACCTGCGTTGAATGTCAACTACAAATTGGCGACTCCGCTGGGGAGTGTATCTTGTTGGTTGTTTGTGTTTTTGCTATTCATTTCCTAAACACAGGGAGTACCGAATCGAACTGCATTTGGATCTTTCAAATGCAAAGTAGAGGGCAGCTACTCTAGCTCAGTTTCTGGGCATGTTTATGATTTGAAGAGCTGATCCACAAGGACTCTGAATAGCTCTTAGTGATAGCTTTTCATCCTCCTTTGAATCATCCTTTAGTGTGTACTTGATTGGTAGCTTTGATTTGGCCAAAAACTGTTGATTTTTGAGCAATCTGTGACCCAGAACCCAGAGAAACGAGAGTTTCTCTCTTCATTGCAGGCACTGTGAAGGCAGTCTGCATTTCATCGCAGGTCCCGAAGGGGCTACCTGTGCTGAATTTCAAACTGACAGTGTTCTACCTACGCTGAACCAGTGTGGCCTTGTGCAACTGGGGTTCTCTGCTTTCTGTTGCCCTGTTTTCATCCCTGTTTTTGCAGCCTGTTATCAGTCAATGTACCTATCTGAAACCACCTTTCTTTGCCACTATTCTACCTCGGTTGTATAAAGAAACTGTATTTGTTCTTTGTGTATTTCTTATATCATTTGCAGTTTCCCATAACGAAAGTGAACTAGTCTTGTTGTGGCCTCTTAGATCTAGACCTGTGATAAGTGTCGTTCTGATCTTAAGAGTTAGTTTCTTTGCTGTTCATAGCTGATTGAGCTTTTGCTTTCGTCATATGGTTTGAATTTATGTATTTCTAGTGTTGAAACAAGTAAATCTTAAGGTGTCTTTTGATTTTGGACAAAAACTTGTTTGCTTTCACTTGAAATTGAATTCAAAGTTATACAACAGCTTTCTTTTTTGTAGTACACCAACATTAAGAAAGAGAAAAGAAATACCTGCATTGTGCATGTGCATTTTGACAGCTTGCATGTTGATTTAGGAAAAAGTGCATTAGTGTGTGCTCTATGATCTGTGTGAAAATATGATGTCTTTCTTTTCCCTCAGTAGTTAAGATTTTCATAAGTTGAAAAGATTTAAAAAGCTTGCTTCTCATCTTTAGACTGCATTTAGGAGTTGTATCATACATCTCGTGGTGATCCATAAAGGCAAACTGCTAAACAAGATCAACCTAAAATAAATTGAATTTACATAACAACGCTTTGAAAAATAACGCAAACACATAGAGGTCTAAGCTAGAGACGTGTTCCGGCGTCGTTAAACGTGATATCTTAGCGTTGAGTGGTTGGGTGATTCCTCCACGGTGAAGCGATAAGTATCAATACGGACTTGTGCTCCCACGTACCGTCGCGTATATATTGGGAGACCCCTATAGGAACAAAGCCTTTACCCATAGGAAGCCGTGTCGGCCGCCCTACTGATCGCAATGCAGTGAACACAGCATTCACGAAGATCGACCACCCGTATCGTAAAACGTATTCTGTGGTTTTGCGAAAAGTTTGGCACACCCTCTGCCTAGAACTCCAGAGTAGTCTCTTTTGGCCTTTTTCAAACTCTATAACTGAAAAAGGCCATCCGAGCATTTGTCACTTCGGGCTCGTTAAAACATCGAAGGAGACTAGAGTCATCTTTAGTTTTTTCTCGACTCTTTAAAACTGAAAAAGCAAGTTGTGTCTAAAGCGTCGTTAACAATTTATTTTAAACGGAACAATCACCCTTTATTCCCGCGTTGATCTTTGAAGTTAGTCTACCTTCATCACAAGGTTCTTGTAGAATCGCTAGGAAATCTTTTGGATAGACTAAATATGTCTGAACAACCGTCGACATCCAGGACTGTGTCATCCGACACAGCAGTGGCAGAGCCTCCTACTGCTACTCCAACGATGTTCGCTGGTATACCATCTGTCCCGGCAAATTGTCAACAACAAGCTGGAGTCCAATCAGAGATTGTTTCGACGACATGGTTAGTTCCTATTTCTTCATCCGGATTATCATCTGGTATTTCTTATGTTGAAACTCAACAACTTGATCCAATGTGTCTTCAAAGGCCAATCTACCCTTTAAGCACTGGATTGCCACCATATGGAGGGCAGTATGCCTTTTCATTGTTCCCCCCCGGAGAACAACCATATGGGAGTTTACAACAAAGTTCAGGTAAAACTAGAATTACATCCAGCGGATGGGTACCAATACTGCCTCAGCAACCAAGGGTTGCATATTCAATGCAACCAGTCCACCCTGTGTCGAATGTTGCCACTATACCTGGTACGTTGATTGCGTCGCAAGTACAAGCGCTACCTGTTGTATGTCAACCCCAAGTTTCTTAGGTTGCCATACAACAGCCTCTTGTCTCGACAACTCAATCACAACCTCCGGTTAGTGCCTCCTTATCTGGAGCGACTCAGGCTCAAACAAGTACTATGACTCCTCATCTTGGTCAATCATCCAGTATTGGACGATAGCAAATGGTCCAACAACCGGAGCTGGTTCAAACTCAACAACCGCAATTCCAACAATCATATCAAGGACCTGAGCAACAAGTCTTTGTAAGTAATGGGCAACTGTATAATAACGGTTATGCCCATCAAACTTGTCAAAGTTGCCAGCATCAAATACATTATGCTGGTATGCAAAGACCCACTGCTCAGACGATTCCATCTTATCCTGGGTATGCTCCGCCTAACCTAAATCAACAGTTGCCCTTTGTAGCAACTCTAGAATTACCAGATCTAAACCAGTTGACGAATGATCCAATTGCTTATGCCCCTTGGTGGCCAGCGATTCCGCATAAACTTCCATCGGACATTCCTAAATTCAATGGAAATCCAGGTGAAGACCCATCGAATCACGTCATGACTTTTCATCTGTGGTGTTCGTCGAACACCCTGAACGATGATTCGATAAGGCTTCGCCTTTTTCAAAGGACATTGACGGGTCCAGCAGCTAAATGGTATATTGAATTACCTATAGCCTCTTTCGACAATTTCAGTTCCCTAGCCACGACTTTCTTAACCCATTTTCAATTACCAATAAGGTATGAAACTGGAACGGAAATCTTAACCAACTTCAAGCAGACAACGGCCACACATATATCCGATCATATACATGAGTGGCGTCGTCGTCGCAGGATGGTAAAGACTTACGTTCCAGATCAGCTGTTAGCTGACTAGTTTATAAAGTCGTTACTTCCTGCCATAACGGAAGATGTGGCCAAGGGGGGAGTCATAACGGAGGAGCAAGTTATTGCTCGTGCACAATATCTAGACTTAGTATATACTCAGTCCGGCACGCTCTATGATAAAATACCTGACGCCCCTAGACCGGAATTTTCAATTCCTCCTCCTCCTAAATCGAATAGTGACTCTCATGCCGGCGATGGCGTGATTGGCGCAACAGACATGAAATCGACAAAGGCTATATCTAAAAAGGCCCGTATGATTTCCGGTCAAAATGCAAATGAGGAACTTCTTGCCTCGGAAGTAAGTGCCGTGTCAGACGACAAGGGCAAACGACTGAAGCAACCAGGGGGCAAGAAGAAAAAGAAAGGGAGAAATAGGAAACCCCCCGCGGGGTGTCATATATGCGATGAGGATCATTGGACGAGAGATTTTCCACATATAGCTGAAGTTAAGAAACTCTTCAAGAGTTCAAAAACCCCAGCAATTTTGACTGATCCGTTTCCAAGCCCGGGAACCAAACTGGTTGCTAATCAAAATGCTTCTCGATCCCAAGTTCTTATGTTGTCTGTCTCAAAGCAGCAAAATGATGCTTTGACAAGGAATAAAGATTACGGGAATCCACAGCTGTCGAATAACAAGGCTAATGAACAAACTAGTAGTTCGACGACAACTTTGACCGAAGTTGTGCCACCCATCATTCCTGAACCAATGATAAAGTCGCCAAAGGGAGTAGTACACAAATCGACATTTAATTCTAGTGCAAAAATAGCACAGGATTATAATATAATAGAGGACCTGGCCCAATCGCCGTCCGCTATGTCGACACTTGAGGTACCGCAAAATTGCCCCTCCCAAGAGCAAGCTTTATTATCAGCAATAGGTGGGATTGGCCCAATGGATTCCAATCTTGTGGCTTTTGATCATAAAGAATATGACCCTCAGTTACCAGCTCAACTAGCTTTCCTTATTCAAGTGAAAGCCCTCAACGAAACTGTTCATCGAACAATTATTGATGAGGGGGAATCTACATGTCTTATGTCGATGAGTTGCTGGAAAAATTTAGGCTCACCACCCTTGTCGAAATCGTCAACGACGTTAAAAGCATTTGATGGATGATCATACACTCCATACGGGATTTTAAGTAACTTGCAAGTTGAACTAGGGGGCAAAACAGTAGAAGTTGATGTTGAAGTAATCGATGGAAACCTCGATTACAACATCCTACTGGGAAGGCCCTGGATATATGCCATGGCCGCAGTTGTGTCAACCTACTTCAGGAAGATTGCATTTCCCTTTCAAGGAGGAATTATAGTCGTCGACCAACAAACTTTCTTCCCCGACAGTTCACAAGTTACGGGAAGCACTCCAACGATCCATGGAAGCAATCATTCGCTTCAAAACATTGGAGTAGGTCTCCTAAAAGACCCTACCTTAATGGGTACTTTTTCCCTACCGCCTGTGAGTAATCTGACGGAAGTAGCCACAATGGAAACCTACAATAGGAAATCTTCTATATCTAATGGATTCGGAAGATTCCTAAACATTTTGTCAGCATGGATCATCGCCCTAATAGAAATACTGTAAATACAATGGGCTCCGAGGACGGTTCTAATCTCGTGTCAACCTCGTTAAAAAATGAAACAAGGAGTCATGAGGATAGTTCTTTTACTGTGTCAACCTCATTAAAAAATGAAACAACCCCCTTTCCAAATCTCAAAAGTAAACCTTCATTCCAACCACCAAGTTGAATGTAATGAAGCTTGGGGGGCATGAAAACTTATCGAGCAGTTTTAGCATAAAGTTCATGCTCGTTAAAAAATAAACGCAAGATCCGAGCAGTTTTAACGCGGTCTTCATGCTCGTTAAAAAATAAATATAAGCAGCGAGCAATGTTTCCTCCAGAGTTTAAGCTCATTTTTATCTAAAAAATGAACCTATCCCGGTAAATAACCGCTGTGATCGTAAATCTATCAGCCATAAAAGCCTTGGTCGTGTTTGCACCTGCCACCTCCACTTTCATTTGGCCGATCGTTCACCTCCATATGATTGTTTACCCATTTTGAGGAACAACTGCGAAGAGTGATTTCACCTAGCCATCCTTGTGACACTGCTGTGATTGGAAAATTCCAACCTGTACCTGGAATCAGTTGCTATCCCTGTTTATCACTCGTTCCTCAAAAGACGAGTATTCTTTAAGCTCTTTTCAACTGACTCGTAAAATATGAAAAGATTGCCGAGTTTTGGCCTTCCAGCTCGTTAAAGGGACCGGAAGAGCTATCCCTCCTCTAGATTTTAATCTTTTTGGACCTGAGGGATTATTGCACAAAAAGGTTGAGCGCTTGTTTTATTCGGCTCGTTAAAGTTATCGAAAACTCATCCCTTTCGTATTGTTTTATACTTTTTTCGGACTTAAGGGATTAGATGACGAAAAAGGAATTTTGGAGTTAACTTTACGTACCTTTTCAAACTCTCTAAAAATGAAAAGGACCGAGTTGTCTTTGCCGCTAGACTCGTTAAAATGCATTAAATAGCGACAAACTTGTCTTTAGACGAGAACGAGTTTCCCTATCGCTAGGATCGTTAAAACATAGCGATAGGCTTGCCCGAAGGGCAGGTTATAGAACAAGCATATGTTATCCTCCTCAAGCTTGACAAAAATAAAGAGGTACTGGTCAGAAATGACTGGGGAAAAATTGGGAGAACCTCAAAGCTTTAATGGTAGCAAGTCGCTCTTGAACATGACACTTTTCCTCCGTACCACATCGAGTTGGGTTGTTTCATTCACCGGTCTCATCACCATGGTCTCGCCAAACCATCCACATTTGGGGTAATGCTACCGATCCATCGCATCAGTGTCGTTATATGTTCAAGAGATGTTGTTCAGAAAGAGTCAACCGTGTCCCATCCACTACCATACATCATCTTTCATCCTTTCATGACCGCCACCCTGAATCATATTTCACATATCGTTTTCACCTTCATCACAATCATTAGCTCCATTCCGTGTCACTGATGTGGGATTCATTAAGGCCCTCCTTTGACGGATCACTTCTTGTCGACTTCAGCTCATTATCCAAGAAGTTGATCTAGGAACAACCCCCTCAGTACTTTGAAGCTTGCATGCCTCAATGGAAAGTTTCTCACTTCCGGCGACAGGTATACATCAATGACCTTCGACCAAAAGATTTTGCGTGGTGTTCGACGCCAAGTCCTTTATTCACACCACGTGGATTGTACTGCCGTACCTTGAGGGTCATCATCATTATCGGTGATTCCTCCCGCGCTTGTTAACAGTTTACATCATTGACTGGTAATCAAGCGATGTCTTTCATGTTCGACTCCAAGAAATTCTCACATGGATCGACTTGTACTTAGAGTGAAGATCAGACGAGTTTGAAGACCCCGGATCTAGTTTCATCCATCCGGGCTGCGATATATATTCAGGAAATAAGACATTGACATGTGCAGCAGATGATCATCCTACTCAAAGGATGATAATTTCAGCAGAGAATTATCAGTCTACTATCAGACAATTGTCTGTTCTATGTACAAAAAAATGTATTTATAAAGCTGAGCATGGGAATGCCCGTCTCAGCTAGATCATGAAAGCAGTATGAAAAATAATGTATTGTATTGTATCTTATTACAGGTCACCTCTCAGCGATTGAATGAACTTCGGATCCTCCTGATAAAGCATTTCACCCGATAAACGACCTCATACTTTAGGGGGCAACTGTTATAGACATTTTTGTGCCTTACAGCATGAAGCATGAAATGTCCATAATCTAAGGGATCCAAAGTCCCTAAACATGTTGTTCCTACCCCTAGAGGAACAAGGCCAGCAAACCACAGCACTTAATAAAAGTTCTCCACCTGAAAACACTCAAAAACAAGGCAATTCTGGATCATGTCAACTGCTCCACTGAGCATCTGTGCTGAATGTCAACTGCTCCACTGTCTACCTGCGTTGAATGTCAACTGCAAAGAAGGCTACCTGCGCTGGGCGAGTTTGGACATGTGGCACAGTCATTCCTCAAGGTGTCGATGCCCAGGAAGCTTCCAAAATGACACTTGGATCAAGGAATTCGACTGGTGATGAGTAAGAGGTTCTAGATCTCCAAGTGGAAGCAAGAACCTCCAAGTGGACTCAAGAATTGAAGAAGAACTGGAATGGGAGAGGGCACTAGTCACATCTCAGGCTCACTCATCCTCTCTCCAAACTCCTATATATGGATCTCTCTCCCATGAGATCCGGGGGTTGGAATCTTTTGAATGTAAAGAATTGCTGCTGGTTTGAGTTTAGAACTATTGGGTGATTTTCTTTAAAGGAGGTGAAGAGGAGATTTCTTTCTGCTGGGAAGGTGATGCTGGATTGGGCCTCTTATGGTTGTATCACTTCCTGAACCTTACTTCTTCCATTAATAAAGCATTTGAGGTTCTTCTATATGCATGTGTCTCAATGGTGTATTGTTATACTTGTGTATTTGATTTATTCTAATCCTTGAATCAATTATGAATGTATGCTTCTTGTAGTTTCCCTCTCTTGCCATTTTGCAGGATCTTGGTGTAGCTGGGCCAGTGAAAGAGCAAGGAGCTGGGGGCAAGCAGCAAGGAGAGAAGATTGGATCAATCATTAGCGGAAGACATCGGTTAGTGGATCTCTTTCTCCCCTCTTTTACATCTCGTAAAGAAGTAATCTCAGATAGCTTTGCTTTGATTGTTGCTAAGGAACTATCACCCTTAGAGTGGGATAGGGTCATTCCATATTGGATACTTTTCCCAACAACAAGTATGACGCATGTGTTGTCCTTGATGGAAACTCACTTGTAACAAAACAAGTATATGGTAACTAGATGAATCCAAAGGTCAATTTAGAGGTGACATAGTGATGGAACATAATAACAGAATGATAGGACTCCTACAGATCAAAATCAAAATTTTGATAAAGGTGAATATTTGAATATCTATACATGGGTTCGTGAAGGCCAAGTCACGTGTACATGCAGGTATAAAGAAGAAAAGTTGCGTACATGCTTGTGCACTAATTTAAGAATACCAGAGCTCCTTACCATGGTATTAGCCCACAATATTGAGCGCGGTAATGGTTACATGATCCCATCCAAGATTACCAATAGAGCTAGTGTAGTTTTGACTCATGGTATTGGATAAGGCTCTAACTATATAAGGAGGTGAATGTCAAAGTGCTAAATGTGCATGTGAAAGGGTTTTTGATGAATACTTCAATCTGAAGTATATTTTCATTGCAAGGGCCATAGTTGACACATAGATTTGAAATAATTATGCACTAATGAATACAACGATGGATCAGGATCATGAGACTTGAAATGACTTTCCATTGTACAAACTACTCATGGACTGACTAGATCTAAGTATTGACGCGTGTTTTTATCTCTGAATATTATGAGCTGGGTCTTTCTGAAGTTCTGAAGAGTTGTGCAATTTTAGGTCAAAATTTGCAGATCTATACGCAGGTTGGTCTCAGTAAAGTTGTGTGTACACACAAGTTCATTTCTTTAAAGTCACGTACATAAAGGAAGGGTTTATGTTCATAAATGACTAATCAACCTTATCATTGTTGTTATATCTCTGCTATCTATCAATGTTGTCCTCATGCTAATATGGGTTGAGTGATAATGTCTGAAGTGGAACTAATTAAATGGTGAAGTTGAATTTTGTTACATGTTGATTGGCTCAAAAGATTACTAATGTTGCTAACTATATGAGGCTCTTATAAGGTAACAAAATATTTCAAAATAACACTAGTCAACTCCGTGTCTGATTCAAAATTACAAGTGTTAGTATATTGAGATCTATACGTAGGTATCTCTACAAAAAAGCACGTATACATGCGGGTTGCCTTAAGTGAAGTAGTGTATACATGTTTGCATATGAATGATCAGGGTTGCAATTGATTCTATGTGTTGATGTAATATTCTGAGTTTAGTTCCGTGTTATGGTTAAAATGATCTCACTGTTTTGTTTGAATTAAGTTGGTGTTTTCTTCAATTGATCTACAAGTTGTCATGTATTAAAGTAGCTAGATCCAGTGTGAGAAATTATGAAACATGGTCCAGGGATGTTGCTGAGGGTTGGAGCCTTCAGTGAGGAAGTGGAAGCTTCCTGCCAGTAGTAGCTGGTAATCAGATCAGGGGGTTTGAGCTCCCTTTCAGTATGAGATGGAGAACGAGTGAAGGTTGTAGCCTTCAACAAGGGGGTGCCTGTGTACTGGCATGAGTCTGCACTAGTACAATAATGTAAGAAGTTTTTTATATTAATAAGTTTGAAGACTAAGACAACAACAGTGGTGGTTTTCTCCCACATTGGTTTTCCACCTTAAATCTTGGTGTTCATGTGTTTTGCTTATGTGTGATACTTTATTCTATTCTTAATGCACCTTCTTATTGCTTGTCAAATCCCTGATAAATATCTTACATTATAGTTTAAGTTTAACGGATAAATAATTAGTTGTTTTACAATTTTACTAAGAATATAGTATTTTCTTTTACAACAATCACATACATACATAAGTTGGGTTTAGTAAAGTTGTGTACATGTTTTAGAAAAGAAAATTATTATTGTGAGTTTTAAAATACTGATTCACCCCCGCTCTATGTATTTTTTTGAACAATTTGGATCAGAGTAGGTCCTTCAATAGAATCTTGATCACTTGAAAGAAGATCTCCTAGTATGAGAAATCAAGATGGAATGACATCTATTAGACCACCACTATTGAACATAAATAAATTAATATGTTGGAAGACAAGAACCAGATCCTATCTTCAGTCACTTGGAGCAGATGTTTGGGAAATTGTGGAAGGAGGTTACCAATATCCAGTCACATTTCCCACAGATGCAGCAAAAAAGAAGACGTATGAAACCAATGCCAAAGTTGTCAATCCATTATTGGGAAGTCTGACATAATCATAATTTGTCAAAGTTATGCAGTTAAACACAATAAAACAAATATGGGACTAAATCATTCAAATATATGAAGGCAATACCAAGGTAAAAAAGTGCTAAACTCCAAACTCTCTGAATTTAATATGAAACTCTCAGAATGCATAATGATGAAAGCATTTCTAGTTTCTTTCTACATATAGATGAGATTGTAAATCACATGAAAAATATGGGTGAAGAAATGAAGGACACCACTTTAGTAGAGAAAATCTTAAGATATCTAACTCGTAAACTCGAGTCAAACGTGTCTACAATTGAAGAGAAGCATGATTTGTAGACTCTTACTGTTGTTCAACTTCATGAGATCTTCACTGCTTTTGAAATGAGGAAAGGAGGTCCCTCAGAAGTCAGAGAATCTGCATTTAAAGCATTTGCAAAAGGAAAAGAAAAGGAAGAACCCAAAGAATCAAGATATATATCAGAAGAGGATGAGGTGAAATTTGTAAAGAAACTTCAACTACGCACCAGAAGGTTCAGAGGTAAGCTTCCATTCAATTTTTTTTCTTGTAGTGGAGTTGGTCATTATGCTGCTAAATGTCATCATAAAGACAACCATGACAAAGAGAAGGATACTGCAAAAGGTAATAGGAGACGGTTTGAAAATAGAAGAAGTTATTATACTCATGAAGATAGTGATGGCCTGTCAAATAGTGAAGAGGGAGAATCTAATCAAGATCTTAAATTACTCATGGATTTTGAGAAAATAGTAATGAGTCTAATGATAAATTTGTGGATGCTTTAGATGAAAAATATTTCTTTGAAGAAATTACTCAACTCAAAATTTTCTTGGAAGAAAACAAAGTAGGCATAGATACATTGAAGCATTAACTCATAGAAAAGGAAAAACATAATGAGAAGTTAGAATGTGAAGTAGTAAGTCTAAGAGAGGAACTTGAGAAAATAAAAACTTTGAATCTTAGATTTGATAAAGGATCTGAAACCTTAGATGAAATTATCAAGGTGTAATGCTCTCCTCTTATGAAGACAGGTCTTGGATACATTGGAGAAACATATCAAATAGAAAAGTCTCCAACCACCACTGGAAGCTATCTAAATGCAGCAAAAACCAGTTAGCAAAGCTTCAACCCTTAGCAAAAGAATAAAGGAATTCCACAGGCAAATCATGTTCACTCGAACCCAAGGATGAACAAAAACATAAGCACCAGTCAAAAGGTAAACAACACTAGAAGGTTCTATGATCCCAAAAATTTCTTCTTTAATGGACAATGTTTCTCACGTCATAATTTTGGTCATAACGTTACTCAATGTGTTGCATATAAAACCATCATGACTAGAGAAGCAAGAAAACAAAGGATTGAGACAAGAGTCAAGAAGAAGACTTATAATAACTTCTCACCTCTTAAATATGAAATTGAATTCTCATTTTGCAATAACTTTGGACATGAAGAATATGAATGTAGGAGCATTTTAAAGCCAACATCTCAAAAAGAGAAAATATCAACAAATTCTAAGGTATGGAAAAGGAAGGAGTTACAGTCTAAAAGTTGTGGCATAGCATTGTTTGTAGAAGGATAAGAAAATCAATGGTACATTGATAGAAGATTCTCAAAAAACATGACAAGTGATAAAGATAAACTTATTTCACACAATGCTTTAGAGAAAGAAAATAATGTCACTATTGGAAATGACTCACCTGCTGTCATTAAGGGTAAAGGTTCTGTTTTTCTAAAATAAAAGGTTAAATATGGTAATGTTATGTATGTTGATGGATTAAAGCATAACTTGTTGAGTGTTAGCCAACTATGTGACTAAGGAAATGAGGTGGTATTTTGATCAAAATAATGGATGGTTCGTGAACTTGACATAGGAAATACCATAATAAAAGGTACAAGAAACCCGAGAAATCATATATATATTAAAAGGTGGAAAAGAACAATGTTACCTAGGCAAGGAAGGGGAAAAATAGGTATGGAACAGAAGGTTTGGAAATCTGAGATTCTATCAAATAAGCAAATCAAGCAGGATCAAAGTTTTTCATGATCTATCCAACATCACCCTACCAGAAAGTACCATATGTAAGTCATATTAATTCGATAAGAAAACCATAGTTAGATTCAATGCCAAAGAAGGATCAGCAAGTATGCCTCTTAAACTTATACATACTAATTTGTGTGGACCAGTAAGGAAAAATTCACCTCGTGGAGAACAATTCTATATCTTATTCATTGATGACTTTTCTAGAATGTGCTGGATTGGTTTATCGAAACCCAAAGATGAAGCATTTGATACAATTAAAGTCTTCAAATCATTAGCTGAAAATAAATTAGATCTAATAATAAAATGTCTCAGATCTGAACAAGGAGGAGAATACATATCAAATGAATTCTTTGATTTCTGTGAACAACGTGGCATAAAAATACAATTTTTTGTAGCTAAAACTCCTCAACAAAATGGCATGGCAGAAAGAATGAATATAATTGTTCAACAAATGGTTCATGCTATGTTTGATGAGTCTAGAACTCCTGACACCTTCTGGGTTAAAGCTGAAAATACACAGTAAATATTCTCAACAAAGCTCATGTTCGTGTGAATAGTGATAAAACTCCGTATGAACTTTGGTATGGTTAGCCTCCCACTATAAAGAATTTTAGAGTTTTTGGAAGAAAATGTTTCATAAAAAATAATGATGAAAAACTCGGTAAGTTTGAAGCTAGAGAAAATGAAGGAATACTTCTTGGTTACTCATTTAGAAGAAAAGGATACAAATGTTACAATAAGAGACTTCAGAAAATTGTTGAATGCATTGATGTTGTGATTGATGAAGAATGAACAAATCCCAAAAAGGTAACATCAAAAAGAGGATGATGATGAATTCTCTCCCACATGAAATTGCAAAGATATAGAAGAAGAAACTAATGAAGTAGTAGAAGAAGACACATGATAGAAAGAAAAGGCTCCATCCAAGTATGTTCAAAAGAATCATCCAGAAACTCAAATTCTAGGAGAAAAGGAATCTAGGGTACAAACAAGAATAACCCTTGTAGGACCTCCTAGTTATCTAGCTTTATTATCCACCATTGAACCACAAAATTCAAATCAAGCTAGTAAAGATGAATGTTGGGTTAAGTCCATTAATGAATAACTTGATCAAATTGAAAAGAATGATACTTGGGAATTGGTTCCAAGGCTTCATGATAAAAATGGTATTAGGACAAAATGGATATTCAAAAATAAGTTGAATGAAAATGATTAGGTCATTAGGAACAAAGTTAGATTTGTTTGTACAGGTTATGCTCAACAAGAAGGTATAGACTTTGAAGAGACATTTTCCCTAGTAGCCAGACTTGAAGCCATAATAATGTTTCTTGCACTTTTAAGTTTTCGACATTTAAAAGTCTATAAAATGGATGTAAAATATACTTTCCTTAATGGAGATCTAGAAGAAATAGTATATATTGAACAACGAGAAGGATTAATTTTGGGGAATGATGAAAACCTTGTATGAAAACACGAAAAGGATTTATATGGGCTAAAACAAGCTCCGCGGGCATGTTATTATCGTCTTGGCAAATATCTCAAACAACAAGGATTCACAAAAGGATCTGCATACAACAACTTGTACACAAAAATTCAAGAGGATAAACTGCTAATTATTGTTATTTATGTTGATGATATCATCTTTGGCAATAATGAAGAATCTATGGTTCAAAGCTTTTCTTCTATTATGCAACAAGAATTTGAAATGTCTTTACTTGGGGAACTAACCTATTTTATTGGTCTGCAAGTGCAACAAGAAAAGGATGGAATCTTTCTCTAAAAAACAAAATATCTCAAACAGATTTTGAAGAAGTATGGGATGGAAGATTGCAAACCTGTATGTACTCCCATGATGTCAGGATGTAGCCCCAACTCTAATGATGATTCTCCCATAGTAAACCAACAAGAGTACAAGTCTATGATTGGAAGTCTACTTTATCTAACAGGTACCAGACCAGATATCATGCATGCAGTTAGGATTGTTGGACATTTCCAAGCCAATCCAAAGGAATCACATCTTCAGACAATAAAGAGAATATTCAAATATCTCCAAGGAACCCAAGACTTTGGTCTATGGTATCCTAAAGATCTAGATCTTACCCTTCATGCATACATAGATGCAGATTGGGCAAAAAATGTTGATGGCTGGAAAAGCATTAGTGGAGGTAAATTTTACATGCGGCCCCAATTGGTATCTTGGTTCAGCAAGAAACAAAGTTCCATTGCCTTATCTAAAGTGGAAGCAGAAAATATGGTTGTTGCATCTTGTTGCACGAAAATTCTATGGATGATGCAAACATTACAAGATATACAAATCAAATGTTCTCCACCCATCTCCATCCTATGTGATAATACAAGTGCTACTAGTATTTCAAAAAATCCTGGTATGCACTCCAAGACCAAGCATATTACAATTAAGTATAAATTTCTACTAGAACAAGTTCTTGAGGAAAAGGTTAAATTGGAGTATGTTCCCTCCAAAGAGCAATTTGTTGATATATTTATTAAGCCTCCTCCCAGAGAAGCATTTGAATACCTCAAACAGAACCTAGGAGCTGTCTCTACCTCATTTTGTTGTTAATCTAGTTTTCTTAGTCTATAGGTGAAAATTCAAAAGGTTTCTTTCTGTACATGGGTTTCATAAAGTATAGTCACGTATATATGCGAGTTTATTTGCAGACAGTCGCGTATGTTTTTATCTGATAGAAAAACAGTGGGACAGACTCAAGATCAGCCTCTTACATGCTACTGACTGCTATGATTTGATTTTTATTGGATTGGTGTTGGTGGGTAGAGTCTGTTGTTATGGTATTGAGTTATGTTTTTCTCATTGATATTTATCTGATTGATGAATATGCTTTGATGAATGAGTTGTTGACAATGAACAGGTAGCACAGGTTCAGGGGGAGCATTAGCCTTGCAGAATATAATGCATTGTGGGCATTATGGTTGTTGAATTATGCTACTATTAAGATCTTTTGGTCTCAGTTATTAATGTCACATCTATCGTTTGATGTAAGGGTCATGTGGATACCTATGATGTAATAATTGTCATATTCAGTCATGTATGGACTTTTGAGGTCATGTCAAATATGTAATCCCACTTGGTTGGGTGGTAGTGTCAAAAATATGTATCCCCACTTGGTTGGGTGATTGATGTAGGTATGAGTCCTTGGTGATAGGAAATTCATACTCAGTTGATTTAGAGAGTCGTGTTCTTTATTTGAAAATATTTCTAAAGATTCAGCATGTGATCAAGGGGAGCATGGATAGTATACTGCAAATTAGATACAAAGGGGGAGCTTTGGTCTGCCCTTTTCCCTTGATGTCAAAGGGGGAGAGTATCTTGGTGTTTGAATAATGGTTATGTGATGAATCTAATAGGTTTCTATAGGTTGAGGTGATCAACACCAACATGGTTGCCATCAATTGCAAAGGGGGGATTTTTGGCATTATGATGGATGTGTTTTCCTTGACGGAAACTCACTTGTAATAGAACAAGTATATGGTAACGAGATGAATCCACAGGTCAGTTTAGAGGTGACAAAGTGATGGAACAATATAATAGAATGGTGGAACAAAGGTTTATAGATTAGAATCAAAAGTTTGATAAAGGTGAATATTTGAAGATCTATACACAGGTTTGTGAAGGCCAAGCCACATATATACATAGGTACAAAGAAGCAAAGTAACGTACATGCTAGCACACTAATTTAAGAATACCAAGGGTCCTTACCATGGTATTAGCCCACAATATTAAGCGCAGTAATGTTACTTGATCCCATCAAATATTACCATCGACACTAGTGTAGTTTTGACTCATGGTATTGGCTAAGGCTCTAACTATATAAGGAGGGGAAGGTCAAAGTGCTAAGTGTGCATGTGAAAGGGGTTTTGATGAATATTTCAATCTAAATTATATTTTCATTGTAAGGGTCATAGTTGACACATAGATCTAAAATATTTATGCACCGATGAATACAATGATGGATCTAGATCATGAGACCTGAAATGAATTTCAATTGTATGATCTTCTCATGGATTGACTATATCTAAGTACTGACACATGTTTTTATCTCTGAATATTGTGATATGGGTCTTTTTAAAGTTCTGAAGAGCTGCACAATTTTAGGTCAAAATTTGCATATCAACATGTAGGTTGGTCTCGATAAATTCCCATATACATGCAAGTTCATTTCTTCAAATTCTCTTACATAAAGGAAGGGTTTATGTTCATAAATGACTGATCAAATTGGTGAGTGCTACTATATATTTGCTATTTATCAATGATGTCCTCATGTTGATCTGGGTTGAGTGATAATGTCTAAAGTATATTGAATAATAAAGTTGAATTTGGTCATGTTGATTGGTGGAAAAGATTATTGACATTGCTAACTATATGAGGGTTTTATAAGATAACATAATATTTCAGAATAAATCTGGTCATCTTTTTATCTAATTAAGAATTACAAGTTTTAGTGTATTGAGATCTGTAAGGAGATTGCTCTATAGAAAATTGCGTATGCATGCGGGTTTCCTTAAGTGAAGTAGCGTATAAATGTTGGCATATGAATGATTAGGGTTGCAGTTGATTTTGTGTGTTGATGCAGTATTCTGAGTCCAGTTTTGTGTTTCGGTTACAGTGATCTCACTATTTTGTTTGAATTAAGTTGGTGTTTTCTTCAGTTGATCTACAAGTTGTGATGTATTAAAGAAGGTGGATCAAGCGTGAAAAATTATAAAAACATGGTCCACATATGTTGCTAAGGGTTGGAGACTTCAGTAAGGAAGTCAAAGCTTCCTTCCATAGTAGTTGGTAATCAGATCAGGGGGTTGGAGCCTTCAGTGAGGAAGTCAAAGCTTCCTACCAATAGTATCTAGTAATCAGATCAGGGGGTTGGAGCTCCCTTCCAGTAGGAACTAGAGAATGAGTGAAGCTTGTAGCCTTCAGCAAGTGGGTGCCTGCATATTGGCATGAGTTTACACTAGTAGAAGAACGTAAGAAGTTTTTGATATTAATAAGTTTGAAGACTAAGATGAAAACAATGGTGGTTTTCTCCCACATTGGGTTTCCACCTTAAATCCTGGTGTTCAAGTGTGTTTCTTATGTATGATGCTTTATTATGTTCGTATTGCACCTGCTTACTACTTATCAAATACCTAATAAATCTCTTACATTCTAGTTTAAGGTTAAGAGATAAAGAATTAGTTGTTTTACAAGTTTACTAAGCATACGCTAATTTCTTTTATAACAGTCACATACATATGTGAGTTGAGTTCAGTAAAGTCACATACATATTTCAGAAAAGAAAATTATTATTGTGAGTTTTTAAAACACTGATTCACCCCCCGTCTCAGTATTCTTCCCAACAGTCTTAGACACTAATGAAATTCCTATAGTTATTCTTTATACAACCTCTTTCAGATACATATGACTTACATTAATTCCAAAAACAATTTACTTGTGCATAATCCTCTTTAATTCACTCAAATATGATTTTCCACACCTAGGTTGCACATGTTACCTTGGAAAATTTAGCCTATTATTAGTCTCAGATGTTACCTCATATTGGATGGTCTCTCCCTGATGTCCCTGGTTAGGTATTTATCATCAAGCCTAAAGAAATATTTGAGATACTTCATGAGTCCTCCCAAAATGTCATAAATGCATGTCCTTAACATAAATTCATTATCTTCATACTTGATTTTTGAGCACCAACCTACTATAATGAATGTATCAAAGGGTGAAATCCTACCACTTAGACTAATTATAAGTTGTTTTTTCTTATTTCCTATCAATATCTTCCATGGTTATTTGCAAATATGAATTCATATGCCTCTCTTCTATGGAATAACTTGCTTCCTTCCTACACTTATCACATGCTTCAAAATCATTATTTCTAATTTTATGAGTATTGGAATTACCTATTGAGCATTGAAACCATCCATTCAAACAAAGCTAGTAATATTTCCCACAATCATCATGAATCCATCTAGATACTATCAAAATATAATATTCCAATAACATCATTTTCATTAGATTGATAATTTCCAATAAAGAATAAAATATTGTTTTTTATATCCAATATGCCACCTTTCCTAAACCATGATGTTGTTATGAAACATTGAAATATGTAGCATAAATCCTTATTTCATTATGTTTTTCCTTATTTATTCCCCATTTTATGACCAACATGAGGCTACTCCATCATCACAAGGACATCCCTCATCTATTGTCTTTCTTTCTAGCGTATGAAACGAAAATTAAGATCAACGAACATGCTAACATAAAAATTATCCAAACTTAGAGCTCATCTTCAATGGTTTAATAGAGACTTATTCAATCCACCTTAGGTTCAAAAATCATGAAAACTTACTAATATTTATGAATTAGCACATCGTCCTAACCATAACTAGTTTCACATTAGTATTATTATATTTTTATTTCATTAACTACCTCTTCCAATGATTCAATCCTTGCATCACGTTTTCAATTAAAATTATCACTATGCAAAATCAAACTTCATATTACAAAATATCTATTAAACGATTTTATTATACCTCAATTATTTTAATTTGATCATAAATTTATTTAATAATAATGTTTAAAAATCTAACTTATAATAGGCTTTAACAAAATTAAACCTGCATACTAGGGCTCATAGGCCTCAAGAGTTGTAACCTACTCTGGCACCATATGTAATAACCCCAAATTAAAACGTTGAACTAATTATATCAATTTATGCAATATAGTCAAAACTAAACTATTTAACTAATTAGCATAGAATTTCCCAAAAAACACTAGCATAGATGGCTTACTTGTAGTGAAGATATTCCTTACTCGTGATTTCTGAGTTGAACATTATTTGAATCTCACTAACCGCAACAAATGTTTTGAGGCTCCACCCAACCGCAGTTTTAGCTACACAGAATCTTTATATAGTCGGCCAACCTCGAGCCCTCAATCAACTAATATTTTCAGGGAATCCTTTGTCTCACAACACTTTCCTTCCAAAGGAGTGGATAATAATAATGCTTCCCATCCTCCTTCACATCCATTAAATAGAAAAAATGGTTCCAAAAATCGAAAGGGGTTGGAAATGGATATGCATGCAAAAGCTCCATGTGTCAACATGCCACTTTTATTTATTTGTTTTAACTTTTACTTAATTCAAACTTTTTCTAAATTTAATTCTTTCTTATTTTATCTCCTTCTACTTTTTGTTAGATTTACTTATTTTTACTATTTTT
This sequence comes from Pinus tabuliformis, assembly GCA_031772625.1. Classification (NCBI taxonomy): domain Eukaryota; kingdom Viridiplantae; phylum Streptophyta; class Pinopsida; order Pinales; family Pinaceae; genus Pinus; species Pinus tabuliformis. Next base: position 1,077,651,211 of record CM062816.1, read on the forward strand.
ATAGTTTACTTTTATATATTTTTTATTTAGAACTCCAATTTATTATTCACTATTTTACTTATTTAATATTATTATATTTTCTTCATTATTTATTATTTATTTACTATTATTATATTTTCTTTATTATTATTTATTATTATTATTATTTGGCATTATATAAGAAACATGTGACAAGATAAATGAATGCACATTTTTCTTCCTACTTGTTTGGATTCATTTTTGTTTTCCCACATCCATTATCTCTATCTAAGATTCCTAATTTCTAGGTGAATTTTGGTCATCTTTGTGGGGGCTAATGGATACCAAGATTCATAAGAGAACTGCTTTTCCATCCACATATTGATCAACAAATAGAATTGGTAAAAAATCTAGTCATAAGCTTATTTTAAGGATATTATAACAAGCATCCTAATATTTGGTATAAATAGTTGTATTATGTAAAATATACCTATAATTGTACCACACATTCTTCTACACAAAGGTCTCCTTTTCATACAACTATTAGATATTTTCCTAATTTTCATCTAGAATTCACGCTCGGGAAATATTATGTTGTGGATGGACATAATGATGTAGACAAAGACAAAAAGTTCATCTAGAAGATCTAATTGGTTCATCGATCCATATAGGAACAAATGGGAAAGAACCAAACTAATTATACAACTAGGTATGATAAGAATTAGGTTGATTATCACTAAGGAAAATTTTATGGGATAAATTTTAAATATGGAATAAATTTCCTTGTCTTTTTTTCGAAAAACAAAATACCTAATTCCATTTTTTTTTTCTAAAATTGATTTGGCCAAATTTTATAGGATAAAATTGTTTTACCTTAAAAGTTACCAAAATTGATAGAGACTATACAAAAGCACCAGAAAATTGAATAATTTTACCAAAATATAATGAAAGATTTTTATATTTTTAATATTAGGGGCCAATAATATTGACCAAGGTTTCTACACTTTGAGATAAATTTCAATCCTTGAATTTTTCTCTAATTGTCACTTCAAATTTAGTGATCAAATTTGGATATACTTTAGCAAAAAGCATCTTAAAAGTAAAGGTAAAGATCTCAAATAAATGAGGTATGGTCTATTTATAAGTTTTAAAATATTGGTGACAAACTTTTTCAGTTGGAATTACCTCCATATATGAAAATGTATTTTGTGGTTAATATTGAAAACATGAAACTGTATGATCCTATTATCATCACGGATCAAGGTGAAAATGTTCAAGTTCCTTCAATTGAAATTTTTTCTCATGACTATCTTAATGAGTTAAAGGACGTTGTTATTCAAAAGGTGAGGATTTTGCAAAGAGGTGATGTCGAGTATATTCATGATGGTGTGAAAGGAATTCATCCAAGTAAATCATGATGGATGGAAGCTATAAAAGTGAAGGAGATATACTTTCATCTCTTTTTTGAATGAAACCAACATTTTGATGGTTCAAAAGTTTCTTGTTGGGAAGGAGTGATCCACAAGGATAAGTGATCCTTTACTAAAATACCATCCAAGCTAAGCTCCAACTATGATATCATGCAACCCAAAGAGATAAAACCTTGGGATAAAACATTTGACTTCATTATATATCCATCTAGAAACTTATTCTTCTGGAGCAATACATGGGAATATATGGACATATTATGTGAATGTTGCAAACTCCATGTATATGGTCTTTTTGACACCCCTTCCATTACCCCAAATTTCATAATGTAATTAAGAAAATATAATGTTGGGGTACTAGCATTGATGTTATGATGTCAAACTATGCTATATGATATAATTTTTATTTTTTATTAATAAAAAATATAGATTTGATGAAAGGGAGCAATCAATAGATTATGATGCTTTGGGGAGGGGGGATCTTGACTTAAGAGGAAAAATATACCTTGAATTAATAATTCCCTTAACGTGATAGTAGGGAAGATGAAGGGTCAAGATGTGTTTATAAAAATCAAAGAGAAAAGTCATTGAGAAGCTTTTTCTTTTTTCCTTTGTTTTGAAAATTACTCCATTATTCCTCTCATTGAATCATTTTTTCCATCATTTTTTCCCTCTCTCACTCAAAAATTAAAATTGGCATGAGAATTGGTGATAGCTTTTGCAACAAAAATTTAATGTGTAGTAGTGTTTTTCCCATAGGTTGAATGGTTTTTAGGACTAAGAGTTGTCTTATTTTTGTCTAGCATAGAGAGCAATAAAGAAGGGAGGATCAAGGAACTATAGATATCAGAGGATTCCTTTCTGTTGTGCACACCTATATTGCTATCTATGAATGTCTATGGGCCTGGTCAATAAATGGAATGGATGAACACTAAGATTCTTTCTTTTTTGTGAAGGAGAGTGGCCTTCATTTTTTTGTGTTAAATATGGTTTGAAAACTATCTGCTAAATCCTTTAGTTTAGCTTTTAGCTTCATGCATCAACATCTGGCCTCAGAGTGGCTAGCTATGTTAAATTATATATCATATTATAACCTATGGTTGGGTGGAGAGTGGATCACCCTTTTTCAATTCCAGATTGCAAAATATTTGACTCAAGATAATTATCTCTTGTGCATCATTATTTAATTTCTCTTTTTAGCATGTTTATATGTACATGCATTTACGCTTTGAAAAAATTAGCATGGTTGTAGTTGTTATACTATTTGTATATATCTTTTTATATGCATTAAATTTTGTAATAGAACTGGTTGAGGAAGACAAGCTTCCTAAATTCTTCATTAAATAAGCCATGTTAGTGATTCTGCTATAAGTTTTCTTGTGAGAGGTTCCATAAGTGGAAACTTGGATCATAGCGAGGGGAAATTTCATTGATCCTCTAGTCCAATTTTAAGGTCCTGGCCTGCAAAATATTAGGAAATATGATCAAAGGAATTTGAGCTACCTAAATGCATATTTAAATAGGTCATGTTGGAATGTTTCTATAACGTTTCTTTTGGGAGGTTCCAAAAGCTTAAAATTATACCACAATGAGGGAAAACCCATTTGATCTTCTAGTCCAAATTTCAATTCTTGGGACCTAGTTTTTTATGAGATATGATCAGAGAAATTTGAGCTTCCTAGAAGCTCCTAAACTCATGCATCAAATAGTTCATGTTGGAATTTCTATTATAACTTTTCTTCTAGGAGGTTCCAAAATATGACACTTGGATCATAGTGAGGGGAAATATCACTGATCATCTTCTCCACCTTCTGGATATTGGGTCAAGATGTTTTAGGAGATATGGTTAGAGGAAGTTTAGCTTCTGGAATGCTCCTAAAATCTTGCATCAAATAGCTCATATTGACATTTTTGGTATAAATTTTCATATGGGAGGTTCTAGAGGTTGAAACTTGAACCATAGTGATGGAAAATCCCACTGATAATATTGTTTAATCTTCAAACTTGGACCACTATCATTTAGGAGGTATTTCTTGGGCAAGATGCTATATTAGATTTCATGCTAAGTGTTTGAATAAATTCCTAAATGGTTTAATGATTCATTGCATAAAAACTGTTTGATGAAATTCCCAAATGAAAAAGTTCTTTTGTGGATGGGGATAGTATTGTTGTATGTTAGCATTGTTGTATGGTACTATTTCTATAGTTGATATATGCCTATTTTCATGGAAATCATTTGAAGAAATCTATTAAAGGTGTTTTATTAAAATTTTCATAGAAATTATTTTATAAAATACTGAAAAGATATAAATCAAAAGTTGCATGAATGAGTGATATATTTCAGTTAGAATGTTAGAGAAATTTCTCTTATTTGATTTCATACAAAATGTATACAATAGAAAGACTATTTAATTGGTTGTGCACAAAGAATTTGAAGAAAGGTTTACATCTAAATTGTTAGACAAAATGTTTGAGAGATGAAAATCAAGTTTTTGCATGTGTGGTTAGGATAAATTTAGTAGTGGTATGTGACAAGGTGGTATCAGAGCTAATTGGTAAGCTTGTGAAGAAAAAACTCTGATACCTGGTATCATTAATCAGCCATTAATTCACTAGGTATGTTACAAATTGGTATCAAAGCATGGTTCAACATTAGACCTAGATAATATCAAGAACATATTAAATGGAAGCTCTAATACAATGTTACAAAGTGGTATTGGAGCTAAGGTTCAACATTGAACTTGGATGGGATCAAGTATATGAAATCATTTAAGTTTTAAATTAATATTCATGTATTTATACTTATGTGAATAATTGTGTTCTATATAGGAATACGCTAATGTTTCTTGAAGATTGAGTCGACCTTCATGCAACAAGGTAAACTGACGTAGCGGAAACAATGGTCTTTTATAAACCCACAAATGGATCAATATGACCCAACAATCACCCCGCTTTACGCCCTTTTTCACAAGATATATGACTTTCCCTTTCGGAATTGAAATACCCTTGGAAAATGCCAAAACAATGCTTCTTTCCCCTTTTTAAACAAGTATATGTGTTAATGTCACGGATCGAGATCTGGCCGATCGAACGGTCAAGATATAATCGCTTTATCGGTGATCGGAAGTCACAAGTTCTGCACTATCGGTGCTTTCCTTTGTCAGGGGTCTAATGCGATTAACGCTAATCACTATCGGCAATCGCACTGCTAACACTTCACCACTTCCACTTCCAAACGCTAATGCAATGTGTCGGCAATCGCATATCGCCAGGGTTTGGGGTAGGCCTTTGTCATACACTGCTCCCGTGGTGCGATGAAACTATGAGTCCAGACCTGATATGACTCAAAACTCCCAATTATAATATTTCAAATCCGTTTTACGGATTCGCTAAGTGTTTTTGTGCGATTATTCGATGTAAATGGGATTTTTGCTCACGGAGTTAAACAACACTAAATTTGTCTTTGTCTTTGGGTTTTCTACGATAAAAGATGGAAATGCATTTGTTGATTCTTATGGAAACAGGCAATCATATATTCGAAATACAAACAAATAGATGGGAAAGCATGCACAATATGATTTCCACGGGTCTGATAAAGAAATTCACACAAACAGCATAAATTATTCACCAATTCAACAATAATACGGAGTCTCGGCCTTGGACTTGCTTACAAAATTAAAGAACTCTGTTCCCGATGAAATCCACACACAATTCTTGGTCCTTGCTCTCCTCAATCCTATCCTCAATCCTTCCCCCCCCGCCCCCTTTACCTTCCTTCTTGTTTTCTTTTTAATACATCAGAGGCAGTTCCTCTTGCAATTTGAGGAACTGTTTTTTTTTCAGTTTTGAGACAGTTTTCTCAACCAACTCCCATCTAATCCTATCTTGTCTAAATTAAAGCTAAAAATGGTTTATTTAGCCTTTATTTACAATAACACAAAATGAACCTAAATAAAATATAAATTTGAGATGTTTCCCTCTATATTTTTCAAAATAGAATAGGAAAACAAACAACAAACAGGAACCAACTCCCAGCTATCGCCTCTTCATTCGGGTGCTCCTGCATCAGGCTTCCAAGGTGAATGAAATTCATGGCTCCTATCCATGAGCTCTTCAATAGAGTACCCAGAATTCTAAATCTATCCAACATCTAACCAAGAACTATCTTCAATAGGATGACCCTTCCACTTGACTAGGTACTGTAGATATTCCTTCCGTCGAGTCTGTCTAGTCACCTGGGTATCTAGGATCTATTCGATCTCTAGAGGCTTTGCTGGAGGCATTTGTTTAATCCACCTATCACTCTCTTCCTAGGTGTCCCATGTTCATCTTTCTGAACTGTCTTCATCCTCTGTCGCAATGTAGTGGTACAGGTCTGATATATTGAAAATGGGTGAAATTCCAATACCTGGGGATAATTGCAATTCGTAAGCATTTGCAGAAAATTTCCGAAGAATCCTACAAGGCCCAATATTTTTCCATTTCAACTTGTTGTACTCGCCTTTAGGAAACCTCTCTTTGCATAGGTGTGATAATACTAGGTCTCCTACATTGAATTGCACCTCCTGCCTTTTCAAATCTACCTTCTACTTGTATCTTTGGCTATTGTTCTGTAATTTTAATTTCACCTGTTCATGAATATCACTAATTGCCTTTGCGAAGTCTTCACCATCAGCTCTTCTTTGCTCCAACCGTCCCAAATCCCGTAACTCATGTACTCCACATGGGTGCATTCTGTATAGGATCTAGAAAGGACTACTGCCTATACTCCGGTTGGGTGAATAATTATAAGCAAATTCCACTTGTGCAAGCACACGATCCCACTATTGAGAATTTTCTCCAACTAAACTCCTCAACAAATATCCTAGACTCTGGTTCACCACTTCGGTTTCGCCATCAGTCTGTGGATGATAAGCTGAGCTAAAGTTTAGTTTGGTGTCTAACTTCTTCCATAAGGTTTGCCAAAAATGTCTTGTAAATTTAACACCGCGATCCAAAACAATAGATTTGGCAAGCCATGTAATCTGACTATCTCAGTAAAGAACAAATGTGCTACATGTGTGGCATCACCGACTTTCCTACATGGAATGAGATGTGCCATTTTAGTGAAATGATCTACCACCACCATGATGGAATCAAATCCCCGTTGTGTCTTTGGCAGACCTAAGACAAAGTCTAAACTGACTGAGTCCCATGGTCTGCTCGGAATGGGTAAGGGTGCATACAACCTTGTGTTTTAGCTGTGTCCATTGGTAAGCTGACACATTTTTCATCTAGCTACAAATTTTTGTACATCTCTGCACATCTTTGGCTAAAAGTAAAAGTGGCTCAACTGATCCAAGGTTTTGTCTATGCCAAAATGCCTAGCTAAACCTCCACTGTGCTTTTCCTAAATTAAGTTCTCTCTCATATAAAATTCCGGAATACATAACTGCCCTCATTTGAACAACAATCCTTCCTGCATGTTATATTCTAGCCATGAGCTACTATCTCTCAACAGTGGGTTTTGGCAAGCTTCATAAGCTTCCTTAAAATCTGCATCTAACCCATACAAATCCTTAAGATGTTCAAATCCTAATACTTGTATGGTACTTTCCTATCATATCAGATTCCTCCTGCTTAACGCATCTGCCACTTTGTTGGCTTGACTATTGATATGTTTCGACACAAATGTAAAACTTTGCAAGTACTCCACCCACTTCGCATGTTTATGGTTCAGCTTATGCTACTGCATAATATACTACAACACAGAATTGTCTAAAAATAGGACAAATTCATTTTCCAAAAGATAATGCCTCCAATGATTTAGTGCTTGAACCATCGCATAAAATTCCTTGTCATAGGATGTGTATTTTTGCCTACTTTCATTTAGTTTCTCACTGAAATAGGCTACTGGCTTGTCCTCTGGCTGAGTACTGCACCAATGGCTATCCCACTAGCATCACAACGAACTTGGAAAAGTTTGTTAAAGTCCGGTAATCTTAAAATTGGCCTTTCAATAATTTTCTTTTTGAGCAGCTGAAAGCTCTTCTCTGCCATTTATGTCCAATGGAAAGGTTGATTTGTTTTCTTAATGGTTTCCAACATAGGTGCACAAATTCCACTGGAATTTTTAATAAATTTCTAATAAAAGCTCACAATCCATGAAAACTTTGTACCTCAAAAAAACTTTTGGGGGATGCCTAACTAGCTAGGGCTGCAACCTTTTCTGGATCCATTTTTAATTCATTCTCAGGAATCACAAATCCTAAATAAATTAACTCTTTCTTGAAAAAAGAACATTTCTTCAAATTTATCAGCAATTTATTTTGTTGCAGTCTTTCTAATACATACCTCATGTGTCAGAAATGTTCCTCCTTTTTCTTGTTGAATATCAATATATCATCTAGATACACAATCACAAATTTTCCAATCAATTCCTTGAGCATCTCGTTCATCAACCGCATGAACATACTAGGAGCATTACTCAATCCAAACAACATAACCAACCATTCATACAAGCCTTCATTTGTCTTGAAAGCGGTTTAACACTCATCACCTTCTCGAATTCTGATTTGGTGGTAGCCGCTTTTCAAGTCTATCTTTGAAAAGTATGTTGCTCCACTAATATAATGCATCATATCATCCATTCAAGGTAATGGGAATCTGTACCTGATAGTAATCTTATTAATGGCCTGGGAATCTGTACACATTCTCCACTCACCTCCTTTCTTGGGAGCTAAAACGATCGGTAGTGCACAAGGGCTTAAACTCTCCTGAATTAGTCCTTTATCCAACAACTCCTGCACCTGCTTCCAAATTTCTTCATTATACTTTGGACTCATCCGGTAGGTATCCTTGTTTGGAAAACTAGTTCCTGGAATAAAATCGATATGATGACTGATGCTCCTCTTTGGTGGTAATTTGTCCGCTAGATCATCTACCAAAATATCACTAAATTCTTGCAGCATGTTCTGTATCTCTTCTGGTAAATCAGTAAGGTTGGTATCTACTAATGCTACTCTTGGTCTTCTCACAATTGCATAACCCATTTCACTCTCTTTAATCTATTGCAGAAACTCCTTTCCTCCCAGCAATAATGCTTTTGTTCTGCTTGGTTCTGTTGTCTCCTCTCCTTCCTTGGGTTCTTTCATAGGTACAAAGGTATGCTTTATCCCATCATTGACAAATCTGTAACAATTTTCCAGCCCATCATGGACTACCTTTTTATCATACTTCCATGGTTTGCCCAACAGAATATGGCACACATGCATCGACATTATGTTGCAAGTCACTTTATCCTTGTACTCGCCTATTTGAAAATCTACCTCTCATTGTTCATCAACTAACAATTGGTGTCCCTTCTGCAACTATGGCATCCTCTATGGAGTTGGTTGTTTTACTCTCTTCAAACCCAGTTTCTCCACCATCTCTGTAGCTACCAAATTATCGATACTCCCACTATCAATAATCAATTTACATCATTTTTCGTGTGACTTGCATACAGTATGGAATAATGCTTTCCTTTGTGTCTGATCAGCTACTTCCTTGGCTGGTTTCAATAACACCTTATTCAATACCAAGGCTTCCCTAGTTTTTGGCATATTCTCCACCTCCTGTGGTGGTGCCTCCACTTCATTGGGTTGAGCAATATATGCTCCCCTCTACTCAATTTGTTCATTTTCAGGACATTCAAAGGACCTGTGTCCCCACTTGTGACACTTGTAACACTGATAGGCATTTCCTATACCTCTGCCACTACCTCTTCCTTGTTAGGTATGGCTTTCATCCTCTGGTGTTACCTTCCCTCTCACTTCGTCCCAAAGTCTTTAAACTACTACCCTCTTCATTGCTATTGGCAGTTTTACCTCTGCCAAAGGTCTGTCATCGAACTCTACTAGAACCACATCACCTCCTGGTGTTTTGTTTCCTAACAATCTTTTCTTCTGCCTTCAAAGTGTTGGCATTATGTTTTCTGGTATGACTGTATGTTACAGATGTTGTACTTGATGGCAACTCCAGTGGTAAGGCTCTCAGTTTGTTGGAAATTAAGAAGGACGCAGGAAATCGGTTCAGAAAGTGCGTCCCCGCAGGTATACCATGCAGAACCCGCGTCCAGGGACGCCGGCCAGCCGTTCAGGGGGTGCGTCTACCCAGTGCACACATTTCAAGGCAGAGAAAAGCACGTGGGGGTTTCTTGTGTGGTATCTAGCCGACGGTTTTGTGTTTCTATGGTGTCGGCTCCTGGTATTGTTCCATGTTTTGGGGAGGAGCTTGCCTATATAAAGCAAAGGAGTTCATTTGGATTGTGCAAGTGTCTTGGGTTGAATATCTTATTTGGTGAGATCTAGTCCAGATCTAAGAGGGCGAATCTTCTAATGGACTATGATCTCTATGGCGCATGATCAGATCTGTAGATCTGACTGTTTGGGTCTGTTCTGAAGTCTTCATATCATTTATATCTGAAGGGTCGCAGGTTCAGTGAAGGGAAAGTGCGCCGGGACGCTGATACTGTAAAGGGCAAGTGCACCGGGACGCTGATACTGTAAAGGGTAAGTGCGCCGAGACGCAGTACAGTAGAGAGAGACCTGCGTGGGGACGCAGGGCGATCAAGGTTCAGATGCGTCTCTGAAGCAGAAGGACGCGGCGCGATAATGTTTTCAGGTGCGTCTCTGTAGCGAAAGACGCGGCGCGATAGTATCTTTGGGTGCGTCCCTGAAGCAACAGAACACAGAGCAGTCACAGGAACAGTGCGTGGGCACGCAGCGGAGCAGAAGGATATCTGCGTGTGGACGCAGAGTAGCAGAAAGTTAACGGCGTCTGGTCGCAGGCCACAGAAAGAAAAACTGCGTCTTTGTTTTAAGATGTTCTGTTGATTGAATTTCTCTGTTGATAAGGTGTTCTGGGTTGTTTCTGTTATTGCTGATCTGATATCTGTAGTGGTCTATATCTGTTATGTACTTGTTGATCAACTGATGCTTTATGAAAAGAAGTAGGGTGTTGTAGCTCCCTTCCAGGAGTAGACTGGAAAACGAGAAAGAGAGAGAGTTGTAGCTCTCTGCAGGTTGCAGCCTGCGTACTGGTAAAGGACTGCACCAGTACAAAATCATTGTAAAAGAAGTTTCTAAATTGAAAGAAGATAGAGACATATTGCAGCAGGTGGTTTTCACCCACATTGGGTTTCCACCTTACATCTTGTGTTCTTTGGTGTGATTATCTGTTTTTCATGCTCATTATTTTATGGTACTGACATGCAAAAATAATTCAAAGATCAAAAAAGGAAGATTTATTAAATTGCTTGATAATACTGATTCACCCCCCCTCTCAGTATTATTTTCAACAATTGGTATCAGAGCAGGTCCTTCAGAGAAGCTTGATCGCTTGAAGGTAGATCGTTCATCATGAGCAACTACGAGAAAGAAGCATCAATCAGGCCACCTATTTTTGATGGGACAAATTTCAATTATTGGAAGGTAAGAGTTACTGCATATCTTCAATCTCTTGGTACAGAAGTTTGGAACATTGTAGAAACAGGCTATGCTTTTCCTTCAGCTACTCCTACAGATCCAGCTGAGAAAAAGCAGTATGAAACAAATGCAAAAGCAGTCAGTACTCTATTAGGAAGTATATCCCAAACAGAATTCATGAAGGTCATGCACTTCAAATCAGCAAAAGAGATATGGGACAAAATGATCACTAGCTATGAAGGAGATGAACAGGTAAAACAAGCTAAACTTCAAACTCTCAGGATTCAATATGAGACTCTCAAGATGTATAATGATGAAAGTGTGGCTAATTATTTTCTTCGGGTAGATGATATTGTTAATTGTATGAAAAATTTGGGTGAAGAAATAAAAGAGACTATAGTAGTTCAAAAGATTCTAAGATCATTATCCCCCAAGTTTGAATCTAAAGTATCTGCAATAGAAGAAAAGGAAAATCTCCGTGTTCTCACTATGTCTCAGCTACATGGAATTCTAACTGCTTATGAAATGAGAAAGGGAGGTCCATCAGACAGAAGGGAAGCTGCTTTTAAGGCATCAGGCAAAGAAGATTACTATGAAGCAAGCCATGTTCCAGAAGAAGAGGAAGAAGAATCAAATTTTGTCAGAAATCTTCAAAGGGGTTCTGGAAGGTTCAGAGGTAAGCTACCTTTCAAATGCTTTGCTTGTGGAAGAGTAGGTCATTATGCTGCAAAATGTCCTTATAAGGATAAAGGAAAAGAACCTGCTAGATGGAACAGGAAACAAAGTGCAAATAAGAAAAGCTACTACACCCATGAAGATAGTGATGGCTTATCAAACAGTGATGAAGATGAACAAGGTAATAAATATAAGTTGTTAATGGCATTTGAAGATGATGATTATGAGGATGCTGTAGATGTGGATAATCTCTATGATGAAATTACTAGACTCAAGAGATGCATAGAAGAAAAGAATGTGATCATTGATACTTTGCAATTTCAAATTGATGAAAAGGAAAAACATCTTGAAAAACTAGAAGGTGAAATTGTTGGTCTCAGAAAAGAAATTGAGAAAACAAAAGCTATTAATCTTAAGCTTGTCAAAGGATCTGAAACTTTGGATGAGATTATCAATGTGCAGCGGTCTCCTCTAAACAAGACAGGTTTGGGCTATAATGGAGAAACCTCTCAAGCATCCACCTCAAAAAGTTATCTTGATGCAGCAAGAAGAAATGAGCAGAAGAACAATGAGGATAATCAGGTAAAGCAGGGACGAATTACAAACAGAAACTATCAGGGACAATCCATCCTAAGGGTGAACAAAAGCTACAACCAGCCACAGGTAAAATCTTCTCAGTTTGGTTCAAGAATAGATGAAAATAGAAATTACAATCAGTTGGCTGGTAGATTCAATAACCACAGAAGCTTCTTCAATGGACAATGCTTTTCTTGCCATAACTTTGGTCACAAAGCAGCTCAATGTGTTGCATATAAAACAATCATGACTAGGGAAGCTCAAAAACAAAGAAGTATGACAGGGATTACAAAGAGGACCTATAACAACTTTTCGGTTCTTGAAAATGAAGTTGAATGTTCTATTTGCAATAATTTTGGTCATGAAGACTCTGAATGCAGGAGCAGGTTTCAGGAGAAAAAGGAACAAGCCACAAGCACCAAAACATGGAGAATAAAAGAACCTCAAACTGAAAGATGTGGGATAGCATTTTATGCAGAAGGACAGGAAAATCTATGGTACATTGACAGTGGATGTTCGAAACATATGACAGGTGATAAAGAAAAACTTGAATCTTATTCTACTTTAGAAAAGGGAAAGAAAGTTTCTTTTGGAAATGATACTCCTGCAACTATAAAAGGAAAAGGTATTGCTCCTTTGAAAGAAAAGGTCAAGGCTGGAAATGTTTTGTATGTTGATGGATTGAAGCATAATCTACTAAGTGTCAGCCAGATGTGTGATCAAAAAACCGAGGTTATTTTCATATCGAATGGATGTCTTGTTCGTGATCTTGATACAGGTAAAACAGTACTCAAAGGAAAAAGAACTCCAAATAATCTGTACATATTTGAAGAAGGAGAACAACAATGCTATCTTAGCAAGGATGAAGAGCACTAGTTATGGCATCGAAGGTTGGGACATCTAAGCTTCTCACAAATAAGAAAAGCATGCAAATATCAGGCAGTTCGCGATCTTCCAGATATCAAAATTCCTGACAACACCATATGCAGATCATGTCAGTTTCGAAAACAAACCAGGACTAACTTTCCAGAGAAAGAGGGATCAGCTAGCATGCCTCTTGAGCTAGTACATACATATACATGTGGCCCATTCAGGAAAAGAACACCTAGAGGAGAGGAATACTTGATATTATTTATTGACGATTTCTCCAGGTTTGTCTGGTTAGGACTTATGAAGCACAAAGATGAAGCATTCGAAAAATCCAAGACCTTCAAAGCCTTGGTTGAAAATGAATCAGGTCACAAAATTAAGTGCCTCAAATCCGACAGAGGTGGGGAATTTACTTCAAATGAATTTTTCGATTTCTGTGATGAACATGGGATAAGGAGAGAATTCTCTACAGCTAGAACTCCTCAGCAAAATGGAGTTGTTGAAAGAATGAACAGAACAATCCAACAAATGGCTCGTGCTATGCTTGATGAATCAGGAACTCCCGCAACTTTCTGGGGTGAAGCTGCATATGCTGCGGTTATTATTCTCAACAAAACAAATGTCCGGGTGAACAGCACTCAAACTCCTCATGAGCTCTGGAGTGGTAAAACTCCTTCGGTAAAGCACTTCAAAATCTTTGGGAGCAAATGCTATATCAAGAATACTGATGAGCAGCTTGGAAAACTTGAACCTAGAGCAGATGAAGGCATTCTTCTTGGCTATTCTCCACATAGCAAAGCATACAAATGCTACAATAAAAGACTTGGCAGAATTGTTGACAGCATTGATGTAGTGGTTGATGAGAAGGGATATATTCCTAGGCAAGTACATCATGAAGATATAGAAGAAGATGAAGGCTACCCTCAAAGACAGAATGATGAAGAAGAAGAACCCCAAGGAGAACCTCAAGAAGAACCAGAGGAGCAGACAAGAATAGAAGAGAAAACTCCATCCAGATATGTTCAGAAGAATCATCCAGAATCTCAGATTGTGGGGCAGAAAGAAGCAGGTGTACAAACAAGAAGAACAGTTGCAGAAGCCTCAAGCTATTTGGCATTACTCTCCTCTACTGAACCACAAAATGTGAAAGAAGCATGCAAAGATGAATGTTGGGTAAAAGCAATGGATGAAGAACTTGAGCAAATCGAAAAGAACAACACTTGGGAGCTGGTTCCTAGACCAAAGGATAAGAATGTTATCGGAACAAAATGGGTCTTCAAAAATAAATTGAATGAAAATGGAGAAGTAATTAGAAACAAAGCCAGACTTGTTTGTAAAGGGTATGCGCAGCAAGAAGGAATAGACTTTGAAGAAACTTTTGCTCCTGTTGCAAGACTTGAGGCCATCCGAATGTTCCTTGCTCTCTCAAGTTTTCAAAACTTCAAAGTATTTCAAATGGACGTGAAATCAGCCTTTCTGAATGGAGACTTGGAAGAAGAAGTGTACATTGAACAGCCAGATCGGTTCATTCTTGGAAATGATCCAAATCTTGTATGCCGATTGAAAAAGGCTCTCTATGGTCTCAAACAAGCTCCAAGGGCTTGGTACTACCGGATGGACAAATATCTTCATCAACAAGGCTTCTCAAAAGGTTCAGCAGATAGCAATCTGTATATAAAAATTGAAAATGACAAATTACTAATACTTGTTGTGTATGTAGATGACATTATTTTTGGCAGCAATGAAGAAGCTATGAGTCAAAGCTTTGCCTCGGTCATGCAGAAAGAATTTGAAATGTCCTTGCTAGGAGAACTGACATATTTCCTTGGTTTGCAAATCCAACAAAAGGAAGGAGGAATATTTTTATCTCAAACCAAGTATCTCAAGCAGATTTTGAAGAAATATGGCATGGAAGATGCAAAACCAGTATGTACACCCATGGTCACAGGATGTAGTCTCAGTGCAAATGATGAATCTGCAGCAGTACATCAACCAACCTACAGATCTATGATTGGAAGTTTACTATATTTGACAGGTACCCGACCGGACATCATGCATGCAGTTGGAATAGTTGGAAGATTTCAGGCAAATCCGAAGGAGACTCATCTTCAGGCAGTAAAGAGAATTTTCAAATATCTTCAAGGGACTCAAAATTATGGCTTATGGTATCCTAGAGATACAGATCTTACTCTTCATGCTTATACAGATGCAGATTGGGCCGGAAGCGTGGATGACAGGAAAAGCACAAGTGGTGGTGCGTTCTTTATGGGTTCCAGACTGGTATCTTGGTTCAGCAAGAAACAGAGTTCGATTGCCTTGTCTACAGCTGAAGCAGAATATGTTGCTGCTGCATCTTGTTGCACTCAACTCCTTTGGATGATACAGACTTTGCAGGATTTTCAAATCACTTGTACACCACCTATCCCCATCTTATGTGATAACACAAGTGCAATCAGCATCTGAAAGAATCCGGTTATGCATTCAAAAACCAAGCACATACCAATCAAGTACCATTTTCTCGGGAACAAGTGCTTGAACAGAAAGTCAAGTTGGAGTATGTTCCTTCCAAGGAACAAGTTGCTGATATTCTTACCAAACCATTGCCCAGGGACACGTTTGAATACCTCAGGCAAAAGCTGGGGGTTGTTGATGCATCATCTTGTTGAACTTCTTCTTATTGGTGGTACAGGCTCAGGGGGAGCACATAATGCATTGTTGGCATTATGGAGAAGGAGATCTTGGAAATAGCTGCAATATGTCTCTATCTCTTTCATGGTGGTGCGTTGCTGCAGATCTGGTTCATATTCAGAGGGAGCATGAGCTTAGGGGGAGCATACCCTTTGCCCTTGATGTCAAAGGGGGAGAATGAAGCTGAAGTTTGTAAGGTTGCCATCAAGTCCAAAGGGGGAGATTGTTGGCATTATGTTTTCTGGTATGACTGTATGTTACAGATGTTGTACTTGATGGCAACTCCAGTGGTAAGGCTCTCAGTTTGTTGGAAATTAAGAAGGACGCAGGAAATCGGTTCAGAAAGTGCGCCCCCGCAGGTATACCATGCAGAACCCGCGTCCAGGGACGTCGGCCAGCCGTTCAGGGGGTGCGTCTACCCAGTGCACACATTTCAAGGCAGAGAAAAGCACGTGGGGGTTTCTTGTGTGGTATCTAGCCGACGGTTTTGTGTTTCTATGGTGTCGGCTCGTGGTATTGTTCCATGTTTTGGGGAGGAGCTTGCCTATATAAAGCAAAGGAGTTCATTTGGATTGTGCAAGTGTCTTGGGTTGAATATCTTATTTGGTGAGATCTAGTCCAGATCTAAGAGGGCGAATCTTCTAATGGACTGTGATCTCTATGGCGCATGATCAGATCTGTAGATCTGACTGTTTGGGTCTGTTCTGAAGTCTTCATATCATTTATATCTGAAGGGTCGCAGGTTCAGTGAAGGGAAAGTGTGCCGGGACGCTGATACTGTAAAGGGCAAGTGCGCCGGGACGCTGATACTGTAAAGGGTAAGTGCGCCGAGACGCAGTACAGTAGAGAGAGACCTGCGTGGGGACGCAGGGCGATCAAGGTTCAGATGCGTCTCTGAAGCAGAAGGACGCGGCGCGATAATGTTTTCAGGTGCGTCTCTGTAGCGAAAGACGCGGCGCGATACTATCTTTGGGTGCGTCCCTGAAGCAACAGAACGCAGAGCAGTCACAGGAACAGTGCGTGGGCACGCAGCGGAGCAGAAGGATATCTGCGTGTGGACGCAGAGTAGCAGAAAGTTAACGGCGTCTGGTCGCAGGCCACAGAAAGAAAAACTGCGTCTTTGTTTTAAGATGTTCTGTTGATTGAATTTCTCTGTTGATAAGGTGTTCTAGGTTGTTTCTGTTATTGCTGATCTGATATCTGTAGTGGTCTATATCTGTTATGTACTTGTTGATCAACTGATGCTTTATGAAAAGAAGTAGGGGGTTGTAGCTCCCTTCCAGGAGTAGACTGGAAAACGAGAAAGAGAGAGAGTTGTAGCTCTCTGCAGGTTGCAGCCTGCGTACTGGTAAAGGACTGCACCAGTACAAAATCATTGTAAAAGAAGTTTCTAAATTGAAAGAAGATAGAGACATATTGCAGCAGGTGGTTTTCACCCACATTGGGTTTCCACCTTACATCTTGTGTTGTTTGGTGTGATTATCTGTTTTTCATGCTCATTATTTTATGGTACTGACATGCAAAAATAATTCAAAGATCAAAAAAGGAAGATTTATTAAATTGCTTGATAATACTGATTCACCCCCCCTCTCAGTATTATTTTCAACACAAAGCACTTTGATAAGCTTATTCTATGGCTTTAGGGGAAAGAATGTTGATTTCGTCTAGAATCTCCATCTGTAGGCCTTTTACAAACCTTGTTGTCTTCTCAGGGGTATCTTCAACATAACCAGCTCTCAGGTTAATTTTATAAAATTATTCTATATATTCCTTCATGATCATCATCCTCTATTTCAGGTTTTGTACCTGTCTGTAAAGGGAAATTTGATAGTCTTTAGGCAGAAACTTTCTCTTCGTTTTCACAACCATCCTGTCCCACTTTCTAATCAAGGGTTTGTTTAATCTCCTCCTTTCTACATGTACACCATCCCACCATAATGATACATGTCACTTCAATTTGGTGACAACAAATCTGACTCTCTTATCTTCACTAATCTCTTCATACTCAAAATATTTATCTAATTCACTTATCCAATCCAACAGTGCCTCTGTGGACAAACTGCCATCATAATTAGAGAGCTCTGGCTTTGGCTTGCTGCTAGCCAAAAAAACTGATTTCAATAGCTTAATTTCTGGTCCTTCATCATCTGACCCATCTGTCATGGCCACGTTTTCCTCCTCACTATCATCTCCCTCTTCTGACTCTCTACACCTCCCTGCTTCCAACGCTGCCAAACGTGTAGTTAGGTTTCTAATTTCTTCTCTTAATCCTTCATCTGCTGCTCTTCTGACGGCTCTTCCCCGACCCCTTCTTCCTACTTCCAAAACCTACTCGGATACCAAAATGACGCACCCGAAACAATGGTCTTTTATAAACCCACAAATGGATCAACATGACCCAACAATCACCCTACTTTATGCCCTTTTTCACAAGATATATGCCTTTCCCTTTCAGAATTGAAATACCCTTGGAAAATGCTAAAACAAGGCTTCTTTCCCCTTTTTAAACAAGTATATGTGTTAATACCGCCGATCGGGATCTGGACGGTCGAACGGTCAGGATTTAATCGCTTTATCGGTGATCGGCAGTTGCAAGGTCTGCACTATCAGCATTTTCCTTTGGCAAGTGTCTGATGTGATTAACACTAATCGCTATTGGTGATCACACTGCTAACACTTCACCACTTCCACTCTCGAACACTGATGTGATGTGTTAGAAATTGCATATCTCCAGGGTTTGGAGTAGGCCTTTGTCATACACCGTTCCTGTGGTGCGAGGCTATTATGAGTCCAGAACTGATATGACTCAAAACTCCCGATTATAATACTTCAAATCTGTTTTATGGATCCGCTAAGTGTTTTTGCGTGATTTCTATGTGTAAATGGGATTTTCACTCACGGAGTTAAACAACACTAAATTTGTCTTTGTCTCTAGGTTTTCGATGATAAAAGATGGAAATGCATTTGTTGATTCTTACAGAAAAAGGCAATCATAGATTTTAGATACAAACAAACAGATGGGAAAGCATGCACAATATGATTTCCATGGGTCTAGTAAAGAAATTCACACAGACAACATAAATTATTCACAAATTCAACAATAATATGGAGTCTCGGCCTTGAACATGCTTACAACATTAAATACCTCTATTCCCGATGAAATCCACACACAATTCTTGGTCCTCGCTCTCCTCAATCCTATCCTCAATCCTCCCCCCCCCCCCCCCCCCCCCCCCCCTTTCACCTTCCTTCTTGTTTTCTTTTTAATACATCAGAGGCAATTCCTCTTGCAGTTCGAGGAACTGTCTTTTTCAGTTTTGAGACAGTTTTCTCAACTAATTCCCATCTAGTCCTATCTTGTCTAAATCAAAGCTAAAAATGGTTGATTTAGCCTTTATTTACAATAACACATAATGAAACTATATAAAATAGAAATTTGAGATGTTTCCCTCTCTATTTGTCAAAATAGAACAAGAAAAAAAAACAAAAAACAAGGACCAACTCCCAGTTGTTGCCTCTTCATTCAAGTGCTCCTGCATCATAAACATCCAAGATAGACATGTAGGATGGTGACGAGATTCCCAATAGGAGCCTAATAGAATTGCAAAAGTTTATGTTTGAGTGATGCAACCATAACTATGAGGGGGGATTTCTTAACTTACCTCTTACTATTTTTAATAATTTTATTTAATGTTTTGAGAAGTTGTCATATGATAATTAATATATCATAGGAATGATGAAAATGAAAGAGATTAAATAAATATTAAATAATGATATGGTAGATTCACAAGGATTTACTATGTGCATATAGTAATGCATCTGCATGGAGAAAGACTTGGAGCATTCTATTGTCATAACATGATTCATATGAGTAATAATGGTTAATGGTGAACATGTAATCAAGAATAGGTTGGCAGCATGATTGGAAATCAAATTAAGGTTTTGCGTGTAGTCTTTTGGAATCAAATTTATAGAGTTGTTTATGGCCAAAAATGGCTTCATCAACATTTGGGAAGGCCACCCAGTAAAAGTCCCAAATCAGGCCCTTGTCAATTTAAATGATGGATCCAACTACTTGTATTGGGTCCAATTACCTCCTCTCTCTCCTTGCCAACTTGTGATTTTTCTAATTAACCATAAACAAGGAGAGAGAAATTGAACATACCTTCTTGCTTCATGCTTGCAAGGAAGTAGTCCTTAAGCTAATTTGAGGGCTCATCCAAGCCACACTATAGTTTTCCCCTTGTGTACGGGGACTTCTAAAATGCAATGATTATATATAAATGCAAATCTAATCTAAGATGAAAGTGACAAAAATAAATGTATCTTAATTAGGAATATGTAGATATAATCCCAATTGAGAGCAAGACAAATTTAAATGATTAGTGATTTAACATGTTTTATTTTATGATGAATATCTGGGTAATGAAATAGTTCTAATAGCTAATATTGTAATTAAAAAACATGTTATGTTTGGAGGCTTAAGACAGTGAATGATTAAGCATTAACACTAGGAAATAGTTCACTTAATTCCAAGGGCATCTAAATCAAATTAATATAGTGAATGTTTGAGCAAATAGTTACTTAGAAATTTGATTTATGCACATGGGCAAAGAGAAAATCAACAACAAATCCATCAGACCAATAGACCAGAAAGATGATCGGCAAAACAAACATTCATATTTAACATAAGTGCATAATATGAAGTAATTTACATAAATCCACCATTATGTCAATGAATTTCTCATTATAAATAAAATTATTCAAAATGCAAATAGGTGAACCTGGATCCCTTCACTTTGTTTCCCAAATGGATCTCCAACAATCTCCTTAAAATGATCAACTCTTCTAATAGAAGGAAAAATTATAAATTTCTTAGTTCCACCCCATACACAAAGAATTTTCAAAAGAAAACTTCCAATATCCTCATAGTTGATCTCCTTACAAAAGTTCCTAGAGCCTCTAAGTTGTGGAGAAGAGGAACCATTTTCCTCATTCTCCAATACATTGTTTATAATTTACACAAGGAATCCCAAAATGGAAAGTTGTGGAAGAAGTTTTGGATCCATCTATTTTGGATATGCAAATCCTGTTTATTTCCTTTATTGGTGCAATAAAAATTCTATACGATTTGTTTTCCTCATCCTCTTCAACAAACTCTTACACAAACTAATAAAAATTCAAATTGAAATGAATATATTTTCCAATCAATTTGAAAATAGAAAATTTGAAAAATAAATTCCTCCAACTCAGATTAAAACAAATAAAATAAAATAAAATAGAAAATTGTACTTCCCATTTATCCATTTCAAGACTTTAATGTGTCAAGAGCGTTTTCTTCAAACCAATTTGCAACAACATGAGTTTTGGAAAATGAAAATGCTTAAATGAAAACCCAGGAAACTAATTTTGGTTGCAAATTCAAATCCTCAACTTCTACTAATTTCTAGGCATACTAAATATGAAGATTTTGTTGCGTCAATATGCCCAAATCATTCTCCATAATATTAGATTTCTAAATAGCAATCTCGGGCTTCATTTTTCCAAGTAGAACTCAACATAGGGCTCTCCAAAGTTGAGGTGTCAAAATTGTTAGAGTTCTGGAAAATACAAGTCTCAACATAATTTTGGTATTTTATTAATATGTACACATTAAAATTAATATATACAAATTATTAATATATAATTAAATAGATTTCTAATTTCAAACTATATTTTCAAATTTTTATATCTTTAGTAACAAAATACTTTAAATTAAATTAAATTATTAATATACACAAATTAAAACAAAACTATAAAGAATAAAATTTATTTAAAATATTAAATTAACTAAATAATGTGTATCACTTTTTCCCTTTTTGTGGCAAAGAAGTTTTATAAAAATAAATGGAGTTGGAATGTTTACTCTTAAATTTACAAAATCATCAAAAACTAGGTGGTGGTAAAATAAGACAAAACATGTCAATTTAAATTCAATTTCATGTCATATTTTTTCTAAAATTTAATATATAATTTTTATCTAATTTATTCATTTTCTTTAAAAGGTATCATTAATATTTTACATAAATTTTTAAGTAGTGACAAAACCGCGACCCCCCATTTCTCTATTGATTTATGGTTTTTAATTCCAATTTCTTTAAGAGATGTGTTGTAAACATTCTAAAGATTGCTAAACAAATTTAAAAATAAAAAGTAAGCATATTTTTTAATTATTATTAAAATACTAGTAAAAATGATCATATTTTCGTATATATAAAACCGTGACCCAAGAAACTACCCTTTCAAGTTTATAAAATCAATTTTTTTTAATAGAAATTTGAAAATAACATATAACAAAATGTTAAAATTATTTTTTGAAAATTTTTAAAATATATTTTATATTTTTTATAATAAAATTTTTAATTATGATTATAATAAAGTATTTTGTATTATTCAAAATATAATATATAAAATTATTTGTTTAGAAATTCTACTTCTATTTTTATATATATTTTTAAAGAGTTTTAGCATTTCATTTAACTTTACATAAAGTTATTTTTATTTTGTGAGTGATTAACCATAATTTTTACCAATATTTGCTATCAGTTGACTTATTTGCAAATTTAGTATTTACTTTTTATAACATTATTTATATTTTCTAAACCCATTAAATAGGTTCACTATAGCTTTTACCAAAATTTATTGTGAGTTAGCTTTGTTACAAATTTAGCATTTATTTTTTGTAATTAACAAGTATGAAACTCAACTCATTTAATTAATATTCTTATATTATTATTTTTTTATCTTTTTTTCATTTGAGTACTTTTTTGCTTTTACCATATAATGAGACACATTAACATGCTTTTACCAAATTAAATTACTAATTAATTAAATTTTAGAAATAATAAAAATAATTATTAAAGAATTAATTGAAAAATATAAAAATATAAAAAAACATTGTTTAATTAAAATATTAAAAACTATTCACAAATTTGGTTGTGGGAGGGATCATAAGAGCCCTTGAGCTTTTTAAGAGGGGAAACAGAGTAATAAGGGGAGAAGGGGACTTGTGGTGGGCCACCACAAGTCTCGAGAGTTGAAAGGAGCCAACTTAATTTGAACAAAATAGCTTTGGGCATAGAGGAAGGAGGAGTGAGGAGTGGGAAGGCAGTTGGAGAGATAAGGAGGGAGATGAGAGCTTGGAGGCTCAAAAGCGTATGGAGTCCAGAAGGTATTAAAAATGGGATCGAGGCATGAGCTATGGTGAGGACTAATGAGGAGAGAAGGGAGAGGGGGGAGGCCCACATGGGAGAAATGTTGAGTTATTTAGTCATTCTTTAAAAAAACCAACATACCTTTAAACATTAAATTGTCAACCTGGAACTCAACTAGTTATTTCAAGGTTGTCTGCATTGTATGTTCAAAGAATAACATTTATTTAACCTAGTCCATCTAGTCCTATTGAAAGGTAAATGCATGAAAACATAAGAAATAACTAAGATTTATTAAAATAAGAAATTTACACACAACTTCATGAATTCAAAAAATCGAGAGCTTATCAAAAATAATTTAAAAATTAAACCTTATAAAAACAATTATGTTAAGCACAAGTTATTTCCTTAGAAACTGTAGGTACAAGAAAAAAACAACACGCTTCACTAGAAAGAAATATTCTAAAGGAAATATCACACCTTGCTCTTAAACATTCTTTGTCAATCATAAGAAGTGACATAATTAATAACACCTCAGAAAATCAACTTATCATAAATCTAATTCTAATTATATTCACTCAAATTGTTGTAGCAACTATCACTCTAATGAATAATTTAGTAATTTATGATCAATTTCGGAAGGAAATCGAATAATTGTAGAAGAGGAATGAAAAAATTGAAATGTAAATTTAATAATAAAAAGAGGCCAGATTGGGCCCATGATCATTGGAATTCAACCCCCTTAGAGAGAAATCAGTGCAAGAATTAAAGCTAAATTGTCTAAGTCTCCATTATATTAATCAACAACAATGTTATAATGTCTATAAAAGCTCAAAGCATAAACATGGGAATAATAGTAAAATATTTTTTACTCGAAGCTTTATTCCTCTATTTTATAATTACAACCAAGTCTATAATTAAAAATAAAGGAGCGATCGTGAGAAATTAAAGACTCCTAGGATGCTCAATTCGAGATACAAAATATTTGAGTTCCCTCGAAATAGATTACAAAAATATTGTTCACAGTTGGTCTTTCCATGATGATTGTTAATATCTCTTATTCAAGTCACAACTAACCTGAGAAACTCCATGTAACTCTCTCTTGTCCATCTATCTAAGGAACAACATCTGCTGATCAGAATCCCTATAAGCTATAATTTCAAATTCCAAACGTAACTCATATTTTCATGGTTAAATCAATTTGTTTAGAGAATAAAATGATGAAACACTTTATTAACTTCTTTCTAAAGTTCACAACACATAAATTACCATATTATATACATAAAAGACTTAAAAAACTAATGAAAGGATAAGGAAACAAAGTAATAAAATGTGTCAATTTTGGAGCCTAACATCTCTGCCTTGCTTACATGTTTGCATAACCTCATGCAAACAAATGATTAACATGGAGAGCAGTTAAAGAGTAAGTTGGGTGAGAACCCTCTCCATAATGTTGGAAACCATTCCTGCTTCGAATGTCTTGGAGAGAGACATAGTTACCTTCTTTGGTCAATTCATACTCAGCCTTATAATATTTTTGAGGGAACCAAATTATTGGGTACATGTATCTATATCCTATCCATTTAGGGCCCTCTTATAATACGATGTGGGCATAGTTTTCTACCTTATCCATTGCAGCTTCAAAATTTTGATGATTGAAGGGCTCCCTATTTTTTATTTCCATGGTTGAGGCCTCCCACCTCTGTTTGGCTCCCTGAAGAGCCCCAAACTTAACATACAATAGATATTCTAACCCTGACTTCAATACATCATTATCGATGGGTGCTAAAGATTTGATAACCCTAGGTTTCTCCATTAATATCTTGTGGAGGATGAGCGTGCATGAAGGACTTCATTGTTCTCCTCTAACCTAGAGGTCGAGGCCAAGTTCTCTTCTTTGGAGCATGTTATAAGATTTTTCCCATGTAATGTGATTTTTAGAAAAGGATATGAATGCTTGAAATTGTACATCCTCTATGAAAGGGTAGTGTTCTCATGTCTTTAATCTTCCAGAAAGAAATTATGCATGATTATGCATGTATAGCTCACAGAGGAAATACTGTGTGTTATCATCTTGTTTATGAAAGGAGTGAATAAAATCTGAAAATTTACTAAATTCATAAGGTTTCCTAGATGAGATAGCCATGACCTTGAGCAATACATATCACTCCAACAAAAATAAAGTGTAGTTCCTAGCTTGGGATCTGCATGCCAAGGTGTCTAAGTATAAAGAACATACCTTTTTTATTTTTTCTATTGCTTTTTCAAGTCCTTTTTCCAGAGTTTTAATCTTCCCCTTGTTGCTTGCAACTTGGCATACATTTCATCTTGTGTGACTATTAATGCCTTGATTTTTTTGTAATAACTCATGATGTTCTATCTGGGGAACTAATTCCCTTTCATATCATGTTATGGTTCCTCGTTTTTCTTCCATTTTCCTATTCAAGACTTAGATTGTAGGTTCCACAATCAAAGGAGTATATGGAGGGATACGTTAAGTCTGTATTCCTCTTGTAGTGGAAGTTGGCATCTCTATTTGAGTTCTGACTTCAATAGTATAATTTTTTGACTCAGTCTGAGTCCCTACAATAGAAGAAACAACAAGATTTCCAATCTCAGTTTGGGTCCCATTCTCTTGAACTTCCTGCTTTATTTCTTTAATCTCTCCATCTCTTTACTATTCTTGTCCTCTTGTTTGTCTCTTAATCCACTATTAGTCCTCTGTGTAATTTTTTTGTCTAAGGTAACTAGCGGAGAGGGAACAACAACAATGGAGGCTAGATTTTTAGTCACCAGTTCCTTAGTAGGCTCAATTATATCCTCAGTTATGGATTCAGCAAGGTTTCTACTTGGGAGAATTTCCATTGGAGTTTTGCTCCATATTTTCTTGAGGTGACTGTAACTTTTCAGAAGGGGATGGTTGCCGAATTCTTGCGATGGAGTCAATAAATCATTCTTTAATAATTCAGGCTCTCTTAAAGGCTAAAAAATAACAGTAGTGACAGAATCGTGAGGATAGGCTGGGGATATGGGTGATGTCATATGTTCAGGAGAACCCTTTGAACAATCTGCAGTAGCTTCAAATTTCATTGAATACAGAAAGGTTTCCAGCCGATATAAGACTTGGGCTGACTCCATTTCAAGTTCTTGAGGAGGGTCTTCCTCATGATTTCGAGGTTCACTGTCTTTCAATAATTGTTCTGAAAGGTGTATGGAGTCCCGAGATTTAGCCAACCTAACTAAACTTCTCCTTTTCTAGGTAAGGAGGCCAAGAGAGATGCCATACTCTTTTTTTTCCTCATGAATTATTGGGAATCAGGGATATTTGGAGTCCATTCAACTGTGACATTCTAAATTTCTTCAGCTTCTCCCAAGTTCTTATCATCAACTAGAATATGTTCGGGTTCCTCGTTGGGTTCTTCCTCTCTTGGTAAAGTATCTGGAATTCCCAATAATTTCATCCAATTTAACTTTCATTGGTTCAGGTTTTTGACAATTATTAATTTTATCAGTCCATGGTGGCTCACCATCGAAGGCTGATTCTTGGACCTTTTAAGTTTCACAATGGTTTCATACAAAAGTGAACTCAGAAAATAGGGTAGGTTCAAAGTCACCTTTTGTCTTAGTGCTTCCAGCAGCTTTAGTTGTCATCCTCTTACCACATCGTGCCATCCATCACATGTGATATATATTTGGACCACTCCTGCAAGTTCCTTCCATGTTTCCAAAAATGAAGTAGGGTTTTACCCCTTCCCTTTCCTTACAAATTCTTCCCCATGATTTACAAAAAAAAATGTTGTGCTTTGTAATGGAGTGTGCATCTCAAACCATTTCTCTCCTTCCAAATGTAGGGCTATTACTTCAGCCAGTACATCTTCATTAACCTAAATTTGAATGCCTTTGAGTTTTTTCATTCCACTGTTCAGATTCCTTATGAACTGTAAGGCCACTTCACTATCAAAACCTTGCAACCGGAGGAAATATTTTTTCCATCCCACATAATCCAAAATGCTTTGTGCCTATTCTGAAACACACAATTGTATAGTTTCACTGTGTATTGATTGATGACCCATTTTCATTGTTTATTCAAGAAGCAATGTTGTAAACAAACTATAAACAACAAGCTTAGAAAATCAAGGGTCAGATATACTATGCAGTAGTAAGAAATTCAAAATAACATAACATACAATGATTGTTGTAGAGTTTACAAATCTTCGATATATTTTTAATGTTTTCACCCCCCAAATAAATTGAAGGCCGTCCTCCACCATTTATTATACATAATTCAACAGATAATTGACATGACTTCTGTAGATAGGAACACATTAATTTAGCATGATGTATTAACTTCCAAGGAAAGGGAAATAATGACGAGGTGTGAGACTCATTTATTGGAGGGATTGATCGTGGATTGTGCTGACAAAACAAGATATTTTCGACACCCAAGGTATTAAAAAAATCACAAAAAAGCATGTGGAAATGACCTTTAGGCTCCAATCATTGGTAAAATGGATTTTCATTGAAAACTTGCCTTTAGAAGAAAATGATAAAAAAAAATTAAATTATATTTAATAATTCCCGAAGACTTACATTCCTGACATATAGAATAAGAAGTAATTATTGATACACATTCATCGTTACCACCTTCCAAGGGAAATAAATAAGCCCTTATATTAATTCCATGATTTTCCTTTTCTATTGTTAAAGGAAAGAAAAATGGCTATTTTTTAATGGAAATTTGGAATGTACTTCAATACCACAGGCATGTCCTATGTTGCGAGTAGGTTTGTATAGCCTCGAAATGGTTGCCTTTTAGCCCATTTCTATGCCACTATCCCATTTCAATTTTTTTTAAATATTCACAACTTTTTAGTATTCCTTAACTATTGAAAAAAATGTCATTCTTCCAGCATGGTAACCAGCTGATAACAATTCCATTCACTAAAGATAGTGAGATGAACAAGCTAGCTCATGTTGAGACCTCTTGTCTTGCAATATGATGATTGAAGGCCATTACCCTAGCTTGGTGACCAGAGCAGTAATGCCGACACATTGAATCTTGTGATTGTGGTAGGTCAGCTCATGATGAGACCTCCTAACCTTTGTCCATTATCTTCCTTTATTGTCTTATTATGATAAAATATCAGTCAATGGGGTGGCTTATCAACTCCTTAAGAGTTAGGGGTGGTGTAAAAATCATCACAGTGATTACCTTTTTAGTTCGCCATTTTTCTACCCAAATTGTTTTTTAAGTAGATCAAAGAATTAGAAGAAACTTTTGAACAAAAATAGAAACTCTTCCAGTGGTATTTTGAAGAAGTGTAAGATAAATATCTTTATAAACTTATAATAGCAGGATTGTTTCAGAGCTTTGGTAGTTTTTTGAAGTCTACTTTATAATTTTATTATGATATATTTTCTAATGGAAATCATTCAAGAAGGTTATGAATTTTACCATCATTCAAAGGAGGGATTCAAAATCAAAGAAACAATTTAAAAAAAAAACAACTTAGTGTCGGAAAAATAGTTAAAACTAAATGGAACAACAATCGTGACCAAGGAAAAAACAACTGTAGCCAAAGGAATAGTAACTCTGACAAAGGAAACAGTGACGATGACTAAGGGAACAACATATGTGACAAGGGAACAACGGATGTTGCTAAGGGAATAACAACTATGACTGAGGGAACAACAACTGCAACTAAGGGAATAACAATTGTGAAAAGGGAAATAACAATTGTGTCAAGGTAACAACAGATGTGACCAAGTGAAAAACAAATATGACATAAGGGAACAACAACTATGACCTGGGAGAAAAAAATGCGACCTAAGGGAACAAGAAATGTGACCTAAGGGAACAACAACCACGACCAAGGAACAATAGTTGTGACATAAGGAACAAAAATTGTGACCTAAGGGAACAACAAATGTGACGTAAGGGAACAACAATTGTGACCTGAGGGAACAACAACTGCGACCAAGGGAACAAAAGTTGTGACATAAAGGAACAACAACTATGACCTAAGGGAACCCCAACTACGACCTAAGGGAAAAATAAATGTGACCTAAGGGAACAACAACTATGAGGTAAGGGAAGAACATTCCCCATGTTTTGTTATTGTATTATCAAGTTTATTTATTTATTATTATTACTAGATATGTGAGACCCTTCAATGGTAGTAAGTCTCATAGTACTATTGTCATGAAATTCGATGACCTCATATGGTCCCATCCATCTAGTTTGAAGCTTCCCCCGGAAATCATAGAATATGCAATCATAAAATAGTGCCCAATCGCCTTTTTGAAAAGGTTTCTTCTTGATAAGGTCATCATTCCATTTGGCCCTCTGTTGTTGAACAATAGTTGTGCACTTTAAGGATGCTAGGCATATTTCATCTAATTCATTAAGTTGTTGCAGGCAATATTGATGTGCTTCCGTTAGATCCAGTATGACTTCCCTTGCAGTTTTGAGATTCCTAATTTCAAATTCTATCGAGAAAATGGGTTCCTTCTGAAAAATGAGCTGGTATGGTGAATAACAAATAGTGTTGTGCCAAGCTATTTGGTAGGCCCATAAGGCCACAGGAAGCCTAGTAGCCTAGTTTCGACAATTGGTGGATAGAATTTTGGTTAGAGCCGCCTCCAAAAATTTATTGGTACTTTCCACCTATCCATTCTCTTTAGGATGGTAAGGGGAAGTAACCCTCTATTTGATGTGATATTTTTGCATTATGACAGAAATATTGTGGGTAGTGATTGTGAACCTCCATATATGATGACCTCTCTAGGAAATCCATATCACACGAATAGTTCAAATAGAAAGTTAATAACTGCCTCTTCTGTATCTTTTGAGAGAGCTACCACTTCCACCCATTTAGTCACATAATCTCTACAGACCAAATTATATGTCTTTTGGTTCAAAGGTGGATTAAAGGGGCCCACAAAATATAATGCCCATATTTCAAAGGGTTCAAGTGCAATTTGAATCTGTAGGGGCATTTCATCAGCTTGAATGGGTTGACCCATTCTCTGACAGTTATCAAAACTCTAGACACAGTTTTTAGCCTCCTTAAATATCGTGGGCCAATAGTAGCCCATTTGCAATACTTTATGCCCATTCCTCTGATCAAGAAAATGCCCACCACATTGTTCATCATGGAAATCCTTAAGGATATCATAAATCTCATCTTCCCTGATGCATCTACGGATTTGAAGATCAGCCATGTAAAAGATATATCCATCAATCTAGGAAAATTGGGCACTACGTTGAACAATGAGCTTCCTTTCTCGAGATGGTAAATGTGATGGTGGTTTCCATGCTTTGAGATAGCTTTTCACATATTCATACCAAGGTGTTTTGACTATTACAACAAATAGGTTTTCATCTGGAAACTGAGATTCCACAAGTGAAGAGTCAGTTATTATAGGGATTCTGGATTAAAAATTTGTGACTAGGTTCTCCTTCCCTAGCCGACATTTTATGGTAATGTCAAATTATTATAATAACAAAAACCAACGTGTTATTCAACCATTAGTAATAAGTTTATTGGCTAAATATCTAATGGCCAAATGATCGGTGTATAAAAAAATGGGATATCTTGTTATATAGTGATGAAATTTATTGATAGAGTAAACAACAACTAAAAGATATTTTTCTGTCACTTTGTAGTTTAGCTCTACTGATGTAAAATTACTGCTAATATAATAGATAGCATATGGATTTTTGTCTTCTTCTTTCCCAAGTACAACTCCTATTGTTGTATCAAATGCATCCACTAAAATATGGAATGGAAAGTTCCAATTTGGCCCTCGTAACACAGGGGTTGTTGAGACCAACTTCCTAAGATATGGAAAAGAAACATCACATTTGTCACTCCATTCAAATTCTACATTTCCCATTAACACATACAAAGGTTATGTTATCATTGAAAAATGTGATTTAAAGCAACGATAATAACTAGCATAAGCAAGGAAATTGTGTAGCTATGTATGTGTTCACAGAGTAGGCAGCGTAAGAATTACCTCAATTTTTGTTGGATCAACTTTGATACGTGTAATGGAGATATAATTCCCCAAAACTAACCCATTTGTCACCATCACGTGGAATTTTTCATTGCGAAGGCATAGTCTAGTGGCAATACATTGTTCAAGAAATTTCTCTACATTCTGTAAAGCTTGCTCAAACTCATTACCGTAGGGGGTAAAATCATCCATGTAGAGTTCAATTCCTTCACTGATTAAATCAGAAAAAATACTTAAGATTGTTATCTGGAAGGTGGCTAGCACATTACACAACCCAAATGGTAAAAATTTGTATGCAAGGGCTCCCCATGAATAAGTAAATGTGGTTTTGTCTTAATCATTAGGAGCAATTTGGATTTGATTGTATCCACTAAAACCATCAAGGAAATAAACAAAATTCTTCCTATCAAGAGTATCGAGGACCTGATGTAAAAAATGAAGAGGGAAATGATATTTTTGTGTATATTTATGTAATTCCATGTAATCCACACAAATTCTCCATTTGCCATTTTTCTTAGGGACCACAACTAGAGGTGAAACCCACTTGTTGTCAAAAATAAGATATATAAAATTAACATCAAGAAGCTTTTACAGTTCCTGTTTTACTATTTCCCTAAGGTGTGGATTTATTCTTCTTTGTGGTTGGTGAATGGCACAGACCTTTTTCAATGTAAATATGTTGTGTACATAACTGAGGGTCAGTGCTTTTGATATCAGAATACTCCCAAGCAAAGGCCTATTTATATTTTTGGAGGACCTGAATCAATTTTTCACGCTATAGTTCATCCATATTAGCATTGATATTCAAAGTATTCTCTGGTTCAATTTCAATGGGAGTATTGTTGTAAACCGTAGTTTTGAGTATATGATCATTATTTGGAACATTCAATGGATATCCCTGGGCCTCATTATTGAACATTTCGTTTAACATTTGGCACGGTGGATTTCCAATAGTAGATGTCTGGTTAATAAAACCACTAATCACATCATCTTGAGTCTACCTTTTAAAAGTAAGAGCTTCATCTAAAGTAAGAGGAGAACGTAGATTTTCTTCCTGATATTTTGGAGGAGATGGTTGATAATTATTAATTCATAAGCTAGGTATGGCTAGTGGGATGAGGTTTTTAACAACACTCCCTTTTGAAATTGTCATGTTTCTTGTTTGGCACTCAATATACACATCCATAGTTTCCATCCATGCCTTTCCTCGTATCAGAGCGTGTACATCCAACCGATTTTTGGGGTTGATAACCAAGAATTCTATTGAGGAATCCACATCTAGATTATAATGTCTTCCAAAGTGCCTTCTGGTCTGACTATTGATCTGTTAGCCAATTCCAACATAATGGTGGTTGGTTTAAATGTTGTAATCCCAAGGGTCCCACAATTTTCTATAGTCAAGATACTTATTGCAGCTCCTAAGTCCACAAGGGTGTTTGGAAAGTTATGCCCCTAGATTTGAATAGTAACTATTTGGTTTCCAAGATCGCCATAGCTAACAGGTACTTGCTTCCCTAGGATAAGGTCAGAAAGTGTTCCTAACACGTGGAATGTCAGAGTGGCTTTTGGTTTTCTCCTAGGCTTCTTAACACACATTTCCTTAATAGTCTTGGCATAAATTAGAACATCTAGAATAGCCTGGAGAAGAGGAATTTTAATACATAAATTTCTTAATCCCCCCTACAAGATCGAAATCAGAATAAACTGGCAGTTTAACTATAGTAAGTCTCTCAGAGTATGGTGGAGCAACATTCGTAGTTGTAGTGGAATCTTGTTGTTTCACTAGTTTATTAGGCATTTATGTTTCAATGACAACTACGAGTGATGAAGAGTGTTTTGTTAAAGGCTACTCTTCGGTAAGGTTTTCATTGTCTACCTACCCATGTTTCTCTATATCATATTCTAGGAGTATGTTCTGTCCAGATATTAATCACAGCTCATTACATTAGAAGGAGGTGGAGTCATATTGCGGTTTTTTGACAATTTCCAAATATTGAACAAGTCTATTATTAGGATTAGGATTTGGCTGGGCAGGTAGCTGAGGGCACAATGGAGGTGGAACATTTGGGGGAAATTGGAGAGGATTTTGTAATGGTGTTGTTAGAGTCGGTCTTTACATCCCTCCATCAGAGATCATTTCTCTTTTTGCATTTTATTTTTAGGTGTCTCGCTCGATTCACTTAGTTGCATTCTGCTAGGGGCATGCCATAATCTGACGAAAGGGCTTTGTCATTCATTACCCCTCATGCCTTATCCATTCTGGCTCAGGTCTGTTCATCAAAATCAAGTTTTAAAGTCACTTATAGTCCTATTTCAGTTTCTAGATCACAAGATTCATGTCAATCATAGGTCTAGGGTTTCACAAATTGAGTCGTTAAAGTGTCCAAATGCCAGCAGGCCAGAGGGAGGTTCTACACATGTTTTCTATTTCGTGAATTTCATCATCATATTGAAGGATTATGACTGTCCCTCAAAACTTTGTTTTGAAGAAAAGTCAACATTTTGTCTTTTGTAACATTTTCAAAATTTTTTCAGTTGATTTCTTCAGGCGTAGCCCTAGTCTCCTTTGCCAAATTCCATGTCAGCTATCCCTGCAAAAAATTGCCAAGAATTTCATCATTTCAGTCAAAAAATCAAAAAGGAAATTTAAAAACAGAGTTGTATTAAAATGGAAAAAGTGCCAAGGCCAAAACATTACAAAGATGGGTCTTGGAGAGTCAAAAATCAAATCCATGTCTTTATAAAGATATTTTCAAGAAGATCAATATCATTTGCATGCCAAGAACAAAGAGAAGCCACTCAAAGCAAATTGGTTGAGTTAGTGTGTGATTTGGGAGAAGTTGAAGGAAACTTGGCCGGCGCGGTGCATAGAGCATGTGGCACGGCGCATCGGGGAGGCGTGGCGCAGTGGGAGAAGTTGTCCAGTGTAATTCTGAATGGGTGCGTCGCACTGGGATGGCACGGCGCATTGGGTATGTGGCACGTCGCATACACCTGAAAGCCCGAATTTGCTTGAAATTTCTCCAAATTGCCCATAACTTGCATGGATTTGCTAGGTATGGTCGTTATCTTGGTATTTCATCCAATTGTGTGATAAGTTATGGTGGTTTATGGCTGATAATGATTGAAACAAAATTCTTAAACCCTACCTCCAAAGTACCTCAAAAGGAAAATTGCTGTGGGTTTCAAAATTAGTGTTTTGATACCAAAGTTGTCACTCCTCCTTCCCATTCCTCCCTTGTATTTATCATTCCATAATTTCGTACCCCACTAAGCTCATTAATTCCCTCTCCTAAATTCTCTATCCCAAATTCTCCAATCTCACACCTCAAACCCTACACAACAATTCCTAACCCTATACATCAAATCCCTCAAAACCCTCCTACATTTCCCTAATAACTATAGTCCCAATAGTCCCTAATCCCTTACTACTTTCCCTATTCCTAACAGTCCTTTGTTTCATTTGTTTCCCCTTGGTGGCAGAATTTGAACACATCAACTAAAAGAGCAGTTCATCATAGTTTTCCTACACCAGCATCTTTTTCTCCAAAGCAGTTTGAATAACAGCAGTCATGGCATCTGAGCATTCATCGGATTATGAAATGGAAACCCAAAGTGACTCCCCCTTGGAGGAACATGCACCCTGGAGGCCTCATAGGGGAGGTAGATATATCAGAGAAGAACCAGTCACCCTCACTAAATTACAAGCCTGCCCTCTTGCCATGTTTTGTTTCCAGCATCAGTCATGCTATGGGTTTTGTCAAAAGGTGGCTAATGTTCAATTTCATCATGAGTTGGCTCATCTATTTGTGCTACATTTACTTGGAGATCAGGCTACCTTAGCCGGTGTCACCTTCACACTTACACCAGAATCTGTTTCACTAGCAACCGGCATACCAAACATTGGGGAACCATGGACCAAGAGGAAGAAGATTGACCAGCAGCATTATGAGCCATACATTAAAACCGGTTTCTTGAGGCAGCTCAAGAGAGTGTTTCCATTCTGATATTTGAAAGATGAATATGCTCCACTAATGAAACTGATCATGAAATATTTCAGTTGTGAGGGACGGTTCTCTTGTCTATATGCTTATCACATCAGGTTGCTCATGCATTTCACTAGGGTACGGATGATGAACATTCTGTATTTCATTTGCCGGAATATAGAGAGGATGACCACACTTGTGCAGCATAAAACCCCTCAGCAGCAACTTAAAAATGTTTATCATTTTGCTCTTATTAAGATTTTGGTGGTTCATCAGCTTGGATTACAGGGCATCACTTGCAATTATTTCATCTCTCGTGACTTCTTCAGAGCTTCATAGGGATTATAAAAGGTCAAGCATGAGACAGGTGGACCTTCTCATCAGTATGAGCACCATGAGACCGCTAGTGTGCCGGTATTTATCACATATCAGAGGGGCACCAGACATTTGTTTGTAGCAACAAAGCGAGTGTTATCTCCACCTGGTGTGGAAGGGGCCTCATTTCTAACATCACAACCATAGGAACAAGACAAAGTCAAGAGTCCAATGCAGGATGAGGGGCCTTCAGGTGAAAGAGAGACCGACTTCATTCTCATTCATGATGATGATACAGATACGGGCCCACAAAGTGCCAAACTTAGGGAGATCATCCAGGAGCAACAAACAGAGATCCAAGCCTTATCCCTTGACTTGGAGAGAGCTAAGTGGACTATGAAATACTTGGAGTAGAGGAACAAATAGCTTGAAGATCGGCAAGCAATCATGGAGTTACAAAACATCCGCGAGAATCGGCAAGCTGCACAAGGGAGAAGAATTGAGCTCACGTCATTGGAGCAAGAGATTAATGAGGATCGGGAGTCCAATCTCGAGAGAATCAGCATCCACTTGGAGAGACTGTTGGACAAGGTCGATAAGGATCATGCATTTCTAAGACACATGGATTTCCACTACATGACACGGAACAAGGTCTACAAGGCACGAATCAGGAATTTAAAGGCAAAACTAAAGAAGGCAATAAGGAAGGAAAAGAGGCAAAGGGAGCTCGATCATCTTCAGATATTGGCCAAAGCCTCTTTAGCATAGCATGACACTTAGTGAAGAAGCTCCAACACCAATTTCAGGAAATTTGGGGCATTTTTGGCATTTTGACAAATTTTGGCACAAAAAACAAGGTTTTTCTCCCTATGTGTCGCGCCACGTGCCGCACACTTTTGCTAGGGAGCTCCAAATTGCAAAAAGTTTACATCATTGGATTTGGCATGAAAATCATGACTGCTGGTGCATGTCACAGAAGTTTGGGAAAGTTTTGAGTCCTCAGGAGGTAAAAAACACTCACAAAATGACCTCTCTGCCCCTATTTTGACACACAAGAAGTAGTCCTGGAAGATTGCAGTTTTGGAGGGGCAAATGACATCGAATTTGAAAAATTCCACTTGAGTTGGAAAGTAGACAGGTAGGGATTTCCAATGAGCTATCTTGGGCTCAATTGGGACTTTAGGAAGTGCCTCAAACTCAGCCTCAAAGTGGCATGAAGCATAGAAGATTTGGCACGGCGCATAGAGGATTTTTGCTCAATTTTTCACCTTCCAGCTCAGAAATTCAGCCAGTTTGACTAGTTTTTCTTTTTGATGTAATTTTTGATCTATCTTGATGTAATTGGATAAAGATGATGTAATGTTGGCACTTATTTACTTTTTCTAGAGGATTCATTCACTAAAAAGTGAAAATTTAATGAATGAATCAGTTTCCTACCTTATAGAGGCAAGTTGTTTTAATTACCTAGATTTTAGTGCTTTGTTTAGAATTGGTTGAAACAGATCCTAGCATGATGAGCTCAGCCCCTAGATGCAAGGGAATGGGTTGGGCTAGTCTATATCATGTAATTCCTAAGTCATTTTCAGGGTTGGACACTAGGGATTGCCTTGGCATATCATTGTACATTCTATCTCTGCATTTTTGGCTAAGGAAAGACTAGGGTTTTGCAACACTGTTTGGGATCCATGTGGCTTTATGTTTTGATGGTGTTCTTCTATAAGTAATTGTAAGTTCATTAGTGTTAAGTGTATCATTTTCCTGTCTCTTTTTCTGAATTTGAACAAATGAGTGATTAAGGTAGAAACCATTAACTGCTGTGCTCTGCCTTTGAATTTGTTTAAATTTCCATGTTTTCATCTGTTTAAGGAGAATTCTTGAGACTCTCTTGCACTCCTTAGCTCCTCACCAGTCTGATCTATCCATTCACTTAATTTAAATCATCAAAACGATTGCCTTCCTTGCCCCAATCAGAACTCTGCAAAAACTGTGCCTCATCCCCAAGCCCAATTTGCCTTTCCCTGTTTCTAGCAAAAAACCCCAAAAAAACTTAAATAAAACCCTTTGCACTTCATACCTAGCCTAAAATTAGTTTTTTTTTTAGTCATCTCGAGCCCCAATGATTATATTTCGCTAAGATTGACCTGGAGAGAGCCCTCTCCTGTCCTGGTAGGGCTAGCTACGAGGCTGAGTGTGGTTTGATGTGGACCTAGAACCTTGTCTTTTCAGCCTGAGGAAAATCTAGGCTCTAACAAGTGCTTACAACTGAGGCAGTGCCCTGACAGATGGGTTGACTGGCCCTATAGGGTGTTGCCAATTCTGAGGCCACATTGGTCCTTGTGTGGAGGAATTTCCCCAATGGGATGGGTATAACTTATTTGTAGAAATTTTCCATGGGGGTGTATAATATTGTTGATCAAGCCATGATGTCCGAACAAACTGTTGATGTGCCCATGGCGATGTAGACTATGATTGGGATTTCCTTGCGATATTAAAAGGATGTTGCCATTGTGATCTAGGAATTTTTTGTTGGGTATATTGTCCAGAATGTAACAAAGCAGGATCTTGGATCATAGATGGAACGAGTGTTTTCCACTATTGTCATTGCACCATAAGGTATGCTGGCTTACGATATTCCTCCACCTCCTTGAACACAACTTTCAGTCCTAGAAGCAAAGAAAAAAAAAGTTGACTGATCTTTGGCACATATGGTAGATATTTTGACTGCATCTAGTGGGCACTCTTTGCGACTATGATTCATACGGTAGAAAGCGCCAAAAATGGCTAAATCCTGTTATGCCTCTACTTGTTTCTGTTTTACCTCCAAGACATCCAACTATGTAGTTTTTATACTCAAGATATCAGTTTTAAATTGTTCTAAGAGATTACCAATCTCTGCGCGAGTCACACCTCCTCCTGTAGTTCTGCTAGTTCTATTGAGGGGGTCCTGAACTCTTGATTTGGTTCATCTGCTTCCTCATGAGCACCTGATACACCAGTTCACAATGTCATCATATTCTTCGCTACAAATATCACCTTTTCTTATCCGATTAATAATATTAGTTTTATTGTGCTAAGATCCTCCTCAGATTATAAAAAAAATTCTATTCATGAGGATTCATGAGTTTATTGCAAGTGAAAATTGGTTTTAATGTTAATTTTATAAACAATTTAACATAAAATAGAAAATGAACAACATCATATAAATGTAGAGAGCATCACCAAAAACACATCACAATAGGAACATGATATAGGAGTTCACCCCTCCTGGGCTATGTATCCTTGGTCCAGC
Source organism: Pinus tabuliformis (assembly GCA_031772625.1). NCBI lineage: Eukaryota > Viridiplantae > Streptophyta > Pinopsida > Pinales > Pinaceae > Pinus > Pinus tabuliformis. Next base: position 1,077,689,653 of record CM062816.1, read on the forward strand.
TTCTAATGGCTTGGGCCTCTCTATCATGCTAAAATGTGTAAAGAAAAGTGTGTTTACAATGCTCAAATGCTTCTAAAACCTACCTCAATGAGTCCAAAATGTCCAAAAAGGGATACCTATCCTCTTTCTACACCCAATTTGGTCGAAAACTGGAGAAGTTACAACCTTTCCTAGTTTCTCCACTATTTGCTCTACAACTTCCCCAAAATCTGGCACTGAACCCCCATTTTCGCCCCATTTTCCTCTAACTGGCCACCAAATCCACCGATATCCGGGCGGATTTGTCAGAAAGTTAAGTTGTCCACTGAGGCATAAATTACAAAAGGTTAGGGTCATATGGGGGGCCATGTGCCCAAGGGCTAGCACCCAGCATTGGCCCCCTCCCTCTGGCAGTCACATAAGCTACTGGCAGTTAACGATGAGGCGGTCACATGCGGAGTTTCCTCCCACGGTCAAGCAATGGCGGCGACTCCAAGTGGTCACCTAATATGTCGATGGTTATCCTATAAGCAACGTTCACATGGGGGCAGTTAAGTCTGTGCCCACCCCCAAACCATGCAGCGTTGTGGTTTAAATATTTGGCACAATCATAAAGGTTAAGTGACATAGACATGGTGCAATGGTAAAAGGTTGTGTTGTGTGTTGGTAGTTCGCAGGTTTGACCCCCACTTCCTCTACTCTGAATATAGCAACATTTTGGTGGCCTCTCGGGCTATCACGTGGTGGCCTCTAGCTGGGCCACGTGTCAGCCCATGGTTGGGCATCATTCAAACCAATGAAAAAACAAAAAAATTTGACTAGTACAATCGTTCCACTTGGCATGATATAATGCGCTAAGAAATGATTTGACCAAGTCAACGTCCACCTCACCTGCCTAGTAAATTCCATGCCAGCAGTATGGATGGCTAACTAGGTTGTTTGGTTTTTAAATTCACCTATTCGGGAAAGCGCAGTTGTCTAGGTTCCACACCAATCTGATAACTTTATAGTTTGAGCTATTTTTTTAGCACCTGGTCATTCCTCCCCACTAGAAGCCTTTTGGACCCCAAAATATTACTTTCAGTTCTCTAGCATGTGAAGGTACAATTCCCTCACCTTTCCAATCTTGATCCATTTATCACTGACTTGGAACTTGTGATCTACACGATGCTTGTCATGACATGCTTTGTGCTTGCCTTTGACCTTTTCAAGTTGATCTTGCACTCTTTGATGTACTATTTGGAGTCATTTAATGAACTCTTTCATTTTTTCCATGTTACTATCAGTAGCAACATTCGTCTTACCAAGATGATACAACACATTATGATGCAAATGGTAAACAAATTCCTCTACTTGATTCCTTTGACTCAATCCTGAATATACATCTTGAAAGTATGTATTTTGCTGAACATAACTTTCATGTAAAACAAAATGATGGTTGCAGAAAGTAGTTATACAAACTATAGGCATAGAAAGTACATAAAAAAACTTGTCACGTATACCTTTCCTATACCTTTTGACCAAGTGGAATAGTAGAAGAAAACCCATCCAATGAAAGTGGGTTTGTCGCTGCAACTTAAACAATACACCTTTGTAAATTTCTAAATGAAATCAAATGGGCTTATGACATTGTGTAAAGACTGTGCCCGTGGCATAGTCGAATATCAACCTAAAACTCAAATGACTTTTCCAAGTATAGAAGAGCAACTATAAAGGTTGAGCTGGTTTTTTGTTTCAAAGCATCAAATGCCTCTTGTTGTTTTCCTCCCCACTAGAAGACCTTTTGCACAATTTCCAAAGAATGCAAATGAGCTATAATAGAAGAAAAATTAACAAAATATTTCCTCCAACATTGTGCTGCTCCCAAAAAACCTCTTATCCAAATGACTATCTTGAGCATTGACCAATCCGCAATGGCATCAATCTTGGAGAGGTCTAACTTCGGCTCACCTTCTCCAATATCATTTCCCAAGTACATCAAAGAAGCTTTATCCAACATATACTTTGACATCTTCAATAACAAATGTTCTTGACATATGACATCAAGTGTTTCTCTCTCACACATGACATGTTCATAATGAAATTTTCTGAAAATGAAAATGTCTTCCAAGTAGACTATCATGTCTAGAAATGGATTTAATACATCTTTCCTCATATGCATGAAAGTAGTAGGAGCATGGGAAAGACCAAAATTCATAACAAGCAATTCAAACAAACCATGCTTGATTTTGAATGTCATCTTCCATATGTCTCTTTCAAAAACTCTAATTTGATGAAAACCACTTGTTGGATCTCATTCAATGAAATGCTTACCATTCTTCTTAGGTGCCAAAACAAGAAGTTCACCACATGGTAAAGGAGATGGTCAGATGATCCTTTTGTTCAAAAATCCTTGGATTCGTTTTGTTATTTCTGCACTTTCCTTTCTTAATATCCTGTGCATGTCGATGTTAGAAAGAAGACACCTTTTCTACAATGGTATTGCATGTTGGATTCTCCTCTTGGAAGGAAATCCTTTTTCTTTATAAAACACCACATCCTAATGGTTAACAACAGCAACCAAATAAGTTTTCAATTTTTAATTACAACCACCAAACGGTTCATAATCAACATCAACATTGGGTTTTATCATACGAAGTACTAAATTCTTTCTTGAATTCACTAGTCTCTTCATTTGCCCTGCATTAACTAATGAAAGGTTTAGTTTCTTGCAATGAGATCTCACAATATACTCCACACCATCCTTTAACACGTGGTACTTTTTTCATGACGATAAAATATTTCTTTTCTATCATAGAGGTAAGTACTACCTAATACAATTTCTGATATATCAAGCAGTACAACATCTAATTCAACTTCGTCAATGAAGTTTGTTGTGATTGGAAATTGAAGAATACATTTTCTTGTAACCTGTAGATTTGTGTCCTTGCATATCCAACCCAATGGATATGGCTTGGGATGTAAAATGGTTTCAAGATTAAGTTTCTTGACTAAGTCATCAGATATCAATTTGGCTTGAGACCCACTATCAAAAAGTGTGTCGATTTTTGTATGTTTTGAGATTACCCTCACATGAAATAATTCAATCCCTTTTTCTTGATTTGGAGTACTAGCATGACAAGTTGCTATACTAGTGCTAGCAATGAATTATTTTCCTTTTATGCCCATGGCTGTAATTTTAGTTTCATCACCCGAATCGGATCGCAAATCCTCTTGAATGATAGTAGATGTCTCTTTTTCCTTTATTGTTGAATTTCTTTGGTTTCATCTCGAGATGAGGCTTGCAACAATGAGCTTCATCGTGACCCTCTTTGGAATAATGTTTACATATTGTTTTCTCTCCTTCTTTCTTAATGGATGCATTTTTATTTCCTTAGAAACTCTTTTCTTTCTCTTTACCCTTAAATGGATTTTTACTACCCTCTTTTGGAGTGTTTTTTCCTCTTTCCTCAACATGAGTGGCTTGCACACACACATCATCTAGATTATTAGGATTAAACATTAAGATAGTATGCCTAAGGTAACTATGTAAACCCCCTATATACTTCAACAAAGTGTCTTGTGATTGCAAATCTACACTTAACATTAGAGACCTTTTTCTAAATTCTTGGGTGTAATCTTGCACATTTTGACCTTTAAGTTGTCTAAAGTTCTACCAATTCATGGTGGCTTTCTACATATAAGATAGAGGGTAGAATTTTCTTTTAATTCCAACAATGAAATTAGACAAGGAAATTGAGATCTTACCATGTTTTTTTTATCTCCTCTTGTGTCTTTGATTCCCAGCATACTATTGTTGCACCCTCCATTCTCAAGGAAGCTAATTGAATTTTTATGTCATCCTCTTGAAGGTTTTGAATTCTACAATAGACCTCCAACTGACAAGTCCAATTATCAAGCTTCTCTGCATTCACTTCACCATTATACATGGGTAGCTCAAATTTAACATCACATTTTAGTCAGGGCCATTTACCAGTTCCTTTTGAGGTATGTTGGTGAGTATGAGTAAGGGTTGTGTTAGTGGAAGAGGATGAAGATGTCTGTGAAGAAGAAGATGAAGAAGGTGGCAGAGAGGGTGGAGGTTTACCTCCATTTCCATTACCTCCTTTAACATTGCCTCCATTTCCATTAACTCCTTCTGAAGAACCTTCTCCTTTGGGAGGTTTGGAGTTTTCACCCTGCAACCTAGTATTCCTATCTTCATAGAGCACCTTTACCATCTCTATCATATCAAAAAAAGCCTTCCTGAAGACCTTGAACTCATATTTGTTCGTGTTTGTAGGTTCCCCTTCATGAGACATGTTCACTAGAGTCTCAAATTCAACTTGAGCATGAATTGGTGTTGGAGATTGTGGAAACCTTGCACTCCTTCCCCTTGACCCAACTTTAGGGCATCCAAACAGATTTCCTTCTCCTCTTTTGAGTTTTAACCTTGTAAGCATGACATAAACTTGAAAATAGTTAAATCTTGTTTTCATAAAGTAGAGCTGTTTATCTGATCCAAAAATGATCTAATTAAGAATATTAGTTTTGTTGTGCTAAAATCCTCCTCAGATTATAAACAAAATGATATTCATGTGCTTAAGGATTCATGAGTTTATTGTAAGTGAAAATGAATTTTTATGTTAATTTTATGAGCAATTTAACATAAAATAGAAACTAAACATAATCATATAAAATTTACAAAACATCACCAAAAACACATCACAATAGGAACATGATGAAGCAGTTCACCCTTCCTGGGCTATATCTTGTTGGTCCAACTTCCAATTGCTTGGACCGCTCTATTATGCTCAAATTTGTAAAAAAATGTGTTTATAATGCTCAAATGCCTATAAAACATGTTCCAATGAGTCCAAAATGTACAAAAATGGATACCTAGCATATTTCTTCACCCAATTTGATCAAAAACTGGAGAAGTGTTGTAGCGGCTACAACCACCCTCCAAAATTTTTCCTTAGCTTCGTTTTGGAGCCTCCCTACCAACCTTTCACAGCAGCATGTCTTGTCTTGTAAAGTACACAAGCTTTAGTGATTTTCTTGCAGAATGATAGCCTACCCGACAAATCTTGTTGCATCCCCCCACAAGTTATTTCACCAGACTTGGTCGAATTGTAGGCTGAGCAGCTCTGTCAAGAAGTTGTGAAATTTTGGGGGGAAACTAGCCTTCCCTCCAGAAATTGCATAATTCTATTTGGCAGCCTACTAGGCTCCGAAATTGCACAATTCTTCCTGTCATTGTTCCCTGAGAAAATTGCGTAATTCCTCCCAGTAGGACTGCTCAACCCAGAAATTGCACAATTCTAGGTAGCAGTCAACTACTCTGACTAGAAATTGTGCAATTCCTCTAGGCGGCTAGCCCATCTCCCTCCCAGAAATGCACATTTTTTCCTCCTAACTCAGCAGACTGTTGCATGTGCAGTTGAGTTGACCAATTCCGTCTGGGACCAAGAAAGATTGATTTGCATGCATGGGCTGCTCCTCCCAAGGCAACATGTAAAGACATCCCTTGATTCAGGGATGTATTTTTAGAAGTTGGAGATTACATGCAAGGATCATCTTAGAAACATCCCACCAAATGTCCCTTTTCCTATATTTGTGGGATGTGTGTCACAACCTCGACCTTATCAAACCTCATCAAGTAGATGTTGCAGAGCTCATTCCTCACATCAACCTTGTAGCTCTAGCATCCCACATTGCATCTAGGAGTCATCGACACATTCATCTCAGCAATCTTGGGGTAAGCTTGTTGCTCATGACTTGTGCTACATTTCTGGTACTTTTTGTGTTTCGCTTCGTATGAATGTTTTCTGCTTGATTTCAATGAGCTCTTGTTGTCTTTTCATGCATACTAGCTTATACTATCACCATTTCAGTTTTCGTTTGCATCTCACTATTGTTGGATGCATGACATTCTTTTTTGAAAAGGGTCACCATTTTGGCGACTCGCTTCACACACATGTATGCTTTTCCATTTTCTGAATCCTACACTTATTGTTTGCATGAATGAACATTCACTCTTGTTTGCACTCATCTCACCATGCATTCAAACTTCTCATTTTTTTAGTCACCCGTCAACGAGACTGGCTTGCATTGGCCCAGACCATGCCCTGCCCGGCTAGCACTATGCATTTTTGGAAGCAAAGGCTTTGCCTCCCCTCCAGACATTGTGCAAGCCTGGCCTAGCACTGACCTCCAAAATTTCATTGTGCAATTCTTGGAGGCAGTTTCCTGCTGGCCCCAAAAACTGTGTAGTGCATTTTGTTGGTTACATGTCACTGCTAACTGAAATTGTGCATTCCACAACTTCAGTCCTCAGTAGGCTGGGCTGGACTGTGCATTGTGTAGTTCTAGTTGTCACTCAGCCTCCTCACAGCTCGGACTGTGCCTTGCATAGTTTTGACAGTCAGTCACCTGACCTCCCTGCGGGAGTTGCAAGACCTTCATGATCAGTCACATAGGTATGTTGCAAGTCAGTTCTCAAGTTTGTTTTGGTTTTCAACTAAGATATTTCTTTCCATGAGTGTTTCCATGTCTCCATGTATCTCAGGTGTTCATCTCCGTCTCAGTAGTATAGGCACAATGGTTTCTAGGAGAGCAGAGTCGAGGACACTGTTCATAACACACTTGGGGATGCAGTCGATCAAGTGTCTATGAACATGCCGCCCATGAAGACATCAAGTTGTTTGTAGACAAGGACATCAAGGTATGATGGAAACAACATCACAACAAGAAGCACAATGAGCAACAACTGAAGCCAGCATACCAGATGCAACGAACACAAGAGGAAGGTTGTTGACAACACAGAGGCAAAAGAAGGTTGCAAGCTTAAGCAGATCCACTTGTGATGAAAGTAACTTTGGACACCCAGGCTATGAGGTGACAGCGCAACATGAAGATCGCGTGAAAGTAAAGAACATAATAGAGAAGGAGTTGCATTTGCTGAAGCAGCCACTCAAGGAAGAACATGAGATGCGTAGATGAGAGAATGAGTTGCAGCAGGAACATGTACAACAGGGAGCACAACATGCACTCATGGATGAAACTGCACCCATACAAGTTATAGATCCATCCCAACAGCTGGCACGGAGGAGACATGGTGAGCAGTGTTGTTGATCGCATGCAAGGAAATTTAGCAGCATGCATGTCATTGTGCCCACTCATGCAATCTCACCCATTTAACACACTCACTAAGGAAAAGACAAGAAGCAAGTCTGACTGGAGCTGAACATGTAGTTGATAGTTGATGCACATTACCACCAGCACACACTAGAATATTATCACAGACACTATGCATCAGTGTGTTGCTGGTTCAACAGCACCCAAGAAGACCATGTGCATGTTAGCAGACGATTTTGATGGAGGATCCATACCAATGCACCCAGATGCAACAGAGGCGAGAGTTCACTTCAACAAGATGTCACCATGCAACCCATGCACACCATCATGGATGACCAAGCTTGGCATCAACTCACCACCTTCACCATCACAATCATGTCAAACAGTTGGTCAGTGATGTCTTGCATGGCTTGCTCAATCCATTTTGTCTCTGTGATGCAGGAAAGTGTTCCCTCTATGGACAGAGGCAACCCCTCTAGCCCTAGAGTGGGTCTAGTCATAAATAAGGATAGATCAACAATAGCTTTCCTTAAACAGTCATAGTTGGAGGCCTACCTCAACCAATGGTTGATGGAGTTTCGTTGCATTGCTCTAGCTTCAACTTCCTTAACGAGTGATCAACCTGAAACAATGCAAAGTAAATACAACAAAGCACGTGATTGGAAAACAACAATGATCTATTTACTCACAAAGTCAAGAAGTCATGAGCTATCAAGTAAATTACATACAAGACATAGGAAAAAATCATTGATTGTATTAATAATGAAATAAGAGTAAGCTTACAACCAAAGCCTTGACGTCACAAGCCTTCTCAGAGAGATCCAGAGAGCATGTTCCTCAAGCATTCACTCTTTGAAGGTGGATCTCCCAATATACAAGATCTCTCTCACTCATAAGTTTTACACAAAATTAAGGGCCTTTCACAACCTTACAGAAGCTATCAACAATCCCACACTTGTCAGACTCACACCAGCTATCTAGCAAACTCACAAATACTAACAGCACTACTCAACCAGCCAACTATCCAAAAACTAGCAATGCATAGCAATGGTGAGAGTTTAAATAGGAGAAGGAGTCTCCATGAAAGGTGGAAGAGTGAGATTATCCCCAAGGAAGGTAGCAGAATTGATGGAACTGCCATGCCAGAGAAAGGAGGGCAATACAAACTATGCCAAGAACCAGGTCTAGAGTAATCCACAAGGTTGACTATTGGAACAAATTCACCAATCTGGATCATCGCAGGTAGATAACTGAGCTTTTGCACTGACATCTCTAGTGAGAAACGTAGCCAGTCAGGTCATCACTAAATATAATAAGTAACCTCGCGCTGGAGCATGAAATCAGACCATTGTAGGGATTAGATTTACTTCCACGATGGCAGCGCGACTGGACTATTCATGAGCGCCCTTCAGCGAGTATATTAAGTCCATAGTCGCGATGAGGCAGATGACTTAGGAAAAGTGGGTCATTTGATAACACAAGGGAGCATTTTTTCAATATGAGCATGTTTGACTTGGATACATGACATAGTAGAAGGACTGGAGTGAAGGCAATGAAAAATTACTGTGTAATAGATGCCCCCTAAAGTATGAAGCCCGAGAGAGTGGGAGGGGTGAAATGCTTTATGAAACTGACTAAGTCGAAACACCATCTGGAAGAACCTGCACGCAAGTACAACAGATATCTCTGATAATAAAGTACATGTAGTTTAGGCATGGGCACAGCCATCCAAAAGATATACGAACTAGGTTTGTGGTATGGATGTAGCCATCCAGCTAATAAGACCCTGATAATAACAAAGGTATGGTCGCAGCCATCCATGAAGACTTAGGTATGGTTGCAGCCATCCATCAATGAGTCATGTAATCACAAACCAATCCACGCAACCTGAATATGTGTAATCTGAGTTTGGGGTCTTGAACCCAATCAATCATAGTACAAATTCTAACATGTGAATAGATGTGCTGGGGTCAAGCATGAGAAAAGGTCGCTTGATTACCAGTCAATGATGAAAACCATTAACAAGCGCGAGACAAACCACCAATAATGCTAATGGTTCTCAAGGTACTATCTAGCACAATCCACGAAGTGTAAAGAAGGAGCTAAAGTCAAACACTCGTGCAATCACCCAATCGATGACCAATGATGAAAGTCGACCGTCAGGTGTGAAGAACTTGCCATTGAGGCATGCAAGCTCTAAGGTACCAAAGGGAATCTCTAGATCAATCTCCTGGATAATGAGTTGATGTTGATAGGAGATGACCCATCGCAGGAGGGCCATAATGTTTCCCCCATAAACGACATGAGATAAGGAACAAGCGGTAGATGGTGAAACCGAGTATCGGAGGAGAAGGCAAGGGTGTAAACTGTAGAAGGATTATACTCTTGAACATGTCAGCAACATGACTCTGGAGGGTGGCAGCATTCAGGTACCAAGGGATCAGAGATTCGATGGAGACGACGTGAATTAGATGGAATGAGGTTAAATGGCAACCCAAACCCACGGAGGGCCAAATGACGATGTATAGATGTCCCAACCCGACAAGAAGCAAAAGTGTCGATGTTCAAGAGTGACTAGCTACCAATGATGATTTCCAAATTTTCCCCACCATTGCTAGCGAGTACCCTTATTATTTTTGAAAACAAGCTTGAAGGGGATAGCACATGCTTGTAATATAAGTTTGACTGCTAGTTGAAACCAACCTAGTAATAGTTTAATGAGCCCTAGGGAGGAGAAGCTCGAGTCTCATCATGGTGATGAGTCTAATGTCGTTAGGGTTTAACGAGTCCGACATAGGTAAAACTCGAAGTCTTTTTCATGTTTAGGGAGTTTGAAAAAGACACGGAAAAGAAAACTCCAGGGGGGTCTTTTTTCGTAGATTTGTGTCTCTCGATCTCGAAAAAGTATAAAACGATACTTGAAAAAACTGTCCGACCATTATGATCGAGGAGTAATTTTCGTGATTAGTGACCTCGATCCGAAAAAGTAGAAAAGCGATCAAAATCACGTCGTTTCGTAACCAATAACGAGCTTGAAACGAAAAACACCTGGCAATCTTTTCGTGTTTACATGGTCAGAAAAGAGCTTAAAGGCAACCACCTCTTGTTTCTTTGAACGAGTCAAGAGGAACAACTCAGCTATCTTTTCATTTTTCAAGTTGGAAAAAAATTTTAAAGACGACTTTACAGATCAAGTGTACACGAAAGATGAGATAACTCCACTTCCTGTAGCTCTGCACAGAACATGTCAAATGTAAACCCATTCAACATAAAATGAACAATATATGCAGAAACATAGTTAAAAAGCCAAATTTTAACTGACCATATGATAAAAAATGAGAAAAAACCCACATTTTTAAAGTATAATTTTTTAATTTTCAAAAATTACTATAAAAGGGGGTTAATCCAAATATTTTTACCATTGGCACTGTTCATTTCACCTTGGAGCATTTTGGAGCACCAACTTGTTGTGACCAGCAACAACCCTCCCTTCTCATTTAAGTGTTATCCAAAATACTAAATGTGTGGGGACCCTTACTTAAAATTTAGGAAAAAAAAGAGTAGGGCTTAAGTTTCTTTTCTGCAAAATAAAGTTACCATCGTAAGCTTAGGAAAACTCCTTCGAATACTTAAAACCTAAGTTTATGATAAGGAAGAAATTTTTAAAAATGCATTGTAAAATGGTAGTATAACGCCACCATTCAAGTACAATCCCGGCATGTGCGAGATTGTGGTATTAAAAAACTATCGCGTCGCAATAAGTAAAACCTATAAGAAAAACTTCAAAATTTACCGATTTGCGATGATGTCGATCGCAAGATCGCATATTGCAGGAAACAGGTTAACGAAATTCGCCATACATAAACTTCTGCGATCTGCGATATTGCGATATCGCGATATAGCGATGGTTGCGATGTTAAGCCAGACCGATGCTGCAATGTTATATTTGTGCAATCTGCGATGTTGCAATCTGTGATGTTGCGATTTGCGATGTTGCGAAGAAAATCGTAAAATCGCTCCATCGTAGACCGTTCGGGCATAATATTCAAGAAAATCTACTTTCCATAAGCTGACACATAATTACATTCTTTAAATGCTAATACAGGAGTTAGTTGCCAGTTATTAATAAAATATGGACGCGAGCTTTTCAAAGAATCACTTCACGTAAGGTGGTGTATTTGGTATGTCTGCGGCATTTAAAACTCTCCCATCACCCGTCCGAGTCATTCATTTCCATTTCACTTCTGAATTGTAGGAACGGAGAATCAAGGACGATACAAGGCAATACGCAGGTTGAAATGGGGAAGAAAAACAAAGCCCAGAGCTCCAAAGAAAAGGAAATTGCACCTTTGTATGCAGATACGACTTGTAATAGAGATGCATGAATAGCTACGTGGGAAGGCATGTACAGACTGCTCGAAGAAGAGAATCCCAGAGTAATGAAAGTTACCTCTATCGCGGGCTCACAGAGTTCTTCGGAAGCATCCCTAAAAGAGATAGCATGCTCATTCCTACACCAGATAGCAGCGAGGCCCAAAATTCTCCCATACATAGACATGATCAAGTGGATACTTGATAGCGCAGAAATGAAAAATAGACAGTTCAAGATTCATGATCAAGGGCTCATCGGGTCATTCGTTGTGCAGGATTTAAAGCTTATGTATCATCTGCCTAAGCCACAGGCAACTTATAACACGCAATTCATAGAAACATTTGTGGCGGAGAAGACGAACCTATCGGAAACCAGCAAATATTGGTCCAGAAAAGATGAACCACTCAAGAAAGATAAGCACGGTATGTGCAGTACTGGTTCCCTTACCTCCCCATATTGCTTTGCTACTGCCATGCTCTATAGATTAATTGGAATGCCAGATATCAACAAATTTTCATCCGAATGGTTACCATTACTAGATGATGCCACAAATGCCACTATTGTAGATTGGGCCAAGATTTTATCTGATAACCTAATCACGGCTACTGTCAGTTACCAGTCCAAAAGATCTACATCTCAAAGGATTTATCCTCCTTTTTACCTAGCCGCATATGTTATGAATTCAATATATTATGTCTCTAAGTTCCCTATTATGGGTTGGAAGTGGACAACTCAAGACCCCTTGCCCATCCATGTATATCATAAGATATTGTGGGACTCTCAGTTCACTCCATATTTCTACCAGATTTGTCACGGACTTATGCTGCCCTTCTATAGAATGTTGTATGATAAAGAACCCCCGAGGTGCTCACCTGAAGCACAGATAGATATCCTCCCCATCGCAAGATGGTTTGGAGAAGAATTGTTCACTTATGTTAGAGTATTTGGAAGTACTGCACCCCCTCATGTTCTACCCTTGTATATCCCTGATAAACTCCTAGCTCGAGAAATTACACATCAAACCTGTTCAGAAGGTGGCCTAACGAAAGACTTAAAGGACAAAAAGAAGGCTATATGGCCATAGTTTCCTATGGCTTGTGGGGCCTTTTCACTATTTGATGTAGGTCACGCGTTCACTGAAGTACAGAATATGACGTGTCTACAACTATTTAAATTCCCGGGAAGACCATTTGACCCAAATGAGGTTCCCCAGAATTTCACAACTACAGTCAAGATAAAAGTGTTCTTTCGGAAAAAGGATTTGTTTGATGATATATTCCAAAATAAAATCTCACTTCAAGAAATTTTACGTGAAGCCCAATTGAAATTGTCTCCAGAAGACTTTCAAAAGTTCATGGTATACAGAGAAAGAAGACTAGCGAGTGTTCCTCTAGAAAAGTTGCGACTGCCTACAAGAGAACAAACTCCAAGCGTTAGTCTCAGTGGGAGTTCAAGCACTAACGGATCTAAATCTAAGTCTGTACAAGAAATGCTTGAACATTCTAAAAGATCCGGAAACGACCAAGATAGGAGCGAAGAGTCAGCTAAGGACACCACTCAGTCAATGGAACTTCCACAACAACAGGTTATTACCTCCCCACTAAGAGATCCTCCCCCTCTCATCATTGAAGCACCACCCGTCATGCAGAATTAGATAAGGAATGGGAAACCTTCAACGAACTGATCAATCTTGAAGGACAAGCCCCAGAAACACCTGTGAGCAATACACGGGTAGCACAGGAAGTGGTCCCAACCATAGTCAGCGATGTCTTAGAAATAGAACATATTCCTATTGCTCCATCTTCTGAGCTTATACTTAATGTAGAAGAAATTCCCCCTCTGGACATATTTTATAGTCCCCAACATAAAGCAGTGGTAAGAAGACAGAGAAAGAAAAGGAAGTTAGAAAATACACTCTCTCAGGATGCTGAGCAATTAGATGTCTTATGGAAATATCCCACTAGTAATCCGACTGAAAATCTCACCAAACTATCTCAGATCGCAGGAGCGTATGCCTCTGCGACTATTTACAAAGCATCAAAGTACATCAATTGTTTGAAAGAGTGAGAAGATCAAATATAGGTACTGCAACTACAATTTCAACATGCCAATACTAATAATGAGGCACATAAACAGCGTGAAAAGTTGTAGGAAGACTTCCAACAAATGTAGATAAGTTATCAGAGAAGTTTGAACGAGAAGGCAAACAGTTACAGGATGTACAAGAAATGCACAGGGACAACCTAAGCTTACAGAGTTTATTTCAGAATCTATTTCCTTGAATGAACAACTACTGCAGCAACAAGAAGTGTTGGGCCAAAAGATATCACAGTGGAATTATTATTGCGAAATGAGTGATAAGATCACTAATCAAGTGGTCGACTTACGAAGTGATTATGATCTGATTGACAAATGGGTGACTGAGTACTTGGCTTGGTAGGATGAAGATGAGGGAAAAAGAGCAGGCGCACCCAGGATAAATGAGAATCATAAAGAGCTGCTCTTTAACAAGTGGGACGATCAAATCAGGGAGGGAGAACAAGTGGAAGAAACAACAACCACGACAGCAAGAATTCTTATTGACTGTGTAAATGAGAATTTGCACAGAGAAAATTTAATCACAGAAACCACCCCGGGGTATTTACCAAACAAACTACAACTAGAGATGGAATGGAAGCAGAGAGCGCAAGAAAAGGGAAAAGCAATCCAGGCACTAAACAGGTTAAATTGGGAATGTTACTGGACATACTTGGTGAAGCCGCATAGTCAGTGGATCACTGTGAATTGTGTCATAAATGTGGCCGAAAAGGTGGTACCAGCTCTCATCGATTCCGTTTTCTTAGCCAAACTCAAAGCAGAAGTCAGCCAGCCGACTCTCCTTAAACCAATGTTGAATACATGTAGTTTTAAAGACCAGATACAAAAATAGTTTAGTTCTGAATTTAATTTTCGCTTTAAATTTTGCTTAGAAAAAGGGCGGTCATTTTAAAACCGCATCCTGAATTTTTGTAAATAAACTATTATTAGAATTAAGAAGTAGTATTTAAACCCTTCTCATGCATTTAGAGAGGGGTCCAGAAATTTATCAAAAACTTGTCCTCAGAACATGCACTTTTGCACCCTCAGAGGAGGTTTTGGTGAATGAATGGATCAAGATTTGTTGATGTTTGCATTTGATATCTGCTACTGATGTTGCACTTCTGTACTCTTAGTAGATGTTAGAGCAAGGAGAGATAAATCATTATTACTTGAAGCCTATGAGTAGGACCAGTCATAAATGGTACTTTTATCTCTTGACCATTTCTGCTTATATGTTAAAGTGATATACAGTTTTTAGTTGTTTATATGCTATTGCATGAATGCTTGAGTTATCATTTGGCACTTTTGTACGGTGGTAGCTATTTATTTATGTTTAATGTATGAATAGCTCATTATGCGATATGTTGTCCACAACTGTTTCTCCTAACTTTTTATGCGAAGTGGTTCATCTTAATTGATTTCATTTCTTATATTCGTTGAATGATCTTTATTACCAGTTGTTATTTGAAATCTCTTTAGATCGCATAATAGAAGAATTACATCCCGGGTTAGCATAGATTTAGATGTGTTGTTTATTAGATTACAATAGCATAGAATTAGATTAAATTTTGAATTAGCATAGCTTAGATGGGAACTGTTAGATCAGCGACATCCAATTCTACACACACACACCCATAGATTGGGAAACTGGTCCCATTATCCCCACTCGGACCCTCTATACCAAACGGATAAGGAGCTGCCAACCAAGGTCCGAACCAGGTGGGTATCCCCCTTGTTGTCGACCTGATTTTATGGGCTTCAACATATTTGGTGCTAGAAGGAGGGCCTGAACATGTTGTCTGTTGGAGTTTGTTTGCAATTGTGACATTTGAATTAGGATGGCTTCTCTCAAACTTCCCATTTGGAGTTGTATCCATATTCGTGCCCCTTCTAACACTCCACCCGAAGTGGTAAGACTCTTGTCTCAGGTAAAATTCAATGGTAAGAGTAATTCTTCTACTTTTAATCATGCCCTTGAATTTATTCAAAATGTTTTAAATTCAAATGTTTAAGGAATTGAAGAAGGCACTTTATGCAGAATTTTTACTCTCACATTCATAGCGGAAGCTAGAAACTGGTGTAGAACCCTCCCAGTTGCCTCAATTCACAGCTGGGACCAATTTGTCACGGCTTTCATTTGTAAATTTGATTGCTATGATTACGATCAGGTATATGATGAAACTGAATATCTACGCAAAGAATATGAGTCTGTTAGAGATTTTAATATTCGATTTCATCTTAATTGTTTGAAATATGATGTTGAGAATGAACTCATGAATGAAGAATCATTAGATTGTGTTGAGCATAACTATTCCCTGCCTCCTATCCCCGATCCAGTAGAAATTAGTCCAAGCTTTGTTCCATTTTCTTCTAATGTGAATGAGAATTCCAATTTGGATGTGCACATAAGTCATGATGAAGAAACATCCCAAAGCTTAGGGGACATGCCTGATCCAATATAAGAAGACAAAAGTGGGAATGTTGGAAGAAAGCTTGCCTTGGAACCAGAAAGCAACTTTGAGACAAAGTCAGATAATATGATCGCAAGTCGACAAATGCAGATGCCAAGGTTAGAACAGCAAAGTAATCCTCTTTCAAAAAACATAAGCACACAAAGGTATGATCTAAAGCCCGAAATCTATGATGAATGTGATGAACAAGATCTAACACACAAAGATATTTTCAAATGCATTATTTCAGAGTCACATTTTTCTCTTTATCCTGATGTTTTTAATGATGAATTTCCCCCCTTCAGTATTAACGATATCTCAGAAAGTACAGAGGATCACCCAAATGAATCACCATTAGGTCTCCAGGATAAAGAGGCAGCTATAGAACACCCTTTTGTCATTTACAAACATGAACGGCTTGATCCTTCTTGTTTAAATATACTAGATGAAAAAAAGAAATCTAGGGAATCTTGTGAAGTGATTTATGATAGCTACTTTGATGATGAAGACGTTGATTTATCTCGAGTAAATCAACAGAAATTTGAGAATGAGGGATATTCTAATTCAAGAATTATTTCAGCCAATCCTCGTTCCAGAGTAGCAGATCATTTACATGATTTCACTACCCAAGAGAGTATTCCAATCTATGATTCATATCATGAACAAACCTTCACGCCTGTTCCCAATCATAATTTGTTTTCTAATTCACAAGATGGAATTCGAAATTACTCGAATCCCATAATTCTGGCCAATCCTTGTGAAAGAGAAAATATTTCAAAACAATCCCAGTTGTGCTATAACACTAGTTGTACAGATAGTCATTGCATTCTTTTTCGCTTGCACTCATTTTGTATAAAATCAGATTTTGCTTTAAATTTTAATTTTCAGACTCTTGATAGATTACTATGGCATACTAAACACCTTATCGACAAACATTTAAGTAATATTTTACCATTTTGGAAAATTGAATTGTGTCAAGGAAATGTAGAACTTTTTCAAGTCCAATCAATATCAACTTTTCTTAAAAAACTTCTATCTTATCCAACACATCATCAACAAAAGAAGGTATTTTTGGAGAATTGCTGACAATTCAGGTTAATTGATAATTGTCTTTTGAGAAATTTCCATCCATTCTTCCTTGATTCATTCAGTGAGATATATTTGGAAGTTTTCCTTTCATTAGAAAAATTCGAAGGCCTAACTTTCACACATAATAGAATACAATCTATTAAAACCAAAAAATCATATTTACAACATAGCCTGTCATCTTTCCTATTGCACGATTACCAATCCATAATGGAAACTCATCCTGATTTTTATGATCCAATAGATATCCAATTGGAAAGAAGATTTCATGAGAAAGAGATTTCAGGCAGAGTTCTGACCACAGTTACACTTTCTAATTCCACATTCAACATTTTCAGTCCAAGAAAAAATTTATTCTTAATACTAATGTTTGAAAGGTATACACATGTAGGAATAAAAATCGAAAAATGGTTACACTGGAAATATCATTATACCTAGTCGATTTTCTGTGTATAGTTAGAATAGAAGTAGAATTAATTTAGCCAGGTTGTTAGGTGGTTAGTTTATTTTTAACAGTTGGCAGGCAAAATAAGAGAAGTAATTATCCCTATCATGTACATAATCCAAGGGAATAGTTACCTCTCATTTCCTTAAATATGTTTTTCCCCATTAAAATCTGTTGTCGTTGACAACATTTGACATTTACTAAAAGACGCCAACTCTCTTTCATATTTTGAACTCTTCACTTGTATAAATAGAAAATCTTTTGGAAAACTAATCTTTATTATTGATAGATACAATTAAAGACTCTAGCCTAGATATAATACTAGTTTTGACTTCATAAAGTTTGACGATAGCAACCTTTAGTGAAGAAATTGTTTTATCTTAGTACAATGAAGGGTATCAATAACAAAATAAAGATTCTATGCAGAACAGCTGTTTCCAAAAACTCTATGATTGTCATCCAGAGCTATCTTAAGGAAACAATGACTTCCTCCCTGCTAAGGAAATCGCAGCCTTCAGAGAAATAATCCAAGGATACACTTTATCTTGAAGAATGAGAGGTCTCATCACGAGCTGGCTTATCATTATCACAGATATTATAACTTTCTGACTTTGCCAATACTGTCTACCACAACAGGGCAATGACTCAAGGTTGTTGCAATCGAAAGACAAGGGGTCTCATCACGAGCCAGCTTGTTCAGCAAAGTTATAAATCAAGTGAGTGACTGTGTCATAATTTGGCTACCAAACCAAGACATTGTTCTTTAAGAATTAAAAAGAAAATCAAAGCAATAAGTGTTGATATGTATTTTTCTTTGAAAGTTGTAGGTCACCTTAAGTAGGATACAGGATCATTGTTGGGTAACAGGTAACCCTATCGAGGCTATAAACGCCTGCTGGCAGCAGAGGCTCTACCTACGACAAATGAGCATATCTAAAACTGGTATACAGAGGAGACTTTGTTTTATCTTGACAAAACCAAGTAATGGCTGATATAAATACAAGGACTAGCCTGAGGAAGCTAATAGTTGAAGTAGAGGAAGCTTGAAACAAAATATCATTGACAGTTTAGAGTATAATGTGCTTTATCTTTCCATAATAAAGTTTAATTTTCTAAAAAATTTCCTGTTTTGGAAGTTTGAAAAATTCAATATAAAAAACAGAGATAACTGGTTCTCCCAAGTGAATCGCCAATTGTTGTGACCAGCAACAACCCCCCCCTTTTCATTTAAGTGTTATCCAAAATACTAAATGTGTGGGGACCCTTATTTAAAATTTAGGAAAAGCAAGAGTAAGACTTAAGTTTCTTTTCCGCAAAATAAAGTTAGCATCGTAAGCTTAGGAAAACTCCTTCGAATACTTAAAACCTAAGTTTATGATAAGGAAGAAATCTTTAAAAACGCATCATAAAATGGTAGTATAACGCCACCATTCAAGTACAATCCTGGCATGTGCGAGATTGTGGTATTAAACAACTATCGCGTCGCAATAAGTAAAAGCTATAAGAAAAACTTCGAAATTTACCGATTTGTGATGATGCTGATTGCAAGATCGCATATCACAGGAAACAGGTTAACGAAATTCGCCATACATAACTTTTGTGATCTGCGATATTGCAATATTGCGATATAGCGATGGTTGCGATGTTAAGCCAGACTGATGCTGAAATGTTATATTTGTGCGATTTTCAATGTTGCGATCTGCGATGTTGCAATCTGTGATGTTGCGATTTACAATGTTGCGAAGCAAATCGCAAAATCGCTCCATCACAGACAGTTCGGGCACAACATTCATGAAAAGCTACTTTCCATAAGCTGACACATAATTACGCACTTTAAATGCTAATACAGGAGTTAGTTGCCAGTTATTAATAAAATATGGACGCGTGCTTTTCAAAGAATCACTTCACGTAAGGTGGTGTATTTGGTATGTCTGTGGCATTTAAAACTCTCCCATCACCCATCCGGGTCATTCATTTCCATTTCACTTGTGAATTGCAGGAACGGAGAACGAAGGACGATACAAGGCAATACGCAGGCTGAAATGGGGAAGAAAAACAAAGCCCAGAGCTCCGAAGAAAAGGAAATGGCACCTTTGTATACAGATACGGCTTGTAATAGAGACGCAGGAATAGCTACGTGGGAAGGCATGTACAGACTGCTCGAAGAAGAGAATCCCAGAGTAATGAAATTTACTGCTTTCGTGGGCTCACAAAGTTCTTCAGAAGCATCCCTAGAAGAGCTAGCATGCTCATTCCTACACCAGATAATAGCGAGGCCCAAAATTCTCCCATACACAGACATGATCAAGTGGATACTTGATAGCGCAGAAATGAAAAATAGACAGTTCAAGATTCATGGTCAAGGACTCATCGGGTCATTCGTTGTGCAGGATTTAAAGCTTATGTATCATCTGCCTGAGCCACAGGCAACTTAAAAGACGCAATTCATAGAAAAATTTGTGGCGGAGAACCCGAACCTGTCGGAAACCACCAAAGATTGGTCCAGAAAAGATGAACCGCTCAAGAAAGATAAGCATGGTATGTATAATACTGGTTCCCTTACCTCCCCATATTGCTTTGCTGCTGCCATGATCTATAGATTATTTGGAATGCCAGATATCAACAAATTTTCATCTGAATGGTTACCATTACTAGATGCCGCCACAAAAGCCACTATTGTAGATTAGACCAAGATTTTATCTGATAACCTAATCACAACTATTGTCAGTTACCGATCCAAAAGATCTATGTCTCAAAGGATTTATCCTCCTTTTTACCTAGCTGCATATGTTATGATTCAATATGTTATGTCTCTAAGTTCCCTATTATGGGTTGGAAGTGGACAACTCAAGACCCCTTGCCCATCCATGTATATCATAAGATATTGTGGGACTCTCAGTTCACTCCATATTTCTACCAGATTTGTCACGGACTTATGCTGCCCTTCTATAGAATGTTGTATGATAAAGAACCCCCGAGGTGCTCACCTGAAGCACAGATAGATATCCTCCCCATCGCAAGATGGTTTGGAGAAGAATTGTTCACTTATGTTAGAGTATTTGGAAGTACTGCACTCCCTCATGTTCTACCCTTGTATATCCCTGATAAACTCCTAGCTCGAGAAATTACATATCAAACCTGTTCGGAAGGTGGCCTAACGAAAGACTTAAAGGACAAAAAGAAGGCTATATGGCCATAGTTTCCTATGGCTTGTGGGGCCTTTTCACTATTTGATGTAGGTCACACGTTCACTGAAGTACAGAATATGACGTGTCTACAACTATTTAAATTCCCGGGAAGACCATTTGACCCAAATGAGGTTCCCCAGAATTTCACAACTACAGTCAAGATAAAAGTGTTCTTTCGGAAAAAGGATTTGTTTGATGATATATTCCAAAATAAAATCTCACTTCAAGAAATTTTACGTGAAGCCCAATTGAAATTGTCTCCAGAAGACTTTCAAAAGTTCATGGTATACAGAGAAAGAAGACTAGCGAGTGTTCCTCTAGAAAAGTTGCGACTGCCTACAAGAGAACAAACTCCAAGCGTTAGTCTCAGTGGGAGTTCAAGCACTAACGCATCTAAATCTAAGTTTGTACAAGAAATGCCTAAACATTCTAAAAGATCCGAAAACGACCAAGATAGGAGTGAAGAGTCAGCAAAGGACACCGCTCAGTCAATGGAACTTCCACAACAACAGGTTATTACCTCCCCGCAAAGAGATCCTCCCCCTCTTGTCATTGAAGCACCACCCGGCACGACATAATTAAATAAGGAATGAGAAACCTTCAATGAACTGATCAATCTTGAAGGACAAGCCCCAAAAACACCTGTGAGCAATACACAGGTAGCACAGGAAGTGGTCCCAACCATAGTCAGCGATGTCTTAGAAATAGAACATATTCCTATTGCTCCATCTTCTGAGCTTATACATAATGTAGAAGAAATTCCCCCTCTAGACATATTTTATAGTCCCCAACATAAAGCACTGGTAAGAAGACAGAGAAAGAAAAGGAAGTTAGAAAATACACTCTCTCAGGATGCTGAGCAATTAGACGTCTTATGGAAAGATCCCACCAGTAATCCGACTGAAAATCTCACCAAACTATCTCAGATCGCAGCAACGTATGCCTCTGCGACTATTGACAAATCATTAGAAGTACAACAATTGTTGAAAGAGCGAGAAGATCAAATACAGGTACTATAACTACAATTGCAACAAGGCAATACTAATAATGAGGCACACAAACAGCTTGAAAAGTTGCAGGAAGACTTCCAGCAAATGCAGGTAAGTTATCATAGAAGTTTGAACGAGAAGGGAAAATAGTTACAGGATGTACAAGAAATGCACAGGGATGACCCTAAGCTTACAGAGTTTATTTCAGAATCTATTTCCTTGAATGAACAACTACTGCAGCAGCAAGAAGTGTTGGGCCAAAAGATATCACAGTGGAATTATTATTGTGAAATGAGTGATAAGATCACTAATCAAGTGGTTGACTTACGAAGTGATTATGATCTGATTGACAAACAGGTGACTGAGTACTTGGCTTGGTAGGATGAAGATGAGGGAAAAAGAGCAGGCGCACCTAGGATAAATGAGAATCATAAAGAGCTGCTCTTTAACAAGTGGGACAATCAAATCAGGGAGGCAGAACAAGCGGCAGAAACAGTAGCCACGACAGCAAGCATTCTTATTGACTGTGTAAATGAGAATTTGCACAGAGCAAATTTAATCGCAGAAACCACCCCGGGGTATTTACCAAACAAACTACAACTAGAGATGGAATGGAAGCAGAGAGCGCAAGAAAATGGAAAAGCAATCCAGGCACTAAACAGGTTAAATTGGGAATGTTACTGGACATACTTGGTGAAGCCGCATAGTCAGTGGATGACTGTGAAGTGTATCATAAATGTGGCTGAAAAGGTGGTACCAGCTCTCATCGATTCCGTTTTCTCAGCCCAGCTCAAAGCAGAAGTCAGCCAGCCGACTCTCCTTAAACCAATGCTGAATACATGCAGTTTTAAAGACCAGATACAAAAGTAGTTTAGTTTTGAATTTAATTTTTGCTTTAATTTTTGCTTAGAAAAAGGGCGGTCATTTTAAAACTGCATCCTAAATTTTTGTAAATAAACTATTATTAGAATTAGGAAGTAGTATTTAAACCCTTCTCATGCATTTATAGAGGGGTCCAGAAATTTATCAAAAACTTGTCCTCAGAACATGCACTTTTGCACCCTCAGAGGAGGTTTTGGTGAATGAATGGATCAAGATTTGTTGATGTTTGCATTTGATATCTGCTATTGATGTTGCACTTCTGTACTCTTAGTAGATGTTAGAGCAAGGAGAGATAAATCATTATTACTTGAAGCTTATGAGTAGGACTAGTCATAAATGGTACTTTTATCTCTTGACCATTTCTGCTTATATGTGTCACACGGAATAAGTCGATCTTGCAGACAAGATAGACCTTCCTAGAATCTAAAGAAGACCTAATGACAAGAAAACAAATCACACACTATCTTTCTCTAAATATGCTTTTATAAACAAAGGAAAACAAGTGTTTTAGGCCTACTTGGGTCCAACACATGTTTGTGGAAGCCTCGCTCTTTCGATCCAAATGAGCTCCCTTGTCGCGAATCTGCAAACACAAACAAGCAAAAAAATTAAATAGCACCTAAAAAGCCAATATCATAAAACATATTTAACATGAATGTCAAGGAATTCATGAAACAAATGACATGAGACAATTTGTTGAGAAAAATGAGTTTGATTGTATTAATTCAAATCAAGAAGAACTTTACAACCTATGCCTTGACGCTGTACAAGCTCCTCCCAGGGTCCAGCAAGAAGTCTCCTCTACTTTGACAAGTTTCAATCTCTTCCCAATGAAGCCAAAAAGGTATGTGATCTCTCCTCTCAAGCTTAACTAGGAAGTCTTGATTTCATCAGCATTTACCCTCAAAAATGTTCAGCTTCTAACCTCCTTAGCAACCAGCCCAATGCCTTAATTTATAGTGCAATGGAGGGAAGTTACTACGTCCTCCTTCAAAGGGATAAAGCCCTCCTTCAAAGGGATAGCTCCTCTCATCAAGGGATTAGCTCCTTCTCTTTTGGGATGCATGAACCACCTAAGAGCGACCAATCCACATCAAAATTCCTTCTAGAATCATCTAGAATTAACCCAAAGTGAGTTTTTTTAGAATAAACTTGTGCCTTTTTGACTTTCACAGGGGTCCACACCCACTCCTTTAGGGACAGAGCGGGCAGGTCCGCAGTTTTTGTAAACAGGAGGTGCGGGAGCGCATGCAACAGTGAGAGAAAGTGCGGAACCGGAGCTTTGTTGATTTTCAATGTCTTTCTCTCATTTTCAAAGCTTGACTTGAAGAGCTGAGGTCTGAGACTTGCTTAGGAGGACAGTACAAGTGATGATAGACCCATACTGACTGCAAATAATCATGGTGACAGTATTTTTGTTTAACAGATTGCCCCCTAAAGTGCGAAGTATGTAGTAAGTGAGGATTTCATTTAACATTTAGGAAGAGCGAAGTACTTTATCATTTCGAGGATCATCTTGTGGAGAGCCCGGTCGGAACCTGTAAAAACATTCAATGCAAGATATATATATGAGATCATATCATCGCTGAGGTAGGCATTCCCATACTCAGATCAGAACTGACTTAGAAAACTAACTACTGCTCTGATACAGGAATGATCTTATAATACATCACAAGTATAGACTCATGTGGACACAGTATGGATGCAACCATCTGTTTATGAATAGTCCATAATATAATGAATACAAAATTCCTCGCGGCCTGGATTGCGGAAACTAGATCCAGGGTTTTCATTTCTACTTCTAGAAACAGTATGATTCTATCCATGCGAATGAATGTGTTGATGTCGAACATGGTAGAAACCACTTGATTACCAGTCAATGATGTAAACTGTTAACAAGTGTGAGAGAAACCACCAGTGATGTCAATGGCTCTCAAAGTACCCAGTACAATCCATGAGATGTGAATAAATGTGTTGATGTCGAACATGTCACGGAATCCTTTGATTGAAGGTTAATGATGCAACCTGTCGTCAAAGGCGAGAAACCTGCCATTGAGGCATGCAGATCCCAAGGTACTGAGATTCCTAGATCATCTTTCTAGATAATGAGCTGAAGTCGATAGAAAGCGATCCGTTGCAGGAAAGCCTACAACACGAAATCATAGATCAAGTTAAAGAAATTTAGTTGCAAGGACTGACTTAGGGATGGTCAAGATGGATGACAGATATTTTGCAGATGAATGGCTTATTGGCAGTGACCTATTGAGCACATAACGACACAGTAGATGGTTTGGTAACAATTGACCCAAAGTTAATACCCAGAAACCGGCTGAAGACTTTCAATGTGGTTTGATCAACTATTAGGCAAAGGATTTCCCAACCCAGGTGAATAAAAGTGTCGTGTTCAAGAGTGGTTACAAAGTATGACAAACAAGCTCATTTTTCTCTCTTTTCCCCCATCATTTCTGCCAAGTACCTCTTTATTTTTGACAAGATTGAGGAGGATAACATTTGCTTGATTATAAGCTCATCCTTTGGATGAGTCCAACTTAGTTTAAATTCGAACCCTAAGAAGGAGTGGTTCGTTCCTGTTTGTAATTGAACAGGTCCTTTACCGTGAAATTTTAATGAGTCCAGTATAGGAGAAACTCGGCGTTTTTCAATTTTAGCGAGTCTGAAAAAACTTAAGAAGACTCCAGGGTTGACCATTTTCGTAAATTTGTGTCTCCCAAGCCCGAAAAGGTATAAAATAATACTTGAGAGAACCGCTTGATCTTTACGACCAAGGAGTACTTTTCGTAATTAGTGCCTCTGATCGGAAAAAGTAAAAAAGTGATCAATGACACGTCGTTTTATGACCAATATCGAATTTGAAATGACAAAAATCTGGCAATCTTTTCATGTTTTTACGGTCAGAAAAATGGTTGTAAGTGGACCGTCTTTTTAGTTCCGTTTTAATGAGTTTAAAAAGAAAAACTCGGTGATCTTTTCATATTTTGAGAGTCTGAAAAGGGCTTAAAAGAGAACTCGAATCTTTCACTTTTTCGTAAGCTTTAACGAGTTCGAAAAAATGATAAAAATGTACTCATGTGGCCGACTTTCAATTTAATTTACGAGCAGGAAAAGACGAAAGAACTCAGCATTTTCATTTGTTTTACAAGAATGAAAGATAGCAACATAATCTCAAGATTTTCATGAGTTTAACGAGTCTTGAAAATAACTGAAATTGACTCGAGATAGGTTTCATTTTTACAAAAGCTTGAAACAAAGAAAAATTGTGCTTCAAAGTAGTTTCATTTTTACACAAGCTTGAAACAAAGAGAAAATTGTGCTTGATGCCCCCTAAGCGTAACCGCTAGAGCGCATGCCCCCCAGCTTCAATTCATTCAACTAAGTACACTGCTGGTAATTATTAGCTGGATGGAATGAAGGTTCAGTTACAAGATCATTTGAAAGACTCGACCTAAAACTGTAAGAAAATTATGCAAAAACTGAAATAACTAACCTAAATATACAACTTAACATTTATGAGATCTAGTCAAACTCTCGACTCAATTAGAGGAGGATTTGTTTCATTTTTTAATGAGCTTGACACAGGAAAAGAACTATGCTTGGATCTGGTTTCATGTTTACGCAAGCTTGAAACGAAAAACTATGCTTGTTATAAGTTCGCATGCCCCCAACATAATTATGCAAATCGAGGTACATGCCCCCCAAGCTTCATTGCATTCAACCAGGTGGATGAAATGAAGTTTTACTTTCGAAATCTTGGAAAGACTTGTGGGAGTTGTTTCAATTTTTAGTGAGGTAGACACAGGAAAAGAACTATCCTCAAAACCCTTGTTTCATTTTTTAAACGAGCTTGACACATGATAAGGAACTATGCTCATAACTACTCTCTACAATCTACCTAACAAGGAACTATACTCTAAAAACCTTGATTCATTTTTTAATGAGCTTGACAAAAGACAAGGAACTATGCTCTAAAAACCTTGATTCATTTTTTAACGAGCTTGACACAAGACAAGGAACTATGCTCATGACTACTCTCTACAATCTACCTATATAACCTATCCTTGTTTCATTTTTTAATGAGGTTGACCCAAGACAAGGAACTCTCCTTCAACCTGATTCATTTTTTAATGAGGTTGACATAGGAAAAGCGCTGTCCTCATACTCACTTATTCATTTTTTAATGAGGTCGACACAGTAAAAGGAACTTTCCTCGAACAACTGATTCATTTTTTAATGAGGTTGACACAGGAAAAGAACTATCCTCATACCTGATTCATTTTTCAGCGAGGTTGACTCAGTAATAGGAACTATCCTCTGACAGCCTGTTTCATTTTTTAACGAGGTTGATACAGGAAAAAACTATCCTCGCAGCAGCTTGTTTCATTTTTTAGCAAGGTTGATACAGGAAAAAACTATCCTCGTAGCAGCCTGTTTCATTTTTTAACGAGGTTGATACAGGAAAAAACTATCCTTGTGCCACACTGATCATGGCTTCGAACTGGAAGAAAGACATGTCAATGGACACACCTTGATCATGGCTTCCAAGAGGTCTTCATCAGAAGGAAGAATAGTTCTCTGGAAGGAACACATGTCAAGGGACTCCAAAGGGATAAGAACTTCACGTTCAAATAATCCCATAGATTTTTCCATTTCAGTTACCGGATCTAAATCAAAGGAAGATGAGCAAACAGTGAGAGGCTCACTTACATCGGTAACTGAAAACATGGGACCAGTTGCCACATAATTAACCCATGGCGGGGTAGATACCACTTTAGAATCAGGAATATTTAGGGGTGTCCTATTATTGGTAGCTGAAACAAGACTAGGGAACGAAAGCTAGTCTACAGTCACAATATTTCCATTGTGAGGGAAAGACATCACGCGAAAGAGTGTCGATACGACAGCTTTCATTGCATAAACATAGTCTCGCCCAAGGAGTAAATTGAAATCCAAGGGACCTTGAACTACTATAAGATCAATACAGATAGTTTTACCTTCCAAGGTAATAGAAAACTTAGGAAGGATCCCTAAAGGTTCACTAATGGTTCTGTTAAAAGCTTTTAGATTCTGTGTAATAGGCGCAAGCTGAGGGGAACCCAAAGATTTCCAAGCAATTGAGGATAATATACTAACAAAAGCACCTTCATCTACCTGTGTGCGATGCATGTCCCTACCACCAACGTTGACAATGATCTGGAAAGGGATGGAGGAAGGAAGACGAGGTTCTATCAATCTATTCCAATCAAAGGAAAAGACCTTAGTACTTGGAGGGGGTTCCATAGAAACAGGTGAAATGCCCCCCGGTGTAGAGGAATCTGATGTAACAAAAAGAACCTGAGCGGTATGAAGTTCACTCTATAAAGGGAAAGTGGGATCGACCGAATGTGAAATTGAATCGGCCACTTGATCAACTAATGGATCATCAACCTGAGTGACATGAGTTTCACTCTCCAATGGAAGAGTGTGATCGACTGTACTTGAAATGAGATCAATCACTCCGTCAGTTGACGGTAGGTTGGGAGAAAGTTTACGGTAACCAGTTGGAAATTCTTGCTGTGGAACAGTAAGGTTTTCCAAAAATTTCGAGGCTTCATCCATGTGAGGGAAAATGTGAGTTTTATGACTCCCTTTGCATAACTTACAAGGAAATCTAACTTTACCCTTTTTCCCAGGAACCTGACTATCACTGGTTGATGGATCAATGGAAAGTTGATGAGATTTTTCTGACCATACTTCCAAGACCTTTGGAATACCAAGACAATTGATAAGGAAGTGGTCACCCTTACAAAGCCTGCAAGGGTATTTGGGTTTACAATGCATGTCGGAGTTTTCCTCAACACAACTAACACTTACAGTCGTGGTTGGTTGGTTGACTTCTTTCTTATCTTGCTTCTTCTTCTTCTTCTTAGCCACCTGGTTACTAGCATTAAGGTTTTTACCAAGCGAAGAGGAAGAAATGGAGGAAGAAAAATTAGGCAAAGAAGGTAAAGGGTCAACAGAAGGTTGGCGATGTTGAGATGGTGAACTCTGTTGAGGTGGAACATTCGGTTGAGGTGGAACAATTGGAGTATTTGGGGCCAACGAAGTTGAAAATAACCATATCGGTAAACCTATTGTGAATCCAGGTAATGACAAAGTAGCCATATAAGGAGGACCAACATTTCCAAAGAAAGGAAAAGTACTAGGATCCTCGTTAAGAGGGGTTCCTTGGTCGGTAAATTCCAGAACAGTTGCCATTATATTCAACTTTAGTGAATTTTATTAAAAATTTAAAACTAAAATTAACAATTCACAATTCACGCCTATGGTGTCTAAAAGTAAAAACAAACAAATTAACACGCGCTATCAAATCTAGGAGTCAAACCACACACAAACAGTAAATTTCCATACCGAAAACACTAGTTGGTGATGAAACCCAACGTCGCAGAGTTCAATACAGAAATGGCGGTTGGAACAGTTACCCTGACAACCTGCTTAATGAATAGATGGTACAGGTTCCTCTACTAAACTGTCTCGAGTGAAGAGAACCCCCCAGAAAATCCAAGTGAGTCTAGCCAACGTCTGCTCCAGGTACAGTGGGATCTTCCCTCCACCATCACCTTAGGAAAGAATCCTATGGATTATGGCCACTAAGGTTACCAACTGAAACAAATATACCTGGGGGAACAGTCTACGATCCGATACGGACGCAAGGGCAGAGTAACAAGCTCAATCCCCTTGAAGGCTCCTTGACATAATCCAAGGTTTACCAACAAGTGACCCCAAGCTCCTCGACAATGGTCAATTCGAGGTTTACCGTTTTTAATACGTGAATATCTTCTATCATTCCCAATGAGGAAGGATTGATTACCTCACTGGTTCAGATATGATCTCGTGCTTCTCCTTTAAGAGGAGCTTTCCTAGAGCATAGATGTAACAATTGGAATTTCTCCCTACCGCAAGATCGACTACTTGTTTGTTTTATTGTCTTGGAGAGTTAACTAAAACCTATTCCATGACACTAGCCTAAGCTAGATTGGTGGAAAGAGCCCTAAAAATGTAAAAATTACTAGATGAATTTTAATTAAGCGCTGTGTTATTTAGGTTGTTATTACTCAAAAGGGTAAATGGATACAAAACCAATGGTGTTATGGCCCAACTCAAAACTGAATGCAATCGAATATGATAATGTAATCCTTTCAATTCGATGAATCCTAACTAAAGTAAGGAGAGAGTTTCCATTCACTTCCAACAATGCAAAAATTGATCACTAAGAGAAAATATAACAAATTGTCTAATGCGCTAATTTCATCAAGGAAAACTAATGCAAATCAATTTCAAAACATTTTTTATTTTTATTTTTATGTGTTAAAAACAAGCATAAAAATATGTAAATTCAAATCAAAGAAAACTGATCTAAATCTACAATTGATTTTTCAGAATGTAAACTATGCAATTGTAATCTATGCACAATTCACTTGAATAGTATGCAAATGTAATCTATGCACATTTTTTATTCATATTCTGAAAATGAGAATTCTAATTATGCAAATGTGATCTCTGCAAAAGAATTCTTAAACACAAGATGATTCTAATGTAATCTAAGAACCAATCAAGTGCAAGCCGAGAAAATTGGGTGAGAGTTCCAAAGATCAAAAAAGAAAAACACTCAAAGGCGATTAACACTCATACACAATTTTGCAAAAACAAAAGCAAAAAGATGCAAAATTGTGAAAAGACTAAGACAAACCTCCAAGTAATGACCAAAGGAAATCAAATTAAGAATTTCTCAAAAAAGAGACTCAAAACACCCAATTGATAAAATCTTAAAACAAGAATGCCAATGGAATGAACCTAAGAAAAGTTCCTGAGAAGTCACATGCAGATTTGGGCAGAGGCTACAAACACATAAACAAATCCTAAGATGATTGAATGAGAAAAATTTAAGTTTTCCAAAATTTTGATAGGGTCCGCAGGCCCACGGTTCACACAGGTGCGGTGCCGCACTGTGCAAAAAGCAAGTCCGCACTGTGTTGCAAGCTGAGGGTGCGGTCCTCTCCCAAAGTTATGAAAAACAAAAAATAATCCTAGATCTACTAATTCTACCCAATTCCACACACAACAAGCCAAAAACAGAAACAAAAACACAGTTTCTCAGGTCAAAGTAAAAACAAGGAAAAAATCAAGTCCCCAGCAGAGTCGCCATTTTGTCACATGGAATAAGTCGATCTTGCGGACAAGATAGACCTTCCTAGAATCTAAAGAAGACCTAATGACAAGAAAACCAATCACACACTATCTTTCTCTAAATATGCTTTTATAAAAAAAGGAAAACAAGTGTTTTAGGCCTACCTTGGGTCCAATGCAAGTTTGTGGAAGCCTCGCTCTTTCGATCCAAATGAGCTCCCTTGTTGCGAATCTACAAACACAAACAAGCAAACAAATTAAATAGCACCCGAAAAGCCAATATCATAAAACATATTTAACATGAAAGTCAAGGAATTCATGAAACAAATGACATGAGACAATTTGTTGAGAAAAATGAGTTTGATTGTATTAATTCAAATCAATAAGAACTTTACAACCTGTGCCTTGACGTTGTACAAGCTCCTCCCAGGGTCCAGCAAGAAGTCTCCTCTACTTTGACAAGTTTCACTCTCTTCCCAATGAAGCCAAAAAGGTATGTGATCTCTCCTCTCAAACTTAACTAGAAAGTCTTGATTTCATAAGAATTTATCCTAAAAAATGTTCAGCTTCTAACCTCCTTAGCAACCAGCCCAATGCCTTAATTTATAGTGCAATGGAGGGAAGTTACTAGGTCCTCCTTCAAAGGGATAAAGCCCTCCTTCAAAGGGATAGCTCCTCTCATCAAGGGATTAGCTCCTTCTCTTTTGGGATGCATGAACCACCTAAGAGCGACCAATCCACATCAAAATTCCTTCTGAAATCATCTAGAATTAACCCAAAGTGAGTTTTTTAGAATAAACTTGCACCTTTTTGACTTTCACAGGGGTTTCCACCCACTCCTTTAGGGACAGAGCGGGCAGGTCCGTAGTTTTTGTAAACAGGAGGTGCGGGACCGCGGGAAACAGTGAGAGAAAGTGCAAAACCCGAGCTTTGTTGATTTTCAATGTCTTTCTCTCATTTTCAAAGCTTGACTTGAAGAGATGAGGTCTGAGACTTGCTTAGGAGGACAGTACAAGTGATGATAGACCCATACTGACTGCAAATAATCATGGTGACGGTATTTTTGTGTAACAATATGTTAAAGTGATATACAGTTTTTAGCTGTTTATATGTTATTGCATGAATGCTTGAGTTATCATTTGGCACTTTTGTACGGTGGTAGCTATTTATTTATGTTTAATGTATGAATAGCTCATTATGCGATATGTTGTCCACAACTGTTTCACCTAACTTTTCATGCGAAGTGGTTCATCTTAATTGATTTCCTTTCTTATAATCGCTTAATGATCTTTATTACCAGTTGTTATTTAAAATCTCTTTAGATCGCGTAATAGGAGAATTACATCCCGGGTTAGCATAGATTTAGATGTGTTGTTTATTAGATTACAATAGCATAGAATTAGATTAAAGTTTGAATTAGAATAGCTTAGATAGGAACTGTTAGATCAACAACATCCAATTCTACACATACACACCCATAGATTGGGAAACTGGTCCCATTATCCCCAGTCAGACCCGCTATACCAAACGGATAAGGAGTTTCCAACCAAGTTCCATACCGGGCGGGTATCCCCCTTGTTGTCGACCCGATTTTTGGGGCTTCAACACAACCTGAGCAAATTTGGCGAGCTGATTTTAGCCTCGTTCTCCCACTGTTCATCTTGAAACTTCTTCCAGGTAAATAGTCTTCTTTCTGCACTTTAATTCAATGTCTTTTTTATGCATTTTGGTGTTAGACATGTGAATTTAGGCAGATTTTTTGAGTCAGGGTCCGCTGCTCAGTCATCGCGGGTATACCGCTCGGGTCCGCGATGACGGAAAATATTTACACATAATGCTTTCCGATCATCACGGAAATGTGATGTACTTCTGCAATGACCACAAGAAAATTGAACTTGTCAACTTCGTGCCATTGCAATTGTTTTAAAAACAGTCACGATGGTGACACAAAATTATGTTTTGTGAAAATTACGCATTGAAACTTACAAACGAAGTTCTAATTCATCTTTTTCTCATCATGCAAGCCATAATGGTGTTTGTTTGGTAGGAACGAATGCACGATGATAACGATGTGGAAGCTTTTGCTGATGCTAGGTGCCGAAATGTTTACGTGTATGCGGGTTTCTAAAATTCTTCCTTACTCCACACCTTCGGTCTCAACCCTATTTACTAGAGCTACTGATCCGTGCCTGGAATCTAACAGATGGGAAATTCATAATCCGAGGCTAAGACATCAAATTCGATGCCACAGATGTATATTTCTTGACCAGGCTATCCCATCGCGGTGAGAGGCCCATTGTAGAGGGTCAGCGACCCGGGGGCGATTCTCTATAGATGCTGATGGCACAAGTGTGCCCATGGGCATGCAAATCGAGAAGCGAGAAGGTGGAAATCAAGACAATGGAAGACGTGGTTCTCTGTGAAATGCTATTTATGGTGACACGGGCAGTGGGCTCCTAAGCCCAACACGAGGCTTCGAAGACCCATCTCTAGCTGGCTCACGAATGTCTTAATCTTACCATGTTCAACTGGGTGGAAACAATGACGGCCAATATGAAGAGACAACTTACCAACTGCCGTCAAGGAGAGACGAAGTAGTTTGGTTATGGGTCCATCTTAGTTCCGCTCATGCTGGAGCGGGTGTTGACACTGTAGTTGCAGGACATGGATTTGGATCTGCCCAGACCATGTGAGACCAGGATCACACGGTGGGCACACATTATGAGGAGGTGGTGGACGACCAGTCTCTTGGGGGACACTATTTCAAGAGTGGCTAGAGTGCCAGACGATCTTCATTGAGGACTGGCCATATGCTGGCATGGACTTCTGCAGAGATCCTGACATGCAGTTGCCCGCTGGTGAGCAGTGGGATGATGGTGGTAAGACACTTGATCACATTGTTTTTATTTTTTTATTTTTTTATGATGTTTTTTAATATTTTTTCATGTATATGTCCTAATGATGAACTCTATGGTATGCGCAAATGTGGGACCAGTGAGACCTGTAGGGCTGGCTCCAGAGGCATAGAGGGATGCATAGGGCATCGGAGCACCATCCTTGGCTCCCCCAATGGATGATCCGATGCAGACAGTGGCTTGAAACCTTGAGGGCCTGACGGTGGGGATCCCTGATTACATGGGGGTCGAGGAGGTCCCCATAGCATTCCAGATTCACACAGTAGGAGCGGTACCCAGGGTGCACTGCCTGTTGAGGTGGGTGGCACGGGCGATGGTGTGCTATAGGGAGCATAACCCACCACAGTAGATGCCTAGGTTTTATTTCTTGCTGATTTTTTGAGAGACATGTGTCTTGGATGTATGAAGAACACATACTTTATATGGACATATACACCTATTTTTTGAGCACCTCGGTGCACCACACGATATATATATATATATATATATATATATATATATATATATATATATATATATATATATATATATATATATATAGATATATATATACATATTCCTATGGTTTATTATTATGTTTTGCATGCTTCTTACATTCTATTTTGATTACATGTTACGCAAATGCCTGTCTAATACATAGTTAGCTAATGCATCAGTTAATGTGTTTAATCTTCGTGGAATGTGCTGATATGTGATAAAATCAAAATTCCTTTCTAATAGTTTAACATGTAAATACAACCTTAAAATCCAGTGGTCTCTGATGGAATATCGCCCATTGAGCTGGTGGACGACAAGTTGAGAATCCAGGTTCACAACCAATGTATGAATACCGAGGTTGATAGTCTCGGTCAGTAACTCAATAACAACACTATATTCAGTGACATTGTTTGTGGTACAACCTAGATAAACACCTTGAAGGTTTACTAACTCACCATGAGGATTGTTGATCACCCATGCTGTAGAAGACAGGTTACAAGTACTGCGGCAGGCACCATCAGCGAAACCAACATAAGGTGCACCAGACATCTGCACAAGAAGCAAAAGACACAATAAGTGGAAATACGCCTACAAACCAAGCCAAAACATGAAAACACACACACAACACACCTGCTAAAAACACATGTATGTACAAATCAAAGTGCATGAAGTTCACGCATAATATTTTTTCAAGTAAAACCCATTTCGGGGCTTATCCAGAGGGTTCCCTTCATAATCAATCAGCTCATAGGCCCCTTTTTACAAAACTCGCTTTACAATATAAGGCCCGTGCCACATGGGCTCGAGTTTGCCTACACCCAGCTTATCATTTGCTTGATCGTAGAGCAAGACTAAATCTCCCTCAACAAAAGAACGAGGATGGACAGTATGATCAAAGTGAGTTTTCACTCTCTTCTTCTGTGGTTCAATAGCTAGAGGGGCTAGTTGACGAGTCTCGTCCAGCCGCTCTAGGTAGAGAAGGCGTTCTTCTATTGGAGTACTGTTGGGGAGTAATTTGATGGCTAATTTCAAAGAAGGGATCTCACACTCGATGGAAAGGGTAACCTCCAGTCCATAAAAAAATTGGAATGGGGTGAAACTAGTGGCATCCTTCATAGAAGCTTGGTAGGCCTATAAGGTAGGGAACAACATCAAGTGCCAGTTGGACTTGTGCATGCAAATGGTGCGTTGAAGCAACGTAAGTAGAACCTTGTTGACAACTTCTACTTGGCCACTGACCTGACGATAGTATGGTGTCGAGCTATCATGCCGCAAGCCTAGCTGGGTTGTTAACTCAGTCATCATATGATTAAGGAAATGCTTTCCATGATCAGTGATGATAGCTTGAGGGACTCCAAACCATGAGATAACATGATTAAACAAAAATTGCATCGCTGTGTGACCGTCTTTAGATAGTGTAGGCAACGCCTCGACCCATTTTGTGAAATAATCAAGGGAAACGATGATATACCCATGCCTCCCAGCTTAGGGAGGGTTACAGGTCATATAATCAAAGCCCCATTTGGCAAAAGGGCCGATGGTAACAACAGGGTGCAATGGAGCGAGAGGCGTGCGCATCTTTCGTTGGTAGATTTGGCACTCGTGACAAGAGCAGATGGCAAGAATGCAATCCTTAAAGATGGAGGGCCAAAAGTAACCAGCACGGAGGATCTTTTGAGCAGTAGTATATCAAGACATGTGACAACCACATGTGCCAGAATGGCAGTCATTTAGAACTCACTCAACTTCCTCGAATGTTAAGCATCAGTGGAGAACAGAGTCGGCACTGAGACGGTACAGGGTGTCCCCAATAATACGGTAGGGCTGAGACTGATGGTGAACCCATCGCCGAGCATCCTTAAACACATCAGGATGAAAAGAGGGTGTCTGTAGATAGACAATGATATCCCCGTAACAGGGATCGAGGGTGCTAATTAAGAACAGAGTTTCGTCTGGAATATGGTCCTCTAACCAAGAGGGAACAGTAAGAGATGGTAGAGAGAAAAGCAACTCAGCAAAGACGAGGGATTTATTAGACTTGGCAGTGGTGAATTCCAAGTCGAACTCTTGGAGGATAAAAATCCACTTCGAGTACTTGCCCCCTAGCAACTGACGTGACAGGATGTACGTCATCGGGTTGCAATCAAAAACCACTATCATGGTGCGTAATAAGATATAATGGCGGAAATGTTGGACGGCACAAACAACGGCCAATGCAAACTTCTCGACATAAGCATATCAAGTTTCTGTATCTAGTAGATTACGACTGAGATAATAAATGACATGCTTAGTGTCATCGTCATCATCTTGATCTAGAACCATGCCAATAGTGGTATCGGCAGCGGCCAAATACAGAGTGTAGTCACGATGATAATTAGGAGGACACAACAATAGAGCAAAAATAAGGAGAACCTTGAGGTGCTCGAAAGACTCTTGAGTAGCGGCATCCCAAAGAAAAGGGGTATCCCACTTCAATAACTGCGTATAGCCTTTGGCCACCTCAGCATGGTTCAGAATGAATCATCGTAAAAAATTCACTTTTCCCCGCAAACTCTGCAATTGCTGCAAAGAAGCAAGGGGAAGGAGATTCAGGATGGCCTTGACTTTAAGGGGATCCAAACAGATACCCTCTCAGGAGACGATGAACCCAAGAAAACTGCCCGACTCAAAGCAGAAGACACACTTATGTGGATTAAGTCGGATGCAGTAGTGTCAATAGCGGAGAAATATTTCGTGAAGGTGAGCGGGATGGTCCTGGCGTTTTACTGAATGAGCTGACAGATTATCTAGGTAAGGTTGCACAATGTGTCGAATATCATGGAATGCATAAGACATTGTGCGTTGGAAGGTAGCACTAGCGTTTTTCAAACCAAAAGGGAATTTTTTGTAGGAGAAAGTGCCCCACGAACAGATAAAGGCAGTATTGTGTTGATCTGCCAGCGCGATATTGCTCTGGTTATAACCAGAAAAGCCGTCCATGAATGAATACATTTCACTCCCAGCACATTCATCAATGAGCTGGTCAATGAAGGGCGTGGGGTAGTTATCTTTGGGACAGACCCAATTAATATCACAGTAGTCAACACAGACGCCAATAGTGCCCTGTTTTTTAGTCACAGGGACAGTATTGGAGACCCAATCTGTGAGTGGGATGGGGTAAATAAAACCAACCTTAAGAATCTTTCCAACTTCCGCTTTAATAGCCGCAGCCTTTCGAGGGTGCATGAGGCGTAAACATTGTCGAATAGGTTTAGCACCCAGATACGTAGGTATCTCATGCACCACGGTACTAGGATCAATGTCGGGCATCTCTTCGTAAGACCAAGCAAACACATCACAGAATTCGTGAAAAGGATTAGTATAGAGCTAAATCTCCTTCGGAGTACAAGTTACTCTGACATGGATGTGCTCAACAATCCCTAGTTTAACAAAGATGTTGATTGGCTGAGTTTGCATGATGTTTCCCATGTTCCCTTCATAAGACACTTGATAAAAATGAATGGGCATCTGGAGGGGTTCGGATGGGAGAAAAGGAGCAAACTACTCGAGACAGGTAAGCATTTCCCGGTGGGCAGGGAGAAACGAGGAAATGATGGTGATGATCGGACCAATGGGGTTCCTCAAGAGACATGGTCTCGATAATGGCTTCATCAAAAGGAAAAATTTCCTTTAAAGGGTGTGAAGAAGTGCCATCTCCAAGCCAAGGGGAATGAGCGTACGAGTCGAGAGCTCTGCTCGAAGGCAGAAACAATTTCGATGTAGTTGAGCTCGGCATATGTCCAGCTTCATCCCAAAAGGAGGTTGTAAGTTAGATTGGCATCAACGACTTCAAATTCCACTTTGGCCGTCTTCCCTTCCAAATTAATAGGCAAGAATTGGAGTATATCATAAGGGCGAGACTCTCTCCCATCAAAGGCTTCCAAAGTCGTAGGAGACTAGCTCAAAGTCGGAGAACCGATAGCCTTCCAACAAGCAACAGACATTATGCAAGTTGAAGCGCCTTCATCAATGATGGTACGATGGATCGTTTTAGAATTGATGATGACGTGGATAAGGAAGGCAATTTGGTGAGGCAGTCTCGGTATATGACTGTCAAGGTCAAAAGTGATCAAATCCGAGTCGGCCAGGTCAATGCCACCAATTGCCGATAGCAAGGACTTCCTCTAAGAGGGGCATCTCTGGAGAACTTCTAAAGCAAACATAGCTGATGGAGCCTGGGCTAAATCCTCAATGATGCTATAGTGCTAAGCAACATGAGCATTAGGGTTGTAAGAAGATTTCCAGAGTACACCTTTAGTAGGGGGTCATATGGACATCTCAGTGCCAGGTCTCTCAATATGGAGGGGACCAGAATTGGACATAGGAGTGCTAGAGGGGACCTCAGGCTCTTTCTCGGTAGGCGACGGATACTCTTTTTCCCGAGTACTAATGTGGACGGGAATCGTCCCAGCCATAAACACTTGAGAACCAAAGGGAGAAGAGGATTGGGATGGATCAGCCACCATTTGCGTTTGCTGCGAGGGAAAAGGCTCTTTGAGCACGGCAGGAGTCACGGGAGCACCTTTCAATAAACAACTAACCTCAAACTACCTCGGGCAATCTTTGGTATAGTGATCCTCATCATAGATAAGGCAAGGATACTTGGGCTTGCATTTGGCACCTTCCTTGGGTGGAGGTTTAGGGGAATCCTGCTTCGGTTGATGAGCTTTATTCTCCCCTTTTCCCTTCTTTTTTCCTATCAAGGATTTTTCCACTATGGTGGACTGGACGATGTTAACCTCGGAAGTATTACTGGAATTGGACATAGCCTGAGAAGTATTTTCATTCGAAGCATTCGACTTTTTCTTCCCAGGGTTCGCGGAATATTTCTTAGAGGGCGGATTAACAGAACCAATGACACTGTCAACAGATGGTGTTGGTGGGGATTTGGAAGTTCTGAGCCTCAGGGCATTAAGCAAATAATCATATAGTGTACCGGATTAGGAGTAAACCAAGTCATGGTATTGATCACACGCAATAGCCTGCTCTTCAGTTACACATGCCCCCATAGCAATGTCTCATGCTATCGGACTGATAAATGAGGTCATGAACCAGTCGGTCAGAAGCTGATCGGGAATCCAAAACTTAATCAAACGACGAAGGCATCTCCATTCATGGATATGATCGGAGATATGTGTAGCCATTGTCTGTTTTAAGGATGTCAGGATATGTGTGCCCATTTCATATCGAATCGGTAACTGAAAATGAGTTAAAAGTGCCATATCCAACGAGTTGAAATCCTAAAAAGATCTGCGAGCTAACTCAATAGACCATTTAGCAGCAGAACCAGTGAGGGTTTGTTGAAAAAGGCGGAGCCGGATTGAATCATCAAGCCACAAATTTGACAAACACCATAGATGATTAGTCATAATGTGGGCTTGGGGATATTCTCCAGCTTTACCATCAAATTTGGGACAATCATTGAGAATCTTAGTTAAAACCGGTGGCCAATACGGATTATGAAGGATAGGATCATTTGTCAGTTTTGACACATCCGGTAACTCCAACGTTGCTAAAAAGGGTAATTGAGGGTTAAAGGACATCTGAGGCTGCGAGTAGGAGGTAGCACCACAGTTCCAACAAGCTGCTTGTTTCCCTCATTGCGTATGTCCGGACGGATTTGGCCTAGGAGGGTTCTATCCATAGGGATTTTGTCCATAGGGGTTATAGATATAACTGGATGGCTGAGCTTGGATTTGCCCCCTAGCATTCCATTGATTACCAACTTGTCCTGGAGGAGCAACATACAGTTGCTAGTAATTCTGATAAGGACTCACCTGTAGTTGTTGATAATTTTGGTACGGGGAAAATTGGGTTTGCCCTTGGATTTGCCCTTGGGTTTGCCCTAGTAATTCAATATGAGCATGCTTGACTTGGACACATGACACAGTAGAAGGACTGGAGTGAAGGCAGTGACAAATTACTATGTAACAGTCTCACATGGGCACATGTGCATTGCAATTTAACGTTGTGTCAAGTGGAGGTTCAAGTGTCGATAGCTGGATGTAACAGTCATAGAGTAGATGAAGAGTCATGAGGGTAGATGAACTATCACAAAGGAGAATGTCAATGGTCACCCCGCCCTTTTCTATAAATAGAACCTCATAACACATTGTAAAGGCTTTTGGTCAACCAACCTTCCGATAGGAGTATCTTAGATAAATCTTGGACAGTATTGTAACAAGCCTTAGCTTCTCCACTGCACAGAGCTATTATATCTCTCTGGAGGAGCAGGAAATTGTGGCTATAACGTTCCACTGTTAGAACTAGTGGTTGGACATGTATGTATTGTATGACTATAACTTACACTTCTTAATATAACAAAGCCAACATATTTCATGCATATCTTGTATTGTATTTCAGCTATCTATTTACTCTAAAAGATATATGTATTTGTTTTCTCACACATGCATGTATGGACTATTCTATATAAGTATGTATGAATATTTATGAAATGTATTGTTGGTTTAACCATCACTTTGGATTGCTCACTAACTTGCTTTCCAACTTTTGATGCATCTTGTCTCGTGTGTTCCATTCCTAGTCGTGTACTATTACTAGTTTCCAAGGGGTGTACTCACCTCACCCTCAAGGTGTTAGAACCTCTTATACACCTTCCTTGACTTATTGCAACTATCACACCCTTGCTACCAACAAGGACATCTTACTTGCCTCTATGTGAAATCGTGGTCAAGGCATTACCGTATGATCCATTGCTGGGACTCCTACACCAAATGGTCTAAGGTCTAATTGGGACTCCTTACCGGGGAGATACCCTTAAATGTTGGTGGGTCTAACACTGTTAACATTTTGGCACTAGAAGGAGTGGTAGATGACAAGTTGAGTCCTCACATCTATTTTGAATCTCTACATATTTATCATGACTAACTACCAAGTTTCTCTTCCGGAGTGTATGTCTTATGGAAATGACTTCATAATCTTGGAAGAGCTCTCAGATAACTTGTCACATAAAACATACGATGGTGGAGGCTACATAGCCTTGGTTAGGGACGCATTCAACATTGTAGGTTCATGTGAAACACATGGAATCTTTGAAGAATAGATGACCTATGCGTTGTTCGTCTACACGCTTGGAGGGCACCCAATGCACTGGTGTGCCACGTTACCCGTAAAATCTATTCATTCTCTTGCTCATCTAGTCGCAAGGATAGATCGTGTTTTCAATCATTTTAACCATAAAGCACTCGATCAAGAAATTTTGAAATTACGAAAAGTACCTGATGAATCCATTGACAAATTTTATACATGCTTTTGTAATATTGCATACCAATTTCTCGAAGATGAAATTGATTGGGAATTTCTTTGTGGGAGATTTGAGTATCTTCTTCACATACCCAAACCCCACTCAGCACACTTCAGTGATGGAGTTGAGCAATCATAGGCAGGAATATTTGTTGTCACAAGTGACTGTCTACCTTCACCTCATTAAATAGCTCCACCACCGCAGAGTGATGTGAGAGATCATTCACACACATCTGTTGAACTATCACATCCTCCCAACCCACCTGCTCTTGATATCTTCATAGATTTGGCTTGCAAGCCTATTGTTTTTCACATAGATTTGTTCCCTCAACCTCCATCCCCACATTCTATTGATCCTCCAGATTGTATTATCTTGTGTTCTCCCATTATGGACTCCTCACTTGTTGTGAACGAGTGTCAAGTTGTCGATGGAGTTGGTGTTATGTTGCCAGCCTACACCATCATCCATGATGAGTGTGTGCGGGAATCTAAAGAAGAAACTGCGATGAAGGATGACTCCCTTCCGTCGTGCCTCATCTGCTTTATCTCAACATCCCTTGTTATTTTGCCACTATTGATTTCCCCTATGAAAACCCATTTCTAGATGTTTCTACTTCTGATCATTCACAGGACACATCATATTTCATTCTGTCATTATAGTGCAGAGAGGACACACCTTCCACCGAAAATCTGTGCAATCTGTCATCTGTCATTTCTGAAAACACAGAGGGTGAACATCTTTGCTTCTCATCTACTCGTTTGCACGATTCATCAAATCATGGGGATACCGATAAACATCCTGAACTTTTGGATTTTGGTTGTCGTGATCTCTCCACTTCCTCATCCGATCATGATGTTGATTCAATCATAATTGTTAATTTGTCTAAGACACTGGTCTACGATGATCCATCCAGAGCACTTTAGCCCGAGCTAATGGTTATGTCTGGCCCTCGCTGTCCTGAGGTTGGTTTCACTTCTAATAAAAAAAAAATTGAAACACTCAAGGCTCCTCATCACTCTTTGCTTTGCATTGAAGATCAACCAAACACCTAGATTTCGCTTCCTCCACTCCAATTAAATGATCCCATTGTTCATGCATTGGAGGAATATTACACAGCAAGCACACATGCACAATGTAAGTGGTCTACCATTCTCACGTTTACTTTCATTTCATAGTCAATAGAATGAATACTCTAAACATCTGCACGCAGTCTAGCACAACACCATGGAAAGTCCACAGAGTGCATGTCATTCGCTTTCACTCATTTTTGTTCTGTGGATGCTTTTAATCTCGAAGTGTTTATGTCTTCATTGTTGTATCTTTCACGTCTGCTGGTTCGTTCAGCTGTGTTGTTCGTAAACCATGCCTTCACCAACATGGGTCAACCAATGCGCCATTGGCTGCATTGGAATTATCACTTCTCATGAGACGACCCATGCACTATTAGCTTAGGAGTACTTGAGTAGTGTCTGTTTTTGAGTTGTTTGCTTGCATGCATGTTTTCT
This sequence comes from Pinus tabuliformis, assembly GCA_031772625.1. Lineage (NCBI taxonomy): Eukaryota > Viridiplantae > Streptophyta > Pinopsida > Pinales > Pinaceae > Pinus > Pinus tabuliformis. The sequence continues at coordinate 1,077,732,623 of CM062816.1, forward strand.
TCTTTCTTCATGTGTTTGTTTTCTTGCTTGCTCATTTGCTTCCTTCCTTTTCTTTCAAATTTGCTTCTGATTCTTTCTTTTCTTTTTGGTTTGTTTTCTTGTTACTGTCTATAGGTTAGTTTAGCATGGACTGTGTGTGACTCTTGAAAAAAGATGGGTAAAGTACAAGAGGACTTATATAGCTATCAACATTTGGTTATCTATTGTCCTCTCTCTTATGTAAGAACTTGTTTTCTTCAGTCCATGATACCTCGATGGAAAATACGTATTGTTCAAAGTTAATTAGCTTAGGAGTACTTGAGTAGTGTCTGTTTTTGAGTTGTTTGCTTGCATGCATGTTTTCTTCTTTCTTCATGTGTTTGTTTTCTTGCTTGCTCATTTGCTTCCTTCCTTTTCTTTCAAATTTGCTTCTGATTCTTTCTTTTCTTTTTGGTTTGTTTTCTTGTTACTGTCTATAGGTTAGTTTAGCATGGACTGTGTGTGACTCTTGAAAAAAGATGGGTAAAGTACAAGAGGACTTATATAGCTATCAACATTTGGTTATCTATTGTCCTCTCTCTTATGTAAGAACTTGTTTTCTTCAGTCCATGATACCTCGATGGAAAATACGTATTGTTCAAAGTTAATCTTTGTGAAAACACAATGCTCGCGTGCTAACTAGTGTCACCTACTCTAGTCGGTTGTGTTTGGGTTAACCCTTGGAAACTCGGTCAAGTGGAGTAAGGTGAGGGGGGGGAACCTTAACAGGCATGTTAGAGGTATATAATAAACTATTTCTCTGATGGAACAACCTCTTATGCTCTCAATAAGTCGAGATCCCACTTCCACCTCTGAAATGAATAAGTTCTATGAATAGTTATAAAAAAAATGAAAAGTGAAAAATGAAAAAATAAGAAATGAATAAGGAAAAAGAAGAGAAAGGCTTCCTGCACAAAGAGGTGATGCAAGTAACTCCACCAGGGTACTGATCAGGCTCGTTGGCAACAAAGATATGCTTGTGTTCCTCCATGACTCTGCCATGGTGTTGTCTGGACCTGCTTGCATCAGAGCAATACCAGAGATGAAACCAAGACTCTGATGAATATACTTTTTATGCACCAATATACCCGTCCACCCGAACCAAAACAACTACGTTGACTTGGCTTGGGATGTGTTTCAATCGACCAGGAGCATGGTAGATGCTACATATTACAATCAAGCAAGTGTGGAAACCAAGATGAACTGAGAACTAAACAATACTTCCGGAGGTGTTAGACTTGCTTTTCACAAACAATGTACATTCAACGAGCTATAGTTCTACCAGTGTGTTGCCAAGTGTTGTAGTGGTTACAACCACCCTCCAAGTTTTTCCTTAGCTTCATTTTGGAGCCTCCCTAACAACCTTTTGCAGCAGCATGTCTTGTCTTGTCTAGTACAAAAGCTTCAGTGATTTTGTTGTAGAATGACAACCTGTCCATCAAATCTTGTTGCATCCCCCTCACAGGTTGTCTCACCGAACTTGGTCCAACTACAGGCTGAGAAGCTTCCTCAATAAATTGCACAATTCTGGAGGGAAACCAGCCTTCCCTCTAGAAATCACGCAATTTTGTCTGGCATCCTGCTCGGATCCAGAATTGTGCAATTTTTCCTGTCACTGTTCATTGAGAAAACTGCACAATTCCTCCCAACAGGGTTGCTCAGCCCAGAAATTGCACAATTCTAGGTAGTAGTCAACTTTTCTACCCAGAAATTACACAATCCCTTTGAGCAGCCAGCCCAACTCCCTCCTAGAAATGCGCATTTTTTCCTCCTAGCTGGGCAGATTGTTGCATGTGCACTTGAGTTGACCGGTTCCCTCTGTGATAGAGCAAAAATGATTTGCATGCATGGGATGCTCCTCCCAAGGTAGCATGTGAAGGAATCCCTTGATTCAGGGATCTATTTTTAGTAGCTCAAGGTTACATGTAAGGATCATCTTAGAAAGCTCTCCCTAAGTGTTGCTTTTCCTATATTTGTGGCATGCATGTTGTTTGGTCAATTTAGTGTGATATAAATTGCTATTTAAAATGTCAATCTGGGGTTTGTAAACTGACGAAGTGAAGTGTACTATATGTACTAGATAACCATTTCCTTAATCTTTTGTCGTTTTTGAGTTTTTTTTTAGTTTGTTTTTGGATTTATCTTTCCCTAATGTGTGATGGCGAAAATGAAAGTGAAGTATGGAGTATGGATGGTGATGGTGGTTTCTACGGTGATTTTCTCAAACTTGAAAGTGCTCAAGAAGAAAGCTTTAAAACAACTAAACTGAAATCAATTCTTAAGAGAAAGTAAATGCATCAAACAGTGAACTAATGACAATGGCCCAGTATCCTTGCTGCTGAATGAAAAGAAAATAAAAACTGAATTTAAAGAAACTCAAACAAAAAACAAAGCAACTAATTCACACTACTTAAACTCTTCAGATCCTTTACCCTTCAGCTTAATCTACCTTGTGGGAAGTAATCATGAATAAGTCAAGCAATATGCTATCTAAATGGCAAGAAATTAAATTGCATAAAAGAAACTAGTCACACTACTTTAACTCTTCTGGTCCTTTACCCTTCAGCTCTGGGAAGCAACCATGAATAAGTTTAAGCAATATGATAACTAAATTGCAAGAAATTAAATTGCAGAAAAGAAACTAATCACACTACTTCAACTCTTCTGATCGTTTACCCTTCAGCTCAATCTACCTTGTGGGAAGCAATCATGAATAAGTTTAAGCAATATGATAACTAAATCACACTACAGTTAGTAATATTCTGATTTCTTGCTAATAGAGTCACTCCACTATAGAAAGAAACCATAAATTGATGAGCAGTATGATATCTAAATAACAACAACAAAAAAAAATAAGTAAGCAAATCACAACTTGAAAAAGACAGTGCTGAAATTAAACTTCAGAAAATGAAAGTGAGCAGGAAGGACAAGATGATCTCATATGTCAATAGTTATCAAAAAGATGAAAATTTTCCCGGGCTGCCTAAGAAAACCTGTAGAAAAGCACTGATCAGTTGACAGTTATAAGAAAACAGAGGTGAAAATATAAACAGCAGTGAGTTAAGAAACATCAAACAATGTGTTATATACAAGCTAATGATACAAGAACATAATAAAACCAAATGAAAACTTTACAAGGCTTCAGTGCGCAGGGGCCCTCTGCCACTTGAGCCGGTCAACAAGTAGTCACACGAATAAACTCAGAAAAGTCTTCTCATATATTAAAACGGCAACATATATAAACAGTGGGGTGATAACACACAGTTCAGAATTTACATATCCCCCCAAAAAACTTCTTTCATAGCGTTCATCAACGCGTTATTTATAATGACAAAATGCTGAAACTAACTAACTAACTCCTACGCTATTGACTGTGTTTCCAAAGACACGTAGATCCCTTCAGCCGAGATCTAGCGGAACTGTCATCATGTCTATTAAATCTCCGAAGTGGTTGCTGTTAGATTCAGGTTACAGAAATGATCTCCAGGTGTGCCGGTGTCTTCGTGAGCTGAGGACTGTGCCACGTAACGTTCACGTGTTGAAAACAGAGACGTGCCACCGCTGAACTCCTTAGTTGGCTTTGCCTTTGACCCTCGTTGACCGTGACCTTCTATGGATGAGTTGGCTAATTTGAAGGGACACGTTCCATGTATCCATCACCTGGAGGTTGCCCATGTGGATCGTTTCTTCATAGGACACTTGTAGAACAGCTTTTAACAAAATAGCTGCGGAATCCTGTGCTGGTTGTGGAAACCTATGCTGGCTGCAGAAACTGACAAGTTTCCGCAGCTGCATGAACAAAAAATTAAACCAAACAACAGCCATAAGCATAGTCAAAAAACCATATAAAAATCTCTTTTTAAACTACAATGCAATGATTTAACAACTGGGTGGATGAAATAAGTGGAAAAAGAAGGCTGAGAGGGTGTATAGGAAGGTGCAGGTTTGAGGCTCAACACATGTCACAACCTTGATCTTATCAAACCTCATCAACTAGAAGATGCAGAGCTCATTCCTGACATCAACCTTGTAGCTCTAGCTTCTAACATTGTGTCTACGAGTTGTCGGCACACTTAGCTTAGATGTCTTGGGGTAAGCCCATTGCTCATGACTTGTGCTGCATTTCTAGCACTTTTTGTGTTTTGCTTTGTATGAATGTTGTCTGCTTGATTTTAGTGAGTGCTTGTTGTCATTTGCATGCATACTAGCTTGTACTAGCACCATTTCAGTTTTTTTTTGCATCTCATTGTTGTTGCATGCAAGACATTGTTTTGCATGGAGGGTTGTCATTGCAGTGACTCACTTCACACACATGCATGCTTTCCCGTTTTCCGAATCCCACACTTGTTGTTTTCATGAACGATAATTCACTCTTATTTGCACTCATCTCACCATGCATTCAAACTTCTCATGTTTTTAGTCACTCGTCGGTCGGACTGGGCTGCCTTGGCTCGGACCATGCCCTACCCAACTAGCACTATGCATTTCCAGAAGCGAAGGCTCTACCTTCCCTCCAAAAATTGCGCAAGTCTAGCTGAGCACTGACCTCCAGACTTGCATTGTGAAATTCTTGGAGGCAGTGTTCTGCTAGCCCCAGAAACTATGTAATGCAGTTTGTTGGTTGCATGTCACTACTGACTGAAATTGCACATTGTGTAGTTTCAGTCATCATTAGGCCAGGCTAGACAGTGCATTGTGTAGTTCCAACAGTCAGTCAGCCTCCTAACAACCCATACTATGCCTTGCATAGTTTTGGCAGTCAGTCTCCCGACCTCCCAGTGGAAATTGTGTGACCTTCATGATCAGTCACAGAGGTATGTTGCAAGTTAGTTCCAAACTTCATTTTGGTTTTCAAATAACAGATTTCTTGCCATAAGTGTTTCCATGTCTCCAGGTACCAGAGGTGTTCACCTACCTCTCAACAATATAGATACAATGGTTTCTATGAGAGAAGAGTCGAAGACACCATTCATAGCACACTTGGGGATGCAGTCGATCAAGTTACTATGAACTTGCCCACCCATGAAGACATGAAGTTGTTTGTAGGAATGGACATCAAGATATGATGACAGCAACATCATAGCAATAAACACCATGAATAACAATTGAAGGCATCATACCAGATGCAACAAACGCAAGAGGAAGGTTGTTGACAACACAGAGGCAGAACAAATTTGCAAGCTCAAGGAGATCCACTTGTGATGAAAGCAACTTTGGAGACTCAGGCTATCAGGTGATGGCATGACATGAAGATCATGCGAAGGAAGAAAATGGAATAGAGAAGGATTTGCATGTGCTAAAGTAGAAACTCAAGGAAGAACATGAGCTTCATAGATGAGAGATGAGTTAGAGCAGGAACAGGTACAGTAGGGGGAACAACAACCACTCACAGATGAAACCGTGGTTGTACAAGTTATAGATCCCTCCCAGAAGGTGGCACAGAGCAAAAATGGTGAGCAGTGTTTTTGATTGCATGCAAGGGAATTCAACAGCATGCATGTCATTGTGTGAACTCATCTGATCCCACCCATTCAATGCACTCACCAAGGCAAATACATGAAGCAAGTCTGATTGGAGCTAAACATGCAGTTGATAGTTGATGCGCATGACCACCAGCACACACTGGAAGATCAACACAGACACTATGCATCAGTGTGTTGGCAGTTTGACTGCACCCAAGAAGACCATGCACATGTTAGCAGACGAGCTGGATGGAGGAGCCATACCAATCAACCCAGATGCAATGGAGCCAAGAGTTCTCTTCAATAAGATGTCACCATGTAGCACATGCAAACCATCACGGACGAGCAATCTTGGCATCATCTCACCACCTTCACCATCATAAGCATGTCAAAGAGTTGTTCTCGCCACAATAGACCAAGTGTTAGTGATGTCTTGCATGGCTTTATCAAGCGATTTTGTCTCACATGGGCACATGTGCATTGTAACGTAATGTCTTTTCAAGTGGAAGTTCAAGTGTCGATAGTTGGATGTAACAGTCATAGAGTAGATGAAGGTTCATGAGGGTATATGAACTGTCACAAATTGGAAGGTCAAGGGTCATCCTACCCTTTTCTATAAATAGAACCCCATAACACATTGTAAAGGCATTTGGTCATCCATGCTTCTGATAGGAGTATCTTAGAGAAAGCTTGGACAGTATTGTAATGAGCCTTGGCTTCTCCACTACGCAAAGCTAGTATATCTCTTTGGAGGAGCAGGCGATTGTGGTTGTAATGTTCTGTTGTCAGAACTAGTGGTTGAACATGGATGTATTGTATGTCTGGAACTTACACCTCTTAATATAATAGAGCCAACACATTTCATGCAAATGTTGTATTGTATTACAACTATCTATTTACTCTAAATGATATATGTATTTTTTTTTCTCGTTCATGTATGTATGGACTATTTTGTATAGGTACGTATGAATCTTTTTGAAATGTGTTGTTAGTTTAACCATCACTTTGGATTTCTCTCTAACTTGTTTTCAATCTTGTGACGCATCTTTGCTCCTGTGTTCCATTTCAAGCTGCATACTATTACAGGTTTCCAAGGGGCACACTCAACTCACCCTCAATGTGTTAGAACCTCTCATGCACCTTCCTTGACTTACTACAGTTGTCACTCCCTTGCTACCAACACGGACATCTTACTTGCCTCTATGCAAAATCGCGGTCAGGGCATTACCGTACGACCTACTTTTGGGTCTCCTACACCAAACGGTCTGAGGTCTAATTGGGACTTTTTACCAGGGAGATCTCCTTACATGTTGGTGGGTCAAGCACCATCAACAAGAAGTTATGACCTCTCCTAGTTTCTCCACTATTCGCTCTACAGTTTTCCCAAAATCTAACACAGAACACCCATTTTCACCCCATTTCCGCTAACGGGCAACCAAATCTATTGAAATCTGGGCAGATTTGTCGGACATTTAATTTGGCCACCGAGGCCTAAATTGAAAAAATTTAGGGTCATATGGGGGGGCATGTGCCCAAGTTCTAGCCTGGCCCCCTCCCTTTGATGGTCACATAAGATGTTGGCGGTTAACGATAACATAGTCACATGGGCGATTTCCTCCAACGGTCAAGTGGTGGTGGTCACATAAAATGACAACAGTTATCGCATAAGAAATGTTCACATGGAGGTGGTTAAGTCTTCACCCACCCCCACTGCAAGACCTTTTTCACAACTGCCGAAGAATTCAAATGAGCTACAATAGAAGAAAAATTAACAAAATATTTTGTCCAACATTGGGCTGCTCCCAAAAAACCTCTTATCCAAATGACTATTTTGAGCATTGTCCAATCCATAATGGCATCAATCTTGGAGAGGTCTAATTTCAGCTCACCTTCTCCAATATCATTTCCCAAGTACATCAAAGAAGTTTTATCCAGCATATACTTTGACATCTTCAATAACAAATGTTCTTGACATATGACATCAAGTGTTTCTTTCTCACACATGACATGTTCATAATGAAATTTTCTAAAAATGAAAATGTCTTCCAAGTAGACTATCATGTATAGAAATGGATTTAATACATCTTTCCTCATATGCATTAAAGTAGTAGGAACATGGAAAAGACCAAAAGTCATAACAAGCAATTCAAACAAACCTTGCTTGATTTTGAATGTCATCTTCCATATGTCTCCTTCAACAACTCTACTTTGATGAAAACCACTTGTTGGATCCCATTAATGAAATGCTTACCATTCTTCATGGGTGCCAAAACAAGAGGTTCACCACATGGTAAAGGACATGCTCAGATGATCCTTTTGTTCAACAATCCTTAGATTCATTTTGTTATTTCTGCACTTTCCCTTCTTAATATCCTATGCATGTTGATGTTAGAAAGAAGACACCTTTGCTGCAATGGTATTTCATGTTGGATTCTCCTCTTGGAAGGAAATTCTTTTTCCTTCTAAAACACCTCATCCTCATGGTTAACAACAACAACCAAATCAGTTTTCAATTTTTAATTACAACCACCAAACGGTTCATAATCAACATCAACATTGGGTTTTATCATAAGAAGCACTAAATTCATGCTTGAATTCACTAGTATTTTCATTTGCCCTGCATTAACTAATGAAAGTTTTAGTTTCTTGTTATGAGATCTCACAATATAATCCACACCATCCTTGAACAAGTGGTACTTTTTTCATGACGATAGAATATTTATTTTCTATCATAGAGGTAAGTACTACCCAATACAATTTCTAATATATCAAGCAGTACAACATCTAATTCAACTTCATCAATGAGGTTTGTTGTGATTGGAAATTGAAGAATACATTTTCTTTTAACCTATTAATTTGTGTTCTTGCATATCCAACCCAATGGATATGGCTTGGGATGTAAAATGGTTTCAAGATTAAGTTTCTTGAGTAAGTCATTAGATATCAAGTTGGCTTGAGACCCACTATCAAAAAGTGTGTCGATTTTTGTATGTTTTGAGATTAACCTCACATGAAATAATTCAATCCCTTGTTCTTGATCTGGAGTACTAGCGTGACAAGTTGATATACTAGTGCTAGAAATGAATTATTTTCCTTTTATGCCCATGGCTGTAATTTAAGTTTCATCACCCAAATTTGATCGCAAATCCTCTTGAATGATAGCAGATGTCTTTTTTCTTCCTTTATTGTTGAATTTCTTTGGTTTCATCTCGGGATGAGGCTTGCAACAATGAGCTTCATCGTGACCCTCTTTGGAACAATGTTTACATATTGTTTTCTCTCCTTCTTTCTTAATGGATGCATTTTTATCTCCTTTGAAACACTTTTCTTTCTCTTTACCCTTAAATGGATTTTTACTACCCTCTTCTGGAGTGTTTTTACCTCTTTCCTCAACATGAGTGGCTTGCACAGACACATCATCTATATTATTAGGATTAAACATCAAGATAGTATGCCTAAGGTAACTGTGTAAACCCCATATGTACTTCAACAAAGAGTCTTGTGATTGCAAATCTACACCTAACATTAGAGACCTCTTTCTAAATTCTTGGGTGTAATCTTGCACATTTTTACCTTTAAGTTGTCTAACGTTCTGCCAATTCATGATGGCTTTCTGCATATAAGCTAGAGGGTAGAATTTTCTTTTAATTGCAACAATGAAATTAGACCAAGAAATTGAGATCTTACCATGTTTTTTTTATCTCCTCTTATGTCTTTGATTCCCACCATACTAGTGTTGCACCCTCCATTCTCAAGGAAGCTAATTGAATTTTTATGTCATCCTCTTGAAGGTGTTGAATTCTGCAATAGACCTCCAACTGACAAATCCAATTATCAAGCTTCTCTGCATTCACTTCACCATTATACATGGGCAGCTCAAACTTAACATCACGTTTTAGTAAGGGCCATTTACCAGTTCCTTTTCAGGTATGTTGGTGAGTATGAGTAAGGGTTGTGTTAGTGGAAGAGGATGAAGATGTCTGTGAAGAAGAAGATGAAGAAGGTGGAAAAGAGGGTGGAGGTTTACCTCCATTTCCATTAACTCCTCCTGAAGAACCTTCTCCTTTGGGAGGTTTGGAGTTTTCACCCTCCAACCTAGTATTCCTCTCTTCATAGAGCACCTTTACCATCTCTGTCATGTCAAAGAAAGCCTTCTTGAATACCTTGAACTCGTCTTTGGTCGTGTTTGTAGGTTCCCCTTCATAAGACATGTTCACTGGAGTTTCAAATTCAACTTGAGGATGAACTAGTGTTGGAGATTGTGGCAACCTTCCCCTCCTTCCCCTTGAACCAACTTTAGGGCTTCCAAATAGCTTCCCTTCTCCTCTTTTGAGTTTTAACCTTGTAAGCATGACATAAACTTGAAAATAGTTAAATCTTGTTTGCATAAAGTAGATCTATTTTTCTGATCCAAAAATGATCTAATTAAGAATATTAATTTTGTTGTGCTAAGATCCTCCTTAGATTATAAACAAAATGATATTCATGTGCTTAAGGATTCATGAGTTTATTGTAAGTGAAAATGAGTTTTTATGTTAATTTTATGATCAATTTATCATAAAATAGAAACTAAACATCATCATATAAAATTTACAAAACATCACCAAAAACACATCACAACAGGAACATGATGAACGAGTTCACCCCTCCTGGCTACGTCTTTTTGGTCCAACTTCCAATGGCTTGGGCCTCTCTATTATGCTCAAATGTGTAAAAAAATGTGTTTATAATGCTCAAATGCTTATAAAACATGTTCCAATGAGTCCAGAATGTACAAAAATGGCTACCTAGCATCTTTCTTCACCCAATTTCGTTAAAAACTAGAGAAGTGTTGTAGCGGATACAACCACCCTCCAAGATTTTTCCTTAGCTTCGTTTTGGAGCCTCCCTACCAACCTTTCATAGCAGCATGTCTTTTCTTGTCAAGTACACAAGCTTTAGTGATTTTCTTGCAGAATGATAGCCTGGCCATCAAATCTTGTTGCATCCCCCCACAAGTTGTTTCACCAGACTTGGCCTAGATGCAGGCTGAGCAGCGCCCTCAAGAAATTGTGCAATTTTGGGGGGAAACTAGCCTTCCCTCCAAAAATTGTGTAATTCTATCTGACAGCCTACTAGGCTCTGAAATTGCACAATTCTGCCTTTCATTTTTCACTAAGAAAATTGTGTAATTTCTCCTAACAGGACTGCTCAGCCCAGAAATTGTGCAATTTTGGGTAGCAGTCAGCTACTTTTCCTAGAAATGCACATTTTTTCCTCCTAACTCAGCAGATTGTTGCATGTGCAGTTGAGTTGACCGGTTCCCTCTAGGACCAAGAAAAATTGATTTGCATGCATGGGCTACTCCTCCCAGGGAAACATGTAAAGGAATCACTTGATTCAGGGTGTATTTTTAGAAGTTGGAGGTTACATGCAAGGATCATCTTAGAAACATCCCGCCAAATGTCCCTTTTCCTATATTTGTGGGATGCGTGTCACAACCTTGACCTTATCAAACCTCATCAAGTAGATGTTGCAGAGCTCATTCCTCACATCAACCTTGTAGCTCTAGCATCCCACATTGCATCTAGGAGTCATCGACACATTCAACTCAACAGTCTTAGGGTAAGCTTGTTGCTCTTGACTTGCACTACATTTCTAGCACTTTTTGTGTTTCACTTTGTATGAATGTTGTTTGCTTGATTTCAGTGAGTGCTTGTGTCTTTCCATGCATACTAGCTTGTACTATCATCATTTCAGTTTTCGTTTGCATCTCACTATTGTTGAATGCATGACAATCATTTTTGCAGAGGGTCACTGTTGTGGCGACTCGCTTCACACACATGTATGCTTTTCTATTTTCTGAATCCTACACTTATTGTTTGCATGAATGAACATTCACTCTAGTTTTCACTCATCTCACCATGCGTTCAAACTTCTCATTTTTTTAGTCACCCGTCGATGACACTGGGTTGCATTGGCCCAGACCATGCCTTGCCCGGCTAGCACTACACATTTCTGGAAGCGAAGGCTTTGCCTCCCCTCCAGACATTATGCAAGTCTGGCCTAGCACTGACCTCCAAACTTACATTGTGCAATTCTTGGAGGCAGTTTCCTGCTGGCCCTAGAAACTGTGCAATGCATTTTGTTGGTTACATGCCACTGCTAACTGAAATTGTGCATTGCACAGTTTCAATCCTTAGTAGGTCGGGCTGGACTGTGCATTGCACAATTCTAGCCATCACTCAGCCTCCTCACAGCCCGGACTGTGCCTTACACAGTTTTGACAGTCAGTCGCCTGAACTCCCTGTGGAAATTGCAAGACCTTCATGATCAGTCACACAGGTATGTTGCAAGTCAGTTCTCAAGTTCGTTTTGGTTTCCAACTAAGATATTTCTTTCCATGAGTGTTTCCATGTCTCCAGGTATCGCAGGTGTTCATCTCCCTCTCAGCAATATAGGAATAATGGTTTCTAGGAGAGCATAGTTTAAGACACTGTTCATAACACACTTGGGGATGCAATCGATCAAGTGTCTATGAACTTGCCTGCCCATGAAAACATCAAGTTGTTCATAGACAAGGACATCAAGATATGATGGAAACAACATCACAACAAGAAACACAATGAACAACAACTAAAGCGATAATACCAGATGCAACGAACACAAGAGGAAGGTTGTTGACAACACAGAGGTGAAACAAGGTTGCAAGCTCAAGCAGATCCCCTTGTGATGAAAGTAACTTTGGAGACCCAGGCTATGAGGTGAAAGCGTGACATGAAGATCACGTAAAAGTAGAGAACAGAACAGAGAAGGATTTGCATCTTCTGAAGCAGCCACTCAAGGAAGAACATGAGATGCGTAGACGAGAGAATGAGTTGCAGTAGGAACATGTACAACAGGGAGCACAACATACACTCACGGATGAAACTCCACCCATACAAGTTATAGATCCATCCCAACAGTTGGCATGGAGGAGACATGGTGAGCAGTGTTGTTGATCGCACGTAAGGAAATCTAGTAGCATGCATGTCATTGTGCCCACTTATGTGATCCCAGCCATTTAGCACACTCACTAAGGAAAAGACAAGAAGCAAGTCTGACTGGAGCTGAACATGCAGTTGATAGTTGATGCAAATTACAATCGGCACACATTGGAATATCAGCACAGACACTATGCATCAGTGTGTTGCTGGTTCAACCACACCCAAGAAGACCATGTGCATGTTAGCAGATGATTTTGATGGAGGATCCATACCAATGCACCCAGATGCAATGGAGGAAAGAGTTCACTTCAGTAATATGTCACCATGGATCCCATGCACACCATCATGGATGACCAAGCTTGGCATAGCTCACCACATTCACCATCACAATCATGTCAAAAAATTGGTCTCACCACAATGTACCGAGTGTCAGTGATTTCTTGCATGGCTTGCTCAATCCATTTTGTCTCACATGGGCACATGTGCATTGTAATGTAACGTCGTGTCAAGTGGAGGTTCAAGTGTTCATAGTTGGATGTAACAATCATAGAGTATATGAAGAGTCATGAGGGTAGATGAATTGTCACAAAGGAGAATGTCAAGGGTCACCCCGCCCTTTTTTATAAATAGAACCTCATAACTCATTGTAAAGGCTTTTGGTCAACCAACCTTCTGATAGGAGCATCTTAGAGAGATTTTGGACAGTATTGTAACAATCCTTGGCTTCTCCACTGCACAAAGCTATTATATCTCTTTGGAGGAGAAGGAAATTGTGGCTATAACATTCTTCTATTAGAACTAGTGGTTGGACATGTATGTATTGTATGACTGGAACTTACACTTCTTAATATAACAAAACCAACATATTTCATGCATATCTTGTATTGTATTTCAGCTATCTGTTTACTCTAAATGATATATGTATTTGTTTTCTCACACATGCATGTATGGACTATTCTGTATAAGTATGTATGAATCTTTATGAAATGTTTTGTTGGTTTAAACATCACTTTGGATTGCTCACTAACTTGCTTTCCAACTTTTGATGCATATTTTCTCATGTGTTCCATTCCTAGTCATGTACTATTACTAGTTTCCAAAGGGTGTACTCACCTCATCCTCAATGTGTTAGAACCTCTCATACACCTTCCTTGACTTACTACAACTATCACACCCTTGCTACCAACAGGGACGTCTTACTTGTGTCTATGTGAAATCGCGGTCAAGGCATTACCATATGACCCATTGCTGGGACTCCTACACCAAATGGTCTAAGGTCTAATTGGGACTTCTTACCGGGGAGATACCATTAAATGTTGGTGGGTCTAGCACTGTCAACATTTTGGCACTAGAAGGAGTGCTAGATGACAAGCTGAGTCCTCACGTCTATTTGAATCTCTACATATTTATCATGACTAACTATAGAATTTCTCTTCCAGAGTGTATGTCTTATGGAAATGACTTCATAATCTTGGAAGAGCTCTCAGATAATTTGTCACATAAAACATACGATGGTGGAGGCCACGTAGCCTTAGTTAGGCATGCATTCGACATTGTAGGCTCATGCGAAAGACATGGAATCTTTGAAGAATAGATGACCTATGCATTGTTCATCTACACACTTGGAGGGAACCCAATGCACTGGTGTGCCACGTTGCTCGTAAAATCTATTCATTCTCTTTCTCAACTAGTCGCAAGGATAGACCATGTTTTCAATCACTTTAACCATAAGGCACTTAATCAAGAAATTTTGAAATTATGAAAAGTACCCGATGAATCCGTTGATAAATTTTATACACGCTTTTGTAATATTGCATACCGATTTCTTGAAGATGAAATTGATTGGGAATTTCTTTATGGGAGATTTGAGTATCTTCTTCACATACCCGAACCCCACTCAACACACTTCGGTGATGGAATTGCACAATCACAGGCAGGCACAGTTGCTGTCACAAGTGACTGTCTACCTTCACCTCATTAAATAGCTCCACCACCGCAGAGTGATGTGGGAGATCATTCACACACATTTGTTGAACTATCACATCCTCCCACCCCACCTGCTCTTGATATCTTCGCAGATTTGGCTTGCAAGCCTATTATTTTTCACATGGATTTGTTCCCTCAACCTCCATCCCCACGTTCTGTTCATCCTCCAGATTATATTGTCTTGTGTTCTCCCATTCTGGACTCCTCACTTGTTGTGAACGAGTATCAAGTTGTGGATGGAGTTGGTGTTATGTAGGCAACCTGCACCATCATTCATGATGAGTGTGTGCAGGAATCTAAAGAAGAACCCGTAATGAAGGATGACTCCCTTCTAGTCGCACCTCATCTGCTTTATCCCAACATCCCTTGTTATTCTGCCACTATTGATTTCCCCTATGAAAACCCATTTCCAGATGTTTCTACTTCTGATCATTCACAGGACATATCATATGTCATTTTGTCATTATAGTGCGGAGAGGACACATCTTCCTCTGAAAACCTGTCCAATCTATCATCTGTCATTTCTGAAAACACAGAGGGTGAACATATTTGCTTCTCATCTACCACTTTGCATGATTCATCAAATCATGGGGATGCAGACAAACATCTCGAACTTTTGGATTTTGGTTGTCGTGATCTCTCCACTTCCTCATCCGATCATGATGTTGATTCAATCATAATTGTTAATTTGTCTAAGACACTAGTCTACGATGATCCATCCAGAGAACTTTAGCCCAAGCTAATGGTTATGTCTTGCCCTCGTTGTCCTGAGGTTGGTTTCACTTCTAATAAAAAAAAAATTAAAACACTCAAGGCTCCTCATCAATCTTTTTTTTGCATCGAAGATCAACCAAATATCTAGATTTCGCTTCCTCCACTCCAATTAAATGATCCCATCATTCATGTGTTGGAGGAATATTACACAGAAAGCACACATGCACAACGTAAGTGGTCTACCTTTCTCACGTTTACTTGCATGCCATAGTCAATAGAATGAATACACTCAACATCTGCACACAATCTAGCACAACACCATGGCAAGTCCACAGAGTGCATGTCATGCGCTTTCACTCATTTTTGTTCTATGGACGTTTTTAATCTCGAAGTGTTTATATCTTCATTATTGTATCTTTCACATCTGTTGGTTCATTCAGCTGTGTTGTTCGTGAACCATGCCTTCACCGACATGGGTCAACCAATGCGCCGTTGGCTACATTGGAAGTATCACTTCTCATGAGAAGACCCATGCACTATTAGCTTAGGAGTAGGAGTAGTGTTTGTTTTTGAGTTGTTTGCTTCCATGCATGTTTTCTTCTTTCTTCGTGTGTTTGTTTTCATGCTTGTTTGTTTGCTTACTTGTTTTTCTTTCACATTTGCTTCTGATTCTTTCTTTTCTTTTTGGTTTGTTTTGTTATTACTGTCTGTAGGTTAGTTTAGCATGGACTATGTGTGACTCTTGAAAAAGGATCGGTAAAGTACAAGAGGACTTGTATAGCTATCAACATTTGGTTATCTATCATCCTCTCTCTTATGTAATAACTTGTTGTCTTCGGTCCATGATACGTCAACAGAAAATACGTATTGTTCAAAGTTAATCTTGGTGAAAACACAATGCTCGCGTGCTAACTAGTGTCACCTACTCTAGTCGGTTGTGTTTGGGTTAACCCTTGGAAACTCAGTCAAGTAGAGTAAGGTGAGGGGGGGAACCTTAACAGGCATGCTAGAGGTATATAACAAACTACTTCTCTGAAGGAACAACCTCTTTTGCTCTCAATAAGTTGAGATCCCACTTCCACCTCTGAAATGAATAAGTTCTATAAATAGTTATAAAAAAAATTGAAAAGTGAAAAATGAAAGAAATAAGAAATGAATAAGGAAAAAGAAGAGAAAGGCTTCCCGCACAAAGAGGTGATGCAAGTAACTCCAACGGGGTACTAACCAGGCTCGTTGGCAATAAAGATATGCTTGTTTTCCTCCATGACTCTGCCATGGTGCTGTCCAGACCTGCTGGCATCGGAGCAATACCAGAGATGAAACCAACACTCTGATGACTATACTACTTATGCACCAATATACCCCTCCACCCAAACCAAAATAACTATGTTGACTTGGCTTGGGATGTGTGTCAATCGACCAGGAGCTTGGCAGATGCTGCATCTTACAATCAAGCAAGTGTAGAATCCTAGATGAACTGAGAAATAAACAATAATTATGGAGGTGTTAGACTTGCTTTTCACAAACAATGTCCATTCAAAGAGCTAGAGTTCTACCAGTGTATTGCCAAGTGTTGTAGTGGTTACAACCACCCTCTAAAATTTTTCCTTAGCTTCATTTTGGAGCCTCCCTAACAACCTTTCATAGCAGCATGTCTTGTCTTGTCAAGTACAAAAGCTTCAGTGATTTTGTTGCAGAATGACATCCTGTCCATCAAAGCTTGTTGCATCCCCCTCACAGGCTGTTTCACTGAACTTGGTTCAATTACAGGCTGAGAAGCTTCCTCAATAAATTTCACAATTTTGGAGGGCAACCGGACTTCCCTCCAAAAATCATGCAATTTTGTCTGGCAGCCTGCTCGGATCTCGAATTGTGCAATTCTGCCTGTTATTGTTCACTGAGAAAATTATAAAATTCCTCCCAATAGGTCTGCTCAACCCAAAAATTACACAATTCTAGGTAGCAGTCAGTTGTTCTACCCAAAAATTGCACAATCCCTTTGGGCAGCCAACCCAGCTCCCCCCCAAAAATGCGTATTTTTTCCTCCTAGCTAGGCAGATTGTTGCATGTGCACTTGAGTTGACCGGTTCCCTCTGGGATAGAGAAAAAATGATTTAAATGCATGGGATGCTCCTCCCAAGGTAGCATGTGAAGGAATCCCTTGATTTAGGGATCTATTTTTAGCAGTTCGAGGTTACATGCAAGGATCATCTCAAAAACCTCTCCCTAGGTGTTTCTTTTCCTATATTTGTGGCATGTGTGTCACAACCTTGATCTTATCAAACCTCATTAACTGGAAGATGTAGAGCTCATTCTGACATCAACCTTGCACCTCTGGCATCTAACATTGCATGTACGAGTTGTCGGCACACTTAGCTCAGTTTTCTTGGGGTAAGCCCATTGCTCATGGCTTGTGCTATGTTTCTAGCACTTTTTGTGTTTCACTTCGTATGAATGTTGTCTGCCTGATTTTAGTGAGTGCTTGTTTTCATTTGCATGCATACTAGCTTGTACTAGCACCATTTCAGTTTTCATTTGCATCTCATTGTTCACATGCATGACATTGTTTTGCACGAAGGGTTGTCATTGTGAAGACTCACTTCACACACATGCATGCTTTCCCATTTTCCAAATGCCACAATTGTTGTTTGCATGAATGATAATTCACTCTTGTTTGCACTCATATCACCATGCGTTCAAACTTCTCATGTTTTCAGTCACCCATTGGCCGGACTGGGCTGCCTTGGCCTGGACCATGCTCTACCTAACTAGCATTGTGCATTTCCTGAAGCGAAGGCTCTACCTTCCCTCCAGAAATTGTACAAGTCTAGCCAAGCACTGACCTCCAGACTTGCATTGTGCAATTCTTGGAGGCAATGTCCTGCTGGCCCCAAAAACTGCGTAATGCAGTTTGTTGGTTGCATGTCACTACTGACTGAAATTGCACATTTTGTAGTTTCAGTCATCATCAGGCTAGGCTGGATTGTGCATTGTGTAGTTCCAACAGTCAGTCATCCTCCTGACAACCCGTACTATGCCTTGCATATTTTTGGCAGTCAGTCTCTCGACATGCCAGTGGAAATTGTGTGACCTTCATGATCAATCACAGAGGTATGTTGAAAGTTAGTTCTCAACTTCATTTTGGTTTTCGAATAACAAATTTCTTGCCATAAGTGTTTCCATGTCTCCAGGTACTAGAGGTGTTCATCTGTCTCTCAACAGTATAGATACAATGGTTTCTACAAGAGAAGAGTTGAAGACACCATTCATAGCACACTTGGGGATGCAGTCAATCAAGTTTCTATGAACTTGCCCACCCATGAGGATGTGAAGCTGTTTGTAGGAAAGGACATCAAGATATGATGACAGTAGCATCATAGAAAGAAACACCATGAATAGCAGCTAAAGGCAGCATACCATATGCAACAAACGCGAGAGGAAGGTTGTTGACAACACAGAGGCAAAACAAATTTGCAAGCTCAAGGAGATCCACTTGTGATGAAAGCAACTGTGGAGACTCAGGTGACGGCATGACATGAAGATCATGCAAAGGAAGAGAATGGAACAGAGAAGGAGTTGCATGTGCTAATGTAGAAACTCAAGGAAGAACATGAGCTTCATAGATGAGAGATGAGTTGGAGTAGGAACAGGTACAGTAGGGGGCACAACATGCACTCACAGATGAAACTGTGGCCGTACAAGTTATAGATCCCTCCCAAAAGGTGGCATGGAGAAAAAAATGGTGAGTAGTGTTGTTGACCGCATGCAAGGGAATTCAACAGCATGCATGTCATTGTGTGAACTCATCTGATCTCACCCATTCAACGCACTCACCAAGGCAAAGACATGAAGAAAGTCTGATTGGAGCTAAGCATACAGTTGATAGTTGATGCACATGACCACCAACACACACTGGAAGATCAACATAGACACTATGCATCAATGTGTTGGCAGTTTGACTGCACCCAAGAAGACCGTGCACATGCTGGCAGACGAATTGGATGGAGGAGCCATACCAATGGACCCAAATGCAATGGAGGCAAGAGTTCTCTTCAGTAAGATGTCACCATGTAGTGCATGAACACCATCACGGATGACCAAGATTGGCATCATCTGACCACCTTCACCATCACAAGCATGTCAAAGAGTTGTTCTCACCACAATAGACCAAGTGTTAGTGATGTCTTACATGGCTTTCTCAAGCCATTTTGTCTCACATGGGCACATGTGCATTGTAATGTAACATCTTGTCAAGTGGAAGTTCAAGTGTTAATAGTTGGATGTAACAGTCATAGAGTAGATGAAGATTCATGAGGGTATATGAACTGTCACAAAGTGGAATGTCTGGGGTCACCCTACCATTTCCTATAAATAGAACCTCATAACACATTGTAAAGGCTTTTGGTCATCCATGCTTCTAATAGGAGTATCTTAGAGAAAGCTTGCACAGTATTGTAATGAGCCTTGGCTTCTCCACTGCACAGAGCTAGTATATCTCTTTGGAGGAGTAGGCGATTGTGGTTGTAATGTTCCATTATCAGAACTAGTGGTTGGACATGGATGTATTGTATTTCTGGAACTTACACTTCTTAATATAATAGAGCCAACACATTTCATGCATATGTTGTATTGTATTACAACTATCTGTTTACTCTAAATGATATATGTATTTTTCTTCTCATGCATGCATGTATGGACTATTCTGTATAGGTATGTATGAATCTTTTTGAAATGTGTTTTTAGTTTAACCATCACTTTGGATTTCTCTCTAACTTGTTTTCAATCTTATGATGCATCTTCGCTCTTGTGTTCAATTTCAAGCCGCGTACTATTACAGGTTTCCAAGGGTTACACTCAACTCACCCTCAATGTGTTAGAACCTCTCATGCACCTTCCCTGACTTACTATAGTTGTCACAACCTTGCTACCAACAGGGACATCTTACTTGCCTTTGTGCGAAATCGCGGTCAAGGCATTACCGTATGACCCACTTCTGGGTCTCCTACACCAAACGTTCTGAGGTCTAATTGGGACTTCTTACTGGGGATATCTCCTCACATGTTGGCGGGTCAAGCACCATCAACAAGAAGTTATGACCTCTCCTAGTTTCTCCACTATTCGCTCTACAATTTTCCAAAAATCCAACACTGAACACCCATTCTCATCCCATTTCCACTAACGGGCCACCAAATCTATCGAAATCTGGGTGGATTTGTCAGACATTTAATTTTGCCACCGAGGCCTAAATTGCAAAAATTTAGGGTCATATGTTGGGGCATGTGCCCAAGGGCTAGCCCTGGCATTGGCCCCCTCCCTCTGATGGTCACATTATACATAAGATGTTGGCGGTTAACGATAACACAGTCACATGGGCGATTTTCTCCAATGGTCAAGCGGTGGTGGTCACATAAAATGACAATGGTTATCGCATAAGCAATGTTCACATGGAGGTGGTTAAGTCTGCACCCAACCCCAAACCATGCAGCGTTATGGTTTAAATATTTTGCACAATCATAAAGGTTAAGTGGCATAGACATGGCTCAATAGTAAATGGTTGTGTTGTGTGTTTAGAGGTCACGAGTTCGACTCCTGATGCCTCTAATCAGAGTATAGAAACATTTTGGTGGCCTCTCGAGCTACCATGTGACAGCCTCTGGCCGGTCCATCTGTTAGCCCATGGTTGGCCATCATTCGAACCAATGAAAAACCACAAAATTTTGACTAGTACAAAGGTCCCACTCGGCACAATATAATTTTCCGAGAAATGCTTTGACCAAGTCAACATCCACCTCAGCTACCCAATCAGTGCCACATCAGCAGTATAGACTATTGACTCGACTATCCTTTTTTTTTTAAATTCCCCTATTTGGGAAATTGAACATAACTTTTTTTGGAGTCATACGAGGTCTATTTCCCGTGAAATGAGTTGTGCTGATTTCACCAATCCGACAACTTTGAAAGTTGAGCTATTTTTTGAAAACCTAATCATTTTCCCATTAAATTAAGTGTCTCTATCCATTCATCTTTCATTCCTATCAGCAAAGTTGTTTTTAGGACTTTTGTAGGTAGAGTGGCATAAGGTGATCTTTGTAGGTTGTATTGGAATCTTTCGACATATTCTTCTAAAGTCTCATCTTCTTTAGTCATCATTTTAAATATTTATTCTCTTAGATCCCCAGATCAACAATAGTCCTAGTATTTTGCGAGGAATGTATTTTTCATCTGATCCCACGAAGTTGTGGTACCTCACCCTAATCCCATAAACCAATGTAGAGTTGCTCCCTTTATAGTGGAAGGAAATAGTTTCAGTTTTGGAGGATTAGTGCTATAGTCATTACCTCAGAATAATACATTAAATTCAAATAGAAATGCGTCAAGATCCTTAGAATCTATTCCATGAAAATTTGGAAGATTTTATATTGGGATAACTTTCATTGGTGCATTAGCCTGTAGATTGCCAATTGGGTATTCCATGGTCAAAGTCTAGGCTCCTAGTGCTACATTTTCCATTTGATCAAAAAAATTCCAGTAATCCTTAGGTATTTCATGGTCAGGGGATATTATCAGAAGGACAATGTGTTGGCTATGTTATGGGTTTTGAGTAGGTCTTACTGTGCTTCTTAGATCAAGAATTTCAGATTCCCCCTTTGCAATAGGTGTTACTAGAAATTCAGAAGATTGTAGTTGTGGCTTACTTGTTCCACCTCCCCCCTCTCTTAGGTTACAAGAATTCCGCTATCTTTTACTAGAAGAATTGTTGTTATTAATAAATGTATTTTGGAAACTCTTCTCAGACCTCACGGTCTTGTCGTGAATATCAGTGTGAGTTGTAGATTATGATCTTATCGCTTGAGAGGTAATAGTAGAACCCT
This sequence comes from Pinus tabuliformis, assembly GCA_031772625.1. NCBI lineage: Eukaryota > Viridiplantae > Streptophyta > Pinopsida > Pinales > Pinaceae > Pinus > Pinus tabuliformis. The sequence continues at coordinate 1,077,754,640 of CM062816.1, forward strand.
TCCCAGATGTTGTTCGGGATCCTACCGATGCTTTACATTTCAAATGATGAATGATTTCGTCTATAAGGGTATTTCTTCCAAGGCCAGAATGCCCCTGATTTTTAGTGGTTTTTGAAAGAGGATTTGAATCTATAACTTCTTGATTTATGTTCCTATGATTTTTCCTAGTCATGCACACTAAATAATTATGAAAGTATCAACTACAGGTAGGCATTGGCACAAGCATTTTACTTGGTGTGTGTGTAGGTTCTTATCTTCCTTCTTTAATACCCAACCCTACATGGACACAACTAACGCTTTTTGACAACCTCCACGGCAACAACGTGAAAATGTTGGGTTATTTAGTTTTTCTTTAAAAATACCAACAGACCTTTAAGCATTAAATTATCAACCCAGAACTCATCTAAGTATTTCAAGGTTGTCCACACTATATGTGCAAAGAATAATGTTTATGTAACCTAGTCTGTCTAGTCCTATTGAAAGGTAAATGCATGAAAACACAAGAAACAACTAGGATTTCTTAAAAGAACAAATTTACAGACAATTTCATGAATTCAAACAATCAAGAAATTATATAGGATAATCAAAACATTAAAACTTCTAAAAAAAAAAATTGTTAAGCACAAGTTGTTTCCTAGGAAACTGCATCTATAGGAAAGAAACAACACACTTGTCTAGAAATAAATTTTCTCAAGGAAATATCACACCTTGCTCTTAGCAATTCTTTATCAATCATAAGAAGTGAAAAAATGAATAACACTTAAAAAATCAAGTTATCAGAAATATAATTCTAAAGATATTCACTTAAACTGTTGTAGCAACTATCGCTCTAATGAACAATTCATCAATCAACGATCAATTATGTAAGGAAATCGAATAATTGCATAACAATAATGAAAATGCTGAAATGTAAACTTAATAATAAAAATAGGGTAGTAGTCACTCCAGGATTGGGCCCACAATCCCTGGAATTAAACCGCATTAGAGCGAAATCAGTGCAAGAATTAAAGCTAAACCGTGTAAGTCTCCATTATATTAATCAACAACAATTTTATAATGTCTGTAAAAAATCAGAGCATAAACATGGGAATAACAGTAAAATCTTTTTTCATCGAGGCTTTATTCCTCGCTTTTATAATTACAACCAAGTATATAATTAACAATAAAGGAGTGATCATGATAATCTAAATATTTTGAGGATGCTCAATTCAAGTTACAAAATATCTTAAGTTCCCTCAGAATAGATGGAAAAAATCTCATTCATAGTTGGTCTTTCCATGATGATTGTTAATCTCACTTATCCAGGTCACAACTAACCCAAGCCGCTTTGTGTAACTCACTCTTGTCCAACTACCCAGGGAACAACATCTGCTTATCAGAATCCCTATCAGTTATCATTTCAAATTGTAAGTGTAGCTTATATTTTCATGGTTAAATCAATTCTTTTAGGGAATAAAATGATGAAATTCTTTATTAGCTTCTTTCTAAGTTCACAACACACAAATTACCATATTATATACATAAAAGACATAGAAAACTAATGAAAAGATAAGGAAACAAAGTAAGAAAATGTGTCAATTATGAAGCCCAAAAAATGGGCCCTCCTACTTAGAGAGAAATTCCCAAATAAACTACAACCACCGTGATGAATGAGAGAGGGGACCCGAAACCCCGTAAGGCTTTATAAAATTGGTATTTAAAATAGTTTCCGACTCCGAGCTTGTTTTAAAAGTTAATAATTTATTTTATTTATGTATGATATGGTTAAGAAATATACAATCTCGATTGCGGTGGTTCTATAGGATCATTAATTAGTGTATTAATTAAGTAATTAGTATTTAATTAAAAACTAATTAAAAATTAATATTTACAAATCAGTTAAACCAAATACAACTAAATTAATCAATTTAGGTTAATAAATTAATTAAATAATAATAATTAAAAAAATTAATTATATTTACAAAAGTAAAATACATTTCATATATTTTTTAAGCCAGTGTCATGTAAATCATTAAAACTTTGAATAAGGACCATTTGCAAACCGGAAGTCCAAACTCAACAAAATTAGAGTCATTGGGAAGTTGGCAAGAAACCGCACACAATGAAGCAATCAAAATGCAAATCCAATAAAAATGAAAAACTTGAAAAATGAACCAAATGAAAACATGGAGGTGAAATGACCAAAACTTACATAGAGGGTCCCCATTATTATTATGAAGATAATAAAGTAATAATGGGGGTTGTTGTTTTGTCATAACATAAATGTAAGGTGTTGATGAGATAACGGTACAAGTGGCAATTATGCATGTTGATATGCGCGTTTTTGTAGTTTTGTGAGTACACTTCTCCTTAAGTTGTCTTGTGGAAGGCTGGAGCCCTAGAGGGAGGAGTGTGTGGACAAATATTTGTGTGTTGGGTCTACAGAGTACCTAGAGCACTAGAGGCAAATGAAACTCCTACAACCCATAAGGCTATGAAACAACCTTGAATAACCCAATTTTGAGACCCTGGAAGTATAGCGGCACATTCCAAAGGGTTTTTTTATTAGAAAGGGGAGTGCACTACCTTGGGTTGAGTGGGATGGTGAGGGGTTGTGAGGCTATTGGTTGGAGGCTACTAAGTTTGGTACCTTTATCTTGTTTCTAATCAATATTGGTTTTGTATCATACTTATATCTTGGTCAGTGAATGTATTTATGGAGTCATGGCCTAGCCTAAGGATGATCTTTTGTTGCACAAAATAGGAGCAACAAAACCTATGGCTAAGAGAAAATAAGAGGTTTGCTACTACTCAATGGTTTTCTCGACATAAGTGTTCTAAGAATTATTGATTATGACTATTGAAGTTTATGCACACTTAACGCATTGTTTGAATTCCTGATTAAGTGCAGGATATGGGGATATGCTTATGATATTGCATGAAGGAATGAACATTTTGTAAGGAAATTGAACTGATATAATGTGTGTTACAATAGTTTATATGCACTTAAGTATAAGTGATCCGGATTTAAGCAGGAACGCAACAGATTATAGAGATAACCATAAATACAGAGATGCGATAACCATAAAAACAGAGATGCAGCGGAAATAATACTTTATTTCATTAATGGAAAATACTGAAATATGCTTACAAATAGAAATAACCCAGCTAGGGCGATGGTAGCTTATCTCTGAGAAGAGATGTGTCGGCTACATGCCTCTGAACTATTTCGAACTGTGTTACAATGAGGCTCGAGGGCCTATTTATTGTTGAGAAACAATGGAAAACCCTTCACATTCCAAAACCTAACCCTAGAAGATGAAACGCCAAATTGTGGGCCCCGTTTTTGGGTAAGTTGGTACATCAACTTCCCGGGGTCGCGAATTGGTCGTACTATCTCCGTTTGACGCGCATGATAGCCCGTTGGAAAGATCTATCCGAGGACTATGACGAAAAAGACGATTTTTAAACAGAAAAATTGTTGGCGGTGGATTTCCCAAAAAACGTCGTTTAGGGCCTCAAAACAGCTCCGGAAGTTTAGGACCTGAAAAACTGCTAAAAATAGTAAATTGTGCTATAATTAAGGAAACAGAAAAACTGAAAGAGACAGTTGTGGGGGTCCAAATGGGATAGGTGGGTGGCCACCAACATCCACCTGGATCAATAAGGGGGGGGGGGTACCTGTTGACGGTTGTGGACCCGCCAACATGTAAGTGGATCTCCCCAGTAAGAAGTCCCAATTAGACCTCAGATCATTTGGTGTAGGAGTTCCAGTAGTGGGTTGTATGGTAATGCCTTGACCACGATTTTGCACTGAGGCAAGTAATATGACTTTATTGGTAGCAAGGGTGTGACATTTGTAGTGAGTCAAGGAAGGTGCATGAGAGATTCTAACACATGGGGGTTGAGATGAGTGCACACCTTGGAAACATGTAATAGTACTCGGATTGGAATGGAACACACAAGAAAAGATGCATCACCAGCTAGAAAGTGAGTTAGCAAGCAATCCAAGGTGATGGTTAAACCAACAACACATTTTACAAAGACTCATACATACTCATAGAGAATAGTCCATACATGCATGTGTAAGAAAGTAAATACATATGCGATTTAGAGTAAACAAGATAGCTGGAATAAAATACAACATATGCATGAAAAATGTTGGCTCTGTTATACAATGAAGTGTAAGTTCCATTCATACAATACATCCAGGTCCAACCACTAGTCCCAATAATAGAATGTTACAATCATATCCACTTGCTCCTCCAAAGAGATGTACTAGCTTTTCGTAGTGGAGAAGCTAAGGATCATTAGAATATCATCAAAGCTCTCTCCAAGATAGTCTTCTCGGAAGATTGGTTAACCAAAAGCCTTTACAATTGTTTATGAGGTTCTATTTGTAGAAAAGGGTGGGGTGACCCTTGACATTTCCCTTTGTGACAGTTCATCTACCCTCATGACTCTTCATCTACTCTATGAATATTACATCCAACTATTGACACTTGAACTTCCACATGACATGACATTACATTACAATGCACATGTGCTCATGTGAGACAAAATGGGTTGAGAAAGCCATGCAAGACATCACTGACACTCAGTCTGTTGAGGGGAGACCAACTCTTTGACATGCATGTGATGGTGAAGGTGGTGAGCTGATGCCAAGCTTTGTCGTCCGTGATGGTGTGCATGCACCCCATGGTGACATTTTTTCGAAGCAAACTCTTTCCTTTATTGCATCTGGTGCATTGGTATGGATCCTTCATCCAACTCGTCTGCTAACGTGCACATGGTCTTCTTGGGTGTGGCTGAATCAGAAACACACTTAAGCATAGTGTATGTGCTTATCCTCAAGTGTGTGTGGGTGGTCATGCGCATCAACTTGCCGAAGTACATGTTCAACCCCAATTGGAATTGCTTATTGTCTTCACCTTGGTGAGTGTTTTGAATGGGTTGGATCACATGCATGCACATAATGATATGCATGTTGCTAAATCCCTTGCATGCGACCGACAACACTGCTCACCATGTTTGCTCCATGCCGACTACTGGGATGGATCTTTAACTTGTACGAGCGCAGTTTCATCCATGAATGTATGTTGCACCCCTTGTTGTTCCTATTCTTGTTGCACTCATTCACTTGTTTGTGCAGCTTCATGTTCTCCCTTGAGTTGCTACTTCAACACATGCAACTCCTTCTTTGTTCCATTCTCTGTCTCTGTTTGATCTTCATGTCGCGTCGTCACCTCATGATCTGAGTCTCCAAAGTTGATTTCATCACCAATGGATCTTCCTGAGCTTGCAACTTTGTCCCACCTCTATGTTGTCAACAACCTTCCTCTCGTGTTTGCTACATCCAGTATGCTGCCTTCAACTGTCGTTCATGATGCTACTCGTTGTGATGCTGTTGCTGTCATATCCTGATGTCCTTTCCTATGAACAACTTGATGTCTTCATGAATAGGCAAGATCATAGAGACTTGATTGACTACATCCCCAAGTGAGGTTTGAATGGTGTCTTCGACTCTGCTCTCCTAGAAACCATTGTACATGTGTTGTTGAGAGTCAAATGAACACCTGTTATACTTGGAGACATGGAAACACTCATGGAAAGTAATCTGTCAATCTAAAACAAAAATGAACTTGAGAACTGATTTGCAACATACCTGTGTGAATGGTAAAGAAGGTCGCACAATTTCAGCCGAGAGGTCAGGAGACTGAGTGAAGATTGCACAAGGCACAATCTAGGCCATTGGAAGGCTAACTAACTACTGGAACTGCAGAATGCAAAGTCCAGTCTGGCTGCTGACTAATGGAATTGTGCAATGCACAATCTTAGTTGGCAATGGTTGTAGGCTTAGTTACTACATTGCACAATTTTCTGGGACAACAATCATTGTCCCTCAGAAATGTGTAAAAAACTCCTAGAGGACATAGGAAGTGAAACATAAAAAGTGCCAGAAATGCAACACAGGTCATGGAAAGTGGCCTTACCCAAAAAAAAATGAGTTGAGTGTGCCAACAACTCCTAGCTGTGATGTGGGATGTTAGAGCTACAAGTTTGATGTGAGGAATGAGCCCTGCAGCACTTGTTGATGAGGTTTGATAACATCAAGGTTGTGACACACATGCCATAAATCTAGGGAAAGCTACAGTTTGTGAGAGGTTTCTGAAATGATCCTTGCATGTAACCTCCAATTGCTAAAAATAGATCCTTGAAACAAGGAATGCCTTTGCATGTTGCCTTGGGAAAAGCAACCCATGCATGCAAGTTAGTTTTTCTCGATCCTGGAGGGAATGGTCAACTCAGCTGCACATGCAAGAGACTGCTCGACTACTGGGATAAAATGCACATTTCTGGTTGGGCGCTGGACCGGCTTCCGAGGGTATTTGCCCAATTTCTATGAAGAGCAGTTGTTTTCTACACAGATTTGTGCAAATTCTGGGCTGAGTAGCCCTGTTGGGGAAAAGTGCGCAATTCTCACTGTGGGTGTTGACTGCCAGAATTACGCAATTCTGGATCCTAGTAGGATGCTAGTCAGGATTGTGCAATTTCTGGAGGGAAGGCTGGTTTCCCTCCAGAATTGTGCAGTTACTTGGGGATCTCCTCAGCCCGCAGCTAGACTAAGTCTATGTGATCAGCCTATGAGGAGAATGCATCGAGCTGTGATTGACAGGTTTCCTTTGTGTAAGAAAAACACTGAAGGTTGTATACTTGATGAAGAAATAAATGTTGTTGTGAAGGTTGGAAGGGAGGCTACAAAACAAAGCTAAGGAAAATTTTTGGAGGGTGGTTGTAGTTTCTACATCACTTGGTGACACAGTGGCATAACTCTAGCACTTTGAATGGACCTCATTTGTGAAAAGTAAGGCCAACACCTCCAAAAGTATTGTTCAGTTCTCAGCTCCTCTTGTTTTCCACACTAGCTTGATTGTAAGATGTAGCATTTTCCAAGCTCTTGGTTGATTAACACGCATTCCAAGATAGGTAAACATATTTCTTTCTATTGGGGTTGAGGGGTATATTGGTGCACAAGAAGTATAGTCATCAGAGTCTTTCTTTCATCTATGGTGTTGCTCCGCTGCCGGCAGGCCTTGACAATACCATGGCGGAGTCACATAGGAACACAAGCATGGCTCCACTACCAGTGAGCCTAGTCAGTACCCCGACGTAGTTACTAGCATCACCTCTTCTTTTGCCTTATTCATTTTCATTTTTTCAAACTTTTTTCACTTTTTCATTTTTTCATTTTTCATCTTCATAACTGTGCATATCACTTATTCATTCCGGAGGTGGAAGAGGGATCCCGACTTATTGAGAGTAGAATAGGTTGTTCCTACAGAGAAGTAGTTTATTATACCTCTAACATGCTTCTTAAGGTTTCCCCCTCACCTTACTCTACTTGACTGAGCTAACGAGGGTTAATCCAAAAACAACTGACTAGAGTAGGTGATACTAGTTAGCGTACAAGCGTTGTGTTTTCACCAAGGTTTACTTAGAAAAGAACGTATTTTCCTTCAACGTATCATGGATTAAAACGTAACAAGTTCTTCATACAGAGGCAAGATGACGGATAACCAAGTAGTGATAACACCACAAGGCCTCTTGTACTTTACCCAGATTGCTTCAAGAGTCATACATGATTTCATGCGAAACTATACTACGAAGGAAACAAGCGAACTAACAAACAACAAAGAAAATAAAGAGTAGAAGAAAAAGCAAAATAAAAGAAAGTAAGAAAACAAGCAAGCAGACAAACAAACAAACCAAGCAAGTAAGCAAACAAGCATGCAAGAAAACAACTCAAAAGAAAACACTACTCCTACTCCTAAGCTAACAGTGCATGGGGCATCTCATGTGAAGTGATACTTCCAATGTAGCCATTAGCGCATTGGTTGACCCATGTTTTGAAGGCATGGTTCACGAACAAGATAGCTATGAGAACTAGCAAACAAGAAATATGTAACAGTGAAGACAAACACAGACCGGGCTTACGAGCGACCACAGAATAAAGATGAGTGAAAGTCCATGACATGCATTCTGTGGAGCTTCCATGATGTTGTGATACACTGCATGCATATGTTGAGTGTATGCATTCTCTTCACTGTGACATGCAAGAAAACGTGAGAAAGGTAGACCACTTGTGTTGTGCATGTGTGCTTGTGTGTAAGATTCCTCCAACTCATGAGCGATGGGATCATGTGGTTTGAGTGGAGGAAGTGAAATATGGGTGTTTAGTTGATCTTCTATGAAAAGAAGAGAGTGATGAGGATCCTTGAGTGTTTCAAAAATTTCCTGACCGAAAGTGAAACCAACCTCATGATAGTGAGGGCCTGACATAACCATCAACTCGAGCTAAAGTGCCTCGATAGTCTGTGGGGTTTCGACTTTATTGACACATAGATCATCATAGACGAATGTCTTAGAAAAATTAACAATGATTGAATCAACATCGTGATCGAACGAGGAAGTGAATAGATCATAACAACCAAGATCAGAAAATTCAGGATGTTGGTCGGCATCCTCATGATTGGATGCGTCATGCAGAGGGGTAGATGAAAAGAAAGTATGTTCACCCTCTATGTTTTCAAGAAAGATAGATGATAGATTGGATGGGTTTTTCAAGGAAGATGTGTCATCTCCACATTGTACTGACAAACTGACATCGGACATGTCCTGTGAATGATCAGAAGTGGAAACATCTGGAAATGGGTTTTCACGGGGGAAATTAGCAGTGGCAGAATCACAAGGGATGTCAGGATGAAGCGGATGAGGCATGACTGAAAATGATTCATCCTTCACCATGAGTTATTCTTTAGATTCCTACACACAATCATCATGAATGATGGTGCAGGTTGGTTGCATAACACCAACTTCGTTGACAACTTGATCCTCGTTCAAAACAGGTAGGAGTTTGGAATGGAAGAACACAACATAGTACAATCTATAGGATCAATAGAACGTAGGGATGGAGGTTGAGGGAACGAATCCACATGAAAACCAATAGGCTTGCAACCCAAATCTACATAGATATAAAGATTAGGTGGGCTGGGAGGATGAGACAGTTCAACAGGTGTGTGTGCATGATCTCCCACATCACTCCACCGTGCTGGAGCTGTTTGATGAGGTGTAGGTGGATAGTCACTTGTGATAGCAACTGTGTCTTTCCTGTGATTGTGCAGCTCCATCACCGAAGTGTGCTGAGCGGGTTTCAGATATGTGAAGAAGATAATCAAATATTCCATTAAGAAATTCCCAATCAATATCATCTTTGAGGAATCGGTATGCAAGATTACAAAAGCGTGTGTAAAATTGTTCAACGGATTCATCTGGTGCTTTTCATAATTCCAAAATTTCTTTGTTGAGTTATTTATAGTTAAAGTGATTGAAATCATGGTCTATCTCTATCACTAGATGAGCAAGAGAATGAAAATTTTTTTCGGGTAGCATTGCACACCAGTGCATTGGGTTCCCTTGAAGCATGTAGACGAAAAGCACGCAACTCATGTATTCTTCAAAGAATCCATGTCTTTCGCATGAGCCTACAAAGGCGACCACGTGCCTAACCAAGGCTACATAGCCTCCACCATCAAATGTTTTATGAGACATATTATCCGAGAGATTTTCCAAGATGATGAAATCGTTTCCATAGGACATGCACTTCGGAAGAGCAACTCAGTAGTTAGTCATGACAGATGTGTAGAGATTCAAAAAAAATGTGAGGACTTAGCTTGTCATCTATCCCCCCTTCTAGCACCAAAAATGTTGATAGTGTTGGACCTAGCAACATGTAAGGGGATCTCCCTGGTAAGAAGTCCCAATTAGACCTCAGACCATATGATGTAGGAGTCCCAATGGTGGGCGGTATGTTAATGCCTTGACTGTGATTTCGTACAGAGGAAAGTAAGATGACTCTGTTGGTAGTAAGGGTGTGGAAACAGTAGTGAGTCAAGGAAGGTGCATGAGAGGTTCTAACACATGAGGGTTGAGATGAGTGCACCCCCTAGAAATTTGTAATAGTACTTGGCTTGGAAGGGAACACACTGTAGAAATTTTGATAATATGACACATATTCACAGAGATTATCCTGATTATACACTTATAAGTAGAACATGCATAATACATAACCTCCTCTACGTTGATCATCAATTTATAGAAGCAGAAACATTCACAGGTGCACATAGAAGCATCAATCACACATATCAGCACAGTATTTTCCAGGGGAAAGCATCTCGCTAAAAACCCCAACTCTCTGTATATTATAGTGATTGAATCATGTAACAATACATAGTACAATTCTCATCCCAAGTAATGAGTACTATCTCCTGATGCTACACACAATACAGCTCAGATTTGATCTCCAAATCTCCCCCGCTGCTTTCCTGCCTCCACTGCTCAATACCTGCTCAAGAACTGATGAGAATGGTTTAACAAACTCGTATTTCACCTCCAAATAATCACTCACACTGTGTTGGACGTGAGCACAGGCTACAATTCTTGATATTGGCCAATTCATTGACATACTCAATCCCTCTGATTGTGCAAATCATCATGCACAACTGTAGTCACAACTGATAGCAATCTGATCCTCTAACACCTGTCCCTGCTGAACTGAACATGCACTGACATGCAACTGAGTTAACTGATGTATTCTATAGTTGCATTGTGAGTTAATAACTTGTGAATTAATTAATAACTAATTCACTCATCTCTAGTCTATTTGCCAGTTAGACTAAATACAACCAGTTTAACAAAGCTAAACTGAACACAACTCCATCAACTGCATCTCCAGTCCACTAAACTCAACTGATTGAGTTCTAACTAAAGTCCTGCATGCAAATACTAGTCATCCCATAGGTAACCACGTATTTCCCTCTGGGATCTGCATGTACCACATCCGTAGCTCATCCTAAAGTGCTCCAAGAGAATAAGATCAAGTTTATAGTCCAAATATTATTATGAGCCAATAATATTTGACTTTTCTATTTTTGACAGTCAGTCTAAAAATAGACTTTGATCACTCACACTGTGGTCACCCACACTGTGATCACTCATACTGTGGTCAGCCACACTGTCATCATCCTTGCTGGGATCAAAAATAGAACTTGCGCCATAATTTTCCTGTGGGCCCACTTAGTGAAGGCGACTCTTTTCACTAAGCTCCATCATCTTGTTGCAATCTCAACACTCCCTCTCGATAAGATATGGATTATCAGCAACCCCTATCCTGCCTCAGTGGTACTTGAATTTGCTCCTAGTGAGAGCCTTTGTCAGAATATCAGCATCCTGATCCTCCGTTGGAATGTATGAAAGCAACACGATCCTCCATTGCACACAATCTCTGATATGATGGTACCTTATGTCAATATGCTTAGATCTATCATGAAATATAGGATTAGCCGAGAGTTTAATGCAACTTTGGTTATCACAGTAAATCATAGTAGGATCCAAATGAGAACCAAACAAACCAACTAGGATCGTCCTCATCCATATAGCCTCGCATGCAGCCAAACTTGCTGCCATATACTCGGCCTCCGCTGAACTGAGTGCCACGGATCTCTGCTTCCGGCTGCACCAAGAAACTGTTGTCGATCCAATACTGAAGACCCCTCCTGATGTGCTCTTTCTATCCATTGGGCTCCCTGACCAATCTTCATCCATGAAGCCACATAGCTTCACCTCATCCTCCTGTCTGTACCATAAACCATATCCCGATGTGCCTCTCAAGTAGCACAATACATGCTTGCCCGCCTTCGAGAAGAGCTTGGTAGGCTTAACCATAGCTTGTGAAAGATGGTTAACTGCATAACATATATCAGGTCGTGTATTGACCAAATACATCACCGACCCCACCAACTGTCGATAAACAATGGCATCCATTTCTTCTCCCGAAGTGGCATCCTCCTTCCTCCAACCTCCAGGAAGAGGAGTATCAACAGGCTTGTAGCCATGCATGTTGAACTTCTCCAGTATCTCCCGAGCATACTTGCCCTGAGAAACAAACAGTCCACCACTGCGCTGCCATATTTCCAATCCTAGGAAATAGTGAAGGAGGCCCAAATCCTTAATCTCAAACTCTGTAGAAAGATCCTTCTTGCATGATAGTATCAACAACTCATCACCCGTTAGAATCAAATCATCAACATATAGTACAATGATAAGCAACTTACCCTCCACCACAATCTGGTATAGGTTGGGATCCGCCTCACTCTTGGAGAATCCAAGTCCTGTGAAATAGTTGTCTATCCGTGTGTACCAAGCACGTGGTGCTTGCTTCAACCCATACAACGCTCTCTTGAGCTTGCACACATGCGACTCACTGCTGAAGACCTCAAAGCCTTCGGGCTGCTCAATGTACATCTCCTCCTCAATGACTCCATTGAGGAACGTAGTCTTCACATCCATCTGATGAATGTGCCATCCCACCTACGCTGAGAGAGCAAGAATCGTCCGTATGGAAGAATACCTTGCGACAGGTGCAAAGGTCTCCTCATAATCGATCCCCTCTATCTATGAAAAGCCTCGGGCAACAAATCTTGCCTTGTACTTCTCCACACTCCCGTCAGCTGCCTGCTTGACCTTGTAGATCCATCTCGAACCCACCACTGATTTCCCTTCTGGTCTAGGAACAATCTCCCATGCACTGTTTCTGACAATAGAATCATACTCTTCCACCATGGTGTCTACCCATGCGGGATCCTCCACAACTTCCTCGAAAGTGGATGGCTCAGTCACAACACACTTTCTCATAAGAGCCATGTATCCAGTGTACCGATCAGGTGACTGTCTCTGCCTGCGTTGGGCTGTAGGTGGTCCTACAACTTTCTCTGCATCTTGAGTCACTCGCTCAGCTTCTGTCAAGCGCTTTCGCCCTCCGATGGTTGGCGCTGCATGAGTGGTCTCTTCCACTCCATGAACCTCGTCCTGTGGCTGATCCACGTTTTGAAGCTCATCCTTAGGAACTAATAGCTCCTCATCTGCATGCAAGTGTAGCTCCCTCTCAAGCAAACACTTCATGACTTTCTCCTCTTGAAATTTTATATCCCGTCGCACGACAATTTTACCACTGTCTGGAAAATACACACGATAGTTGTGGGGCGTATCAGTGTACCCCACAAATATCCCAACCTCTGCGGTTGACTCCAACTTCTTCCTGGCATCCTTCGTCACATGCATGTAAACGTTAGCACCAAAAATCCTCAAATGAGAAAGATCAGGCTTCTTACCAGAATGAGCCTCCTCGGGTGTACTCATGCCAAGTATCCTATGAGGACAACGGTTCTACACATAAACTGTTGTATTGCATGCTTCTGCCCACAAGTGAAGGGGTAGGCCCTGATCATGCAACATTGCCCGTGTAGCACCCACAATCGTTCTGTTCTTCCGCTCAACTACCCCGTTCTGCTGTGGGTTATGGGGAGCTATGAGCTCTCTTCGAATCCCTTCTGCCTTGCAGAAATCCTTGAACTTTTCTGAGATGTATTCACCACCATTATCGCTCCTAAGAGCCTTCACCTTCTTCCCCTACTCCTTCTCGACCAGTGCTTTGAATTCACAGAACTTTGAATATGTCTCACTCTTCTTCTGCATGAGGAAGATCCAGCACTTACGAGAGAAATCATCAACAAAAATCACATAATACCTGTGTTTTGCTATCGAAGCAACTGAGAAAGGTCCACACACGTCTGTGTGAATTCTCTCAAGGATCGTCGTGGCGCGACTATCCTTCTCGTGAAAGGTGGCTTTCACAAACTTCCCCAAAGTACACCCCTTGCACTGATCTGACTGCGCAAGTGTGCCTTTAGGAAGCCCTGTAGTGATCTGCTGCAGTATCTTCAAGTCTCCATGGTGAAGGTGACCCAATCTCCTGTGCCACAACTCGCCATCATCCCGGCTCACCAATCCTTCTGCCTTGCCCGCCATTGCTGCACATCTATCTACATGCAACTGATAGAGGTTCCTCACTCGAACCCCTATCTTCCGGGTCTCACCAGTTGTCTTGCTACGCAGGAAAGCCTTTCCCTCGCTGAAAACAACATCATACCCCTTGTCTTCTAATATTGCCACTGAGATAAGATTCTTCTTCAATCCTAGAACATGCATGACTTCCTTCAATACAAAGGGTTTACCAGACTCCCTCTCAAAGGAAATGGTACCGATACCGGTCGCACTGTATCTACCATCATCGCCCATCTCGATGTGCACTCCAAGATCTTTGTCCTCCAGATCAGAGAACAAATCTCTATCTCCTGTCATGTGAAAAGATGCACCACTGTCCAAGAACCACACTGATCCCATCACACTTGAAACCAAGCATGCGATCAATGAAAAATCAAGCTCAAACTATGAGGCTAGAGCCTCTCCTGCTGAAGATCCAGCAGCCTGTTTGTTCTTCTTCTTCTGCGGACAATTAGTGGCATAGTGTCCGTGCTGGTGACAGTGGAAACATTTCACCTTGGACATATCCTGCTTCTTGCCTTTTGCACCAGACTGAGAAGCTTTCTTGCTCTTCTCTTTCTTTGCTTTGGCAGCCAAAGCACAATTCTCTTCATCAGCTCCCTTTGATGAAGATCCGTCCCTGGTACTCCGCCTGATCTCCTCCTGCGCAAGATCTGACCATAGTCTTTCCCATCCTGGCAATTTCTCTTGACCATTGACAAAGTCCTGATAGGAATGCCAACTCTTTGGAAGACCAAGGAGAGCCAAGCTCACCAAGTCCTCATCATTGATAGTAACCCCCACACTTCCCAGCTCATCTCGACACTCAATGAACTTCATGAGATACTTGGGAATATTGTCACCCTTCTCGTATTTGATGTTTCTGAGTTTATCTTTGAGCGCCAAATTCCTCTGATCGCTCTTGCTTTGGAATAATTCTGTTAATGATATCCACATCAAATATGGAATAGCCTTTCCATGGAGGCTGGACACAATGTGATCCTTCACGCCCTCCAACAGAATCCTTCGACATTTTGCGGTCTTCGTTTGCCAAACTTCCACCTCAGCAGCATCAGTAGGCTTTGGGATATCCGTATCTACGAACTCCTTCAGCCCGTTATCATCCAATACTGCCTCCATCCTGCCCTTCCATGCAATATAGTTTGAGCTGCCCTCAAGAGCATACTCCAATCGCAATCTGTTGAAAGACATTACTGCGTTGTCACCAAGAAAACACTGCTGCAAATTCGAATTCCACCAGCAACCACTCAACCGCCTCGGATCTAAGATTCGTGAGAACACAATATTTCTCATACAGAGATTGATTGTATGGGCATTCACTGGATATCTCATCTTCTAGAGGAAGGATGAATCCAGAGGCTACCTGGCCCAATTACAGACTCTGCCTAAAGAAATAGAATGTAAACACTTCCTGAATAGTAGATCTAATGATCAACATCTCCGATACCATGTAGAAATATTTTCTACAACTATCTAGCTCGCTCTGATACCATGTAGAAATTTTGAATAATATGACACATATTCATAGAGATTATCTTGATTATACACTTATAAGTGGAACATCCATAATACATAACCTCCTCTACGTTGATCATCAATTTACAGAAGCAGAAACATTCACAGGTGCACATAGAAGCATCAATCACACATATCAACACATTATTTTCCCGGGGAAAGCATCTCGCTAAAAACCCCAACTATCTGTATATTATAATGATTGAATCATGTAACAATACATAGTACAATTCTCATCCCAAGTAATCAGTACTATCTCCTCATGCTACACACAATACAGCTCAGATTTGATCTCCAAATCTCCCCCGCTGCTTGCCTGCCTCCACTGCTCAATACCTGCTCAAGAACTGATAAGAATGGTTTACCAAACTCGTATTTCACCTCCAAATAATCACTGACACTGTGTTGGACGTGAGAACAGGCTACAATTCTTGATATTGGCCAATTCGTCGGCATACTCAATCCCTCTGATTGTGCAAATCATCATGCACAACTATAGTCACAACTGATAGCAATCTGATCCTCTAACACCTGTCCCTGCTGAACTGAACATGCACTAACATGCAACTGAGTTAACTGATGTATTCTATAGTTGCATTATGAGTTAATAACTTGTGAATTAATTAATAAATAATTCACCCAACTCATCTCTAGTCTATTTGCCAGTTAGACTAAATACAACCAGTTTAACAAAGCTAAATTGAACACAACTCTGTCAACTGCACCTCCAGTCCACTAAACTCAACTGATTGATTTCTAACTGAAGTCCTGCATGCAAATATTAGTCATCCCATAGGTAACCACGTATTTCCCTCTGGGATCTGCATGTACCACATCCGTAGCTCATCCTAAAGTGCTCCAAGAGAATAAGATCAATTTTGGAGTCCAAATATTATTATGAGACAATAATATTTGACTTTTCTACTTTTGACAGCCAGTCTAAAAATAGACTTTTATCACTCACACTGTGGTCACCTACATTGTGATCACTCATACTGTGGTCACCCACACTATGATCATCCCGGCCGGGATCAAAAATAGAACTTGCGCCATAATTTTCTTGCGGGCCCACTTAGTGAAGGCGACTCTTTTCACTAAGCTCCATCATCTTGTTGCAATCTCAACACACACGAGCAAAGATTCATCACCAACTAGAAAGTGATTTGGCAAGCAATCCAAAGTGAATATTAAACCAACAACACATTCCAAAAAGATTCATACATAATCATACATAATAGTCCATACATGCATGCGTAAGAAATCAAATACATATTCCATTTAGAGTAAAGAGGATAGTTGGAATACAATAAAACATATGCATGAAACATGTTGGCTCTATTATATAAAGAAGTGTAAGTTCCAGCCATAAAATGCATCCATGTCCAACCACAAGTCCCAATACTGGAACGTTACAGCCACATCTGCCTGCTCCTCCAAAGAGATGTACTAGCTCTCCACAGTGGAGAAGTCAAGGCTCGTTACAATACTATCCAAGCTCTCTCATAGATAGTCTTATTGGAATCTTGGCTGACCAAAATCCTTTACAATGAGTTATGAGTTTCTATTTATAGAAAAGGGTGGTGTGAGCCTTGAAATTCCCCTTTGTGATAGTTCATCTACCCTCATGACTCATCATCTACTCTATGACTGTTACATCCAACTATTGACACTTGAACTTCCTCTTGACATGACATTACATTACAATGCACATGTGCTCATGTGAGACAAAATGGCTTGAGAAAGCCATGCAAGACATAACTTACACTCGATCAATTGAGGTGAGACCAACTCTTTGACATGCTTGTGATGGTGAAGGTGGTGAGATGATGCCAATATTGGTCATCCATGATAGCATGCATGCACCCCATGGTGACATCTTTCCAAAGCGAACTTTTGCCTCTCTTGCATTCGGTGCATTGGTATGGCTCCTTCATCCATCTCGTCTGCTAACATGCTCATGGTCTTATTGGGTGCGACTGAACCAGCAACATGTTGATGCATAGTATCTATGTTGATATTCAAGTGTGTGTTGGTGGTCATGCACATCAACTTTTTGAAGTACATGTTCAGCTCCAGTTGTACTTGCTTATTGTCTTCGCCTTGGTGAGTGTGCTAAATGGGTTGGATCGCATGTGTACGCATAATAAAATTCATGATGTTGAATCTCTTGCATGCGACCAACAACACTGCTCACCATGTCTACTCCATGCCAGCTGTTGGGATGGATATTTAACTTGTACAGGCATAGTTTTATCCGTGAATGTATGTTGCGCCCCCTGTTGTTCCTATTCCTATTGCACTCATTCACTTATCAGTGCAGCTTCATGTTCTCTCTTGAGTTGTTGCTTCAGCACATTCAACTCCTTCTTTGTCTCATTATCTATCTTCATGTGATCTTCATGTCGTGATGTCACCTCATGACCTGAGTCTCCAAAGTTACTTTCATCACCAATGGATCTACTTGAGCTTGTAACTTTGTTCCGCCTTTGTGTTGTCAATAACATTCCTCTCATGTTCATTGCATTAGGTATGATGCCTTCAATTGTCTTTCATGATGATGCTCACTGTGATGTTGTTGTCGTCATATCTTGATGTCCTTGTGTTGAGCCTCAACCTTGCACTCATTTACCTATCCTCCCAACAGCTTTTCCCTATTCACTTCTCTCTTTTGTCATCATTTCCTCCATCAATTTGTTCAATTCATTGCATTATATGTCTTTTTAACATGATTTGTTGACTGTGCTAATTATTGACTGTTGGTTTAGAATTTTGGTACAAATGCTGCAATTCCGCAGCTAATACAGCATTTCCGCAGCTGTTCAGAGATTCCGCAGCCTTTTTGTTGTTTGCTATGTTCCACATGTCCTCCAAAGGAAAGGGCCACATGGGCAAGTTGGTATGACTGTGTACATGGTTCGTGTGCTATCAGCTACGCCAACTCGCTCATATATACCCCCGGTCAACGCAGATGTAACCACGGTCAAACAGCAAAGTTCCAAACGATGGCACGGCTCTGCGTAAGCAAATGAGACACGGAACCACAGCTGGCACTTCCTCCACGCCACGAAGACAGCAAGGGACATGATCTAACCATAGATTTACTCCCCATGATGACCGTTTCCTCCAAACGTGCACGGAGTTGCCTGCGTGTTGCTGCATAGTTAATTAGTCAAGACTGTAGTTGCTTAGTTTACGCAGAGGACAGTTTGTCCCTGTGCCTATAAATAAAGCGTTTGCATACGCTTAGTAGTTAGTCTTCAAGTTAGTTTTTGGCTGTAATCACTTTGTTTATAAAACTCTGTTTTAAAGACTGTTTCATACAGCGTTTACGCTTTTGTATTTTGACATGCTGATTTAATATAAGAAGATTGTTCCTGTTCATCTCTACGTAGCTAATCTTTAGCTGGTTGAGTGGATGGAGGGACGCCATCTGCCACAACCTATGTACAGTAACATTTAACTTTATTTTCCTGCCTTTCTTTGTTTTCATTTTCACATGTACAATAATGTATAGTTTGATTTCTGCAGTTTTTCATTTCTTTGAACATGTATAATAATGTACAGTTTGATTTCATGCCTTTACATTTCCAGCACTTTTCAGAACTAATCAGTTTGTTTATGCAGGTGTGTTAGGAGCCCGGGATAGTGTGTTTTTATTTCTTTTTATCACTGATGGTATTTGAAGTTGTCTTGTCTTAGCTGCTGATTTTTACCTTGCTTACTTAGTTTCATTGCTAGTTTACTTTATCAAGTTTTTGACAAGTTGCTTACTAACCTTTTGATGGTCTTCTCATCATAATTGACTAACCTTTATTGGACCAAAATATCATTGAGTGGTAGCTTGGTTTGATTAGCTTTTGGACTCATATTACTGATTCCTTATTAACTATTTTTCACATGAACAATTTCAGCTAGAGGCAGAATGTTAAGGAAGAATGAAGTGTTATGATTTGTCATTTAAGTTTTGCAGTTAAAGTAGTGTTTTTCACTTTCCATTGAGTTAACATAGATGCTATTTTTTTTCTTATCAGCAGCATAGATAGTGGACTAGTTCCATTAGTCACTTTGTTTAATGCTTTGCTTTCATTTGAAGTTTCAATTCCATTGCAAGTCACTTTTCAAGCTTTCTCTTTAAAAAGTTCAAGAAGCATTTAGAAATCACCACATACACACACATTTACTCACTTGTTTATAACTTCATCACATCACATTAGGAAGATAAGTCAAACACAAACTAAAAACGACAAAAAGAACTAGGAAAGGTTGCTTAAGTATATATTGTACACTTCACTTCATCAGCTTATGAGCCCCGGGTTGACAATTTATGATAGCAATTTAGACAATACTAAATTGACCAAACATTTTGGCGCCGTTGCCGGGGAAGTGAAATTAGGTAGCCAATTTCTAAAAAAAAAATTGAGAAAATTTCAAGAAAGGGAAATTGATAACCTCTCAAAGTATGCTCTCCTCTTGCACCTAGAGTGATCTGGAGGATCAGAAAAGAGAAAATTATTGGTTTAATAGTTTCTTAAGTATGCTCTCTTCTTGCACCTAGAGTGACCTGGAAGATCATAAAGAGAATTATTAGCCTGACTTGAAGGAAAAAATAAAAAAATGACATGCATAGAGCTAGAGATTCTAGGGGAAGGTTTTTAGCTAGAGCCAAGAGTTCGATTTTCACAAGTCCATCTACTTCAAGGAATAGACAAGAGACACCTCCCTCATCTCCAACTGATACTCCTAGCCCTAGGATTCCTGGAATTCAAGAGGCAAGAATTGACTCTCCCACACCTTCTATTGAATTTGAATCAGAAAGAGATCCTTTCCTTCCTTCTACAGAAAGACCAATTGTAATTGAAGAAGTAGAATCATCTGAGGAAGAGGGAGAAATTCCTTCTCATTCACCCTTTGTAGAAGAACCAGAAGATTCTAAAGTCTCTAGGGAAACCATTATGATAGAGGAAGGAGGTGGTAGAGGTAGAGGTAGAGGAGGAGGAGGAGGAAACAATGGAGGAGGTATAGGTCACATTGGAGGAAATAGAGATGGGGATAACTCATTTGGGTTTCCTATCGTTGATGAGGATTCCCGAGCCACTATGAAAAACATATCACCATCTGTCCTCCCAAACTTTCATGGGTTGAGAACTGAGGAACCTGAAACATTTTTATTTGAGTTTGAAGTTGTGTGTCGAACTTATGACTATCTGGATGACACTCAAAAACTCAAATTGTTCCCTTCTACATTGAAAGGACAAGCTTTGAAATGGTTCATGGGGCTACTCACTCAATCCATTAGGTCTTGGAATGATATGAAACAGACATTTTTGGATAGGTACCTGGACTATTGTATGCCCACCAATCACAAGGATGAGGTATTTAAAATGGTACAAAGAGAAGATGAGAACTTAGAGGATTTACTCGAAAGATTTCAATATAACCTGAAAAGAGCAAAAATGAGTAGCTTAGATGAGGAGACCTTGAAAGCCCTCTTACTAAAAGCCATTAGAGATGAATGGATAGACATTCTGAACATGATGGGGAAAGGAGATATATCTCAACTTTCACTCAATGATATAGCAGAGCTATGTATCCATCTCTCAAGGGGCAAATCAAAAACTCAAAAAGGGCCTAGAGATCCTTCTCTCCTTAGAGAAAATAAATATGCAACTGGATCGGTAAGTAGGGCTGAGATCGGCAATATGCTTGATGAATTCAAAACTGACATCTTAGGGAGTCTTAGTGAACAATTAGACACCCTTAAGATCCACAATAAACAGAAAGCAGAAGCCGAGGCCTTGGCCATCTTTTGCCCGAAATGTAGGAAGAAACATGCTTTAAGGGAATGTCCCTTGGAAGCACAAGTTGTGGAAACATGTGTAATTTGCTCAGAAAACCATGAGACCAAGGATTGTCCTTCAATCCCTGGGCTCAAAGCAGTCTTTAAAGAAGATCCAAATACACTTGAATCTCTCTGTTTTGTTGCAAGGAGACCTTGGCAGGGGCAAAAAAATCAAGGGTTTAACAACTCTATGAATTTTCAACCCCAACCAAATTGGAATCCTTGGCAACAACCTTGGCCTCAACCTCAAAATCCTTTTCAATCATGGATGCAAAGCATGCAAAATCCTTATGGGAGATTTGCTCAATTCTATCAATATCCTCCATCTTTTCAAAACCAGCAAGCTCCACAACTTCCAAATCAAAGTCAACAACTATCATTGCCATTCCCTCAACAACAACAACCTTCTCCACAAAATCAAAATTCTCAACTCTTGCTTCAATCCCAACAGAAGTCAAATCAACTTCCTTCTCAGCCATTGCAAAACCCCAATAATAGGAACCCTCAAAATGCTTACATGATGGAAGGTCAACCATTCCCTACCTATATGATTGTTCCTCTCAACGAAGTACAACTCAGATCAGGTAGAATCCTAGATCAATCTTCTATAAATGTTCAACAGCCAAGCATTTTTTAGGAAGAATATCTTAGAGCTAATAAGGGTTCTGAAGCATCTCTTCAAAACCCAAACACTCAAAAAGAAAAAGAAAAAGAATCAACCCCACAACTCCCATAGTTGAACAACCTACATCTTTAGCCACACCTCCTTTTCCTGAAAGGTTACAAATTGACAAAGGAGTGGAAAAGAAAATTTGGTTGCCTGACTATAATTTTCTAGATGAATTGAAGAATGTCTGTATCAAGATTCCCTTGTTACAAGCCATTAAATAAATTCCCATTCTAGCCAAAACAATAAAGGAGTTGAGCCTTAAAAGACCAGGAAGGAAACCAAGAGATACCAGAAGGATCCACCTGGTAGGAAAAATTGCAGATATTATGATGGGAAAGATTACCATGCAGAAATATGTAGATCCCGGTAGTCCAATTGTCAAAACACATATCAATGGGGTAGAAATACCAAATACTTTGATTGATTTAGGGGCTGTTATCAACATTATGAGTAGACAGACCATGGACCAGTTAAAACTTCCTAACCTTCTCTTTACACCTACTTTACTGCAACTTGCAGATCGATCAATCATTAAACCTGATGGTGTATTGGAAGACATTCCAGTCTCCCTAGACTCTTGGGAATATCCAGTTGATTTTATGATTTTAAATCCCAAGAACAATCTAGGAGGACATCCTCTTATTTTAGGAAGACCTTGGCTAGCCACAGCTGATGCTTTCATAAGTTGTAGGTCTGGGGATATGTATATTTCTGATGGCAATTCAACAAAGAAGTTCAATCTGTATCCTCCAGCGAAATAAATTACAGAAATAGGAGATAATGAGTGGGTTGATGATGAAGATACTATACAACCTGTCTTTACCATTTCTGAGATTAGTGAAGATAGTCAAATTCTGAATACATTAGAAAATTTTGAACCATCTTCAGAATATGACTCTACACAATTTCAGTTGGATTCTGACATAGAGTGTCTATCATCTAGACAAATGTCTCTTTTCTCTATGGAAGAATTTGGTAGTTCTGCCATTGAGATCTTTCCAGGAAAAACATTAAACATTAACAAAAACTTGGAAAAATCCCAACAAGAAGAGCTAACCAAAGTCTTGCAAAGACATTCTACTGCTTTTGCATGGGAGTATACCGACATGAAAGGTATTGACCCTAAGACTTGCATTCATCACATCTACATTGAGGAAAACAGTAGACCAATCAGACAACCTCAAAGAAGGATGAATCCAAACCTTAGGGAGATAGTGAAAGAAGAGCTCCAAAAGTTACTCAATGTAAACTTCATTTACCCTATTTCAGATAGCCGATGGGTTTCTCCCTTGGTGATAGTACCTAAAAAGAATGGTAAATGGAGGGTTTGCATTGATTACAGAGAATTGAACAAAGCAACCTTGAAGGATCACTTTCCTTTTCCCTTTATTGATCAAGTATTAGATACTTTAGCAGGTAAAAAGTTTTTCTCATTTTTGGATGGTTTTAGTGGTTACAATCAAATTCAGGTAGCACCTGAAGATCAGGACAAAACCACATTTACTTGTCCATGGGGAACTTTTGCCTACCGAGTACTTCCTTTTGGATTATGCAATGCACCCGCTACATTTCAAAGGGCTGTACTAGGAATCTTTTCAGATCTAATTCATGATTGTGTAGAGGTCTACATGGATGATTTCACAGTTTATGGTAACACATTTGAAGAAGCATTAGAAAATTTGGAAAAGGTCTTAATTAGATGTAAAGAAACAAATCTTTCATTAAGTCATGAAAAATGTTTTATGATGTTTACTGAAGGGATTGTTTTAGGACATCATATTTCAGGAGATGGAATCAAAGTTGATAGATCCAAAGTTGAATTTATCTCGAAGTTACCTGTTCCAAATTGCCAGAAAGATGTTAGAAGTTTTCTTGGGTTTACTGGGTATTATAGAAGATTTATTGAAAACTTCACCAAGATAGCATCTCCTCTCTTCAAATTACTTACCAAAGACTGTGAATTCAAATGGGATCCTGAATGTCAGTCTGCATTTGAAACTTTAAAGACTAGAATATCTGAAGCACCCATTTTGAGAGGGCCAAATTGGAAACTCCCTTTCCACATTTCTACTGATGCTTCAGATACAGCTCTAGGAGCTGTCTTGGGACAAAAGGATTTGGTCCCTTATGCCATTTATTACACCAGTAAAAATTTGACTCCCACTGAGTTAAATTACACTGTGACTGAAAAACAATTCTTAGCCGTTGTTCATGCAATCAACAAGTTTAGACATTACATAACCGGCTATGAAACATTTGTCCATACTGATCACTCTGCAATTAGATATCTTATGAACAAACCTGTTACTAATGGCAGAGTTACAAGATGGCTTTTACTTCTACAAGAATTCAACATTACTGTGTTAGATAGACCAAGAAAAAAAAACACAGTAGCTGATTTCTTGTCTAGAATCCAAAACACTAACAAAGATTCTCCTGTAGAGGATAAGTTTCCAGATGAATATTTGTTTGCAGTAACTACCAAGACTCCTTGGTATGCAGATATTGCTAATTATCTAGTTACAGGGAAGCTACCTCCACACTTATTTCCTAATGAGAAAAGGAAAATCATTCAGGAGAGTTCACATTATTCTTGGATTTCTAATGAATTGTTCAAAACAGGGCCAGATTGTATGATCAGAAGATGTGTTCGGGAAGATGAAATGCCTGACATCCTTAAGGCATGTCATGATGAACCGTGCAGCGGACATTTTGCTGACAAGAGGACAACCTATAAAATCCTTTCTTTAGGATATTATTGGCCTTCTCTCTTTAAAGATGCAAAGCAATATGTTAGAAGGTGTGACAGCTGCCAAAGAGTTGGGAGACCAACTCCTTCAAATGAAATGCCACTACAGCCATAGGTATGCATCGAACCCTTTGAGAAATGGGCTCTAGATTTCGTTGGACCTATTAATCCACCATCTAAGCAAAAGAAGTATATATTGGTTTGCACTGATTATGTTACTAAGTGGGTAGAAGCCAAGGCGTTGCCTTCCGCCACTAAAAATTCAGTTGTTCAATTTCTTTTTGAGGATATTTTTACTCGTTTTGGTGTCCCAAGAGAAATTGTGACAGATCAGGGAAGTCAATTTACATCTAAATTGATGGAGAAGCTGATGGAGGAATACAAAATCAAGCACAGAACATCTACTCCATACCATCCGCAAGCAAATGGTCAAGTGGAATCTACATATAAAGTTCTTGAAAGCATCATCACCAAGACTGTTCATCTTCATAGAAGAGATTGGGCAGAAAGGCTTCCTGAAGCCTTATGGGCCTATAGAACTACATGGAGGAACACAACAGGACATTCTCCCTATGAACTTGTTTATGGGAAAGAAGTCTTGCTCCCCATTGAGTTCCAAATCAAGACCTTCAAGATGGCAGTTCAGTTGGGGATGAGCCTATCAGAAGCCCAAAAACACAGAATGGACCAGCTAAATGAACTAGATGAAATAAGACAAGATGCAATTCTAAGGACCGATCTAGTTCAGCACCAAAGAACTAAGTGGCATGATCGACACATCAAAGAAAGAAAGTTTCAGAAGGGAGATTGGGCACTATTGTTTGATTCCAAGTTTAAGGACTTCAAAGGAAAATTTCAAACTCATTGGCTTGGGCCATATGAGATTGATGAAGTCTTTAACAATGGAGCAGTTCGAGTGAAGACCATTGATGAGCTTCAGACTCCTCTCATTGTGAATGGCCACCGATTGAAAGTCTACCACAAGCCACTCTCAAGGGAGGAATTTGTTAAAATGTTCCAAGAAGATTCTGCAATGAGGCTGGTGGAGAAGGATTCTTCTCCTCCATCAGCCTAACCTTTGTTTCTTTCAGTTGAAAAAAAAAAGAAAAAAAAAAAAAAGAGAAAAAAAAAGAAAGAAAAAAAAAGAAAAATAATCTCTTGTATAAGACTGAAAACCAATCTTGGATTGGCGATCTTATGCAAAAAATATGAAGTGAAAATCAGGGTCACCTAACACTTTATATTTTCCAAAAAAAATCTCTCTTTCTCTTCCCATCTTATTCACCATTTTTTCCATCTCATCCATTTCATTCATCTCATCCATTTCATCCATCTCATCATTTTCACTCCAGTCCATTCATTCCATCTCATTTTCACTAATAAAGTCTCTCTCAAGACTATTCCATTCAGTCAAGTTGTTTTAATCCTCTTTGTGCAGGCAGAAAAGTGTTGCTGCAATTCCCGCAGCTAGGAGCCAATTCCGCAACTGATATCAAGATTCCGCAGCCAATACACTCTGTTCCTGCAAATAAAACAACTCTGTTTCAAAAAGAAAAAATCTGCAGTCAAAAGCACCAGCATCATTAAAGAGCAAGGACACATAGCATATACAAAGGCAGCAATAAATCAAAGGTTAGCATCATAATTAGCAAAGGGATCAAAATGCAAATACACGAAGGTATGTTCTAAATTTCTAACTAACAGTTATATAATTTATGTATGGTTTTCAGATTATGGTATGAGGCACTTAATGTAATGATTGACAAGATCCCCGTCCACTCCTCATCCATTATTCTGCGTAATCCACCTCACCACCTTCCTAACGGTTCCCTAATTGTTGTTGATTCGAACTTAATACGGCCTGCTCTCTCATTAATTCTTCGTACCAGAATGACGTGTACTGTTGTACCACGGCTCTCCAATTGATCATTCCGCAGCCAGGTGTACGCAGCCACCCGACGTCCATGGGATTCAGCCGTTTCATCCTTTACTCATAACACCCTTCTACGCATGCATAACCTCATCTTCGCATTGTTATCTACTCCCTCACCGTTTTCACTCTCGGTTTCATTCACTACTTTGTTTCACCGTAAACCTATCTGTTTTATTTTCCTCACCACTCCACTCAAAACCCTGATCACCAGTCCTGCACCTTATAGTTCATTGCATCACGGCCACTCTGTTATAGCCGCACTTCCACTCTGTTGTAGCCGTAATACCCACTACTGAGCACTATTTTCCCGTATAGCTCTCTCATCCAGTATTCAGACAGCGCTGTCAGAGCAGCAAGAGAGCTGGTAACCGAAATGGGCAAGTTATTAAGAGCAGAGTCAGAAGGTTCTAAGTTTCTAGACGGTTACCAACAAACAAAGGATGCCCTGCAGAAGGCCAAGTGGTTAAAATTTATTCAGAAATTCAAAGGATATCACAAAGAAGTTACCAAAGCATTTGCCTGATCATTTAATGGAAAAACAAATACTGTGGAGGTAGGAGACCTGCAGTTCACTGTCACAGAGAGCAGCTTGGCTCAAGCAACTGCTTTGCCTCGTACTGGGGAACGTTGGTTCAAAAATCGAACTGTTGAAGACCAAGAGTGGAAGAACATGTTGAAAAATCCAGGTATGGATACCACTATCTTCACCAAAGGAATACCTGTAAGTGTCATCAAAGAGGAATGGACTGCTTTACTTTTGCTAGTTCAGAAATTTTTGACATGTGAAGGCAGATTTGGTATAATGTATGTTTATCATGCAAAGATAATGATGCATTTTATGGGTGAACATACCATCAATCTCCCTTATTTCTTGCTATCTAGTCTAAGAAAAATGAGTGCCACTGTTCAGAAACACGTGGGAAACATTGAACCCCACTTATATCACCATGGACTCATTAAAATCTTGATTGAGGAGCAGTTAAAAATTAAAAAGGATACATGGGAGAAGTTCCTTATTAGAAACCATTTTCAAGAGGCAGCTGAAGCCTCTAGTAGCTCTCCTAGGGTACCAAAGAGAAGTAGAAGAAAAGGGAAAGAAATGGTTACCCAAGAAACTGCTGAAGAAGAAATTGCCCCAGAAATTGCTATAGAAGAGACTGCTGCCCAAGACACTGCTATAGAAGTTGAAGAAACTGCCCAGGAAATTGTTGCAGAAACTCTTCAAGAAATTGCCCAAGAAACTGTCCAAGAAACTGTTCAAAAGGAAAAGAAAAAGGGAAGCAGAACAAAAAGGCAAAAGAGGGATAAAGGGAAAGCCATTTTGCAAGAGTCATACCCTTCACCTGAGCCCTCAATTGAAGAAGATACCCAAACATTAGCTCATAGGCTTGCTCAGCTCCATGAAACTGCCATCTCCAAAAAGAAACAAAAGCAAAAACAGCAAAAGCCAAAGAGTACTAGCCTTCAAGTGAGAAGAAGCAGTAGACTTATAGAGAAGAAGAGTGTGACTAAAGAGAAACAGTCCCATTTCATTGATTTGGGCACACCTGAGAAGACTCCAATTCGGCTAGATATTGAGCTAAGTCCTCCAAGAGAGGAAAGTCCTTTCTAGCAAGAGAAAGAAAGTAGTTTTCAAGGATTTGAATTTAGGCCAAGACAAACACCTGATATTGACCCTGTCTAGCAGGAGGCATATGATTATTTGGAAACATTAGAGCAATCTGTTGCTGGCCCTAGCACTGTCTTGCCCCTAGAACAGCAGGTTCAATCTCTGAAGCAAGAAATATTTGAGCTAGAAGTCCTTAATCGCCATATCAAACAGGAAAACGAAGCATTGAGACAACAGAGCAAAGTGGACAAAATGGTCCACGATAACACAATGCTTCATTTGGGTCTTTGGCAGAGAAATAACAGGAAGTTAAAGAGGAAATGCAACAAATTGAGCAGGGCCTTGATTAACTTGAAATTCAGGTGCTTGGTTAGGAAACCGAGAGCAAGTTTGGTAACAAGGAGGAAAAGGAGAAGGTTGGATGTCTTGGTAGAGGCATCTGAACATGTGGACTGCAAGATTATGACAAAGTTTTGGTTACATGAGGACATGCAACACCCTCATAGTGGGGGTATGTTGAGCCTCAACCTTGCACTCATTTACCTATCCTCCCAATAGCTTTTCCCTATTCACTTCTCTCTTTTGTCATCATTTTCTCCATCAACTTGTTCAATTCATTGCATTATATGTCTTTTTAACATGATTTGTTGACTGTGCTAATGATTGACTGTTGGTTTAGAATTTTGGTACAAATGCTGCAATTCCGCAGCTAATACAACATTTCCGCAGCTGTTCAGAGATTCCGCAGAGTTTTTGTTGTTTGTTATGTTCCACGTGTCCTCCAAAGGAAAGGGCCACATGGGCAAGTTCTTATGACTGTGTACATGGTTCTTGTGCTATCAGCTACGCCAACTCACTCATATATACCCCCGGTCAACGCAGATGTAACAACGGTCAAACAGAAAAGTTCCAAACGGTGGCACGGCTCTGCGTAAGCAAATGAGACATGGAACCACAGCTGGCACTTCCTCCACGCCACGAAGACAGCAAGGGACAGGATCTAACCATAGATTTACTCCCCATGATGACCGTTTCCTCCAAATGTGCACGGAGTTGTCTGCGTGTTGCTGCATAGTTAATTAGTCAAGACTGTAGTTGCTTAGTTTACGCAGAGGAAAGTTTGTCCCTGTGCTTATAAATAAAGCATTTGCATACGCTTAGTAGTTAGTCTTCAAGTTAGTTTTTGGATGTAATCACTTTGTTTATAAAACTCTGTTTTAAAGACTGTTTCATACAGCGTTTACGCTTTTGTATTTTGACATGCTGATTTAATATAAGAAGACTGTTCCTGTTCATCTCTACGTAGCTGATCTTTAGCTGGTTGAGTGGATGGAGGGCCCCCATCTGCCACAACCTATGTACAATAACATTTAACTTTATTTTCCTTCCTTTCTTTGTTTTCATTTTCACATGTACAATAATGTATAGTTTGATTTCTGCAGTTTTTCATTTCTTTGAACATGTATAATAATGTACAGTTTGATTTCATGCCTTTACATTTCCAGCACTTTTGAGAACTGATCAGTTTGTTTATGCAGGTGTGTTAGGAGCCCGGGATAGTGTGTTTTTATTTCTTTTTATCACTGATGGTATTTGAAGTTGTCTTGTCTTAGCTGCTGATTTTTACCTTGCTCACTTAGTTTCATTGCTAGTTTACTTTATCAAGTTTTTGACAAGTTGCTTACTAACCTTTTGATGGTATTCTCATCATAATTGACTAACCTTTATTGGACCAAAATATCATTGAGTGGCAGCTTGGTTTGATTAGCTTTTGGACTCATATTACTGATTCCTTCTTAACTATTTTTCACATGAACAATTTCAGCTAGAGGCAGAATGTTAAGGAAGAATGAAGTGTTATGATTTGTCATTTAAGTTTTGCAGTTAAAGTAGTGTTTTTCACTTTCCATTGAGTTAACATAGATTCTATTTTTGTTCTTATCAACAGCATAGATAGTGGACTAGTGTCATTAGTCACTTTGTTTAATGCTTTGCTTTCATTTGAAGTTTCAATTCCATTGCAAGTCACTTTTCAAGCTTTCTCTTTAAAAAGTTCAAGAAGCATTTAGAAATCACCACATACACACACATTCACTCACTTGTTTATAACTTCATCACATCACATTAGGAAGATAAGTCAAACAAAAACTAAAAACGACAAAAAGAACTAGGAAAGGCTGCTTAAGTATATATTGTACACTTCACTTCATCAGCTTACGAGCCCCGGGTTGACAATTTATGATAGCAATTTAGACAACACTAAATTGACCAAACACCTTGCTTATGAACATATAGATGTCTTTATGAGTAGGCAAGATCATAGACACTTGATAGACTGCATCCCCAAGTGTGGTCTGAATGGTGTCTTTGACTCTGGTCTCCTAGAAACCATTGTACTTATGTTTCTGAGAGGTAGATGAACACTTGTGATACCTGGAGTCATGGCAACACTCATGGCAATAAATATATCAGTCCAAAACCAAAATGAACTTGAGAACTTATTTTCAACATAATTTTGTGACAGATCATGAAGGTTGCACAGTTTCAGCTGGGAGGTCAGGAGACTAAGTGTCAATATTGTGCAAGGCATTGTCTGGGCCATTAGGAAGCTCACTGACTATTGGAATTGCACAATGCATAGTTCATTCTGGCTGTTGATTGCTGGCATTGAATACACAATCTCAGGTGGCAATGGCTGCAGGCTCAGTGACCACATTACGCAATTTTCAAGGCCAACAGTCACTGTCCCTTAGAAATGCTCAAAACAATCCTGGAGGATAGTGGCTAAGCAAAAATGTGCATTTCTAGAGAGGAAGATAGAGCCTTCCTTCCCTAGATTACACAATGTTATCTCACTGAAGGCAGAGCCTGGGCTGAGGTTGCCCAGACTCGCCGATGGGAAATTGAATGCAAATGTGAGTACAAATGCATGGTGATACTGAGTGTAATTATAATTGAATGATCATGCATTAAAATGGTGAACAATAGATTCAGAAAATGGAACAACATGCATGTGGGTGAGGTGAGTCGATGAATCAGTGACCGTTCGTGAAAACAGTCTCATGCAAGTTACAGTAGTGAGATTTTGACGAAAATTGAGATGGTGCTAGTACAAGCTAGAATGTATCAAAATGACAGAAACACTCACTAAAATCAAGCAGATAATGTTCATATGAATTGAAACTTAAAAAGTGCCAAAAATGCAACATAATTCATGGAAAGTGGGCTTATCCGAAAAAGCTCAATTGCGTGTGCCAACAACTCCTAGATGTGATGTGGGATGTCAGACCTGCAAGGTTGATGTGAGGAATGATCCCTGCAGTGTCTAATTGATGAGTTTTGATAACATCGAGGTTGTGATGTGCCACAAATCTAGGTAAATTGACACTTGGTGGGAGGTTCTAAAATGATCCTTGCATGTAAGCTCAAACTGCTAAAAATAGATCACTGAAACAAGGGATGCCTTTGCATGCTTCCTTGGGAGAAGGAGCCCATGCATGCAAGTCAGGTTTGCTTGGTCCCAGAGGGAACCAGTTAACTCAGCTACACATGCAAGAGACTGCTCAACTGCTAGGAGAAAATGAACAGTTTTTGCTGGGAGATGGGCTGGCTGCCTAGGGGATTTGTGCAATTTCTGGGTAGAGCAGCTAACTGCTGCCCAAATTTGTGAAAATTATAGGTTGAGTAGCCTTGCTGGGGAAAATTGTGCAATTTTCACTGTGAGTTTTGATAGCCAAAATTGCACAATTCTATAGCCCAATAGGTTCCCAATCAGGATTGCGCAATTTTTGGAGGGAAGGCTGGTTGCTCTCCAGAATTGTGCAATTTCTTGGGGAAGCTTCTCAGCCTGCAGCTAGACCAAGTCCAGGTGATCAGCCTTTAAGGGGAATGCATTGAGTTGTGATCGACATGCTACCATTTGCAAGAAAAACACTAAAGCTTGTGTACTTGGTGAAGCAAGACATGCTGCTATGAAGGTTAGAAGGGAGGCTCCAAAACAAATCTAAGGAGAAATTTTGGAGGGTGGCTGTAGCCACTACAATAGGACCCTATAACTATTACAAGGAAGAAATTTGTGTTGTGAGCCTGGTAAGAATTTGAGATAAAAAATTTCTTTGTTAATAAAATTGCTATGTTTATTCATGTGACGTAATTCCTAATGAGTTTGGAAGCCAACCTTGTAGAGTTGCATTAGATGGAATATGTGGATAAAGGATCAATCATAGAGGGCTTGCCTGAATCAATATGAACCAGATGGAAAGTGAAGTCACAACTATGAAAATGGCTTGAGGGAGTTTCACTTAACTAAAATTTCTGCTTGGATGATATATTTTATTTATGAAAATATTATGAATGTGTGGATTGTAATAAAATAGAAATTGGTACTTGCTATGTTTTTGGTAATATAGTAAGGTTACCTAATGAATTTCATGTCACATGGAATGTTCATATGGAAAGCCTTTGAGAGTGATCTCTTGTTTTTAACTACCACATGAAAGAAATTAGTGTGCATATTCTTATTATTTTGAGACTTGCCATGTGAATGATTGAAACAAGAAAGGTTGAAAATTAAGTTTAAAAATAATTGTATATGAATAGAATGGAATCTGTGTGCGTATGGAACATGCATGACAAGATGTATATGGACATGTTTGGGTGCATGATTGAAGGCATTGTTTGAATGTGTAAATGGGATACATAATGCAAATTCCCTTTATGAATAATCATTGAAAATTGTGTAAGAAGATGAAATGATATAATTTTGACTAATATGTGAAGTTGAGATCATTTTAGAGGTTGTTGAGTGTTGCAACATCAAGTATGCTAAGAAGCCAGCTTAACTCCTTGAAAGCATATTAACTAAGAATTCATGTGATGGTAGTCAAGTAAGGATGGCAAGTAGGAAGAAATGATATATATGTAAATGAATTGAGTAACAATCCCTTTTAGCTCAATTTGATTTCTTTTGTTTTTCAAATAAATACATGTATATCATGGATACCCAAGAAGGGGTATGGTTAAGGAAAACAATTGCCATAACAAAAATATTTAGTAAAATATTAACAATGTGTGCATGCATTAAGCTTCCATGTTGAAAAATGATTAAATGCATGAATAATATACCCACGAGGTAAAATATTTTAGTAATGCATTGAGAAAATTCAAGAAACTGTGGGATGTAGGAAGAAAATGTAAGGACCGCAATTGTGTTCATGAGTCCATGAGTACTAGCCAATAGGTTCTAAGCTTGAGACAAGTGATTCTATCATTTAATGTTGAATTTGGTATCAAGGATCTTGTAATTAAAGGATTGTTTTTTCCTAGTTAATGTGAACATTGTGTGGAATTGTTGATATATGAAAGAAATTTTGTCATTGATACCTAGTTGGTTATGACAAAGGCAAGAAGCCTTTAGTGTGTACATTAGTCTTTGTCATGCATCCAGTAGTTACTATAGGATGATTTATTCATGACACACATACTATGAATCATAATGGTACATATACTTGGTACATTCAGTGCATTATTAATTTCCCACTGCTCTATGTTGTTACAATCACTTTAGCCTAATATTTTCTTCAATTGAAATCAAATTTAATATTCCAATGATAAATAGAAATTGTAAATATAATATTTAATGCAATGAAAATAGAAGAAAATCAAGAGAAATAACAAGAGACACCAAATTTGGTCAAAGACCTGGGAAAATTCCCATAAAGGGGAAAACCCTTTCAAATTCTTCTTCTTATTAGATTGTCATAAAATATTCACTAGAGAGATATAATGATCCAGTTCATCAACTAAGAGTTAAAGGTTAATAACCTTGACTTTCCAAGAAACTAATATCCAAAATCAAAGAGGTGAGTCCAAACGTCAAATCTAGCGAAACTGTCCAATCTGAAATTTTAGTCAAAGTAAAAAACAACCAAAGATTCCCTAAATAGTCCAAAAGTTTGCATTAAAAATCCTCCAAAATATCTCGGTCAAATTCCCAAGAATGCAACCTCAAATTCTGGTCAAAATGAAGTCAAAATAGTCCCAAACAACTCTGTCAGACCTGGTCAATGGAGAGAGAAAGTTCATTGTCAAAATCTGCGGTCAACTTTAGTCAAACTACCCATAAAATATCATTATTTGTGCCACATAATCTGGCCTCCAAGGGAAGATCCAAAATAGATCAAATCAAGTCAAAGTGATAAGTCGAAGTTGGTAATTAGCTTGTCAAATTGTCCCTAATAGAAGTCAAGGCAGAATTTCAGATTTTCCTCCAAACCCTTCGCATGAGTGAGAAGATGACTCTACAATTTCAGATGTATGAACCAATCAATAGAAGAGAAATATGTGTGAGATGTGTGTCTGAATGAGGTAGCCTTGACTTGTATTTATATGCTTCTTTGGAGACCCAATTTGTCTTTAAGGATGACCTAAAATTTTGTGCATGTGTGGCCTATCAGATTAAAAATATATTTTTCCTCGACCAAATTAAATTCCTCCAAGGGAAAGGAGGGTCTTCTTTGGCTGAGGAAGGTTGTCTAAAGGAGGGAATGTGTCCCCGATCCACAAAATTAACACTCCCTCTAAGTTAGGATTTTTTTTTTTTACTACATCATATGTCCCATCTCAAATGTCTAATCACCAACGTCATCTCTACTCATCTCTACCCATGTATTGAACACTCTTGAATCTAAAGAAGAATAATTTGACATCATAGGGGAGCTTAAGATACCAACCTCTATCTAAGGACAATAGGCGGGATACCATTTATTGAGAGGTAAGGATCATACTCTATCTTATTGACTTGTGATAATAAGCAAGATAACACTTATCATGAGGTAAGGATCACATACTATCCTATTTTCAGCTGATCTTCCCAACTTGGACCTCAAGAGTGAGTAGTAAAACACATGAATCCCATAACTTGAGTGGTATACCACTTACCATGAATGACTAGGATTGTGCCTAACTCAAGTATCCATCACCCATTCGCAAAATGGGTGGGAAACAATCCTAGAAAGCCCATGTTTTGCATAGGATGCGAATTGGGGTATACATTGTCAATACCAAAGAGAGATAATAGGAAGGATATGACTTACCATGGAAAGTAAGGATCACAGAATATCATATTTCTCAAAAACATGTATGATATGACTTACCATGAGGTAAGGATCACAAACTATCCTATTATCCAGAGTTCTTTCAATGCCATGAGCTCTCTAACTCAATTCCTCACCCTCAAAGCTCAGATAGGGGGGGAGATCATAGACCAATGTCCTCAATCTATTGGGACCCTTACCTGAGAGGGTCACATCCAAAAATCCATGCTTCTCTTTAAAGATCAAGAACTTCCATTTTTGAAATTCCTTGGTGAGTATATTTGATATTATTCATCAGTTCAAATGTGATGAAGTCTCATTGCTCCATTCTACACCATATCTCGAATATAGTGATACTTGATCTCAATATACAAGATTATTTTCCAATAACATCCCACACTTGTTAGAAAAATATATCATTGTCATACCCAAAACATGCTCAAATAGCTCTCCAAAGAGCTTCCTTAACCAAAATAACTTGCTTCTAGCCTTACTAGCAACAATATACTTTACCTCTATCATACTGAAAGATATGGACTTCTGCTTCCTTCTCATCCAAGATATCATGACAGAACCCAAATTAAAGTAGCACCAATATGTTCTATTTGTGTCAATAACTTTTTCGGCCTAGTCAAGATCAATGTATCCATGTAGGCATACATCTCCCACAATATATATCAAACTAAGGTTAATCGTCCCATGTAAATATCTCAACACATGCTTGGAAGAAACCCATTGTACATGAAGAGGCTTATATATTAATTGACTCAAAGTGTTCACTTCAAAACATATCTCCTGATGGGTGTTCACAAGGAACATCAATGCCTCAATCAAATATCAATATCCATAAGGATTCACCAAATCAGGTTCAACAACATCTCTACATAACTTCTTGAACTTCATCTCCATCGGTGTGGCTAGGGACTTCCATTACATCATTCCAAATCTCTCTAATAACTTCATGACATATTTAACTTGAGGAAGGAAAATCTCACTGGGTCTTTGCCACACCTCTAATCCTAAGAAGTAATGCATCAATCCAATATTCTTCATCTCAAACTCATAGACCAACTCCCTCTTACACTCAAGCATCAGAGGCTCATTACATGTCAAGAATAAATCGTAAACATATAAAACCAAAATCAAAGGCATACCTTGAACCACTTTGAAGAAGAGGTTTAGGTCAACATTGTTATTGTGAATCCAAGCTTCAGTGGGTAGCTATCAATGTAGACATACCAGGATTTGGTGATTTTCTTCAAACCATATAATTCCTTCTTCAACCTACAAACATGAGTCTTCATGTCCTTCACTTGAAATCCCTAAGGTTGCTCAACATATACTTATTATTGTAATATGGCATGAAGAAATGTAGTATTCACATCCATCTAGTGAAGAGTCCATCCTTGACTAGTAGCAAGGGACACAATCCATATAATGGTTGTGTAGCAAGAAACAAGTGCAAATATGTCATCTTAATCTTCTCCCTTTTTATAGGATAAACCTCTAGCCACAAACCTCACTTTATACTTCTTAATGCTTCCATCATCTCCATGCTTGATATTGTATAACCACATCAAAGTTACGAAGGACATTATTTTAGGTATTAGAATGACATCCCATACACAATACTTCATAATGGATTCATACTCTTCATCCATGTCATCCTTCCAAACCTTCTCTTTTATTGCTTCCTCAAAAGTGTGAGGTTTAGCATGTAAGAAAGTGTTCATAGTTTCAATGTATCATTGGTATCATCATGTATTCTTTCTTTCTCTAAAGGTGGATCTAGTAGCGATATGTCTCTCAGCATCTTGTAACATGTCATGAAGCTAAAGTGGTATCTTCCTAGAAGGGGGGTCACTTAGAGGTGTATCCAATGGGTCCATGGGATCCATAAAATAATCAACAATATCCTTCTCATATTTTGACACAAAAGGATCTTCTAGTAGATCCATGTCATTACAATTCTTCACAATAGAAGGTAGTGTATATGTATATATATATATATATATATATATATATATATATATATATATATATATATATATATATATATATATATATATATATATATATATAGATATATATATATATATATATATATATATTATAAAGGCTTTAGAATTTTCACAATGTCTAACAAAAGTGCCTTTCTTTCTGCTGACTTCCAACTTGTTCTTTTTGTCCTTCGGCACATGAAAGTACACAGGGCATCCATATTTCCTTAGATGACCAATATTGGGATTAATACTTGTAAACACTTATTAGATATTTTTTTTTATCTAGGGTTGGATGAGGAACCATGTTTTCAACATAGACCATTATGTTTCTAGCTTCTCTCCAAAGGAAATTTGGCAGTTTTTTATCATGCAACATGGCTTGGGAAACTTCCATGATAGACTTATTTTTTCTTTTATCCACACCATTATTCTCGTGATTGTATGGTACAATAGTCTATTTCATGATTCCATCCTCACTGCAAAGGTCAATGAACTTACTTGAGGTATATTATCCACCTTTATCAAACCTGAAAACTTTGATTCTCTTCCCTATTTGATTATCTATCAACACCTTCAAGTTTGTGGACATACCAAATACCTCACATTTATGCTTCAAATATAATATTCATGTTTTCTTGGATAATTTGTCAATAAATATTATGTAGTAGAGATGGCCACTAAGAAAGTGCATTGGCATCGGTCCACATAGGCTATAATGGATGATTTGTAGAATACCATTAGTCATGATTTTGTTATAGGGTAATGGTCCCCTTGTCTTCCTTCCACTGGCACACCCCAAACATACACCATGATGAATATCTTGAACATCAGACATCCCATAAACCAACATATTTAAGTTAGAAAGGGCTTCATAATGTAGATGTGGCAACCTTCGGTGGCATAGATCAATTTAATGATTCATATCATGAACCATAGCTTGTAGTGATCTTCCATTGACACTATAGAATCCTTCAAGTCTAGATCCCAAGGTAAAAGCATCCCTCACGCGAGATTCCATAGTCCAGGTGAGGAATTTTCCACTTATGAAAACTACATTCATTGCTTTTTCTTTCAAGGTAGATATAGATACCAAGTTATTCTTTTATCCTAGAACATACATAACATCATTAAGAAAAAATTCACAAGTGTCCAAATGAAATTTGACGAAACTAAAACCCTTCATAGAGTGAGTAGAGTTGTCTCCAAGGATGATTTTCAAATTTTTCTCCCTCTCAACCAGGTTTAAGAGGACATCCAAATATCTAGAGAAATGTCTCAAAGACCCATTATCTACAAACCAACCATCATACATTTTTCAATGGGAAGAACTAGAAAGAGCATAAATAAGAATATATTCAGATTAAGAGTCAATTGCATTGTTTTCATAGCTCGAGCTCCTTGACCTCTTTTGACGATGATTCCCTTCTTCTTGATCATCAAGGGCATCTTTTATTCTTTTATCATCTATCCTTCTTCTATCATCTATCCTTGTTCTTTCATCACCTCATCTTGTTATAGAATCATTTAGCACTCCTGTAGGCTTGATGCTATTATATGGCCTTGGGAAACCTTTTCCCATGTAGACTTGATCTTATATTAAAAACTAAAATGTTAAATTCCATACACAACTATGCCCATACAAAAGCATGTACATACGCGGGTTCCACAACAATATCCCCCATATACCTTTTAAAATATGAAAAAATTAAATAATATGCTATTTTTCGGGTGGGGTTCATAGGTTTTACTGAGAGCCCACCTATAGGAGCCTGTAGAAAAACTAAATTATCTAATTTCAGGTGGTATATATACACCCCTTGGGTACGCCTAAAATACATAATAGAAGGCCTATTGACATTATACCCATTTTTCTCCCAAATCAAGTCTTATTTTCACTTGCCCCCTTCACTCCCAATATCTATGGAAACCCTTGTTTCCTTTTCATATTTGTTCATTATATTTATAGAATCTCCTTGCATTTGTTATATAGGTTGTCTTTGTGGCTTGGACTAGACAGATCTGTAGGATGGCTTCATCTGTGATTTGGCTTGGATCAGGTTGTACCTTTCTTGTACCTATTGTTGTTAATAAATAAAGAACCTCATGTCTTCTTCCTGATATATTATTTTGTCATGGCTAGTAATTTTTATGCTTAAATATGATGATATAACATATATTTTATGCACATTGATTTATATATCATGTATATGCTTATGTGAATTGACTTGCAGGACTGCTCGTTCTAGAGGAAGCAAAGGGTCTGGAACCTATGGGGACATCATCAAATGTAGGACCTCTTGGTATGTTTCCAACTCCACATTTAGTAATTCACATGTTGGGCATGCTTGCTTGAATTATCTTGGTTTATTATCTTGTTATGCTCTATTGAGGTTGTCAATGCTTACCTTAGGGAAATTTTCACACCAACTGAATTGGCGACTCCACTGGGGAATACCATAAAGTATTTCTTAGAAGGGTTGTTATCCTTTGATATAGGTTTTGGTATGTGGTTTCTTGATTTTTATTTCCTTCTTGACTCTTAGGAAATATGGTCATTCATCTTGATCTCTTGGATCAAGACTATATTTTTATTTTTTCCTAGTTTTCCATTTATGTGCCTTTTATTGTAGACCAAGGCATATATATGCATTTTATTCCAAATAAACCTGCGTATATGGTAGCTTCTTAAACCAAAATCACGTACATACATATTTATGGAGTCACACAACCACGTATAGATTTGGAAAACTAATTTTTTTCATTTATGGCTTTTGCTAGGAGTTTGAACAAGCTTTTTTATGTCCTTCTAGTTTAAATGAGGCTTGGAATTATCTTTTTATTAGTTATTATCAATTTGTTCCATCTCTTTTATGGAAATCCTACGTCAACCTAGGGTTTATATTTTTTGAATCCTTTTATACTTAAAGTTTGGTTCTAGACTTTCTTCAAGGAGTGTCTGGTTGTTCTGTGCTTTAGGATAGTTGGTTGTTCTTGCAACTTGTTTATAACATAGTATTGTTGATTCCTTATTTTAGACTCTTGAAGTTGGCTTGTTTTTTTATTTTCATTGGTTGTTTGAGAGTAGTGTTTTCAATTCTTCGGTAAATGAGAGATTTCAATTCTTTGTAATCTTTCTGGTTTCCATAATTTCTTATATCTTCATGACGAAATCATTCAAGGTGTTTCAGTATCTTAATCACATTAGTTTTTTAATTTTTTGGATTATTAATGACTAGAAAAATTTGAGTCTATTTATTGTTGTTGGTCTTGAATTTGATATTTTCTTTCACTTTCTAAAAATTTTAGTCTTTAAATATTTTAAAGAAAAAGATAAACTTTTTCTTTGGGTTTCTTTCCTTTTCTTTTTTGACTTTTGACTCTTTGACAAAGATGTGAATTCTTGTATTAGGGCTAAGAGTATTTTCTCTTTAAGCATTGTTTCTTTTTTTAGATTTAATTCTTGTTGCTTGATAAATTGACTTTTTCTTTTGAGTTCACTTTTATTTGTTTTTGAGCTTTACTTGGATCTTGCATTCACATTCTAGTGTGAATTAGGGTAAGTTGCATTGTAGACATCATTTTTTTTTTCTTTAGGTGTTGAATGTCTAAGTTCTTTAAAAGCAAAATACAAAGATTTTTGACTGCTTAGCTTTCTCGTAAAACCCGTGTAGAAATCACTTTCATTGAAGAAAAAGAAGTGTTGCATTTGCATGTAGCCTAGGTTTTCTATTGATTTCTTTTGTGTCATAACACCATTTTTGCACTTCTGCTAACCTTTTCCTACATAAAAACCAATTAAAATAAGCGCTTAATTAAACTGAGCTAGAATTTTATTTGTGTGGAGAGTAAACTCTCCAAGGCCACTTAAACTGAAAGTATAGAATTTTACTAAAGAGTGGAAATCTAGTCTCGTTAAGTTGTCCAGGAAAGATCTTCTAACACATGATTTAAGCACAAGGACATGTGAATATAAGGAAAGAGAGATACCCCCTCTCATACTTGCTGGGTCACGCACCCATGAATGTTATGTCTGGCTTTTGATCATGAACTTGTTACCTTACTTTCCTTTTATAGGGACCACACATGTGACTGTGGGGGGGAATGCCTACGGTACCTCAGGTAGATGTTGCATCACTTTCATAGTACTTCTCGAGGGTGCCCTTACGAATCTTGCGTACTTGCACCAAAAAAGGCTATTGTTTGGAGGTCATCATAATTTCTTTTGATATCTTCAATAGTAGGCTTGGGCCCTCATCATCCCAAACTATGGGAGATCCTTATCTTCACCTTCTTGTATTTTGGTGTATAGTCCTAATCACCAAGAGTGAAAATAACTGGAAGTTGTTTACTTGGTTATATATTTAGGATATTTTTAGTGAGTGTTCTGTGCTCCTAACTTACTTTTGAGTCTGTAAATTCTCTTAATATATAAAAGTGGTTGACTGACCAATTTGTCCTTCTAGAAGGCTTCATGGGCTTTCACCTACAAGTGCTGAACCTTCACCTAGAAGATGTAGGAGTAATCCTACTGGTGCTTTTGAATGAGTGTTAGCTAATGAAACAGAGACAGATCCTACTCTGAGGGCT
This sequence comes from Pinus tabuliformis, assembly GCA_031772625.1. NCBI lineage: Eukaryota > Viridiplantae > Streptophyta > Pinopsida > Pinales > Pinaceae > Pinus > Pinus tabuliformis. Next base: position 1,077,796,577 of record CM062816.1, read on the forward strand.
CTCATTTCACACAATGAACATAGTCTAGTCCATAATCTGGATGTTAATGTTATGGTTCTTGCTAGAGTACTCTTTCAATTGTAAGACAAAGTAGAAATTAAAGACATTTTAGAACCTCATACATGGGTACTCCAACCCATAGGTCGACTAGCCATATTCACTCTCCTTTTTTCTTCTCAATGGCCAATCTTCGTGGCTCTGTAGATACTACTCGTGTACATACTCCTTCCTCAGTTGCAGGAGGAGGTAATATTCCTATATCTACTATTACACCTAATACTGTAATATTTGGCTCTACCTCCATCCTGATTCTGAGTGGGGGCACCCAACCTTCATCTCCTTTCATGAGAGCTTCTCCTTTCAAAATGCCATCTAGTGGGATTCCCTCAGTGCCTTTGACTTTACCCTTTACTACTTCTACATCTATGACTTCGATGGCTATTGGTTCAGTGACTTTATAATGTTTTCAATTTGGAAGTGGACATGTTCCTCCTTCCAATCCATCATTGAACTTAGGATCAATGCCTTTCTTTGGTCATGATCAAAACATTAATCCTTTTCAAGGGAACCAAGGCTTCGCAAATCTTTCTATGAGTGGTTTTGGCTTAATGAATTTTTCCCATTTTGGTCAACAAGGGAGTATGCTCTTCCCTACTGCTAGTACTTCACAAGTTTTTCCTCCTTTAGCTAGTGCATGGAATCCTTATCAGGGGCTTTCCCATTCATATAATGTTCTGCTAGGAGGAAGTCTTCCTATGATAGGTAACCATCCAAGAGGGGGTGGATACCCTCCATATACCCCTAGACTACAATGTTTTCCTTATGGTTCAGGTATTTCTATGAGTAGTCTATGGTGGCTTGGTGCCACTCCAAATCTACGATACTCTTTTTGGAATATTGGATATTCCACTTGGAATTATAATATTCCTCCATAGTTACCATTCTTGGAAACACTTAATTTGCTAGATCTTTTGAAATTGATGAATGATCTGATACTTTATAACCTAGCTTGGCCACCAGTCCCTACTAAACTTTCATCCGATACTACTAAATTTGAAGGGAATTTTGGTGAGGATCCGACTGACCATATAACCTCTTTCCATTTATGATGCTCCTCCAACTCCCTAATTGATGATTCAATTAGGTTGAGATTATTCCAATGCACTTTAACTGGAAATGCATCTAAATGGTACATCAAGTTAAGGGGGGGTACGTTTTCTATGTATAGTGATTTAGCCATAATGTTTCTAAACCATTTTCAATTTCTTGTTCGTTACGATGTCAAAATTTATCTTTTAGCAAATTTTGAGCATGACAAAGCTACAAATATTTTTGACCACATTCGAGAGTGTCGTAAAACGAAGAGAATGATCAAGGCCTATATCCCTGATGATTTTCTTTTCGAATGGTTTTCGAAATAATTGCAACTGGATATTTCTAAGGATGTGTCACTTTCCGAGGTGTTCACTAAAGAAGAGACTATCTTCAGAGCCCAACAATTAGATCTCATCTACTCCCAGTCAAGAGTTATTTATAATATTTTTCCAGATGCTCCTAGGTTGAAATTGACCTCTCCAAGCCAAAACGGGTCCCCATGCCGACGGAGTTATATGATCGATGGATAGAAATGCAACTAATTTATTGAATCAATTACAATAGTTGTCTTTACAATCTTCTTCTGCAACACAAACTATGCCGTCTGTGTCTTCTCCTTTTCAACCTTTAGCAGTTAACACTGTCAAGTCCTCAAATCCAAAAGGAAATAAAATATCCTATGGAAAGAATAAGGGACGTGGGAAGAAAGAAAATAAGAGAGGGAAGGAAAAGTCTAATAAAGCTAGTGATGGCACTGGTGAGGGAAAAAAAGAATCTAAGAAGGTTAAGTTCCCATATAAGTATAAATCTATTGTGAATTATATAGATTTTGATCCCATCCTCTACCATCAGAGGATGAATATGGGGATGTGGCTATGTTCTGGACAAATGATTCTATTTCAGCTATAGATTGTCTTGATATCGTTTTACCATCTGATGAAGAAATTATATAAGCAATGATTTGTGTAGAAAGACCATGGGATGATTTGCATCATCGGTCATATTTTCTCCCTGATTTGTCTGAATTTGAATCAAATTTGTCTAGTCCTTCCTCTAGTGGAAATCTTCATAACCTTTTGGCTCTATCACATACTTATGCCCAAGGTAACATGTCTAACATTTCAGAAACCATTCTGCTGAAGATTTTCAGGAATCCCAATGATATTGAGAATATCTTCATTGGAGTTGAGTATTCCTCTGAAGAAATAAAAATGTATACCAATCTATTTAAAGAGTTTTGAGATGTATTCGCTTGGTCTTATGAAGAAATGCATGGAAACGATCCTTCGATAGTTCAGCATGAGATCAAGACCTACAAAAATGCAAAGCTTGTACAACAAAAGCTTCAACAAATTAATCCTAGGAAAGTTATGACTATTAAGGATGAGGTAGAAAATTTTCTTAGGTGAGGTTTCATCTACCTTGTTCCTTTCACTAAATGGGTTTCAAATCTAGTCCGTGTTGATAAAAAGCATGGAACAATCCACATGTGCATCGATTTTATGGATTTGAATAAAGATTGTCCTAAAGTTAATTTCCTCACTCTGGTTATCGATCAGATTATCAATGAGTGCGCTAAAATGAAATATTTTCCTTCATGGATGGTTTCTCTGGATATAATAAAATAAGAATTCGTCTGGAGGACCAATATAAGATGACATTTATTTTCACCTTGGGTACGTTTGCATACAAGAAAATTCCTTTTGGCCTAAAAAATGTTGGGGCTACCTTTTAGCAGGCCATATCCTATGATTTCCATGACATCAAATATATAATTGAGGAATATTTGGATGATTTAGTTACTCACTCTCACAAGAAACAAGAATATCTAGAACACCTTCATTTAGTCTTTGAAAGATGTTGTTACTAAAAAATCCAACTCAACCCAAATAAGTGCATTTTCATGGTTACATCTAGTCGATTATTAGGATTCATCATGTCTAATGAAGGGATTCGTGTATACCACTTCAAGGTTGAGGCAATACCTCAGTTGCCTCCCCTGTCGAGTATCCATCAACTTCAGAGTTTCCAGGGAAAATCCAAATTTTTGAGATTTATCGTAAATTATGTTGAGATCACAAAAAGGTTTATGGATTTACTACACAAATGAGTTCCCTTCATTAGGGATGACTTATCTCAATGTTCGTTCGATTATTTGAAAAAGGAATTCACCTATGCTCCTCTTTTGAGTCCACTTAACTATAACATAGATTTCCTCTTGTATCTTGTAGCGAGAGAATTAACCATTGGTATGGTTCTGGTTTAGGAAGACAATTCCCTTAAGGATCATGTGATTTATTATCTAAGTAATAGCTTAGTTGGCTGTAAATTTAGGTATTCTCATGTTGATAAATTGGCTTTGGAAGATATTAATGTTGTCCAGCGACTCCATCATTACATTCATCTCAGAAAAACCTTTGTATTGGCTGAAGTCAACCCATTTCAATTTATTCTTAGTAGGTAACTGATCAGGGTAAAATATAATAAATGGATTGTCATTTTGCAAGAGTTTGATCTCGAGTTTATGTTAGCTAAGTCAAAGAAATCTTTGGTATTTGCGGAATTGATCTCAGAATTACCTTGTGAAGGAGATTTTTTTTATGAAGAATAATTTACTGATGAGCATCTTTTTCTCATCTCTTCACAAGATTCTTGGTATGGAGATATCATTATATATCTCTAGACTTCAAAGTTCCCTCAATATTTTTCTAAATATGAATGTCGGAAGTTGCATCACTTCACTAAAAATTATCTTATCATTGGTGATAGTCTATATCGTCAAGGGGTTGACTCAATCCTCAGACATTGTTTTAACTTAGAATAAGCTGAGTCGGTTTTGAATTAATGCCATAGTGGAGCTTATGGAGGTAATATATCTGGGCTTGCTACAACCCAAAAAATCTTGCTTGCAAGCTATTTATGGCCCTTGATTTTCAAATATTGTATTGAAGTGGTCAATAAATTCCATCCTTTTCAAGTTTATACTGAAAAAATGTGTGCACATCCATCTTTACTTTTTCCTATTATCACTATCAGTCCATTTACCAAGTGTGATATTGATTTTACTGCTTGTATCCCGACTTCGGCTAAGGGCCACAAGTATATCATTGTAGCAATAAACTACCTCACCAAGTGGGTTGAAGCTATGCGTACTTTCAATATTGACAGTGAGGCAACAAATATTTTCTTATTCAATCAAATCATTTCTATTATCACCAAAAAATTGGTCATCTAACCTAATTTACTAGATGGATTGAAGTACACCATGTAAAGCCAATTTTACCATAGTAAAATTACTTTCACTATGAGAAATTACTTAATAAACCACCTTTGTTAAGTAATTTATAGTTAAACCCGTGAAGAATAATTAAATAAATCACTATTTGTATGATTTTGTTCTAGGAATAATTAATTAAACCATTGGTCCATTATTATTCCTTGTCATATTTGACCCAATTATGAAAAATACACAGATAAATCATTAATTATCTCATTTTTCTCTTAGAATTATTAATTAATCACTAATTAATTATTATTCTTTGTCAAATTTGACTAAATCCCTTAGGAATAATTAAATAAATCATTATTTGTTTCTGGATTTTAGACACCTGTGGTTTATATCTTTTGACTTAGTTACCAAAGAACCCACAGTAAAAACCATTTTTCGTCAATGTTTCAAATCCCAACAGGGATCCATCATTAGGACTTCTTGAATGTTGATAGTAGAAGAGCTTAATTGAGAGATTTAAATAGTCATGAGGTGAGTAATAGTTTAAGGTCTACAGCTCTTCTTGCTATCTTCACTCTAAATTTTTCGAGTAAAATGATTTCACTCCATGTATCCCCTCCGTATAGGGAGATGATTTTGGATTTTAGACACCTGTGGTTTATATCTTTTGACTTAGTTACCAAAGAAACCACAGTAAAAGCCATATTTTGTCAACGTTTCAAATCCCATCAGGGATCCATCGTCAGGACGTTTTGAATGTTGATAGTAGAAGAGCTTAACTGAGAGACTTAAATAGTCATTATTTGTTTATTATTCCTTAGCCAATTCATTGATATGATAAATAAATCATTTATTTATTTATTATTTCTAAATAAAAGTTTAAATACTTTTTCCCTCCTAACCAAACATAATAAAATATTCCAAGTGGTTATTCCAAGAATGGGGTTAATAATATTTTATTATTGCTCATTATTCGAGGATAACTCAATATTTTGTTATAAATACAAGGGTTTTCCATTCATTATTAACTTTTGTTTATTTTCATTGTTGCACTCACTGTTGTAACTATGATTATTTTCATTGTCACACACCATATTTTTGTTGGGTTTACACATTATAGAGGAGAGAGACTCTACACAAGCTATAGACGTTTAAGGATAGCCAAGAACCCATCCCATAGAGGCCGATTAGTAACATTTATCTGTTCCCTTCACATGTGTTATAATAAAACAATTCTTTGTATTCCTGGTTTCCATTGGATGGTTGGAGTTATTACTATTACTTTTTTCTCTTTAACTATGATTGTGGCATAGATCCGAATTTTGGTAGGTTTTGTTTCTATTAGTTGCTGCAGATCTATAACATTTAGCAACCATTTATATTGTTGAGATTGTTTTTCATCCACAATATTAAGTGGGATCTTTTTGTACATCTTTGAGAAGAAAACACTACAACAAAATTGGTGACTCCGCTGGGGATTTTCTGATTGTTTCCAATCACAAAATTAGCGACTCCATTAATTTTATACCTCAGATCTAGAAACCTGGGTGACCTTCGGTTTTCAGCTCAGGGTTTCTTATTTTTTCAGTCTCTTAATGTTTCCTAGATTTTTAACCCTAGATCTGTTAAATTTATTACTTCAGCATGCTTCCTAGTCTTTTTCGCAGGTCACAGGAACCAATCACGACAAAGCCGACACTTTTTTCTGAGATTTTCCAACCAAGATCCACGAAGCAGAAATCACACTTTCTAGCCCAAAAAGTGCGATCTAGAGGACAGAGAGCTCCTTTCAACCCAAAAAGTGTGATTTCACCTGAAAACAGGTCAATACCTGCAATTTTTTGGCTTCGGGTTTTTCTTAGATCTGTTTGTCGATTTTATGGAGAGCTATCTTCTAGGTTGTCTGACCTCTATCTCATCCTACTTAGGCCCTGATATACTATGATTTACTCATCAAAGTGGAATTTAGCGGCCCTAGGGCTTCTAGCACGCTTCCACCTTTATAGGAGGAGTTTAGTTGAGTGAGTAGCCTGAGTTTCTACAATACTTTTAGCCATACTTTCTAGATTTGTACCCTTTTGTTTAAGATATATAAAGATAGGTTATCACCATCCATAGTTTGACATTACAACTTTTTTGGTCATCGACCTTAGGGTACCATCGGTTTCCCTAGGTGTTTCACCTATCTCCCTATCCTTTTGCAATGATCTTCCTCTCTGATTTTTTGTTGTTGCTGCACCACTTCCTAGCAACTTAATGTCACTTGATCCCAGTCACACCGAGATTTATGTCTCTTGATCGTTTTGGTGTATTTTCTGTCGATTTAGCCACCAACCAACACAATGTTTGCAAACCCAGTTTGGGTGTGGTTTAGTTAATTGTTTAGTTATTCATTTTTTGTTGTTAATTTCAATTTATTTTCAGCAAGATTTTTTCATTTTTACAAACACGATCTGGGCTTAATCAATAAATACACTCGCACACACAAGCACACCTTAAGCAAAGGGCACTCGGTTTACATCACCAAGACAAGACTTAACATAATAAATTTATCTCTCCTCATCGAGACAAAGGCATATTGTTGATATCCCTTCACCATTTTTGTGTCACGTGTGTCTTTCCACCATTGCACCACCAAGGCATTTATTACGGAGACTATTGGGCCTTCACCCCCAGTTTACACTTTGGCATATTACCCCTCCCCATCAGGTTCAAGTTTATAGTCCTTTTAGTCCCCACACCGACTCTTCTACTGGTTGATTTGATTCCTCATTTGATTTCGAGCCTCCTTGAATGCATATCATCAGCATGTGTGAACCCATAGCTAGTGCAGGAACCCAACCTGGTGTTGGCTCTGGTTCTATCCCAATGGTCACATCAAGCGGAACAATATCAGGAACCATTCTAGCAGCCCCCATGCTCCCTTTTATGGTTAGGTTAATTCTACCGGATTTTACCCGATTGATAAACGACCCCATACACCATGATGCTGGTTGGCCTTCTATGCCAACGAAGCTTCCCTCAGACATCCAAAAGTTTGAGGGTAATGCTAGAGAGGATCCTACCAACCATGTTTGATCCTTCCACGTATGGTGTTTGTCCAACTCCATTATCGATGGCTCCATTCGTATTCGGTTAATCCAATTCACGCTCACTGGAGACGCTCGAAAATGGTATGTAGAATAGCCTGCCACATCTCATTCTGTTTTTGCAATGCTTGCTGAAGCATTCCTTTCATATTTCCAATTACCTCTCTAGTATGACAGCTATACAGAGCTATTAACTTCATTTTTTCAGTTCTCCGTCACTCACCTTTTTGACCATGTTCAAGAGTGGCATTAAAGGAGGAGCACATGTTGTGCCCACCTTTCAAAGACTGTGTCTATCTAGATTGGTTTTTTAGGAGACTTTTAGCACCCATTGGAAAAGATATCGTGTCCCATTTTCCTCAGACCGAGGAAGAATATCTCCAATCTGATCTCATATATGACCTTATTTATGTGCAAATCAGTTATGTCTATCCGTCATTCTAGACATCCCTCGTCCTGGAAGTGCGAATGCACTAGGGGAATCTCATGCCACCGATGGTATCGTTGGAACCCTTTCTCACCCTTCACCATACACTCAACAAAGTTATGGCTATCCGCGGGGGGTGCACCAGTTCCTCTAATAGTTATGCCCCTCCTGCTAGCAACATGTTTTTAGGACCCCAACCTATTTACCAACCCGTTTCTCCTCCTTATGCACGTCGTAGTACTCCAGCCCCTCAAGAATTAGTGTCGTAGCCTCCCATGCATCCTCAGCCCCAAAAGCCACCACCCCCTCAGGGTCAGGTGTTTATGCAGCAGAGTGTGACCAATCGCCAAAATTCGAAGAAAAATAATAAGGGGAAGGGTAACCAGGGTAACCAGGGTAATCAAGGTAATCAACCTAGTGAACCCCAGGGGAACCAGCATAACACTAACAACCAGCAACAAGGCATCCGGCCTAAGCGGAAAAATCCTATTTGCACAAACAAGCCTTTTGAATGTTGTGGTGTACATGGCCATTATACACATGAGTGTCCTCTCCTATCCCAAATGTGACAAATGTGGGAAGCTCAAGTAGCTTCTAGAGGTCAACAATCGTCTCAGAATCCTGCACCATCTCAACTGGCAGTGCTTACAAATCCTTTCCCTTAGAAAAGATATGTAGCTGCTCAACCTAAGCCTGGTCAAGCAACCCATATTACCCAACCTTCTGGTCCTGATGACTACCGGATCCTTATGATGAATTATGATGAGGTTAACCCCTCCAATATCAACCTGCAAACTTGGTCGTGTTAATATGACAAGCAATTGACTTCGTCCACCACTGAGTCCAAAACCAAAGCATCTACTAAGCCTCTTACGACACAAAATGGTCTATTATAGATCCCTCAACCTAAAGTTGAGGAAATTACCAATATCTCAAAGGGACCATTACGCCGTAATGTGATTTCTAACCAAGCTACCCATACATATAATATATTTGATGACTTGGCACAATCACTTACTGCCATGTTGATGCTGGAAGTCCTCTAGTCATGCCCATCTCAAAAGAAAGCTCTACTAACTTCCTTGGGTACAGTGGATCATACTGACAATCATTTGATTATCTTAGTAGATACATCAGAACATCCCCCATTTCCTTCATCTGTTTCTTTCCAGATACCAGTTAGAGTCTGTAATGCCATCATCTCCCGATGAATTATTGATGAAGGTGCATCGACATGTGCGATGTCCGCTGCCATTTGGAAACAACATAAGTCACCTAAGTTTTCCCCCTCCACCATCACTTTGCATGCTTGGGACGGACACTCCTCCCAGCCTATTGGCATGTACAACAACTATCAAGTGACCCTTACGGGCAAGACTGTCCATGTCAACATTGAGGTTATTGTTGCCCCTTTCAATTATAGCATTCTCTTAGGTCATAGCTACACATATGCCATGTCATCCATCGTGTCTCTGTTGTTTCGCAAGATGTGCTTCCCCCATGAAGGGAAGATTGTTACCATCGATCAGCTGACTTACTATGAGCTGGCATCCATGACCTTCCCCATGTCAATGTCGGATAAGAAGTCCTCACCTCCTGTCACTGGTGTCTCACCCCGAGTCTATAAATATTCCTCATTGTTGGGTTCTTTCCCTGGTCCTCCCCCTCCCATACCAAAGCCTAACTCTATGAGTGTTTTCATGTTATAAGCATCACGAGCTACTCTCAAGAAGTCTGGTACATTTGATCTGCAACCAGCCTTTCAGCACCATGTGGTTACCATCCTAGTTGAGCCCTATGCATCCACCCCCATAAGGCCTCCTACGTTTCTAGTTTCCTCCACTATGTTTCCACCAGGAATTGTTCCTCCATGTCTCAACCATCCAGGAGATATTACACTGGGACATTACCTTGCGGGCTAGATAGCTTTCCTATTTCCCCCTCCGGGAATATTTTTTGTCCCTGTCATGGCTTCGTTGGTCCTTCCTAACATAACCTTTAGAATCCTGGTATGGTACATCGATCCCCTTGTAAGCATTCTACCTGGTTAGTTAATACCTTATCATGCTTTGACCCTGGTTCAACTAGTTCTTACCGCCCCTGCTGCTACTTTAGTTCCATCATAACCTCGACAAGAACCTGTTCCTATTGCGAAACCATCTGGATAGGGGGGAAAAGCTAAGAGGAAAGAACTTAAGGACAAGGGTCCCCAAGCTCCACCAACCCCTAAGGCCCCAAATTCGTCACCTCCGTGCACTTTCTGTAAAGTTGTTGGGCATGCAACCAATAATTGTCCCAAGCTTCCTCATCTTAAATCATTGTTTCATGAAACTTTCCTGAGTTAAATATCCCTAAATTCCATGTTAACTTACCAGTTCCACCTAAGAAACTCAAAACATTACACACAAATCACCCTTACGCCTTGTGTGATCATCATGATCACTACTCCCATTTTTTCCCTCATCTCAATGAATTTCACAATTTCCTTGAAGTGCTTCGCGAATACGAGATCACTCGTAGAGGAACACCTACTCGTTTACCTATGGATTCTAGTACCTCTAGTCAACCAGAACAACGAGAAACTGGTCCCACGATCGTGATCCCTCCCCCCGATGTCGAGATGACGGACACCATAGGCCATATCCTTTACCTATCATCATCCTTGAGTTCCTCACAAACAAACCTTTCTGAATTTTCTACATGTGCTTCTATCGAACCTCTTTCGAAATAATTCTAGGTCTCAACATCTATAGATCCTCCATTTACCAGCTCATCGCCTACCATTCCAGAATATGCATATGTGAACCTTCTTTCTTAGGTTCATGCACCAGGTAATGCCATCATATCATGTAGTCAGTCTTCCTCATATCCTACCATCTTCTAGTCTGATGAGGACATCATGGAAGCTATGTCCACCTCTGATTACCCTTGCACCTAGGCAAGGGAGCATATTTTTGGAGGATTCTAAAGGCCATTTCCTTCCTAATTCTCGCAGTCCACTCTACCTCAAGAAATGTCCCTCATAGCACATCCCTTTGATTTGTTTGTCTTTATTTCTGCCATGAAGTTAGGTAGATTTCATCATCTCATCCATTGTCTTGTGAACATTTCAGATGGATCCTTCATCCACACCATATATCAGTCATGCCGATGGTGTGAGTTACTTCTCTCGGAATCTAGCCTCGACATCCAGGGTCATTTTTACCCCCTTGCATGTGTTAGTCCTTTCGAAAGGCATTTGCATTGGATCTGCCACCAATAATTAGGCCGAATATGATGCAGTGATAGGTCTGTTAGTCGATTCCCTTGCTCATCGCATCCTTCATCTTCATGTTTGTTTAGATTCCTTGCTACTTGTCATGCAATTGAATGGAGTGTATCATGTGCATAACCACGTCTTATTTGGAAAATATCTATGAGCTAAGTTGTCGGTATGTGAATTTGAAACCATCACTTTCAGTCATGTTCCTAGAGCCCAAAATAAGTATGTAGATACCATTGAAAATACCATTATAGATTGGCATTTATCACATGTATACCAAAGAAGACAACCATAAACATAACACATGGTGAACCATCATTGCCATACAAAAATGCATAATCATATTATGTATCACATAAAGCATATAAGTGTTTGGAGCTCATAGCTCTAAATACATCTGGTACGCCCATAGCATACTGGGGGGCTACATAGGATTCTACACCTCCTTTTGATGATTTCATGCTAAGTTGTGATGAGATGATTGAATCCCTTTTTCGAGTGCTCAGAACACAATGGTGCTCCACAAACTCCTCCTGCTAGGGGGCATCATTTCCACCTTTGCATACTAGATCAGTCCCCTTTGGCACATATGTTTGTGGGTAGTATCCCATGCTTGGGGGCATGATGGTTTTCCCCTAGCCGTCTTCTAAATTAAGTCTCAGCCTAGATCCCACTGAATCAAGGTATGGTCGATTATCCTACCATTCCTTGGATAGTTTGTCCTACTGGACTCTCCGGCAAGCCATTTGCACATTGCATATCATAGAATCTTCATACCAAATCTTAAAATATTGTACTCTATGTCCACATAGTCCCCATGTTTAACTTAGTGGGTGAGGATGATTCTAGACCTCCTCTAGTAGTTCATTCTTGTTTTTGTGTTCACTTAATTCTTCACCAGGAACCATTGTTCCAAGAAACATTAAGGCCATGTTTAGACAAGTAAGGCCATTTGCCTGAAAGTCGCAGATCTTAATTCCGATGGTCGGTTTGTCTTCTACTATCTCCACAATATTTAGGGCCTTTTCCTCCTCTCCAAATTCACCATATCTCACTTAGAAAATGAATTCAAATTGGAGGGAAAATCCTTTCATAGAAAAATCCACAATTTTTTTGTCGCCCATTGCAACCAAATCGTAGCTTAGTTTGATGAACCATAAGCACCGTTGGAAATCTCTCATCAAGCTCTATAATGGGTCTTCCTCAATTTTTTATGATTTGACACTTCACCAGGAAGTCATTTTTCCAAGAAGGGTCACTTCATCACCTCTCAAAATTGAATTTCCTCCTAAAGTGACACTTGTACTTTGAGGAACACTTCCTCTTAATACTTTTCATACCATGTGTCAATTTCAGTCATGAGTAACCATCATTTACTCATGTTTTCATGGTCCCCACCGGGCCTATTCTGTGTGGCAGCGTCATTGACTCACCCTTGTTCATGGCATCCGCAATGAGTCACCCTTGCATCCATGGAATCTATTTCACGTCCCATTATATCATGTCACAGTATTCCATCCATATTTTCATATTGTTCATCTTGTATTTCCCATTTATGCCTCCAGTCATACTGTCCCCATCCCCTCCGAAGTTCAGTTAGTCGCTACCAGGTCAACCATGCACTTTATGCTCTAACAAGAGAAGTCATCTATTTGTCCCTTAGTATCACTTTCCCCATTATCCCTGGTGTCATTCCACCAGTCACATTACTATTTTCCCCACGCCTTAGTTGAGGATCCTCATTACATCACCTATCGCGGGCCCTATTCTATTGACATCAGCTCATTTATTCCAGAAGAATGGTCTATAGGGCAGTGTATCTTGGTTCCAGCTTCCATTCTTGTTCGGTGTCTCGGATCGAGGAGAGGGACTCATTATTTCCCTTTGACTTGGTTGTTTCATGTTTGTGATTCATACACTTGATCGTCTAGTGATGCAACAGATTGTACCAGTGGTTCCCGGGTGTGTGTGAGATGTTTCAGACCTCATGAGGGGCTAGTCTTTTAGGTAGCCCCCCACATTCCCAGATGCATTCCTATTATGCTACAACCTTATATGTAGTTCCAAAGATTTGATGGGTTTGGTCCCTACTAATCGCAGTGTCTATAGAATGCTTGTCTCCTTTAGATGATCCATTCAGTTTTGCAGAGCCCTTCCCTATTTAGCAGGGCTTCTTCGGTTGTTCTACTCTCCCTCCCACCCATTCTTTGAGGGAACAACCATTATATCTCATGTACTCAGATGTTATTGTATTCATTCCTATCTCATATTTCTCTAGGTGCATTATGTATATGGGACACATTATATTATTTTCTGTTCCTGTTATGCCAACACGTCATGTACCATTCAACGTGTACTTCATTGCTCAGTTTTATGTTTCTGGGCGCATCATTATTTTTGTACTAAGTTATCTCAATGGGTATGGGTATGCCTCCCCTGCCTCATTGAGGTTTGGTACCATAACATAAAAGGAGACTTGCATTAGTCTTGCCCCCTCTCTCCAGATCCTCTTTCACTTCAGCTTCATTGGTCTCTCTCTCTCTCTCTCTCTCTCTCTCTCTCTCTCTCTCTCTCTCTCTCTCTCTCTTTGACTCCCCTATGTTTTCTAGTGATTGTGTCTTTCCAACGTACTTCGGTCATACGTGTTGCTCTTAACACTCATACCTTGGGGGGAAATCTTTTATCACCAAAAAATTGATCATCTACGCTAATTTACTAGATGGATCGAAGTACACCATGTAAAGCCAATTTTACCATAGCAAAATTGCTTTCACTGTGAGAAATTACTTAATAAACTACTTTTGTCAAGTAATTTATAGTTAAACCCATGAAGAATAATTAAATAAATCGCTATTTATTTGATTCTCTTCTAGCAATAATTAATTAAACCATTGTTCAATTATTATTCCTTGTCATATTTGACCCAATTATGAAAAATAAACATATAAATCATTAGTTATCTCATTTTTCTCTAAGAATAATTAATTAGTCACTAATTAATTATTTTTCTTTGTCAAATTCGACTAAATCCCTTAGGAATAATTAAATAAATCATTATTTGTTTATTATTCCTTAACCAATTCCTTGAGATGATAAATAAATCATTTATTTATTTATTATTTCTAAATAAGAGTTTAAATACTTTTTCCCTCTTAACCAAATATAATAAAATATTCCAAGTGGTTATTCCAAGAATGGGGTTAGTAATATTTTATTATTGCTCATTATTCAAGGATAACTCAATATTTTGTTATAAATATAAGGGTTTTCCATTCGTTATTTACTTTTGATTATTTTCATTGTTGCACTCACTATTCTAACTCTGATTATTTTCATTGTCGCACACCATATTTTTTTTGGGTTTGCACATTAAAGAGGAGAGAGACTCTACACAAGCTAAATACATTTGAGGATATCCAAGGACCTATCCCATAGGGGGATTGGTAACATTTATTTGTTTCCTACACAGGTGTTATAATAAAACTATGCTTTGTATATTTGGTTTCCATTGGATGATTGGAGTTATTACTATTACTTTTTGCTATTTAACTATGATTGTGGCATAGATCGTAATTTTGGTAGGTTTTGTTTGTATCACTTGCTGCAGATCGACAATGTTTAGCAGCCATTTATATTGTTGAGATTGTTTGTCATCCACAATCTTAAGTGGGTTATTTTTGTACATATTTGAGAAGAAAATACTACAACAATCTCATGCTTTGATATTCCTTTAGAGATTGTCACTAATAATGGCAGTCACTTCTAGAATAGGATGATGTCTGAATTGGCTTTGAAGTTGGGATTTCAGTAGGAGCATTCATCTCTTTATTATTCTCAAGAAAATGGAAAAGTAGAAGTTGTCAATAAATCCCTTAAGACCATGCTTCAAAGGACGATCAATTAGGCTAAGTCCAAATATCACATCATGATATATCGTACACTTTGGGTATACTAAATGTATGTTAAGACTACTACAAGTCTTACTACTTTTCAACTGGTTTATGGGTTGGAATCAATTTTTCCTGTAGAATGTGAAATTCCATCTCTCAAATTAACAATCCAACTTCTTGTAGACACCTTAAGTCTTGAAGAATGCCTCATTCATTTTGAACATCTCGATGAGCAGCATCGGGATGCGGCCACAATGAACGAAGCTCATAAGAAAAGAGTAAAATACAAGTATGACAAGACTATACGACCTAGGGTTTTATCTGAATGTGACCTTGTTTTGCTCTATAACCAAGAAAAGTACACTTGCGGGCAGGAAAGTTTAAACCTATGTGGTATGGTCCTGATATCGTTAGAAGGTCTTGAAGAAGGGTGCGTATTAATTGGTTGACTTTGAGGGAAATGTGTTATCGAAGCACATAAATGGGCTCTATCTTAAGAAGTATTATGCCTAGGCTCTTGCCTAGTATTTGCTTTGTATTGTAAATATTGTACATAGTCTTTTATTTTTATCTATGGGTCTTGAGTTGATGATGATATTTTTTATCTACTTTGGCATGTTTTGATGGGTGATTTTTTGTATTTAGGATTCGTTAATGGTGCTAGTACACATACTTGGAATTTATCTTCCATTGCTTGGGTAATATATTATCCATCTAGCTAGTTGTTAGTCTCAAGAGGCATATGTATTGGTCTTGCTTCTAATAATATGACTGAATACAGTGATGTTATTAATTTACTATGTGAAGCAATATCTTATGGTATTGAATCATTAATGGTTTATTTGGATTCACAACTAGTTGTGTCTTAATTAAATAACATTTATTGTGTGAGGGATCCTTTATTACATCACCAATTTCTGAGAGTGAGATTATTGCAAAGGTCTTTTGCTTTTATTACTTTCATTCATATTCCTCGATTAGATAATGCATTTTCTTATTTTATAACTAACCAAGCATTGGATTGGCATATTAATCATTCATCACATTAAATAAAAAATATCACAAAACCATTTGTATATATGATCAAACCATTATGAAATATCTATATATAGATAGATAGAGTATGTCAAAATATTACAAAATGTGAAAAAAATTTCTACAAAATTGGGGCTTAAGCCCGATCATGTTCACATATCAAAAAATGTAAGTCATCTAAAAATATAAGACTACAGACCCTTCCCTAGATGAGAATCTCAAAAGAAGACGATGGCATTTACCACTCATCGGAAGAGACACACCCACTCTCATGGTACTCCAACCACTCATCTTTGTATAGCCTCGGGGAGATCCTCTACAGCTACCATGGGAACCTGGTGAGTGAGACTCTCCAAGTTCCTCTTAATATCATGAATAACTCTCTTAGACTTAGCTTCTTATCTTTGGATGTGTCTACTACAATGCCTATGCCTCAAAGGACCCTCAGGCCTCACTGCTCCAATATCTGTATCATGGTCATTTAATCTTGTAAGATTTTTGTTTCATGAAACAAAAATTGGATAAGTTAAAATAATTTTTTTTACCAATGTCGCCCTAATAAACTTGGAAGTGCTAACTCTAGGTCCTCTCAGAAATATACACCTGCATAGGGGTAATCATATATGTCCATGATTTGTTTCTCCCACTAGTGGAAGAAATCTTCATCGAAGGTCACCTAAGTGAATTCACCTCCACTAGATCACTTCATGAGATCGGCCCATCTGGCCATCCTAGGATCTCTAGGATTGCTGATGGTGGTGGCTACTCTGGGTCAGAGCACCAGAATCCACTCAAAGACAAATGAGCGAACGATGATACCATAGCTAAAGTCCTTCATCTTACCATATCTAACTGAAGACAATTGTTTCTTCATGTTGATGAAGAGCGTTGTACACCAATCATATATAATTGGTCTTAGGAATTCTATTACCAAGAACATAGCAGGTTGTGAAGCCTGATGCAGTGAGGTTGAACTTGCCATCCTAGGAATGGTAAAAGGTATGGTTTTGATTGGAAATTTCATGATTTCTTTGGTCAGAACCTCTGATCCAACCTTTCTAGTATCTGGTGCACAATATATGGAAATATAATCTCCAATGTTAAGGCCTCCACAGGCCCTTCCTTTCAGGTCAATCGCTTCTTCCCTTCGGGAAAGCTCTGTTATAAATTAGATATCCTCTACTTCAATCTACAAAGGCATATGATCTATAATGGATAACTCCTGCTATGGGTCCCAATAATGAACTAAAATTTCTAGCAATCAAGTCCGTGTTTTCATGTTGGGCATCACGAAGAATTTAAGTAACCCACGATTTTTCAATCCATCTAAGGATTCTTGATCCTCTAAGATGATGTTGGGCTGCTAGTTTGTCATTATTATTATCACTCTTTAACGCCTATTTCATCCATTTCTACCATTATTTATCACGTCATTTATCATACTTTATCATATAATTCCATTTTATAATTATTTATGCTCTTAAGGATAAATATTATTTCTTCTCCTTTATTTTTAATAAATTAATGATTATTTTGCATGATTTTACCAATGATGGTTTAATGAATTTTTTGAAACATCACTAACCATCTTAGCCTCCAAGATCTTTTCTAGATTGAAAATTTGATCTCCAACTCATTATTAAATATTCCAACTCAAAAATTCACTAGAATAAGAAGTGATAGTTTTGCATTGAGCATTTCAAGCAAATGAAGAAGAATCTGGGAAATCCAAAACATGGGCTTTGTCCATAACGAAACGAGTTTGTTTCATGTAGAGCAGTTTTCCCACATCCAGTTTGTATTAAGAGAAATGGAAGGTTATCCAAAGAAAATTTTCTCAGATTTGTCGTTGCGGCCGTTTTCCAAATTATTTCAGTTGCAATATCAAATTTGACCTGTTGGTGTTGAATGTTGATGAAGAGATATTTCATATATGATCTTGCTGATCAATTTGTTTGGAACAATCCAATTTTGTAATGGGAATCATTTTGTAATCATCTTTGTTGTAACTTCCCTTTTCTCTCTCTGTATTTAAATGAAAATAGAAATCAAAGAGAGGAGGATGATAATGGGGGATAATAGGATAGGATAGGAGGAGGAGATATAATGGAGAGATTTAACTTTCCGCTTGGCACCTCAATCGTAATTTCAATATACATAATGTTATTCTGAAGGACACATCGTGCTGTAAATGACATTTGGATTTGATGGATAATATATAACTTGCATTGTTGTTCATTTGGATATTCTGAAGTAGCTAAGCAGTATCCGCTGGTGGCTAGGGCCCGGCCTCTGGTGGATGTTACTGCTATTACTTGTTGTATAATTTTCCATTTTGTGTGAGCTTATTCTATTTTATATCTTTGTAGTTGGTTTACTTTCCTTAATTCTGATTTCGTATACTCATTTCAGTAATTCGTAACTCTGTTAATTGATTTCATTTATGCATACCATGGATTGAATTAGTTATTAGTTAAAGAATTGTTTCTCATTAATTAAGATAGAGTATGATTAGTATAGATCCATCTGAAAGAGCTCAGTTACTGCTATAGTGCTCTTATTTGATGTTATTCCCATTCGAATTGCTTGATTAACGTAGATCCAACTGAAAGAGCTCAGTTACTGCTACAGTGCTCTCGGTTGATGTTATTCCCATTTGAATTGCTTGCTTAAGATTGGATTATGGTTTTTCTTGAGATTAAGTCCTGATGCTTAGATGTATTATTTCCTTTAAAAGTTACAGCTTGAGATTTATGATTGCATCTGTTTACTCTTGTATTGAATTTAATAGATTATCTTAAATAATTACTCTCTAGATTTATAGCTTGCACATATTGTGTACACTCTTGAAACAAAAAGACTTACCCAGATTGATAATTAATGTGAAGCAATTAGGAGTTTTAAAAGACACCTTTAGCACCCAACATTTTGGCACCATTGTCGGGGAGAGTGTTGCCATTTCACAGAGAGTGAAGTATGTTTGATATTTGCTGTTGGGAAAGAATTGGGTATTAAAAACGGAAGGTAAGAACCTACATAACGAGCAAGTAAAGTGCTTGCTCCTCTGCCCGCTTTTTAGCACAATTACATTGAAGTTGAAGTAGGTGTTTGATGTTTGTCTGTTGTGAAAGAATTGGGTATTAAAAATGGAAAGTAAAAACCTTAGTAACAATCAAGTAAAGTGATTGATCCTCTGCCCGCTTTTCAGCAGAATTGCGTAGGAATTGAAGTAGGAATTTTAGAGGTAGAATTTTTGAGAAAATCTCATAATTCCACTCGAGTGGTGATGTGTGCACCACCCATTTCACTAACAAATTGACAGGAACATTTGGAGGATCCTTTAAGAAACACATTAAGAACATCTTCTATTATGGTAACAAATGGCTCACGTTTCTACTTTTGAATTCCCTATCAAAGATCTAGGAGTGACACAAATGCACATAATTCCCCCATCTTCTCTACCAAATTTTCATGGTTTAGTAAATGAAGACCCAGATACATTTTTATTTGAGTTTGAATTACTTTGTAGAGGATATGATTATTGTACTGATGATCAAAGGTTGAAAGTGTTTCATCTTACTCTAAAAGGGGCAGTTCTCTGACGGTTCATGAGCTTAGGTGGGAACTGCATCCAAACATGTGAGGACATGAAGAACATATTCTTGAAGAAGTACCAAGAATATTGCAAATACATTGAAGATATTTTCGATATGATACAAGGGGAAGATGAAATATTGGAGGAATAAGTAGAGCGATTTCAATATAACCTTCAAAAATGAAAGCATAAGTATCTAGAAAAAGAGATCTTAAAAACACTCCTTCTTAAAGGAATCAAATATGAATTTTTAGAACTCTTAAATCTGATAAGAAAAGGTGATGTTTTTCAGTTATCATATGATGATGTTTGTGAATTGTCCATAAGGTATTCAAGAGGAATCTCAAAGGCTGGTAAGAATTCTAGAGAACTTTCTTCTTTATTTTCCAAATCTACTACAAGAACATGAGACATAAGAGTTGAAATCAATGATTTATTTGAGCATTTTAAAATTGATTTTATTAGCTCTTTGAATTCAAAATTGGATGTTTTGCAAGTTCAGAAAAATCAAGAAATCGAAGTAGTGTTTTTCCCTCATTACCGAAAGGAGCATCCCATAGATAGTTGTTCTTCCTTATCTAGGATGGAAGTAGCATATCAAAGAGATGAGGAAGCTGCAATAGTTTCACAACCATGGAAATCATGGCCTAGGTGTATGGTTCAAAACACTTCCTCTCCATTTTCTTACTTGCGTAATCTACTATGGAATACTCATGTGTTAGGGCAGCCATGTCAATTTCAATATAACCATCACCAATATTGTCTACAAGTTTGGCATGGTTCATCTTATGATTGCATGACTACTCTCCCTCATCTTGTAGCACAAAAATATCCTCCATATTCTCCACCACCTCTTCCACAACATCTTTCTTGCCTATCAAAATCATCCACTCAACCCAATCAACTACATCATCAAAACACTCCATTCCTTACAAAATTTCCTACTCAACGCATTCCACACCCTCACCATAATAAACCAGTACAACATGCTTACAGTGTTGAATTGTAAAATTTACCTACCCCTCCCACACATTCTATCTCACATGCGCCATTGGAGAAAACTTACAATGAGATTCAGAATGTTTCAAATCCAAAAATTGTAGAATTTATGGAAGCAAATGAGGTTTCTTCTAGTCTGCATCAACAAGTCATTTTAAAAGATACAAAAAACTTCATGATATGATGGCTATGAGAAATCAAGAGATTAAAGGATATATTGAAAATTGGTTTCACTCTATCATTTTTTTGCTGCATCACTCCATACTTCAACAATTTTTAGCACCATCTTTTCAAGGGAAGTTGGCTTTTCATACCCTACCATTTATTAACATGCATTTTTCAAATTTGGGTATGTACATACTAGAGGCCTTATTTTGAAAATGGATCTACTGGAAGTACTCTTATATGTAATGATATTCATTTTTCAAATCAGAGTAGGTTAGTGTAAAAAAACTAAAATAAATAAAGACATAAATAAATACATTTGTTTTATGTAAAAATAATTGTTTTTGTTGCAACATGCTGTGGAAATCAACATCGGTGATAAATTTTTTAATTCATTTGTGTATGTAAAAGAATTATAATGGAAATAACAGTTCTAAAAACACTCATATTCATTTTTATCACCAATGTGAAAAAATGCTTGAATGTCATATTTTTTGGCTTGTGGGCTTAATGAATTTCTGAAAGCGTAGTCGGGACAGTGATGTTTTGAGGGACCAAACGTGAATATTTTTAAAACTATTTCTATCCTAAGTAGCCCTTGATGTCTTCCTTCTAACCCAATTTGAATCACTCAATTTGGATTTGAAGTGAAAAGGTTATAACTAAAGCATTGACAGGGTGTCTAGCAGGCAGCTCAGGAACAGAGTTGGGACAATCCATTTTTGGAGGCCTAACTAAGTATATTTTGAAAACCTGTTTCTACGGTATATTCCAATATGAATATAGTTTACAAATAAATTTGAATCACTCATTTTCGATATCGTATGAGAAATTTATGACCAAAATATTGACTGTCTATCGTAAATCAGCACTCTTAAAACTCTGTTTTTCTAGTTGTTCACTTGTGTATTTGACCCATCAATTATTTTTGTTTTCAAAACCTGTTTCTATTGGAGATAAATAAATGAATATAATTTCATTTCCAATTTGAATCATCTCAATCCATCATCAAACAAAAAATTTATGCTTAAGATATCCATTGTTGGTCTAAGATGGGTAATCGAAAATGACTCCATTATGTAGGTTGTTCTAAGTAAAATTGACATATCATATCATTGAATTTTTAAAACTTGTTTCTATTGGTAATATATCTTTGAATTAGCTCTCATTTGGATTTTGAATCACTCAAATTGGACGAAAAACAAAGAAGTTATGATTAAAACACTGCAGGTTAGCATGATTGGCCACTGCTCTCTCGTAGGTAATAAATTAATTTTACTTTGTTATTTTTTTTCCCTGGATTTGTTTTATAGAGTAACTACTTGCTAGTTTTGTTGCATAATTTTTAGATTAGGGGATCCCAATCACCTCTCTTTCTCTATGATTTAATGGTTTATTGCAGGTAGACACTCATTTTTTGCAGGTCCTAAGAGAATAAAGAAGGTCAATTTATGAACAAGCGATTCCTGAAAGAAATTTTAATGAAACAAGGGCATCTCATCCATTTCATTACCTAACGGATTCATAACAGAAGAAATAGAGAATTGATTTCCATTTGGAGATTCATGTCACTACTACCAAACCATTTTTCCAAGAGACCATCTTTTTGCATTGACAAATTGATATTCCCTTAGGAAATAACATCATAGTTGTTGTAACTTAATTTACTTATTTATATACTATTTTTTAAAATAAAGTGTTGTTTCTTTTCTGATTTCTCTTATGTCTTTTTGTTTCAGGTGTTGCTTCTTTGAAATTGTAGTTTCCACTCCATTGGCGGTTGAACAATGAGGACCCCAACATGCAAGTTTTAGTTGCAGAAGGCAATCCTTCGCCAGCTTCATTTTTGCAAAAAGTTATTTCCTTTTGTAAAAAATGTAAACATTATTGCTTTTCTATGTTTTTTCTCTATTTGTTTGTTGTTCCCTCTTAGGAACAACACTTTGTTGCATTTTTGTTGTTCCCTCTTAGGAACAACACATTTTTCCGTTTTTGTTGTTCCCTCTTGGGAACAACACTTTTTGCATTTTTGTTGTTCCCACTTTGGAACACCACTTTTTGTGTTTTTTGTTGTTCCCTCTTTGGAACAACACTTTTTTGCATTTTTGTTGTTCCCTCTTGGGGACAACACTTTTTTAGTGTTTCTGTTGTTCCCTCTTGGAGACAACACTTTTTTTGAGTGTTTTTTGTTGTTCCCTCTTGGGGACAACACTTTTTTGAGTTTTATGCTGTTCTCTCTTAGGGACAACACTTTTTGAGTTTTTCTGATGTTCCCTTTAGGGAACAACATTTTTTTGAGTTTTTATTGTTCCCTCTTGGTAACAACACTTTTTTGAGTTTTTTTGTTGTTCCCTCTTGGGGACAACGCTTTTTTTTAGTTTTTTTACTGTTCCCTCTTAGGGACAACACTTT
This sequence comes from Pinus tabuliformis, assembly GCA_031772625.1. Taxonomy (NCBI): domain Eukaryota; kingdom Viridiplantae; phylum Streptophyta; class Pinopsida; order Pinales; family Pinaceae; genus Pinus; species Pinus tabuliformis. Next base: position 1,077,819,775 of record CM062816.1, read on the forward strand.
TTTGAGTTTTTTGTTATTCCCTCTTGAGGACAATACTTTTGAGTTTTTTTGTTGTTCCCTTTAGGGAACAACACTTTTTTGAGTTTTTATTGTTCCCTTTAGGGAACAACACTTTTTTGAGTTTTTTTGCTGTTCCCTCTAGGGAACAACACTTCTTGAGTGTTTTTGCTGTTCCCTCTTAGGGACAACACATTTTGAGTTTTTTTGTTCTTCCCTCTAGGGAACAACACTTTTTGAGTTTTTGCTATTCCCTTTTGGGAACAACACTTTTTGAGTGTTTTTTTTGTTCCTTCTTGGGGACAACACTTTTTTGAGTTTTTTGTTGTTCCCTATTGGGGACAACACTTTTTGAGTTTTTTGCTATTCCCTCTAGGGAACAACACTTTTTGAGAGTTTTTGTTATTCCCTCTTAGGGACAACACTTTTTTGAGTTTTTATTGTTCCCTCTTGGGGACAACATTTTGTTGACTTTTTGTTGTTCCCTCTTGGGGATAGCAGTTTTTTGAGTTTTTGTTGTTCCCTCTTTGGAACAACACTTTTTGACTTTTTGATGTTCCCTCTTGGAAACAACACTTTTTTTTGAGTTTTTTTTGTTCCCTCTTTGGAACAACACTTTTTGCGTTTTTGTTGTTCCCTATTCCCTCTTGGGAAAAACGCTTTTCTGCGTTTTTGTTGTTCTCTTTTGGGAACAACACTTTTTTGCATTTTTGTTGTTCCCTTTTGGGAACAACACTTTTTGTTGTTTACTGTTCAAACTTTTGAACAACACCTTTTTCTCTTAGCATGTTTTGTTGTCCCACTTTTGAATAGTTGTTGTTCCATCTTTGAAACAACATTTTTGCTTCTTCTGAAGTATTGTGTTTTGTGAATAGCACTTCCTTCGTCTTGTGGGATTATTCCTAGCTCATCTGAGCCCCATTTTTCTAATTTCCTTTCATGGCACGAAGTACAATACTTTTATGATGACAAGAATTATGGAGTCTATTGAAGCAGGTGAATACCCTTAACGTTATGATCTTTAACATGAAAACTTTTGGATGAGAGATTCCTTTTAAGAAAAGAGACACAGTTATTTATATACTAATTTATTGCATCCTTTTCTGTTGTATATGATATTGATTGATCATCCTAATACCATGCTGTTTCCACCCTTCTTGGTTATAATCTTCTCTGTCTGTAATAAATGAGATTATGGGTATATTTTTTTTCTATTGACATGTTCAACTTCTTCCACCATCCCTACTCTTAAGAAGTACTGACCCTCACTCTATTTATCATAAAAATTTGTAATGACAGCAAAATTTTGCCTACAGATAGAGGATAGGGGGTCTCATTAAGAGCTAGCCTACCATGTTCATAAGGATGTAGCGAAGTGACATTCTGACTATGGCCACCACATCAAGGTTATGATCCATTGGATAACCAAGATATACTTGGAACAGGAGGGCTCATCACGAGCCGGCATGATCACTTTTTCTACATCCTAGTGAATGGCAGTGTGGTTATCTAGTTACCACGCCAGCACACTGATCTCCTCTGTAGAACAACACTGGAACTCTCCATTGGTAAAATTAAGGATCCTGGATCATATGGCTTAAAAAGCAACCTTCCCGAGGCTATCGACGCCTGCTGGCAGCAAAGGCTCTGCTTATGGTATTGAAGTTATATCTTATCGTCAATTATTACTATATTACTCTCTTCTCATTCTCTCTTTTTATCAGAGAAGTTATTTCTTTAATTTTTCCCTGTTTTGAACCTTTACGCATGAAAAATTGTTTTCCGATCAATTGTATCATTCTCGACTAGAATACCATCATCAAAGCATCTTTTTGGCATATTGATGTCCTTTTTCTTTTTCACATAACTTATCATCAATCCAAAGTGTCCTATCTCTTATTCATAACTATCTTTACACACTATCTTGCCGTTCTATCATTGATATGTGTACTCTGCTTCATTTACTCTCGTATTGTTCATTCCCATTCCCTTGCCATCATAACAACACTTTTCCTATGCTTTATGGTCATGAACGCCCTTTTCCAATTGGAGGGGGAAGATATGCATTATGGGATAGCATGCGATATAATTACTTCACTCTTCCATAACTTGTTGATTTGACAAAATAGTAGTATTGCATTTATACAAAAGTTTTTTCTGATTGAAATTTTTGCATACGGCTTATCTATTGTTGTTCAAAATTAAAATTATGGATTCAAGAAATTCGCATGCAACATATTGACTTGTTTACAGGAGAACAACAAGTATGGGGGGAAACTCTATTCGTAGCAAGGCCACACTATTGCAACTAACAGAAGAGGCTTGAGAAAGTCACAAACGTGAACAATTGTTCAGACATGATGTGCATGCCTAGATTCCACCTTTTGCATCACTTTCAACATCAACTTAGCCTACATCATCTTCAACAATTTCCATTCCGTACATGTCATTTCACATTTTTTTTTGGAGGTAAAACTTGAGGTAAAATAGCATACTTTTCTGATTTATTATGAATTTAGGAGAATTTCATGCAAAATCGATTGAGCATTATTTATCATCATTCATTCCACATCATTACCACTTCCCATTTTTCAGAGACAGAATCTTTCAGTTTGGGGGAGTGTTCCTTTCATTTATTTATTTATTCTAACCATGCCGTTAATATTCTTTATCATCCATTGATATTCTTATTCATTCTCAACACCTCCCTTATTCAATGTTCTTTTACACCAAGCATAGATTTCAACATATTGTAGCAACCACCTCAATTTGTTTTCTAGCATTGCATGAAGGCATGCTAACTCTCTAGTTTGGGGGATGAATTGCTACACATGATGAATGTTTTCTACTTTCTTTCTCATTTAAGGAATACAATTTCATTTTTGTACAATGCAAAAATTGATTGGCGTATATCTTTAAAACTATGAACTGAATTCTTGTGATTTTTGGATAACAAAGAGGTATCATAAAATCTAATTTGTAGAAATCTACTTGCAATTTAGTAGAAATCTACTTGCAAAATTTAAGAAAAATCTGGTTTGTAGTTTTTGAGAAAGTGGTTAATGAAGTTTGATGTTACTTATATCATATTTTGCTGCAAATTCATATATATATAGTTGAACGTCAATGTAAAAATTGTTATGCCTTCATAAACATTGCTAAAATTGAATATTCATTATTTGAGGAAAAAGTCATTTGTTCTATCCATTTCATGAGTTGGGATGAACAATTTTTGTATTATTGCTTACTTTATACAGAGGCTTTGGATTGCATGAGGACACGCAATATATTCAGTTTGGGGGTATGTTGGTTCGCTAGCTTCTCATTATTATTATCACTCTTTAATGCCTATTTCATCCATTTCTACCATTCTTTATCACGTCATTTATCATACTTTATCATATAATTCCATTTTATAATTATTTATGCTCTTATGGATAAATATTTTTTATTCTCCTTTATTTTTAATAAATTAATGATTATTATGCATGATTTTACCAATTATGGTTTAATGAATTTGTTGAAACATCACTCACCATTTTAGCCTCCATGATCTTTTATAAATTGCAAATTTGATCTCCAGCTGATTATTAAATGTTCCAACTCAGAAATTCGTTGGAATAAGAAGTGACAATACATTGAACATTTCGGGCAAATGAAAAAGAATCTGGAGACTCCGAAACATGGGTTTTGTCCAGAATGGACCGAATTAGTTTTATATTGAGCAGTTTAAATTCGGTATGTATTAAGAGAAATGGAAGGTTCTCCGTAGACGATTTTCTCATATTTGTTGTTGCAGCAATTTTCCAAATTATTTTAGTTGCAATACCAAATTTGACCTGTTCTTGTTGAATGTTGATGGAGAGATATTTCAGATATGACCTTGTTGATCAATTTTTTTAGAACAATCAAATTTTGTAATGGGAATCATTTTTTAATCATCTCTGTTGTAACTTCTCTTTGCTCTCTATGTATTTAAATGAAAACAATGGAGAGATTTAACTTTTTGCTTGGGACCTCAATTGTAATTTCAATATACAGAATGTTATTCTAAAGGACACATCGTGCTGTAAATCACATCTGGATTTGATGGATAATATATAACTTGCGTTGTTGTTCATTCGGATATTCTGAAGTAGCTAAGTAGTATCCGTTGGTGGCTAGGGCCCGGCCTTTGGTGGATCTTACTGTTGTTCCTTTTTTTATACTTTTCTATTTCCTACAAGTTTATTCTATTTTATATCTTTACAATTGGTTTACTTTCCTTAATTCTGATTTCGTATACTCATTTTAGTAATTCACAACTCTGTTAATTGATTTCATTTATGCATACCATGGAATGAATTAGTTATTAGTTAAGGAATTGTTTCTCATTAATTAAGACAAAGTGTGATTAGTATAGATCCAACTGAAAGAGCTCAGTTACTACTACAATGCTCTCAGTTGATGTTATTCCCATTCGAATTGCTTGATTAATGTAGATCTAGCTGAAACATCTCAGTTACTACTACAGTGGTCTCGGTTGATGTTATTCCCATTTGAATTGCTTGCTTAAGATTGGATTATGGTTTTGCTTGAGATTAAGTCCTAATGCTTAGATGTAAATTTACTTTAAAATTTATAGCTTGAGATTTATGATTGCATCCATTTCCTCTTGTATTGAATTTAATAGATTATCTTAAATCATTACTCTCTAGATTTATAGCTTACACATATTGTGTACACTCTTGAAACAAAAAAACTTACCGAGGTTGATAATTAATGTGAGGCAATTAGGAGTTTTAAAAGACACCTTTTAGCACCCAACAGATGACATTATCAACATTATTATTCTCTCTCTTTCTCCAAATGATCGACATCCTACAAAATTGAAATATTTTATCCATTAGAAATTAAGATTTTCATTTTACTTCGTGTGTACACAATTTTTGTAAAGAATAATCACGTACATATGTTGATTTTCCTTTGAAAACTTGCGTATATGGCTTTCTATACATGGTTTTCAAGTTTTTGATTCATGTACACACTGAGCATAATTTTAAAAACAAAAATATCTCCCTAAAATCGAATTGAAATCCTAAAATTTTGGATCAAATGGATGAGTTTAAGGATTGGAATTACCTGGAGAGCGTAGGGGGTGAATTTGTCGGTGGATTTAATCAATTCGATTTTCACAAATTTTCTTCATGAGTCCTCTTCTCAACACTTCGGTAGTGAAAATGAGTTTGGGTGAGTATAAATAGTTCTTTTATAAACAAATTTTGAAAACCCACTTTTCTAAAGTCGAATATTTTTAATTCTTATAATTTTATGAAATTTTTACTTTTTTCTTGAAGTGTTGGGAGAGGTTATTTTTCAGGGTAATGAATATTTAGTGATGTTTTTCTTCCACTTCGAATCCATGATTACTGACCTATAATGATAGGTATGATTTTCTAAACTGGTATATACATTAATACATATCACTTTTCTGTTTCATTATGCATCTTGACTACGCTATTTTTCCATAGGGTTGATCCCATTATGTTACGATTTTGAACCACTTTCACTCATTGTCTTGTAAATTTATAACATAGTGGTAGAACCTTTCCTCCCATGAGATTCCTAATTAGATACTTGTTGGCATATGTCGCCCATGCTACAAGTATTGTGTAGGCTTGAGAGTCCTCTTTAGTCCCACCATGACTTTGTGTTGAAGCCTCACTCTTCTTCTTCTTCAACATTTTCTAGCCTTATACCCTAGAGGCTCCCATGTGTTATTTTTTACTAATGCATCATGTTTTGACTTCTTCTACCCCCTTTTTCCTTAAGCCAGATTCATTTGGACTCATGTGTAAGCCACTTTTGACCATGATTTTTTGCGATATCAAACCATGCATTCATTATACTTTGCGACTTGACACCTATTTTTCCATGGAGAGAACATACCTCAAGTGTCATTGACCAGCACCTGCCACCTTGGATTGAGCATATGATTATTCGAGTCCCAGGAACTAGTGCACTTTCCCTTGACACTCATTCTCTCCACTGTACTATAGGCATTATTTTATTCTTTTCCAGTCTTTAAATATGAAAAAGACAAATAAATAAATAAATAAATTAAATATTCCAAAAAGAGTGGAAATGAGAAAATTTCTTGATCATTTGATGGAAAGGAGAGTCAGTCGTATTGCCCTTAAACAAAGCACTTAAAATGAGTCTTTCCTCCATTCGGATGGGACTTAGTCTTGCTTTAGGGAAACCATAACCTTGTTAATGAGTCAGTCCTCATTTGGATAGTTATTTCTTCCAATCATATGGAAGGTTTGTTAATGCCTCCTGCATTGCAAACTTATACAAAGTTATTTTATGTTGCCATAAAGTCACATTGAGTCATGATTCTGTTCACGGGAATTAAACCTATTATCATTCATTCTGCAGTGTGTTTTGACTTCTGTTGGCCATAACCGATCTTCCAAGTTATCTTCAATATCACATCAGCTATTTTGTCCTTCACTCATGCTAGTTAATGAGGTCCCCATAGAGTTGCACCCTGACCCTCTTTACATCATTGAAAGGTGACCTCATGCTCAACATCAATCAATATCATGGGTCTTTAACTGAGTGGTTTCCCATGTGTTAAACATCAACTTACATTATTACACATTCAGATTCATTGTTGGTGGATTCCTCCCTCTATGTTAGATTTTGTTATTGTTTGGTTCAGAGGATTTATGTCATGCACTAGCCACATCTTGTGTATGTGGAAAATGTAATTTGGAATGGTTACTTCATCTCTCTTCGTCTGGTATTTTCAAAATTATTGGTCTGCAAATTAGACTCGTGCTGGGTGATGTGGGATGCCTTAATGCCTTCCTTATAGCAGATATTTTCCCATCAACTTTGACTCATTACTCTGGGAATAAGTTCTAAAGTCCTTTTTTCAGTACCTTAGGGTTTATAGTCATTAGTGGCAGACTCCTTCACTTTTGACAATGAGAATACATCAATGTCTCCATATTAATATGTTATTTCAAATGTTCGACATTAACACATTTATTCACACTTGTTAGATTGTACTGGGGTACCTTGATAGTCATTATCATTATTGGTGAGTTGTCTCCCATTTTTTTAATAATATACATAAATGACCGATCATCAAATGATTTCTCACATGGTCAACTTCAGCTCATTTATTCCCATAGTGTAGAAATGTACCATATGTGTTCGATGAAGACATCAGGGTGTGTGAGAATTTTGGTTCACTTGACAACTCCTTCTGTTTTGTGCCAGTTACACCTTTCACCCTTATATTTTGCAGTCCTTCATAGTAGCATCCTATATGTTGGCACTCGCGTTTATGAAGTACCACTATTCCACCTATATGACTTGGTACTTTTATGATGATCGATTATGTAGCATCATTGGTCAGATATTCTTCTTGCATCATTGGTTGTATACTCTTCTATAGGTGATATTGAGATATAGCTCCATTATGTTCTTTTGCAGCTATGATCTAATAATCCAATATGTATTCTACAACTCCTTTTGTTCACTTATGTATACATTATGCATCCACTGTATACTTGATCATTGGACATGCTTTATTACTTCTGAGCATGGGTATACACATTATAGACATGAGTTTTCTTTCGAACTCCTTCCATAAGTATTTGATGAGCTGGAACCTGGTGATCTCTTCCCAGTTTTTCAGATGACTTCTGTTTATACTTAATATATTCCGGCCATCATATACCCCTTCTGACCTCATATATTAGGGGGCATCTGTTATAGCATCATTTAACACTCCTGTAGACTTGATTATGCTATATGGACTTAGGTATCCTTTTCCCATGCAAACTTGATCTTATATTAAAAAATAATATTTTAAATTCCATATGTGAATCTGCCCATAAAAAAGTGCAGACATAAAATAATATGCTATTTTTTGGGAGGGGTTCATGGGTTTTACCGAGATCACACCTACAGGAGCCTATATAACAACTAAATTAACTAATTTTAGGTGGTATATATACACCCCTTGGGTAGTGTTGGCTTGATGGGCCCTGACCTAGGTTCAGCGTTAAGCAGCCAAGCAAATCCCTACACTACTGGCCCTTTCAGCATCAATCCACAGAGCGTTGACTGAAGTCTCACCCAAAGCAGTATGGGGAATTGCAGTAACCAAGCTTCCAAACCCTGAGACAATCATGATGTCAATCTTACACACTAACCCTTGTCTTCAGGTAGATCGATAAGCCCTTAGGGCTTATCGTTGTTCCTTCTTCTCCGACCTTCAAATCCTTCGCGAAGGTATATGACTGACCCTTGCATAGCCCTAACCAATGATCCAAGCACTTATGCACCTCTGTAACTATGTACGGTTACAAGTTCCCAAATTACCTTAAGTGCTCACCAATTTTACCATGTAATTAAGGTTACTTTGCTTATTGGCGTTCAAACAACATATAGAAACAGATACATTCGCGCATCAAATTAGCATTATAATGTAAACTCAAAACTTAACATAACATAATCAGATGTAATAATCAAAGACAAAATACACAGAAATTTCAGAATACTTCTCTTTATTGATTATTCAAGTTCCCAGTATAGACTCTATTTGCCTTGTGCACATAGCTGTAGGGGTCCGTGCACTTAGCTGCGGAGCCTCTACCTATGCTAAGACTCTCGCTCTTAGCTCTCTTATGACCCAGAGCACTTAGAACTCTATTTCCTTTCTCTACTCTACTTAGACTTAGTTTCTTTACATACAATCCCATGGTCCACAGACCATGGGTGGATCTTTACAGCTGACATGATTCTTTACAAAACAAAGGTAGAAAACCCTTAATGACTCTTGACATCTTCGCACTCCGTGACCAAAAAATGTGGATACTTTACATTCTTTATACAAAATATGGGCTTTCTGCCCCTAAAAATTGTCTTTTAGCCACAAAACTTACTCTTAGTGGAACTCGTTCCTAACAAGCCCCCAACACAAACATGTTGACTCACCCTCGAGTCACTCTGTTGGCACAGAGATCTTGTCGTGAAGATCTCCCAGCTCGACCTGGACAACTATTACCTCAGTAGTGCACTGCACGACTGCTTGCCTCATCTCCTCGACCGACTACTCGGTCACTGGCCCTAAGATATCAGCCTAGAGCTTCTGTTGAGTCTCCTACAGACTAGCTAGCTTGCCTTCAATGGAGGCTGTGATAAAGTAGGCCTTGTCCAAACAAGGCTTCAAGTGGGCCTTCAACACTGCTTCCTTGTGTTGAGCTGTATCAACCTATTCTTTCAATGCCTTGGCCTCTTACAGCTTCACAAGTCTCTGTGTGATGGAGACAGTCTGCACTATCACTTTAACCTTGTCGTAGCACTGTTGGAGCTCCTGCGCTTCTGTCTCCAACCTCTGCACATTGGGGTCTTCTTGTAGGCTGGTGAGTACCTCGAGCGACTACATAAAAATCATCATGCAGTATGTCACTGCACTCACTAATGCTGCTATTGTATCTGTCACGGCAGTCGCACGCTACTCCGTGACATCCAGCATTGTCGAAGGCTGGGCCTTCAACTATAATTCTACAATTTTGAGGATCAGCTCCAGCTGAACCTTTTCTAACTCTATGCATCCGTCGTGCACTCCTGCAGCAATTTTTCGAACCCACACATCTATTGGCTCAGCCTCGAGAATGGCCAGCTTCGGGACAGTTCTGCATGCCTCATCCACAACCTTGATTATGCCTTGATTCTTGTCTATCAAGTCTATCACAAGATTAGTAGCGGAGTCTCTCTGCATAGTCATCTGAGCATTGTTGACCTTTTTCTCACTGGTCACCTACAAAGCATGCTACTCGTGGGCCCAAAGTTCAACAATCACACCATCCTGTATAAGGTGAAGAGCCTCACTCGGAAGCATTGCCAAGTTAAGTCCCACTCCATTGAGGGTGTTGACAGTAGGCCTGTCAGCTTTAGTCCTTGTCGTCAATGCTCCATCTAGTAGCACTATGGTTTGGGGTTCCCTTGCGCACACCATCCCTATGACTTCTGAGGTGCCAAGGGCCAAACTAGCGGATGTCATGCTAGTCTAAATCTGTGATGCATGGATCTGCAACTCACGCAGACCTGTCTGAATAGCCTCTAATGCTTTTTGTTGCTATTTCTCAAACTTTTGCAATAGTTCCGTGGTGGCATCCCGCACCTATCCCCTATATCATTAAAATCCCCCTCTGTTAGGGTGATCATATCTAGAGACATCTTGGTAGCCTTGGACTTCTTCTACGGCCCTTATTTTTCTTGTCCTCTAGTGCACTCAATATGAAACAGAGTTGTCTCCGGATCTGCTCCTCCCTGCTCCGTCTGTTCATCGTCTTCTTCCTCTATTTCTGGTGAAGGTGACCTTTGACCTCTGTCAGGGCCACGCTCCTCTTCTCTTACCTTCCCACCCGACTGCTACGATGCAGTACGCTCTGCCTTAGCCTTGTTGTTGGCCTCCTTTCTCATTTTTGTGACCAGCTATTCCACATTCAGCTTGGATTGTTCCTTCTTCCGATGCGTGGCGGTCTTGCTAGATCCCGCAGCCAAGTCCAAGGTAATGTGCCACTCTATCGGCCAGTGGTCAAGGACCGCGTTGATCATGTCATCTGTTGCTTAGTAAGACAAGTCGTGCCACTTCTTCTCAGGTTCCTTCCGTGCCCCTATTGAGACATGGTAGAAGTCAGCCTTGAATTCTAGGTACTCTGCAATATGTTAAAACTAGTGGGTGACAATTGCGGCTTGCGGTTGATGGCCATATGAGCATTCATCTCCATCAAGATCCAAAATGTCTTACTGTCGTTTATCCGTTGAGGATCTTTAGTCACCCACAACAAAGCGTACTCCACTACGACTGGTAGGTCCAGCACGACCAGAGGAAGCTGACTGTCTTTATGTAGCTCCCATGATACTAGCACTATGGATAGTAAGAGCCATGCATAGTGGAATGACTTGTTTAGATCATGTGCCTCACAGTAGTTTGCAAGGAACTCACCACAGAGGTAGCACACCCAATTAAATTGAACTCCCTCCGTGCATTGGGCCGCCAAAGTTATGACTAGTGCCGAAACTTCATTTCCGTGACACTTCGGCATGACCTTCCCTGCCAAGATTTGTGTTGCCACTTCAACTGCGAGGTTAGAGATACTTGTAATGGCATACCCTCATGGTTTCTTTACTAACTTGAACTTTTCCTTCATGGCATCCATGAGGGCATGCTCTCCAGCCTTTCCACCAAACATCATGGCTAGATTTTCCCCTGTGTACGGCAGTCGTGTGATCCTATGGATCAACATATCAGTGATGGTTATTGGTTCCTCCAGCCACAGAAACCCATCGTGTACCAAACAAAGTAGCTACTTGATTACCATCATTGTGATGGGTGTGCGGTTGTAATTTAGCACCCATAGCAGCTTGAGCAGTCCTACCTTATCGACGCCTTTCATCCATTTCCTCGACTCCAACAAAGTCATTCCAGTGGTTTTGTGGAAAACGCAGTGCATGAGTTGGTCCGTTGCTAAATGAGGGAACCGCTCTATGTCTGCTAAATCCCAGTCTTTTAATTTCAAAAGGGGGACACTCCCCAAGCACGGTCCTTCAAACACAATTTGGTCCAGCAAGAGGGGTGTGTACAAGGTGACCTTACTCTCATCAATGTCTTTGGGCACCTTGGTCTTGCCCCTGTGTGAAGGAATGTACTTAAGTAGCTTAGTGATAGGGTTAGACCCCTCAATTTCAACATCCTTCATTTCCACCCCAACATCCTCATCATCCATTGCGATATCCTTAATCTCTTCTTCTTCTGGCTCTAGGTTAATCATCTTGACCTTTTCCTGTGTGGTGGGATTATCATTCTGTGGGTGTTTTCGGGGAGATGCGCACACCAGTTGTGGTTTCACGGCCTGCTTGCCCATCTTGTTCTCGCGACCCTCCTTGGTCAGGGTAGGCCTTGGTCTAGGAATCCATGGATACTTCGGTACTTCCGCTAGTATCTCTACAAGCGCAACCTCTGGGGAAACTCCTTCTACTACCATAGCGACCTCCAGAACAACTCCCTTGACTATCACTGCTTCAACATCCATGGCTGCTACTCCTATAATAATGTCACGGAAATCAATTGAACACTGGTTAATCAAGTAGCCCTTCGAAAAACGCATAGTACATGCACAACACAGAACACAAATCATAATTTCTCAACATGCAAAGTGTTTTCCGCTAGGCGGCCATACGTAATTTATAGGCCATTTTGAATTCAAATCCGACCGTTCCCCCCAAAATCGATTCATTAATGCTAGATTGGCGGCATATTTTCAAAGATATTTCCCATAGATTCTGACTTAAATGTCGGCCCCCCGCTCCATTTGGCCATTTTTTCATCGTCAAATCATGAACTATGACTTTAATGGTCACATTCCGGCTGCTCTGCATAGTTGCTCCCTTGGCAGCACAACTCTCTACATGCTATTGTCGACTATGTGACTTTCCCTCATCCTGCAGAGTTCTCTCCTCACGCATCTCTCCAACATGGGTAGTATAGTTTATAGTCCTGCACCTCCTTTCAGCTTCATGGAGCACTAAGGTTGTGCTTCCCTCATATAGTCACCTAGTTGGATCACCGGTGTATGGCTTCAATCAACTGCCATTCACTTTCCCTAGGAAGGGTTATCCATTCAATTTAACCAACTGAGCTGCTCCACCATCGATAATCTCCTTGATGACATATGGCCCTAGCAAGTGCATCCTAAATTTCCCTGGAAATTTATCAAATTTACTGTCATATAACAAGACCATATCATTTACCTTGAAGGTGCATAGTTTGATGTGCCGATCATGCCATGCCTTTTCGCGCTTCTTTTGAACTTGTTGATGAAATCCAGCAGGAAATTGGTCCTCCTCAAGCTTTGCTACCTACACGAGCCTCTCTTCTAGGGCTTCACAGTTTGCCATTCCTGTGAGTGCTGCTATGCGCAAACTAGGTACAATGTATTGCATTGGCATCACAACTTCTATGCCATACATGAGTCTGAAAGGTGTTTGCCCAATCAACTTCTTACAAGTCATTCTGTAGGCCCATAGCCACGGTTACATGCACATCCCAGTCATTTCATTGAGCATTGCAGACCTTTGACGATGCACTCCTCAGTATCTTATTGAATGCTTCCACCGTCCCATTGGCCTGCGGATGATAAGGCGTACTTTTATGATGATACACTTGAAATTCCTCTGTTAATGCATTGATTGTTTCGTTATGAAAGTGCGTACCGTGATCACTCATAAAGATATTTGGACGACCAAATCTTGTCAACACATGTTCAAAAATAAACTTTGTTGCTGTCGCGCCTATACAGTCCTTCATAAGTTGTGCCTCCACCCACCTGGTCAAGTACTCAGTCGCGGTGATGATGTACCGTGCACCCGTCTTCATTCCTTGAGGTTTAATTGGACCCACAAAGTCAATCACCCATTTCTCGAATGGTTGTAATGTCACCTATGACATCATAGGCAGTTCATTCCTTCGCGACGGCCTACCAATCCTTTGACATGCATCACATGCCATACAATATTCTTTCGAATCCTTACGCAAGGTTGACCACCACAACCCAGCACGTAGAACCTTCTGCGTTGTTCCTTTCTTTGCATAATTTCCTTCTATAGCTCCTCCATCAGCCTCAGTGAGGATGCTTCTTCGTTCAAAGTCAGGTACATAACATCGCAATATTGTGTCTGACCCCATTTTGTACAAGTGTCCTACAATGATGGAGAAGTCTGCCACGCACACCACTAACTCCTCCTTTTGTTGGCTTGTATTCCCCTTTGGAGTAGTTCCCGTCATCGGGAAGTGTATGATATCTTCAAATTGACTATCTGCAATGCACACTACAAAGAGCTATGTGTCAGGTTTCCCCTCCTCCAAATCACTAGGTTTGTGGTGAAGTAAAATTATAAGGTGTGGACATGAACGAATTCCTCTAGCCCGATAATGGGTCTAGCCACAATAGATACATTCTATGGAAGATTTCCTTAGGTTAGAATCAAGCAAGAGGGCCTACCTCTTGGTCACTAATCCTGCTTCGTGATGTCCTCGCTTTCTCGCTCCAGCAATCTCTCGCTTCCTTCTTCAAGCTCCTGAAAAAAGTAAACAACAACAACACACAAACATAATAATAGACAAATTGCAATTAAACCTACCTAATGAGTCAAGAAGCATTAAGACACGAATATGTAATATTACAAAACATGTAGGAAATCAATCGATAGTTGCATATATTTATATCAAAGAGAGATTACAACCATTCATCTTGACATTGCAGTCTTCTTCTGACAAGACCAGGTTCTCACACACTTTTGCTAGCACTGCATGATAGCTTCAAACAACAATAGTTTAAAGGCTCTTCCCATTAGGCTTCACTCCAAACCAATCACACTTCTCCCTCACACAACTAGATGGCTACAACTAGTAATAGCTTGCTTGTCTAATCAAAATAGTATACTGACACTCAGCCAACACTCTAACTAACTTGTGCATGGGAAGAAGGGAGGTTTATATAGGAAATATGGATGGGAGATGGATCCTCTTCTTATGGGAGAAGAACTTATCCCTTGAAGTAGTTCCATCATTATAGGGGAAAGGAGCCCAAACTGTCATCCTCGACTCCATTTGGCCAAACCATTTACCAGAATTCCGTTACGGAGCTTCTAGAGCTGGAAGCTTCGACTCCAAATTAAAAAACTTTCCATAATAGGATTGGCATGACTGGTTCACAGCTTAGTTGCACCGATCAACATGGGGAATAGTGCTAATCTCTGCACATCAGTGCAAGGGAGACGAAGGTCATTAGCGTCGACCTTGTAAACTGGGAAAGGCAGAAGTTTTAGGGGAAATGGTGCAAAAGGGAATTTATCTACTCATGAAGAGGGACACAATGGGAGTTTCTTCATGAAGGCAAAGGATGTGGTGTTCACTGTAGAGGTCCTCTAGGATCAAGGAATGGGGAGTATAGGGACATTGACAAAATGTTGTGTAACAAGGTTCCTCTCCCGTTTCAATGCCCGACAGATTATCAGGTCCCACGTTTAGTCATCCTAGCTTCACAATAACTTCAATTTTGTACTCTTGGAACAACAACAACCACCTACATATTCCCCCACCCAAAAACAGGCTTGTTGACCAGGTACTTCAATGCGGAATGATCTGTATACATCTTAAAGTGTCCACCCAACAAATAGTGCCTAAACTTTTGGAGTGCATACACCATGGCTAGTCCTTCGCACTTTATGGTGGAATAGTTCTTCTTAGCCTTGGATAGCTTCCTGCTCGTGAATGCTATAGGATGGTCCAATTCTCCCTCACTAGCCTGTGTCAGTACTGCTCCCAGCGCAATACATGATGCACCTACATGTACATGAAACTCCTTCTTCTAGTCCGGGAAGACTAAGATCGACACAGTGACCATTTTCTCTTTCAACATGTCCAAGATCTTCTGAAATTCATCATTCCAACAGAACATAGCATCCTTTCTCAACAATTTCTCCATAGGCGCGATGATCTAGGCATAACTCTTAATGAACTTCCTATAGTATCTGGTATGCCCTAGAGTTGCGTGCAACTGCTTCACATTTCTCGATGCCTCCAAGTTGATTATCACCGTGATCTTCACAAGGTCTACCATCAATCCTTGTCTGCATAACACATGACCCAACAGGATCCAAAAATGGACACAAAATAGACACTTCTTCAAATTGAGTGTGATCTGGTATCTCTGACATGTATCTAGTATTAGGCGTAGACTTGCCACATGGTACTTGGCCAATCCAAACACTATCCAATCATCAAAATATACCTCCAAAAATTTATGAATGAAGTCTTTGAATGCCGCAATGACTATGCGCGAAACGATTATTGGCACATTCTTCAGCCCAAAAGGCATTATGATGTACTGAAAACATCCACATTAAGTCACGAAGGTCATCTTTCTTCTATCCTCAGGCGCGATTTTGATCTGATGGTACCCAGACCATCAGTGAAAGAGGATGCTTCTTGGCCACCTACATTATCCAAGACCTCGTTAGCGAACGGGGTCAGGAAAGGATCATGCACATAAGCATCATTCAATTTCCAGAGATCCACGCATATCCTTATTTCTTCTTTTTGTTTCTTTTCCTGAACCACTATCGGGCTTACCCAATCAGATTCTTCCACTGGTTCAATAATTCGTACCGTGAGAATCTTATCTAACTCAGTGTGGACCCTTTCCTTATACTTCGGGTTAAGGTGGTAAGGTCTTTGTTTTACAGGTTTTGCATCCAGTTTTAGGGTGATCTTGATGACAACAAAGTCTCCTATGATTCCCTTTGTTAGCACAGTTATAGGCTAAGTCATGAGTAGGTTTTAATTTTTTTTTATTTTTAAGGATTAATTTTATAAATTTCAAAAGAATTTAAAATGTTACCGCAATTTCCGATAGCACCCGTTTTTCTTGTTCAAACAGTCTCCCCTATTTTTCGCACAATATTTTGGTTCCTATTTTATTTCCTATTTTCTAAAATTTTCTGATGCTACCGGAATTTCTGGTAGCGTCTCCCATTTTAAAAAATAAAACTGAAAATGAAACCATTTTCGATTGTCCACATGTCATAATGGCGAAATGATTAATCCAAATCATGAGATTTCATGATTGGATAGGTCACAAACTTCAAGTCAAATCAATTGGTAGTGGTTAATTAATTTGGTTGATCATATTAGCTAGATGTTAGTCACAGTTATGGCCATCTGTTGCCTATCCCACTAATCTTAAATAAACCCATGTTTCTAAAGTTAAAACCTGTTTACAGCGTTAGTCTTGGCCATCGGTTTAAATTATGACAACCGTTCTTTATGTTCCATGCAATATGCTACTGGAATTTCCGTCTAGTCTGAATTAAAGTAGGAAAATTTCCAGAGTTGCAAAAAATCTCGTACAACCACCTATAGCAGATTAGTTGGAATTACTAAAGAAACTGGAAAGTACTATTACATGCTATCTATTATGACATGAAATATTATGTAATCATGAAGGATTATATGCATAAGAGATTGAACCAAAACTTCATCTCAAATATTCGAAAATGGAGGAAATTTCACCATTTCAAATTTCTCAAGTGCAGCAAAGGAGACAATGATTAAGGAGGTCAAGAACACATCCCAGATTTCTAGGTAGCCTAATTCAAACTAATTGCAACATCTGTTGGGTAAGATTCCATACATTGACACCTATTCTTCATAACAAGCAAGCAAATATCTATGGCACCAAATTTTAGGAATCGAACCTTAAGGAGCTAAGCTAGTTCATGCTAATCCAAGTGTTAGAAGACTATTTATTTAGGCAAGCTGGTATCTACTCTAATAAGAACCAGGTTAGGAGGCTCACATCAAGGTGTAGCCCAAGATTTTTCTCAAACCTTCAATGGACAGGAAGCTACCATCTTTGGTTCCAAATTGTAGGTTTCAGAAAAGTCAATTGTAGAAGCTTTTAACCTTCCCGAGGAAGGAGAAAAATGATTTAAGGGACAACTCATTATGGGAGGATATCTCAATTATTTTATTAGAGATGAATACAGAGATCCTAACTCGGCCAAAGTAATTCCCAACAATTATCTTAAGAAGGAACGGGAAGAAGCAGTCAGACTGGTTAAGGTTTTTCTCACTTGTGAGAGAAGGTATAAAGTAGTATTTCTTTACCATATGAGGGTTCTTTTTCATTTTGCAGGTATGAGGACTCTTAATCATCCGCATTTCATTTTGAAGAGCCTAACCAAAATGGCAGCCAAAATTAAAACACACCAGGAAGCATCAAAATATAGCCTATATCATTAGGAAATTTTCAAGGTTATGGTTGAAGAATAACTGAAAAAGAGAAACCAAAATTGGGAACATTTTGTTTAACAAGGCAATCCAACATAAACCAAAACCCCAAGAAATTGATAAATATTCTTCAACATAGGTTCAGATAGAAAGGAAATCAACGACATCAGCTGAAGGAAGTTCCAAAAGAAAGGAAAAGAAGGAAAGTGTAAGCAGAGGTACCAAAAGCAGAAAAGAGAAGTGTTTATCTACTGGATCTAAAAAGAAAAAGGAGCAAGGTGAAAGCTCTTCTACCCAGAAAACAAAAAGCATGAAAATGGTTCCTCCTATTAGACATTTTCCTAAGGTTTACACAAGAACTCGAAGAAGAAAACTTGTAGCTGAAGAGAAATCTAAAGTGTAGGTGTTTCCTAAAATTCCGAAAGCACATGAACAACAACAAGAAAAACAACCTTTTGATTCTGATGAGGAATTGTTGAGAGAAGTAGGGTATAAAACGACCAGTAAAAACAAGAAAAAAGAAATAAAAATAGTTGTTGGAGCTAGCAAGAGGCATACTAGGGAAAGAAACAAATACATAATGAAATCAAACGCCCCAAATAATCCTAGTTTACTGATTGAAGTAATAGTCATAGATGAACAACATACAGAGCTGCAGACTGAGGATCCTTCAATTGTAGAAATCAGAAGATGTTTGAAGAAGCAAAGAGGTAAAGCTCCCGTGGACCAGCCATCATAGCCTCCCAAAATAAGAAAGGTCCAAAAATAAGTAGAAAAGAAAGAGACCATTATCAAAGAAGACACAACCAAAATCACAAGGTCAAAGTCTGCTACCAGAAATGAAATAAACTTGGATAAGCTTGCAGAGGCTGCAACTCACATGGAATGAAAGGGTAATTTTCCTTTAAAAAATACCTTTTTTGCATATCAAGTCAAAGTTTTGAATATGAAAATTAAAGCTCAAAATATCCAAGCATATACAAGTGTTTCAAAGTATTTTATGTTAAAATTTTGAGGTGAAAATTTTATCTTACCGAAAATCATGGAAGTGTTTCCAGTTTTTCCGCTATTACAGGTATTACTAGAATTTTCAGTAGCACCTGTTTCAATAGAAATATACAGTGGTTAGCAGGAAACCTCTAGGCCAGCTTCGGGAAGACAACAACCCATAACAATACGGATAAGGAAGATGATGGATATAATTTATTTATGAGGTTGTATTGAATGAAGCCATATGGTCATTTAATATTCAAGACCATAAAGAGAAAAATCAATAGCAAAGGGAGAAACCAGTCAGTTTTTCCAGCAACCAAGTTTCATTCTTCCTCTTCTTCTCATCTACACCTGTACTTTCTATTGCAATTCGATGGGAGATGATCTTAATGTCTAAAAGACACCTATGTAACAAGGAAATAGTGGAACCACAAATTTAGGAGAGTTGGAGTTGGTGCCTCTATCTCTCTCTCTCTCTCTCTCTGTCTCTCTCTCTCTCTCTCTCTCTCTGTCTCTCTCTGTCTCTCTCTCTCTCTCTCTCTCTCTCTCTCTCTCTCTCTATATATATATATATATATATATATATATATATATATATATATATATATATATATATATATATATCTTTTGTAAATATCGTTTCAGGGTTGGATTTTGGTTCACCTGAAGACTCAGCTTAATAAAATATCTTTTTTTGCACTTCATGCTGGAGGATTTTGTGCTTCAAGTTATATCTAATGTGTGGTTTGTCTATGTCCTTATTCAAATTTTCTGAACTATAAATTTGTAGTAGCTAGTATAGTATGAGAGATAATCATTAAGAGGATCTAATGATGACTTATCTGCTATCGAGTTTTCTGTAAATTATAATATATGTTCAAGTAGAACTTGTTAGTGAAGGTTTCAAAAATGATTTGTGAGATAGGTTATACATGTTTTTACTTTCTAGTTGTTGTCTCCCTTGTCAAGCCTGTTTTAATCTTTTAAATGATAAATTACAGAAACTAGTGTAGTACGAGTGAGAAATCATTAAGAGGATCTAATGATGACTTATCTACTATCCAATCTTCTCTAAATCATAATATTAGTTCAAGTGGGAATTTTTAGTGAAAGTTTCACAAAGGATTTGTGAAGTACTTTATACATTTTCTTACTTTCTAACTGTTATTTTCCTTGCCAAGAAAGAGAGTGTGTTACAAGGCTATTTATGTATTTGAATTGACTGTCTTAAGATACTTAGTTTGCTTAGGATATTTATCAACTACATGTTCTCTTTCCTCTGCTCCCCTATATTACTCACTTAACCACGCAATTTATGTTTGCCATAGCTTGCCAAATTCATGAAAGTTAAAGAGGAACATAGTCATTTCAAAAACTCCTTCAGAAATCCATCCCACCACTAAAAAAAAAACCGTTTTAAATTTTTGAAATGAAATCATGATGTACAAGGCTTACTCCTTTCGCAGTCTAGGAGTAACTCCTTGCGCTAACATCTTTGGCGTAGATGCCAGGGAGGCGAATTTAAGTTTATCATTGGGTAAATGACAATGTTATAAGTTTGGTTCTGAGGTGACAGTTCCAGATCTCTTTTTAGACTACTTTACACCTGGTGACTCCAATGTTGAAGTTCTGGATCCAGGAAAGGCTAGAACCAGGGCAAACGCATGTTCTCTATTGAAAAACCAAGTCCCTAATCTTGAGAAGCTAATCAAGAAAAAAAGCGAAAACTTGTTTCTTCTACTTCTGTTTTTTCAAAATCTATTCTTGAAAAAGTACAACAAATTTTGTCTCCTGATTTTACAAAAATTCCTGTACCTCTCTCATTTTCCAATCAACAAACAACCTCTACATCGAGTGTTGGTGCTTCCTCATCTACTGTTCAAAATCATCAAATTGTTATTCCACAAATCCTAGTAACTCACACCATGGCAGGTCCTAATCCACCCCATAACCTAATGGATGTAATTCTTGCTACTATGTATGCTCCTTTAGTCTTACCTCAGCCTATGAATGCATTACCTGCAAAATATTATCTCACGTATATGCCTAAATTTAATGGTGAAGGGGAGGTAATAGCTAAAGAACATCTTGATGATTTTTATGCTTATGCTGATAATATGAACATTGAGCATGAATATGTTTGGATGAGAGTTTTTTTCAGAGCCTTGAGGGTGATGTAAGGAAATGGTTCAGATCTTTGACAACTGGTAGCATCACTGGAATTGAAGTCCTAGATGATACATTTTTAAGAAAATGGGGTGACAAGAAATATTTTTTGTATTATATCACAAAATTCGGTGCAATCGAAAGAAAAGAAGGAGAATCAGTTTTTGATTTTTCTAAGAGATTCAATAAAATGTATAGCAAGATACCTACTGAAATCAAGCCTACTGAAGCTTCAGCTAAAAGCATTTATGCTGGTGCTCTCGATCCTGACTTTTGTTATTGTTGAGAGAAAGAAGATCTGCTACGTTATCATAAATGTAGGACAATGCACTGGAGGTAGAATCAAATATATTATCATCTAATAGACTCAGAGGAGGGATTGACAAAGAAAAAAGAAAGCAAAAAGATGAAGTTTCTACTTCAGAAACTTTAGACATAGATCCTAAGCTAGATGAGCTTACCAATATGGTCAAATCATTAATTACTGATATTTCTACGTTGAATGTGGAAGCAAGACCATCTACTGCCATAAATGTTTCATTTGATTTGCCAAATAGACAATAGTTTAGAAGACCTACTGTTCCTCAAATTCTGCAGAGAGAAAGAAGGGATGTTGATGATTAGAAGGTACAACCTCCTTTGCAGAATGTTATGTTTGAAGATGAAGAAGAAGTTGAAGGGTTGGAAAGAGGTGCTGATAAAAATTGTCTTAGAGACAAAGAAGGGATGATTCAATCTTACACAAGCAGAGTATGAAGACTTCATGCCATATACTCATAATAATGAAGTGATTCTTAATCATTCCATGATTGCAGCTGATCATCAAAGCAGATACAATCTCAGATCAAAGAAAACTGACACTTCTAAGCCTATTGCCCAGCCAAAGACGAATAAATATGCAGTTAAAATTTCAGCGGAAACATTTGGTAGACAGGAAATTCTGGTAGAATTCGATATTCCAGCAGAGAAACAAGTGACCGAACCTGACAAACTAGAAATTCCAGCAACATCTAATTTTCATTCACTTGAGGTAAAAATTTCTCACAAACCACACTCTTCCTTCAATTTTGAAAATGAGATTCAGAAAATCAAGATTTCTATTCCCCTTGAAGAACTCATGAAAAATCAAGATTTCAAAAATATTTTTATGAAAGCTTTTCAGCCTTCACCTACTGAAGTAGTCTTTGATTTTGTTAACCTTCAAGATGATAAGCCCAATTTTATTTTAATTCCATTGGTAGAAGACAGAGATGACTCTACCCCTCCCTTCTATCTATCTCTAAATATTCATGACCAAACCCCGCATCGCTGTCTTATGGACTTTGGAGCTTCACATAATTTAATGCCCAAGGTAGTTATTGACGAACTAGGTCTTGAGATAACTAGAGAGTACCAAGATCTCTATTCTTTTGATTCCCAAAAAGTCCAATGCCATGGTGTCATCAAAGACCTTGTAGTAAGTATTTTTCAGTTACCTACGAGAGGGATGGTAATGGATATTGTTGTAGCTGATATCCCTCCTAGATTTGGTATGTTACTTTCTAGGTCATGGATTAAAAGGTTAGGAGGAACCTTGAAAATGGATTTAACTTATGCTATTGCTCCTATTTTTCGAGGAGAACAAGAAAGACTTTACATAGAAGCTCAGCTAGCATATATCATTAGTGACAACAAAGACCCTACTAATCATCTGATATATGCTAGAACAACTAGAGTAGGTTCAAGAATTATACATATGGATGACAACGCCTTACCTGTAGAAAATTTTCAGATTTTAAAGCCTGTTGAAAATCAAATTAGTCATGAAGGATCAAAGGTATGGCAAATGTTTTTTGATGGCTCATGTTCCAAAGAAGGTGCTGGTGCAGGGATTGTTCTTATTTCTCCATTGAAGGAAAATTTCACTTTTTCTTTGAAACTTGAATTTGAGACAACTAATAATGTGGATGAATATGAAGCTTTATTAATTGGTTTTAAAAAGGCAAAATATATGAATATATCAATTTTTTTTGTTTTTGGAGATGCTGAACGTATTATTCGACAAATAAAAAATGTTTATCAAACTAAGCATCCTAGACTCAGAGATTACCAAAATGCAGTATGGGACATTGTAGAAGGCTCCTTCCTAGCCTTTAACATTTCTTTTGTTCCAAGAGAAGGTAATATTATAGCTGATTCACTCTCTATTTAAGCCAGCTCATTCAAAATTCCAATGCCTATGAAGTTGAAATATGAAGTGGAAGTTAGGTTTAGACCTAGCATTCTTGACAATTTTAAGAATTGGAAAGTTTTTGAAGATGACCACGAGATCAGAAAATTCATTGAAGTTGCTAAAGAGTTTGTTGTTCTAAATATTGATAAAGAAGAAGACCTAACACAAGTTGATGTTGATCATCAAGATTCCAGAAGTCTAAAAAAACAAATTGTTGATCAGCCTATCATACGGTTGCCTACCAATCATATTCCAAAGGGGTTAATTCCACTTGAGAAACTTTTTGATCAGAACGATGTTGGAGTCAAGCCATAGTTAGCTGAAGTAGATGATGAATTAGAAGATTACAGCTTGGGTACAGCACAAGAACCAATGTATGTGAAGTTGTCAAAAGATTTACTAGATGAAAGAAATATGGAATATCACAAGTTGTTTTGTGAATTTTTTGATGTTTTTGCCTGGAAATATGAAGATATTAAGACATATGATACATCTATCATTGAGCATAGAATACCATTAACAGATGGTAATAAACCTTTCCAGCAGAAGTTAAGGAAAATCAATCCACTATTGCTACCAGTGATGGAAAAGGAAGTGAAGAAACTGTTGGATGCTAAAATCATTATTCCATTGAGATACTCAGATTGGGTTGCCAATCTAGTGCCAATAAGAAAGAAAAGTAGTGAAATCATATTGTGTGTTGATTTCATAAATTTTAACAAAAGCTCCAAGAAATATAACTATCCATTGCCAAAGATGGAGCATATTCTTCAAAAGATAACTGGGTCAGACAAAATTTCCATGTTAGATGGTTTTTCTGGGTATAATCAAATATCTGTTTGGCCAGAAGATCGAGAGAAGACGTCATTCACTATTCCTTGGGGTACATTCATGTATGCAAAGATGCCATTTGGGCTAATGAATGCTGGAGCTACTTTCCAGCATGCTATAGACTTTTTATTCATTTGAGAAAAGGACAAGTTCTTGGTCATCTATTTGGATGACATGACTGTTTTTTCAGCTTCAGATCAAGAACACCTTCAGCACTAGAGACAAGTATTTGTTAAATGTAGAAAATATGGTATATCCTTGAATTCAAAGAAGTCTCATTTTTCTCCCAAAGAAGGTAAGATGCTGGGTCACATAGTTTCCAAAAATGGATTGACAATTGATCCAAAGAGAGTGATTGCAATTCAATATTTAACACTTCCAAGACCCAAGAAAGAGATTCAATATTTCCTTGGTAAGAACAATTTTCTTAGAAGATTCATCCCAAATTTTGCTGAAGTGGTGAAACATTTTACTTTTATGCTTAGGAAGGACAAAGAAGTCAAGTGGAAAGTTGAATCTAGAAATTCATTTGAACTGATCAAACAGGCTATCATTGAAGCACCTCAATTGGTAAGTCATGAATATTCAAAACCTTTCTTAATCTTCTCATTTTCTTCTCAAGACACCATTGCTGATGTTTTGTTACAAAAAGATTCAGAAAATAAAGAAGTGCTAATAGCATTTTTTAGCAAAGCTCTTAGAGATGGAGAATTAAAGTACGGAACGTTGGAAAAGCATGCTTATGCATTAGTTAAAGCTCTGAAGGCTTTTAGAGTTTATATTCTACATGCTCAAGTGATAGCCTATGTCCCTTTATCTACTGTTAGAGAGATATTGGTTCAGCCTGATATTGATGGAAAGAGAAGTAAATCGGTGACTAGAGTTCTTGAATTTGACTTAGAGATAAAGCCTACTAAACTAATCAACGGTCAAGGATTAGCTAAAATACTTGCTGAAGAAAATTGTAAAGTGTTGGGTTTGAATTTCATGGACGATAATCTAGAAGGGAAAATTTAAGAACCTATTGACAATATGACAATAGATTCAAAGCTTGCTGAGTGTAGTTGGTACAAAGATGTTATTTATTTTCTAAAATATTTTAAACCTCCTCTAGATTATGATAAAAGCAAAGTGAGATATTTGAAGTTGAAAACCATTAAGTATTGCATCAAGGATAACTGTTTGTATTGGAAACATCTTACAAGAGTTTTGTTGAGATGCATTGATCCATAGGAATCTAAAAAGGTCATATTTGAAATGCATAGTAGTGCTTACGGAGGTCATCATTATTGGATAACTACTGCATACAAAATATTGAGAGCTGGCTATTTTTGGCCTAGCTTATTTTCTGATGTATGTGTTGAGGTGAGAGCATGTGAAAAATGTCAAAGGTTCACTGGTAAAAGGCATCTGAAGTATTTACCTCTCAAGCCCATAATTGTTTCTTCACATTTCCAGTAGTGGGGATTAGATTTCATTAGTGAAATTCATCCACCTTCAAGTGGGAAACATCATTGGATTCTTGTTGCTATTGATTAAATCACCAAATGGATTGAAGAAATACCTACCAGGAATGCCACTCATAAAGTTATCATTAACTTTTTGGAAGGAATGATAACTAGATTTGGATGTCCATCAAGACTAGTAGCAGACAATGCAACTGCTTTTAAAGCCACACCATTGGTAAATTTATGTGAAGATTATGGTATTCAGCTTACTCATTCTACAGCTTACTATCAACAAGGGAATGGTTTAGCTAAATCATCAAAAAAAATCTCGTAAGAATCATCACCAAGTTGTTGGAGCAAAACAATAAATCTTGGGACTCAAAACTCAAATTTGCTTTATGGGCTGATAGGGTGACAATCAAAAAGTCTATTAATACATCACCTTTTCAAATGGTTTATGCGATTGATGTTTTTTTTCCAATCCAATTAGCTATTCTTGTAGCCAAAATACTGCAAGATCGTGAAGCTGAACCAAATGACGTGACTAAAAGAATTTATCAGATCATAAAAGTGAAGCAAAAGAGAGAACAACAATATGATTTGGTAAGAAAATATTAGCAAGATGTAAAGGAAGTCTTTGATAAAGGGACTAAAAAAGAATATTTTCAAATTGGAGATCTGGTGTTGAAGCGGGATGCACAACACCAAGATCTAAGTAAGCATTCAAAATTTGATGCTTTATGGCTTGGTCCTTTAAAAACCTCAAATGTCTTGCAGAATGATACTTTTGAGTTGCAACATTTTGATGGGACAAAACTGTATGGAGGCCCATTTAATGGGCATTTTCTTTACTAAGTTTGCTGGTAGCCTAAGTTCATTGTAAATACCAGTGTGATTTCATAATAAGACTCCATAGCCCAATGACAAGGCACTGAAACTGCAAAAAAATCTTAGAGCCTCGTAGGAAGAGATCTATCACTTGTGGAGCCAACGTTAGCAGAGTTCTAGGCTATGTCATGAGTAGGTTTAATTTTTTTTTATTTTTTAGGATTAATTTTGTAAATTTCAAAAAACAAAAAAATGCTACCGTGATTTCTGGTAGCGCCCGATTTTCTCGTTTAGAAAGTCTCCCCTATTTTTCAGACAACCTTTCTGTTCTTCTTCTTCTTCTTTTTTTTTTTCGATGCTACCATAATTTCTAGTAGTGTCTCCCGTTTTAAAAAATAAGACCGAAAACACAACTATTTTCGATTGTCCACGTGTCATAATGGTGAAATGATTAATCCAAATCATGGGATTTCGTGATTGGATAGGTCACAAACTTCAAGTCAAGTCAAGTGGTAGTGGTTAATCGATTTGGTTGATGTATTACCTAGGTGTCAGTCACAACTACGGCCAGTCGTTGCTTATCCCACTGATCTTAAATAAACCCGTGTTTCTAAAGTTAAAACATGTCTGCAGCATCAGTCTTGGCAATAGGCTTAAATTCTAATTGTTGTTCTTTCTATTATGTGTAATATGCTGCTGGAATTTTTGGCCAGTCCGAATTAAAGTAGGAAAATTTCCAGATTTGCAAAAAATCTCGTACCGCCACCTGTAGCAGATCAGATGGACTCTCCAAAGCAACTCAACTTCACCATTACTATTACATGTTGTCTATTATGATATGAAATCTTATGTAATCATGAAGGATTTTATGCATAGGAGATTGAACCAAAACATCATCTCAAATATTCGAAAATGGAGGAAATTTCACCATTTCAAATTTTTTAAGTGCAGCAAAGGAGACAGTGATTGAGGAAGTCAAGAACACATCCCAGATTTTCAAGTAGCCTAGTTCAAGCTAATTGCAACATTTGTTGGGTAAGCTTCCATACGTTGACATCTATTCTTCATAACAAGCAAGAAGATATCTATGGCACCAAAGTCTAGGAAAGGTGGAAAGCTTGAGAGAATTGAACCTCAAGGAGATGAGCTAGTTGATGTTAATCCAAGTGTTAGAAGACTATTTATTCAGGCAGAATGGTATCCACTCTACACCAAGTTAGGAGGCTCATATCAAGGTGTAGCCCAATATTTTTCTAAAACCTTCAATGGACAAGAAGCTACCAGCTTTGGCTTCAAATTGCAGGTTTCAGAACAGTCAATTGCAGAAGCTTTTAACCTTCCCCTGGAAGGATAAAAGAGGTTTAAGGGCCAACTCATTACCAGAGGAGATCTCAATGCTTTTATTAGAGATGAATATAGAGATCCTAACTGGGCCAAATGAATTCCCAACAATTACCTTAAGAAGGAATGGGAAGAAACATTCAAACTGGTTAATATTTTTCTCACTTGTGAGAGAAGGTATATAGTAGTATTTCTTTACCATATGAGGTTTCTTTTTCATTTTGCAGGTATGACGACTCTTAATCTGCAATATCTCATATTGAAGAGCCTGACGAAAATGGCAGCCACAATTCAAACACACCAGGAAGCATCAGAATACAACCTGTATCATCAGGAAATTATCAAGGTTCTAGTTGAAGAAGAACTAAAAAAGAGAAACCAAACTTGGGAACATTTCTTGTTTTATAGGGCAGGCCAACCTGCACCAAAATTCCAAGAAATTTCTAAATCTTCTTCAACACAGGTTCAAATAGAAATGACATTCATGAAATCAGTTGAAGGAAGTTCCAAAAGAAAGGCAAAGAAGGAAAGTGTAAGAAGAGGTACCAGAAGTAGCAAAGAGAAGCCTTTAGTGGCTGGATCTTAAAAGAAAAAGGAGCAAGGTGCAAGCTCTTCTGCCCAGGAAACAAAAAGCATGAAAATGGTTCGTCCTGTTAGACCTTTTCCTAAGGTTTACACAAGAACTCAGAGAATAAAAATTACAGTTGAAGAGAAATCTAAAGTGCAGGTGTTTCCTGAAATTTTCAAAGCACATGAATAGCAACAAGAAAACCAGCCTTCTGATTCTGATGAGGAACGTTTGACAGAAGCAGGGTATAAAAGGACCAGTAAAAACAAGAAAAAAGAAATAAAACTAGTTGCTGG
The DNA here is from genome assembly GCA_031772625.1 of Pinus tabuliformis. Lineage (NCBI taxonomy): Eukaryota > Viridiplantae > Streptophyta > Pinopsida > Pinales > Pinaceae > Pinus > Pinus tabuliformis. Next base: position 1,077,848,315 of record CM062816.1, read on the forward strand.
AACTTGGAAGAGGCATACTAGGGAAAGAAACAAATACATATTAAAATCAAAAAGCCCTAAATAATCCTAGTTTACTGACTGAAGTAATAGTCATAGATGAAAAACATATAGAGTTGCAGACTGGGGATCCTTCAATTGCAGAAATCAGAAGATCTTTGAAGAAGAAAAGAGGTAAAGATCCCATGGACCATCCATCAGAGCCTCCCAAAAGAAGAAAGGTCCAAAAAGAAGCAGAAAAGAAAGAGACCATTATCAAAGAAGACAACCAAAATCACAAGGTCAAAATCTGCTGCTAGAAATAAAACAAACTTGGATAAGCTTATAGAGGTTGCAGCTCACATGGAATGAAATGTTAATTTTCCTTTAAAAAATACATTTTTCATATCAAATCAAAGTTTTGAATACAAAGATTAAATCTCAAAATATCCAAGCATATACAGGTGTTTCGAAGTATTTTTTGTTAAAATTTTGAGGTGAAACGTTATCCTACCAAAAATCACGGAAGTGTTTCTAGTTTCTTCGCAATGACAGGTATTACCAGAATTTTCGGTATCACCTGTTTCAACAGAAATATACAGCTGTCAGCAGAAAACCTCTGGGCCAGGTTTGGGAAGACAACAACCCATAACAATATGGATAAGGAAGATGATGGACATAAGATATTTATGAGGATGTTGAAGGTTGTATTGAATGAAGCCATATGGTCATTTAATAGTCAAGACCATAAAGAGAAAAATCAACAGCAAAAGGGGCAGCCAGTCAGTTTTTCCAGCAGCCAAGTGTCATTCTTCCTCTTCTTCTCATCTACACCTGTAATTTCTATTCCAATTCGATGGGAGATGATCTTAATGTCTAAAAGAAACCTACGTGACAAGGAAATAGAGGAACCATGAATTTAGGAGAGTTAGAGTTGGTGCCTCTCTCTATATATATATCTTTTGTAAATATCATTTTAGGGTTGGATTTTGGTTCACCTGAAGACTCAGCTTAATAAAATAGCTCTTTCTGCACTTCATGTTGGAGGATTTTGTGATTCAAGTTATATCTAATGTGTGGTTTGTCTATTTCCTTATTCCAATTTTCTGAACTATAAATTTGCAGTAGCTATTACAGTATGAGTGAAAATCATTAAGAGGATCTGGTGATGACTTATTTTCTATCCAGTTTTCTATAAATTATAATATATGTTCAAGTAGAACTTGTTAGTGAAGGTTTCACAAAGGATTATGAGATACTTTATACACGTTTTTACTTTCTAGTTGCTATCTCCCCTATCAAGCTTGTTTTAATCTTTTAAATGTTAAATTACAACAGCTAGTGTAGTATGAGTGAGAAACCATTAAGCGGATCTAATGATGACTCATGTACTATCTAGTCTTCTGTAAATCATAATATCAGTCCAAGTAGAAATTTTTAGTGAAGGTTTCACAAGGGATTTGTTAAATACTTTATACATTTTCTTAATTTCTAATTGTTAGTTTCCTTGCCAAGAAACAAAGTTTGTTACAACGCTTTTTATGTAGTTGAAGTGACTGTCTTAAGATACTTAGTTTTCTTAGGATATTTATGAGCTAGTTGTTCTCTCTCCTCTACCCCCCTACATTACTCACTTAACCATGTAATTTATGTTTGCCACAGCTTGCCAAATGCATGAAAGTTAAAAAGGAACACAAGAATTTCAAAAACTCCTTCAGAAAGCCATCCCACCACTAAAAAAAAAACCTTTTAAATTTTGAAATAAAATCATGATGTGTAAGGCTTACTCCTTTTGCAGTCTAGGAGTAACTCCTTACACTAACACCCTTCAGATTAGAAAACTTTGTGGGGAACAAATCCTGATATTCGTGGAGGAGCTCAATGACCTTGTCTACTGTCGGATCATCCTAATAGTACCCAATCTTTGCAAATTTTGGCTCTGCATCTGTGCCAATGTTGACCTGCCTAGTTTTCAGCGGCGTGGTTATATCTCGATCCTCTATCCGCAGACCTTCAACCTCACAGTGACCCTCAATTTTCAGAATATTAATCTTTCTTAGATCCTCATCTTCTTCTTCAGTGGTCACGTTATAGCATTTCGGCACATGGTTTAGCTGGGTGGTCTAATCAGGTTGAATCAGGTCCAAAGGTCTTGCGGTATCCTAAATATCATTGCTTTAACCTCCCGTAGTGTCATGTCTATACAGTCAAACCCATCCTCAAAGTTGAATGTCATTATAAACCCCTAGTGCAAGATGTCTCATTCTTCAGTGCCATGGCAGAGCTCTATTTCCAAGTACCAATTCATTTGTATGACATTTATGGTATGACAAAACAGATGCACCCATTCAGGCTGGGGCTCCGCTCCATAAGCCTTAGTCCATTTGGCCAAGTGATCATGCAGATCATCCGTTCCATCATTGTTACACTAAAAAATGTCACCATGACTACTTATAGTTAGTATGGCTCAAATCAACAGTCATGCTACCCTCTTAGGCAAGTCTTATGCCTCTGCTATCCATCTCAAACTCAAAGAAGAGAGAAAGTCTTGTAAAAAATGTGTTTATCTCTGGGGTCGCAGATTCTCTCTAGCCTTACCTGCGGGGACGCTCACAATGTTCACAAAAGCTGCGTCCTTGGACGCTCTGTATGTTAAGGGACAGGTGCGTCCTTCTGTAAAAGGCAAAATGCGCGAGTTTCATCTTAAAAAAGTTACTTGTGGTTACTTCTAGAACTTTCTAGAGGTCGGTTTGATGAAATGGATGCGCCTCCAGTTGGTTCATGTATCCCTATTAAGGAGGAACTTATCCCATCAATAAGGGAACTATCCCACCCAAAGAGGGGGATTATCCCATTGATGGTGGACCTGAATAACCTCTTTACAACACTATAAATAAAGGCATTGAGCCAGAAGGAGAGGAGGTTGAAGCTATACATTTTCTTTGGGTAAATGCTGCAGGAATTAGGACTCCCATTTAGAACCTTGTGAGGAGAGATTGTCTTTGCTTGATTCTACTTGGAAGTGGGTGAGCTTTGTCAAAGTAGAGGAAAACCCTTGATGGACCCTGGGAGGAACTTGCACAACACCAAGGCCAGGTTGTAAGAGTTTCTTTGTTTCGTTATTAATACAAACTGGTTTATTTTTCTCAATAGCTTGTGTTAATGAGTTATTTCATGTGTTCCTTGGTCTGCATGTTGAATATATGTTTTATTATATGAAATGCAAGTGCTTGGTAATTGTTTGATTGTTTGTGGTTGCAGGAATTGATGTGAAGGAGGAGCTCATCCGGATCGGCAAGGACGGACTACAACAACAGCGTTTTGGAATAAGGTAAGCCTAAACACTTGTAGTTTTCATGTTTTAAAAGGTATATTTAGAGAAAGATCACTCCTTTTTGTCTTGTTTGTCGCTAGAGAGTTTAGACTCCTAGGGAGGTCAGTTGTGTCCGCACAAACGACTTTTTCCGCCACGACAATCATACTTGTCAGTCATCCGTACTTTTTATTGTCCAAAATGTATTCTCATCATCCTCCTATAGTCACGCCAATAATCGAAATTATCCTTGTGTGTACCCCACCATCTTGCGGGCATAGCGCACAGTACCCAGTCCAAGGCCTGGAAGGGATGCTTCTCCGACACTTCTCTCTCAAATTCATCCAAAAAGTGATCAACATCAGTTATCCCATCATAATGAGGCAGGCTCCTTAGTTCTCATGACATGCAGTGCAATGACTTGGTCATCATATTACAACATAGTGTACATACTTCATGCAGCCGGTTCTGTAAGTGCTCTAATTCTTCATCTGAATCTGATGTGTAGGAGCTCCCGTGGTCCCATGCATTACTTCCATCTGCTGGCAGATTTACCCAATCCCGGTCTCGCACCGTTATCTTGTAAATCTGGTCAAAATCATCATCACTTTCATAATCACAGATTGATTCTGTATAGTGCGGTCCTTCTACTGGATCCAGCGGCACCACCACGCGGAGCGACTTCTTTTCAAATATCATCTTTTTCTTCTTCAAGTTGATTACCCCACTCATGTCAGTGGCCTAATAAATTCCAAGGAGCATAGGGTAGGGATTGCTATCATCCACAATCTCTATTACCTCAAAATCTACCAGTGCACTTGCACCTTCGATGTCAACTATCACCCCTTGCAACCTCCCCATCGGGATATTTTTCTGTTGATTCACTATTCTTAACTAGATCAGAGACCATTGGAGCATAAGTCTTCCCATTCTTTCCCACGTTTTCTTTGGAAAAACATTTGCGTTGGACCCTAGATCCAAGACAACTTGGTCCATTTTGTAGTGTCCTAGTCCTCTGCAATTGTAACAAATAAGCTACCCTCAACCTCTACCATGCCCCACTCCACCTCGGCCTCAGCCGCGCCCCTGAAACTCACCTCGCATTCCCCCCAACGCCTTGGTTCAGAGGCTACATTTCTGCCTACACCCTATATGCAGGTGTCATGTCCATCATTAATTCGTAACTACAACAATTTCACTCATCATGACCTATTGATTGACAAAAATTGTAGAAGAGTTGTTGTGGTGTCTGTACGAATTTCTACAACAAATGGCAATTTTCGGTTGCATGTTTCCCAGCCACCTGGTATATAGCACACCATAGCATGGGCCCTGCACTTGGCCCTGCCACAGCCTTTAGCCATAGAGGCATTGGCCCCCCTGGTGCAACATAGTTCACGAAGACTAGGCAATGATCCTTGTCATGCCCTTGACTTTTTCATTTTAGGTACCAAACTTCTTCACACACCTCTGGCCGAGCTGCTCTATCCTTCTTCAGACTTTGCACTTTGAGGCAAAGGTCCTACAACTACGGATGAATCTGTTGAACCTCTAGATTAGTATCCTGCATTGGTGTCTCACGTAGTCTCATCGCGATTTTGAGGCAAAGGTTCTACAACTATGCATGAATCTGTTGAACCCCCAAATTAGTATCCTGCATTGGTGTCTCATGCAGTCTCATCAGGATTTACAGAGCTTCTGCAAGGGTTCTAATATTTTGTTGTGATAGCAAAACCCTTAGGTGGGGCAGGAGCGGGGCCACGAACTATTCGCAGTGTTGCCCATCAGTTAGGTTCATGTTGGTTTCGTGGATCATACACTTCAATATTTCATCGAAATCCCAGGGTGTCTCCCTAGCTTTCATCATGATCTCCTTGAATCCCACAATTGATTGTGCTTGAGACATAGGTCTACTAAATTCTCTATTCAGCACAGCCTGGATATATGCCAACGTGGATGTTGGGTTATCAGTATTCTACTTAATGTACCACGTTAGTGCGTGGTCCTGCAAAGCACTAACCATCATGGCTTTCTTCATTTGGTCATCTATGACACCCCGAGCTTCCCATACAGCCTTCGCGACGAACCAAAAGTGGTCTAGATTTTCATTTCCTATGCCCTTAAATACAAGTATCTTTACGAAGTTTGCCATGTTGAACACTGGTGGAGGTGGCGGTGGTGTAGGTGATGGGGTGAGTGGTGGAGGTGAGGATGGAGGTGGTGTGGATGGATGGGACAAGGATGGGGGAGGTATAGGTATTCACGAGAACCCTTGTCTTTTCAACTGAACAACGCTTAGTGGAGAAGATTACACTGCTCTTTCATCATCACTCAAAGGAGACTCGATCAGTGGGCTATACTCAATACCTCTTCTTCCTTTGTCCCTGAAAGACCTTCCACTTCTCGTATCTCCAAACATCAAGGTAACCGCATGACCCACTTTCCACACAAGAGCATCTTAATCCAAGTATCTAGTGACTTGAAATACTTACCTCATGGTCCTTTAAAGAAGTGACACTTTGCTTCATTATAACTGACAGAAGTATTGACTGCGAACTCTGTCACAAATCCCCCTATGATGCGGTCAAGCCAATGGTCGAAAGTGCGTGTGATCTTATATTAAGAGGCTTCCAATCTCCAGTGTCCAAACAATCAGATTTTCAATCCTCCACCTTCCTTGGACGTCTGCCAACTTCACGATCCACTCATATAACTCAACTCGGAAGGAACGTAAGAAGATTTTGTGTATTTCTATGTACAGATATCTGTCCAACCATTGTTCTTTCGTCAATCGCGGATTCGTGTTCTCTTGCACCACGAATTCGTGGATCTTTCTATCCAACCAGTTTTTCATCTCTTTCTTAGTTGGATTCCAATGATACGACATCACACATCTCGTTATGCAGATCTCGGTCCCGGCAATAGAACCATTTGTTGGCTTAATGGGTCTTAACCCAGGTTCAACATTAAGCAGCCAAGCAAATCCCTACACTACTGGCCCTTTTGGCATCAATCCACGAAGCGCGGACTGAAGTCTCACTCGAAGCAGTATGGGGGGATGCAAGAACTAAGTTTCCACACCCTGAGACAGTCGTGATGTTGATTTTATACCCTAACCCTTGTCTTTGCATAGATCGATAAGCCCTTAGGTCTTATCGATGTTCCTTCTTCTCCAACCTTCAAAACCTTCACGAAAGTATACAAATGGCCCTCGCGTAGCCCTAACCAATGATCCAGGCATTTACGCGCCTCTATAACTACGTATGGTTACAAGTTCCCAAATTACCGTAAGTGTTCGCCAATTTTACTATGCAATTAAGGTTATCTTCACGTAAACATATATTCTTACTTGCATTCAAACAACAAATAGAAACAGATACATTCACGCATCAAATTAGAATTATAATGTAAACCTGAAACTTAACATAACATAATTGGATGCAATAATCAGAGACAAAATACACAACAATTTCAGAATACTTCTCTTTATTGATGATTCAAGTTCCTAGTACAAACTGTATCTACCCTTTGCATACAGCTACAGGGGTCTGCACACTCAGTTATAGACTTCTACCCTAGGCCTTTGCACAATTAGCTGTAGAGCCTCTACCTACGCTAAGACTATTGCTCTTATCTCTCCTGTGACCCAAAGCACTTAGAACTCTATTTTATTTCTCTACTCTGCTTAGACTTACTTAGCTTCTTTTTATACAATCCCATGGTCTGTAGACCGTGGGTGGATCTTTACAGCTGACATGATTCTTTCCAAAACAAGGGCGGACGACCCTTAATGACTCTTGACATCTTCACACTCCACAATCACAAAATGCAGAGAATTTAGATTCTTTATACAAAATTTGGGCTTTCTTCCCCAAAACATAGGCTTTTAGCCCCAAAACTGACTATTAGGGGAACTCATTCCCAACAGGTAGACCTTAAAGACATAAGAGAAATGCTATTGACATTATACCCATTTTTCTCTGAGATCAAGTATGATTTTTCTGTGCCCCCTACACTCCTAGTCTCTATGGAAACCCTGGTTTCCTTTACAGAGATGTTCATCATCTTTGTAGCATCTCCTTAAATTTGTTAGAGAGGTTGTCTTTTTGGCTCAGGCTCGAAAGATCCGGAGGAAGGCTTTGCCAGTTCTTTAGCTTGGATCGGGTTGTACCTTTCCCGTAACTATTTTTTTTAATACTTAAAGAAGCTCATGTCTGGTTTCTAATATTTTATTGTCTCATGAGTAGTAACTGTATGCTTATGTATGATGATTTAACATATATTTTATGTATTCACATTGAGTTATCTATCATGTATATGTTTTTGTGAATTTGTTTGTAGGCATGCTTATTCTAGAGGAAGCAAAGGGTTTGGACCCTATGGGAACATCATCAAACGTAGGAACTATGATTCCAAGTCCACATTTAGTATTTCACATGTTTGGCATGCTTGCTACAATGATCTTTTTTTATTATCTTATTCTACTACGTTGAGGTTGTCAACCCTTACCTTAGGGAAATTCTACCACCAACACTTCTTTTATCATAAACTCATCTTATATCATTAAGCATGTTGTTTTAGAGGTCTCGACTGGACCTTGGATGATGTTTATTTCTTGGAAAATATTTAACATAGTGACCATGTTTGTGACAATTGAAACATTCAACATCCCTTGATATTCCATGATATTCCTTTGATTTAAGAGAAGGATTTCTTGAACTAGATGGTCTCCCTCGTCCTTTTAACTTTTATCTTATGAGACGAATGTGGAGGGAACTCCTTCTTCATGATTTTGAATCATTCCTATGTAAATCATCCTAGTGTCCTCTTGAGTGAGTTTACCAATGAGACCATCAAATGTCAGGAGCATATTATTGTTGCTTATAGTTGTAATGATTTTTCCAAAATAGGAGGAAGACCTTGAAGAGTGACCATCACCAACTCTCTATCATATATGGGCTAATCAGTAGTTTGCAATTGATCCCTTAGTTGGGGTATCCTAATGACATAGGATTTCAGATTTTCACCCTTATTCATATTCAATTCCTTGATTTTATTCTTCAAAGAGAGGATATGTTTCATTTTTTTGACCTCATATGTTTCAACAAGCTTATCATAAATGTCCTTAGACTTTTTCAATTTTCCAACATAAACAAGAAAGTTATCTTGCAAGGAATCAATACGATTTTTCTTAACTTTGATGTAACCTTTATTATATTTGGACTTGGTAGCAGAAAGTGCATTCTCTAGAGGCTCGGGAACTTTTCCTTCCACATTATTCAAGACATCATTTTCATCTAATATAACTTCCAACCTAATCTTCCAAGCAAAAAAGTTTGATGAATCACCAAATTTCTCATTATCCATGAAGAAATAGGTAGACATATTTACCAAGTCAAATAGCATTCTTTTAGCTTCTTTCAAAGATAATTTTTCTTTTCAATTTTCTCCTTGGGCTTGTCTTCACCTTGGCTCGAATACCATGTTAATTTTCTATTGTTCTATGTTATTACAATCACTTTATCCAAATATTTTCTTCACTTAGAAATCAAATTTAATATTCCAATGATAAATAGCTATTGTGGATAGAATAGTAAATGAAATGAAAGTAGAAGACAATCAAGAGAAATAAAAAGAGGCACCGAATTTGGTGAAAGTCCAAGGAAAAACTCCACAAGGGAGAAAACCATTTCAAATTATTCTTATTATTATATTGTTATAAAATGTTCAGCAGAGAGATACAATGATCCAATTCATCAACCAAGAGTCAAAGGTAAAAATATTTTACTTTCCAACAAGCTAATATCCAAAATCCAAGAGATGAGTTCAAAAGGAAAATCTAGTCAAACTGTCCAATCTACAATTATGTTCAAATTCAACAACAATCAAAGATGCCCTAAGGATTCTAAAAGTATGTAGTCAAACTCCTCCAAAAGATCTCGGTCATATACCCAAGAATTCAGCCTCAAATGTTCGTGAAATTAAGTCAAAATAGTGCCAAACAACTCAACCAAACCTAATTAATGGAGAGAGAAAGTTTTCTATAAAAAAATTTGACCAAATTTTGTGATCAACTTCAGTGAAATTGCCCAAAAAAAATCGATCTTTATGCTAATTATGTGGCCTCTAAGAACATATCCAAAACAAGGAAAATAAAGTCAAAGTGACAAGCTAAAGTTAGTTAATGAGTTGGTCAAACTGTCCCAAATAGAAGTCAACATACAATTTTAGATTTTCATCCAAACCCTTCACATGTGTGAGAAGAAGACCCTAAAAGTTTAGATGTACGAATCAATCAAGAGAAGAAGAAGATGTGTGCGATGTGTGTCCAAATAACGTAGCCTTGACTTGTATTTATATGCTTTTTCGGAGACCCAATTTGTCTTTAGGGTCAACATTGAACTTTTGTTCACATGTGGGTTTTCATATTAAAAATACATTTTTCCTTGACCAAATTAAATTCTTCCAAATGAAAAGAGGGTCTTCTAGAGATGAGGAAGGTTGTCCAAAGGATGGAACTTGTCCCTAAGCTTCCAATTTAACATGCATGCATGCCTATACGAAACAATCAATTGCAAGTTTGAATGTCATGAAAAGAAATAGCTTCTAGTAATTTTGAGGAATTATTAAGTAGTGGAATGAGTGGCATGAATCCCTCATCCCAAAAAGCAAAGTGGAAGCTAATTACTCATAAATTTAGTGATATGTATATTTTTGTTTTCACCCTTTGGTTGGAATAAATGTTTGAATACATTATGGAATTATTAGAATTATTGTGATTCAAATAAATACTGCAAGTATAGCCCCATTTCACTTTATTTTTGAATCAATTGAAAGGGATTAAATTATTATGTGTATAATAATTTTGAGATCACTTTAGTGATGTTATAAATCTTTCAATGAAAATATTTTATTTATGAACACTACCATTGTTTGGCTAATTGAAAGCATAGATTACAATTGAAATGGCCTTTCTTATGATAATGAAGGTTGAGTACTAGCATACACAAGAGTAAAAAATAATGAGAAAAATATCATATTTATGAAATATGATTCCTATATGAAGCAAGTTTGGAAAAGAAAAGAAAAAGGAATAAAATTGGATTTAAATTATTATGATTAATCTCATGTAAAATTGTGTGCTTGTGATACAAGTGAGACGATTATCTATCTAGGAAGGATAGATGATGGTTGTGAAGTTGAAGATCCTAGTGAAAAGTCCATTGTGGTGACACAAGAACCCTATGATATACATTGATCACCATGAATTATGTTATGACAATTTTTTTTTGTTATTTAGAGAAATCTAGAGGGATGCCCTAGTTGTAATACTCCCTAAGGATTCATACTCTTCCTATGTGAGGAAGCCTTGTAAATGAATGCATCACCCGAGGGACTGGGGAGGAAAAGAATGGATTACTAGACTTTGAAGGTGTGTTACTGCAAGGAAGGGGATACTTGAATGAACTTATTTTCAAAGATTTATGTACATACTCGTTATGATCATGAATGAATTGGGCATGTCCGAGAAAACAATGAAATGAATGTGTTCCATGTGCAAGCCTTGTGAAGAAACAAACAACCATCCAGGAATGTGTTGGAATTCTAGAAATTATATAGGTAACTAGACTATGAAAAAAATAATAACATTGTTAGAAGTGGAAACTAAGGACATGGAATATATTTATAATATGAGAGTGGCATATCCTTACTTGTTTTTTTCATAATAATATAACATCGAGGACAATGTTCCTTAAAAAGGAAGGGGATTGTGGCAACCATTTCATTACCCCAAATTTTGTAATGTAATTAAGAACATATAATGTTGGGGCATAAACATTTATTCTATGAGGTTGAACTCTATCATATAATGTAATGTTTATTTTTATTAATAAATATGCTAGAGATTAAGAAAGGGGTAAACCAATAGATTATGATGCCTTGGTGAGGGGGAAAATTGAATTAAGAGGAAAAATATGGCTTCAATTAATAATTCCCTTAATGTGATGGTTGTGAAGATGAAGGGTTATCCCACTAGGGTTTGGATTGAAACTGATGGGTGTTTTGTTAAGGAACTCTATGTGAAAAGGTCACTGGTTCAAATCCCCTGTGGTTGCTCACTCCATAAAAAAAAAAAAGATGAAGGGTCAAGGCATGTCTATATAAATGGAGGAACGCCATTAAGGAGATTTTTCTTTTTTTCTTTTGTTCTAAGAATTGCTCTATTATTCTTCTTGTACACTGATTGTTTTCCTCTCTCCATCATAAATTTGAATTGGAAAGAGATTTGGTCACAAAATTTGTAACATGAATTGAATGTGTTGTAGTTATTTTTTCTTCAACTAGATGGTTCTGAGGTGGGAATGTAGAGATTATAAGGAATTCCTTGTGATGTGTAGACCCACATTTCCATTGATTAATTTTTATGGCCTTAGTCAAGGAATGGAAAGGTTGAACACTAGTATTCTTTCTTGTGTGTGAAGGAGAGTGCCCTTCACTTTTTGTATTAAATCTAGTCTAAAAGATTTATGTTAAATCCTTGAGTTAATTTGTCCCTCAAGGAATTATGATCTATCTTGGGGTGGCCAACTATGAGAATATTGTAGTAGAGCTAAGCCTATTTTTAGGTGGAGAGAAGCACACCCTTCTTCAGTTCCAAATTGTAAAATATTTAATTCACGATAATCATATCTTATGCATGATTATTTAATTTCACTTTTCAACAAGTTTATATGTACATACATTTTCCCTTCAACAAATTTATCATGGTACTTGTTGTTATACTATTTTGAGCTTTTTATACATATTAAATTTTGTAAAAACACTGGTTGGGGAAGGTAGGCTTCCTAAATTCGTCTTTAAGTAAGTCATCTTGGCATTTCTACTATATTTTTTCTTGTGGTAGGTTCCAGAAGCTAATGCTTGAATCACAGTGAGGGGAACTCTTACAAATCGTATAGTCCAATTTTCAGACCTTGGGTAGTGAAACTTTAGGAAATGTGACCAAAGTAAGTTAGGATTTCTAAATGTGTCTTTAAACAAGTCACATTGGAATTTTTGCTATAACATTTCTTTTGGGAGGTTCTACAAGATGAAACATGGACCATAGTGTGTGGAAATTTCTTTGACATTTGGTTGTAACATTTTAGGATATATGATTAGAGGAACTTGAGATTCATGGTTGCTCCTAAAATCATGCATCAAACAACTGATGTTGGATTTTCCACTATAAATTTTCTTCAAGAGGTTCCAGAAGCTATTACTTGTAACATAGTGAGGGGAACTAATAATCATCTAGTCCAACGTTTAGAGCTTTGGTCATGATATTTTAGGAGATATGATCATAGGAAGTCAAGATTCCTCTATTCTACTAAAATATTGCATTAAACAAGTCATGTTGGAACTTCTACTATAATTTTTCATCTGAAAGGTTCCACTGGTTGAAACTTGGACCTTACTGTGGGGAACGCTTACTGATCATCTGGTCCATTTTTCATATCTTGGGTTTCCATTATTTAGGAGATATGTTGTGTTGAATTTGATATATTATTTTACATGCAAAGTGTTTGAAGAAACACCTAAATGGTTTAATGATCCATTACATACAAACTATTTGATGAAATGCCCCAATGAAAATGTTATTTTTTGAATTGGGATAGTATTGTTGTGTGTTAGAATTCTTGTATAATAGCACTATTGTAGCTAATCTCACTACAATAGATAAGACAAATAGCACCTAAAATAGCTCCATAATTTAGTGTTTTTCAGTTCACGAATTAGACACCTTTCCCGGTGCAAAAATGGGTCGAACCAGCGATGTTTATCATAGCACCAAATTTGGAACAGTAAATTTCTCCAGAAATAACATCATAAATAGCACATAAAATAACGTTATAAAAATAGTGTAAAAAATAGGGCTAGACGTAGCAACTAAAATCTTTCTTGGAGTTCCACCAAATGTTGCATTAGAAATTATGTCATAATTATTACTAGGAATAATGCTACGAATAGCACCATGAATAAAGCCAAGAATATTGCTAGTTTTAGTGCTAAAAATATTTCCAATTTTTGCTTCCAATTTGGCTCCTTGTTTGGATTCTAGTTTTACATCTACTATTGCTTCTAGTTTTGCTTCTAGTGTGGCTTCCAATTATTCTTCTAGTTTTGTTTCTAGTGTGACTTCCAAGTTTGCTTCTAGTTTTTCTTCTAGTGTGGCTTCAAATTTTGCTTCCATTTTTGCTTTTAGTGTGACTTCAAATTTTTCTTCCAATTTGGCTACCATTGTTGCTTCGTTTTTTGTTTCCAAAATTTGGGAATAGTGTCAGTTTTAATGCCAGTGTTTACATCCATTTTGGCTTCCAGTTTTTTTTCCAATTTGGCTTCCATTGTTTCTTCTCTTTTTCTTCCAAAAATTATTATTATTATGCATAAAATTAAATTAATATGTTTTATTTCAATTTAATTAGGTAAATATATCATGTCCCTTAAATAATTTATATGATTATACATCATATGAATGAATTTGAAATATTTTATAGCATAACATTTAAAAAAAAAGTTAGGGAAAGAGGCATCCATACAAATTAACATCTTTATACTTGAAAAGTAAGAAAACTTTCTATAAAAAACACATCAGAGTTTTCTCAATGTGTTTCAAACCATCCAGTGTGGTTCTTCATATATCTAACTTGATGCCAAGATCTGTTTCTTCATGTTGTCCTGTTAATGAACCACACTCGATGGTTCGAAACGCATCAACAAAACTATGATGATGTGTTCTTTACCAATTTTTTCTTACTTTTCATGATATGGATCACAAAAGCCTAAATTCAATCATTATACTTTTTAAATCTCCATCAAAATAGAATCTACAACATTGAACATATATAAAATTACAAGATAATTATTATAACATGATCATCATCTATAATTAAAAAATTTATTCAAATATCTATAATTTAAGTGAATTCGACAACATCCAGCATGAGTAGTAAATTAAAACCATCATACGTAATAAATATGCATCCAAATCACCAACCACTTTCAACATATAAAAATTAAGGAGTCAATACTGACAAGGTCATCATCATATATAACTAAAACAAGTGAAATTCACATATAATAGTAGATGAATAACATGTGAAAATGAGGCATGCCTAGCAGCCGACATAAGTGAAAATGATACATCATGTACAAATGATATAAATACAAATGATGAATTATGTAAGACAAAATGATACAAGTCAATATGATATGTCATATCCAAATGGTATAAGTCTAAATGATACTTGTGAAAAATATACAACTCAGTAATATGGTACAGGAGTTTGTGAAAATGATACATATGATAGTAACCATGAAAATCAGCATCATAACAACCTATCAAAAATTATCCATGATGTAGTTTATATGATCATAAATTTCACTAACTGCTACCAACAACTGCCTCATGATCATCATCACCATCGTGATCATGATAATGATCATGACCATCATTTGTATCAACATTAGATTCATATTCATATGTATCTATTTCATTATCAACATCATTTGCCACCTTACCATCGGACCCAACGTGATATGGATCTATATGATGAGGATCATTCAGATATTTTGGAAGATCCTTTTTCTGCTAAAAAAAAAAATTAAATGAAAAGTTATTATTTATTTCATTCAATAATTAATTTCTCTTTTATATATCTAATATTACAACATATGAAATGAAACAATAATCATATTACATCATATCAAAGTGCACATACGAAAACAAAATTTCAAATAAGTTACAACTAAGATTTTGTAATAGTCAATGTTGTAACAATGAATGTTGTAACACTATATGATGTAACAACAAGACATTTCATATTGCTTGTCTAAGCTCGAAAGTGGGTATCCAAAGAGGTGTTTCTACCACCAAATACTACACTATCACTTTGGGGATCAAGAAAACAAATCGAGAAGCACAAACATAGGTAACAATAGATGTTGTAACAATATATTTTGTAGAAACAGATTCTATAATAGCATTTCAATGTTAAATCTACTGAAAATGTTGTAAAAACTATTGTTGTAACACCCATTAATATTGAATATGTTGAAAAACTTGTAAAAGTTGATGCTATAACAACTGCTACTATTGAAACTACTGAAACAAAGACCATTAGAGTGGAAGATGTAACAACAGATGTTTTAAAACTGGATGCTATAACAATAGATGTTATAATAATAATAGAAGGGGTAGAAATCCATTTCATCTTGCTTTCCAAATCTTGAAAGTGTGTATCGAAAGAGGTGTTTATGCTAGCTAATGCTACACCAACACTTCAGGGATCAATAAAAAAAATTGAGAAGCACAAACATTGGTAATAGTGGATTGAGAAGCATATGTTGTAGCATTGGATGTTCTAACAAGATATGTTTTAACAACAAATGTTGTAACAACGGATGTTGTAATAACATATGTTGTAAAATAATATACCATAACAACATGCCAATGTTAAATATGATGAAAATAATGTAACTGTTGATGCTATAACAACTGCTACTATTGAAACTGCTAAAACAATGACCATTACAGTGGATATTGTAATAGAAGATGTTGTAACAACATATGCCATAAAAATTGAAGGGGTATAAAGCCATTTCATCTTGCTTGTCAATGATTGAAAGTGGGCAACCAAAGAGTTGTTTCTGCCACCTAACACTATACCATCACTTTAGGGATCAAGAAAACATATTGAGATGCACAAACATATGTAATAATAGATTGAGGAGCAGATGCATTAACAGTGGATGTGTAACATATTCCAACCCCTCATACTGTTAGAGGAATGCGTTAAAACATATTTATTTATTTTTTCCCTTTGAACTCTACTTGACTTCCCAAATCATCATAAGTTCGTCACAACAAGAGTTGTTATATATATATCTATATATATATATATATATATATATATATATATATATATATATATATATATATATATATATATATATATATATATATATATATATATATATACATACATATATACATATATACATATATATCGGGCCCTGTCAAACTCAATGACCTCCGTTCTCCCCATCAGCCCATTGTCGATCTGTCAAGGGGGTCTACCTTTGACTAATCGTGATACTTTTGGACTAGCATGTCAGCCAACTCATCCTATTTGACATCATCCTGGTTGATTCCATAGTTGTGCCACAGAATCATCCAGGGTAATATTTCATGTTAGTACCTCTAGGCCATGTCATCACTTCCTCATCCAATTGCATTAAATGAAAAATCATGTGGTGCCAATGAAGGGTCTCCACAGATAGGGTTTGGATTAGTGCAAAGATAAGGTTTTGTTGAATTTTCGTTATAGGTTTAAGGCTTTCCCTCTTACCCCACATTGAGCTTGCCTTCAATATCTACCATGGCTCAACTGAGAGATCCTGACCCTGCCTTAAGTAATCCATCGGACAACGATATTTACGAACAATGTAAGAGCAAGTCTAGACCCATCCATAATTTCCCTGAGCTAGTTACTTCGACCATGGGTCTATCTCAGAGGTGTGGCATACCTCCCAATCAGTATCAGTACTTGGTGTCAATGTTGATGGATTATTATGGTTCCCTATGGTGCTACCCTTCTAATCTTGAGACAAGCCAACTAAAAGGAGTTCCTTGCCATTTTTCATTCCCCATTATCAAGTAGGGAATCCCATGCATGGTAGCATAGGTGCTCCCATGGCCCTTACCAACCACTGTCTTGGTGTGAACTATTGAAATTTCTCCACTTCACCTAACACACACCAAGGGTTTCACGTGTTAATGTAGGCCTATAGGAAGCTCCATGGCGATATGAAAATACTTTTGGGGCCAAGCTAGTTAAACCTTGATACAAGAAAAAGATATCCAGGCTACTGATAATGCAAGTCTGGCAAAGGCAGCTTGCATGTGTTTCAGCTATTCCTATACTTAAAGGGTGGATAACCCTTCTAGTGTTTATTCAAGGCCTTATGCATAGGTTCAAGGGCTTATAGCCTCATGAAGGAACATCCATGTATATATACAAACCATGTCAAGTGGGCGGTCTCTTATGTACTTATTTTATGTTAATAAAAAGGGTCTATGTGCCCAATGTTCCATGTTTTTATTCAATATCCTTATGGATCGTTCTGCTACCTATGGCATTTCATGAAATATTTGTATTACTTACATATTTGTTGTTAATCAATATGAATGAGTATTTACCCCAAGACGGGATTCTAGGTCAGGAACATGACTCAATTTAGTTTATTTTATACAACATTACACATTCTGCTGCAGAGTATATGCCATGAACTGCGGTAATGAGCATTTACCACAACGCTTCATTCCATCGCATATGCATACACTAGTTCAACTTGTTTATGAACACTATTCATTTTAGAGGTGTGACATATGTGTTTATGTATGAATTTATATATCATACATGATCATAGCATTAACATGCTCATAAGATTACAATGTTTTTATAGTCCCAAAAGAATCCAAACCATTTGAACGAGAAATGCATCATAAGTTCATTAATATTTAAGCAAAAAAAATATATACTTATCTTTAAAGTTGTAGGGAAACTGAGTCTGGGAGAGGGACTCTCCACCCAACAATACAAATTTGCTTCCACACATACTTGCAGTCAGCACCCTCAAGCCAAATTATAGATTTTGAGGGGGGTTCTTACTTAAGGGATTAGAACACGAGATGCCAATAGAAACAAAGAATCCTAAGGGCCTCTTCCTCAATCGCACTAGTTGACACTACCATATTGTTACATATCCATTTGGGCACATAACTCCCATCATCTAGATCAGTTTTTAGGGCTCATCAAACCCTAATTTCAGTGGCTACAAGCCCTATACATGTCACCCTTTTGAATTCCTCCTTCCCAAATAGTTTCATGACATGAAGACATCTTGAAATGACCTCTAGATGGACCAGCACAGGTAAGCCCATGTAACGGTGCATTGTAGAGCAGTTGAGTCCATGCCAGGGTGCTCTACATAGCACTTAGGCCTCCTTTCACTTGCGTTGGGCGAGTTTGAGTGAAATTCACATAGGGTTTGGGGAATATTCTTATCTTTTAGAGTCATCTAGAAGGTTCCATCGCTTATCAACTCCTATGAGCTTGAAAATGGATGAGGAATGAGTTAAGATGCATCCTATCCTCTCATCCCTTCCTCCACGAAACTAATTCTAAGTATGTAAGGCCATTCAATACCACCATTTATGACAAAACCTCCTTCATCTCCCTATAAATTGACCACTCATCTAAGTGATCAAGCGCTGGACTATGTTGAATTGTAAGGAGATAATGTTGTTATGAGAATGGCTTTGAATAAAGTATTGTAATGCTACAAGTTTGTCATTCTTTTGATGTGATGTGGATGGAATCCACGCTGGAGGAATGACTTTGAATCAGACACAATGGTTGTAATTCCTTCTTCTATTCAATAAAGTATTTGAACCTTTCTCCCATATGTTTGTATTGTCATATGATGCTTATATGTGTGAAATGGATTTGATTCCATTTACTTGTATTCAAAAGATCTTTTGATTTCATCGGTTCTTTGCCTTTTGTTTGTGTTTACAAGTACTTCTCAAGCATGTTAAGTACGGGAAGGAGTGACAGGATTGATCCAAAAGAGACAAGAGGAAAGTGGAAATACAAGTAGGTCTTCTCATCTTCTTTGTCTTATCTATTGCTTATAGGAAAAGGCTAAAGTGCTTTAAACTGTTGTTCTAGATATGGCTACTTATCTAGGGAATTATTATTTATCTGTAGATACCAAATTCTCCAAAACAAATTGGTGACTCCACTAGGGAATATCATCCTTCCTAGTATCTTATCCACCTCCTACGACATTCTTGCAGACCCTACTTGTGTTCATTGATTGTATTTCAACTCTGTTGCATTGATTTTTCCTAAAAAATGTGTCAAATTGCCTTTTGAAATGGCTCATTGTCACCAGCGTAGGCTTGTGAGGGACAGAATGTGCTTTAGAGCACCCTTGGCTTAGGGACAGTGCTTTGAAGTAAACTGTCTCCCATTCAGGGCTGTGCCGATCCTCCTAGGGTGAGTTTCCCACCTTTGGAATGAGTTTTTGCCAACTTTTCTCTATTTGTTTGCTTGTTGATTGATCAATGAATGTCATGTCTCAGAGAACAAGTTTCTATCTCCTTTGCTAGCCCTACTTTGACTTGGTTGATTAATGTTTCTTAAATATTTTCTTTGTCATTATTGATCCATAGTCAAAGTTAGAATATAGTTGATTAATCTTTGTTCGAAAGAAAGTGTCATAAAAGTCTTCTTTTCCTTCGAAACAGAATTGTTGTAAAGTCTTCATTCTTGTTAAATATTGATTGATTGTATGTGCATAGTTTCCTTTTTTCTCAATTTCACATTAAGGAAATCGAAAAGAAATACATGCATGTTGCATTGAAAAAGTTTGTGTGTGCTCATAGGAATAGTGTAGGGAAATTGCATTAGGTTGTGCTCTTTGCTCTTTGATTGAAAGAAATCTAATTGCTCTATCCCTAGTAGCTAGGATTTTCATTGTTACATTGAATGGAAAGAATGCTTATCATGATAGTTTCATTCCTAGGAATTTCAGAATACATCACTTGGTGAACTTGAAAGGCAAATTCATAAGAAAGATCAACTTAAAATTAACATCAATTTACCTAATGGAGAATTGTCATTAACGAAAAACATTTAGTGGTTCTAGGCTAGAGACGTGTTCCAGCATTGTAAAACAAAGTAGCTACTACTAAGTTTTCTACAATATGTCCTAAGTGTGATACCTCATTCCACGTACCTAAGTATATCATAGCTCATCCATGTGCCTTCGGGTATATAGGGTGGTGTTACAGTATGTAAAGTATATGAGAATTCTCTCACTATGCGGTTTTTCAATAGACAATGCTTATATGGATTAGGCCTCCACATACCTTCGGGTATATATGGGAGGACAACACTAGGTTGCTATCCATCCTTAGGTAACCAAGTCAGCTACCTTGTACACTGTGATACACCGAACACATCATTTAGGTAGATTGCCTACCTATACTTCTTGGTTTTCCAGGAAGTATTTTGTAGTTCACAGTTGCTTGGTAAACCTTTTGCCTAGCTTACCCCTTTTTTCTTATTTCTTTTTTGATAATAAAATTAATCAACAATCGTAGAGGAACATCAACCCTTACCCCGTCATTCATGGAGAACAACGAGTAAATCACCTTTCCACCCAAAGCTGCACCTATTCGGTCAAAGCAGTCTCTCTTAACTGAGTCAAGTACATCAAGAACTCTTGGTTCTTCATCTGAATTACATGATTCATCCATTTCGGTAAGTACTGAAACACCAGTTACTCCAACTATTTTTGGTACATCCGTTTTTGAAGAAGAAGTTTCACAATTACCTAAGGACATTATCACTGATATCAGTGAAACAATAACTAAAGTTGTTCAACAAAAAGTTGATCTTCAACTTGAAGTTGCTGAATAAGAAATTACTTCTGAACTTGAATCATTTCAATGAGAAGTTAATCCAGAACTTATCACAGTTCAAATAGGAGTTACATCTGAACATGAAGTTGTTCAAGAACGTCTCTCTGAAACTGTTGTTCTTTTACCCAAACATCTCGACTTCGAATTTCAACATTCACAAGTTGTTACTTTACTGGAAGAGGATCAACTAGTTAACCCTTAGACATCAGTAACCACTTAAACTTCCACTTTATGAACACCAAAAGTCTTTTATGGACCTGACAGTGAAGTTCTTACATCGGGTTTAATTGCTGTTGAGGAAGAATTGGAAGAAAATTCCACACATGGAACCCCATTCCATTTTGGAACCGAGCTTTATCTTTATCCTCATACTCCTCATTTTACTTCTCTGTTTGATCATTCTTCTTTTCAAGTACCCATATATTCTTTAGGACAACTTTTGGGTCAGTTAACTATCACTGAACAATCGTCAACATCCCAGATTGTATCATCTGATACAGCTGTAGCATAATCTTTTGTGGTAACCTCTTCGATGTTTTCTACTACACCTGAGTCACACCTATATGGTGAATTGTCCATCCCGGTTGGTTAGCAATATTTATCAGGAACCCACTCAGGGGTTGCTTCTACACCATGGTTATCACCCATGTCCTCAACCAGAATTCTACCTGGTTCTTCGTTAACAGGAACTCAATAGTTTGATCCATATATCAATATCAAATTGGGCAATCTAGTCACAAAGACCTATGTACCCATTACATTTTGGATTTCTGCCATATGGAGAGCACTATGTTTATTGACCTTATCCTCCCTATCCTGGAGAACCATCTATTGGTGTCCAGGTATGAACAAATTATCCACTCGTTTTCCTACATTAATGTATCAATCCAGGTGCGTATTCTTTTCAAGGAAACATGCAAGGTATATGCAGGGGCAAGGTTACGATCTGTCCTCAACCAAGGGTTCCTAATTGACAATCAAAACATTGTTGAAACAAAAGTAAAAAATCAACTGGATAACTTAGAAAGGTATTCACATTTATCTAAGAGATCTATAATAGCGACAACAAATGAACACGATAATAGAAAATAAACACAACACAAGGAAATATGCAACAACTGATCAGAAGAGCGGGCCCAACTCCCTGATCAGGGCTGTGTTACTCACAATGAGTGATAGATCAACAAAAGGGTTTATATCTTATTAATATGAATAATGTTGTTACAATACCATACAGGGTCTCCCCTTGATATAGGAATGACCCGTCTTTTATACAATACAAAGGAGAATAATTCTCCCCAAAACTAGGCAACTATATGCCCAAAGATATACATTAGTTTTATTTCACCACTAGCGCTGAGAGAGCAAGAATAGGAATGGTAAAAAATGGGTTGAGAGCAGCTACAATCACTTATGCTACTTCGTCGTGGTCGATCAACTGCTGTGAATCATGCAACTACTGCGATATGTTGCGCGGTCAACACCTGCATCATGATCTACGGTCATCACAAGTTTTAGTGGTTTGTCTAGGTAGAAACCTTCATGACTCTACTTCATTAATTAAATATCCCAAGAGACGATAAAGGGGAATTACCTCATAATTTTACATAGTAATATATGTGAATGAATGTAAAAAGGATGAAAAGAGGAGTGGAAATGTAGGTGAAAGATAGGCCAATTTGGTGCCCAACATCTCCCCCCAACTAGCCTTTTGCACACCCTCGTGCAGCTCGCCATCTCCACAGGTCTGGGTTGCATAGGCTATGCGCTTCCTGAAGACGGGCGAGATCATATTCCTCAGCCATTTTTGTTCCTGGAACCTTGAACCCTTCTGAGAGGAGAACTTCCTTCCACCAATCATTTGGTACATTATAGGCTGGGGTGTAGTGTTCTGCTAGCAGCCATAGAGCACAGTACTTGAATCGAATTCCCATCCATCAGACCCCACATGTTTGGATGCACACCACATATCCTTGCACCTTGCTAAGTGCCCATGAAAAATTTGGTGCTCCATACAGTTCTCTGTTTCGGACAGATGTGGGTGACATCATCCACGTCTTCTGACAACTATTCAGGGCCTCAGCTTGAAATGTGACCAATTGTTTGACACAGAAATCAATGCACCAATTTTGTCTCCTCAGCATCCATTCCTTGTTTCCCATAATTTCCAAAAATGTAGTGTGCTTATTATACATAGTCACTGATCTCTCGGGTTCTCCTCTTACCATAAAAGGCTTCGTGGCATGATTTGACTCAAACGTGTCAGGAACCTTTTTCCAACTTATCTGATTAAAAGTGTAAGACATGAGGGCCCTTAAATGAATGTCCCCCACATATGGAACCAGATTAAATTCTCTCTCAACACGCAAGAGATACCCATGCATATAAAGCTCGCACATCAAGTGCTGAGTTGGCACATCATGGGCTCTCAATATCCGGAGGAATTGTACACCGTCCTGAATCTCACGACTAATTTCTTTCTGGATGCTTTCCCAACAAAAGAAAAGAAACCACTCATACAAAAATAAAGAGTAACAGGAAGCAGGAGGGTGACATTACATCACTTCCTGTGCTAAATGGAGCATCTGCTCTTTATCGATTTTTAACTCTGCTAATTGCCTTTCCAGCTTCTCCACCTTGAATTGCTGCTTTGCATGCCTTAGTCGCATTATATCAATGCAATGTACATATTCAAAGATAGTCGTGGATGCTCGCTCTTGGGCTTTATTAGCTTCATTCTGATATCGCGTCGCGGTGGATTTCTAGGTTTGTACCTCAACCGACAAAGAAAAATCATGGCCTTCAAATAAATATTCTATCAGGTTTGTCTGAGTGGCCACAAAAGTTGTTGCCACTTCATCTACATGCGTCCCTACTTCAGTCATTATGGTTTTGGGATTCTTATCCCACCGCTTGTATTTCTTCACTTGGTTGTTCAACCGGTGCATCTGTTTCCTAAGCCTCTTAACCTTTGTTTTGAGTCGCATCATTTCTTTAAATTGAAGCTGATATTTCTGCTTCATAGGTAGCATTCGTTGTTCACACAACTCCACCCATTCTTGTTTAACCACCACCTCATCTGGTACTGCAGCTAGTTCGATAGATGGTGATCTACCCGAGGGAGTATCCACAGGGTTACTCGATGGGGCTTCTTTTCTTGGTTTCTCTTCCTAAGGAGCAGCCATTTCCTTACTGTCTCCTACCTTGCCCTATTGTGAAGCTATCTTGACAAGTGGCGGGCTCACTCGGTGAACATACATCGGTGATTCGGCCAAACTTTCCCTTCTAGGTTCCCTCGTTACAAAAACATCTTCCTCTTCCTCTATTCTGGGTTCTTGAGAGAGGTCTTTGTGGGGATCTGTGGCCAACAAGCCTATGGAAGTTGGTCCCTTCTTCAACCCATCATACTTCAAAATCAGCGGAATAGCCACCTCCTCTTCTGTATGTCGAGCAGAGCAAGACACCCTTTCCCCTTTTGGAATGGAGAATTAAGAGGAAAATTGAAAGAATTCTCCTACCTGATCTATCTCGGCCAAAGTTGTGGTATCGGGCTCTTTCCCTATGTCTGTAGCGTCTCCGCTCTGGGTTAAAACCCCTGCTCGTGTAGTCCCTTTTTCTGAGGTTAACGCTGGTTCTTGTGGAACAACTTCAATCCCGACATTTAATTCCTCTGTGGTCTCCAAAGTCGGATAAGTTGATGGTGGTTCTTGTTGGACACCACCTTCCGTGTCTAGCATTTCTTGAGCAGATGATGCTGGCACTGTTTCTTCTAGCACAACATTGATCCAGATGGGTTATTGCATAATCACATCAATTATGTCCATTAAACCCCTATCCTCTTCTTCTGTTGGCCACATAATTCTTTTAGCTTCGGGACCTTCTCGTTCTGGTTCGTCTTCCTCCATTGGTTCTACAGTCGAGGGTGGTTCTTGTGGGACACCCCTGACCGTAATATTAATGAATTCCTCCACCTTAGCCTGATGTGGTCCCTCTTCACTTATTATAGTGTTGCTAATTTGCTCTACTGGCTTTATAGTTGAGGCTAATTCTTGAAGGACAGCCTGGGTCGTGGTGCCAGAGGCCCTTTCTATATTGGCCCTTCGCTGAATCACTTCTTCTTCCATTGGTTCCCACTTCTTCTTCCATTGGTTCTAAGGTCAAGGCTGGTTCTTGTGGAGCAGCCTCGACTGTCATCCCTGGTTCACACTCCTGATTCTGTTCCCGCTCTTCAAGTTCCATCACCATTTCCTCTGGTTCCTCTTGATCTATGTATTCATCCTCTGCTCTGGTTCCTTCCTCCATTGCTTTCGGCTTTTCCTCTCTAGAAGCTCTAGCAGTCGTTATTTCTTCCTTAGAAGAATCCTGGAATGTTTCCTACGGGATTTGAAATCGATCAATTGCATGCATGACTAGTAGCCAGACCAGGCCATGGTTGGTAATGACTGTTGCCACTTGTCATGAACACCGAGCACAGTGTGCCATCAGCTGGAGACTTCCTAACAGGAACAAAGACATATTCAATGAGAAGGCTTCCACCTGTGGGAACTGGAGGTGAGCCAATATTCTGAAATCATATTTAAGCATGGTGATATACCTCCCCTCATAGGTTATGTATCTCATTACAAAACCTGCTACCTCACCCGATGGGTGTGGTAATGAATTTTGGTCGTACCCCAGGAACAACAAGTTCTCCAGCCTACAAGAATGCTTCGGGGAACTCCAGAAGGGTGGTTCTTCGTGAAAACCATTATGCCCCTGCTGGGGTAGCCCACTGACCCATGTAATGGTTTCTTCTGTAATAGGGATTTCTATCCCCTAGACCCGAGATCTCTCTTCCTCTAAATGGAGTGCGAATTCAATCACAATTGCCTCGTTAAATCCTTGCAACCTGTCAAAATAGACGTTCCACCGTGCATTTTCGAAGACCTGCCATACCTTTGGATTGTTTCTGACCATTGTTGTGCCCTCTAGCTCAGCTTACCCACCCATCGCTGTAAGAACCAGATCAACACGATGGCTACAGTCGGCTGGTAGGGGGAGAAAAACAATAACCCAATTGACGATGACAATATTATTAGCGTGGTAGCCGCGGGGTGAAAGGATGATAATAATGACTGGTACACCTCGAAAAACACAACAATTAATGGCAGGGTGTGGCAGTATAGGTGAATGATTATGGAAATTGAATACAACATACTGGGGAAATGACCGGTAAAGTTCTTGGCATACGATTTCAAATTCCAATGCGTGGGAATCATGATTACAAAATCGCACAATTTTTTGGTTTCTATTTTCATTGGATTTGGTAATGATGTGATATGATTATAATTTTAGGTATGTCGTCGTTTCTTTATGACGGGACCCCCCCCCCCCCCCCCCAACTTAAATGTGGCCATCTGCAGCACATACTAGTCTCTTTTTTGGAATATTTTAATTAAATCTGTAAGAGTCAATGAAGGCATACCTGGCGACCTACCTGGCAGTGGAGTAGCAGCAAAGATAACTGGTGGAGTAACGACAATAGTGGAGTAACAATGTCGACAGAGTAACAGCATCGGTGGAGTAACAGCACGGTAGAGTAACAGTATGGTGGAATAACAGAAACCACAAAGTAATAGCACTGATGGAGTAACAACAACGGCGGAGTAACAACAACGATGGAGTAACAACACCAGCAGAGTAACAACAACAGTAGAGTAACAGCACCGTGGAGTAATAGCACTGACGGAGTAACAACAATAGTGGAGTAGCAGCACCGACGGAGTAACAAGAACGAGTGGAGTAACAACAACAGTGGAGTAACAACACCATCGGAGTAACAACAACAGTGGAGTAATAGCAACAGTGGAGTAACAGCACCGGTGGAGTAACAACAACCAATGGAGTAACAGCAATAATGGAGTAACAACACCAGCGGAGTAACAGCAACAGTGGAGTAACAACACCGGCAGAGTAATAGCATCAGTGGAGTAATAACACCAGTGGAGTAACAGCAACTAGTGGAGTAACAACAACAGTGGAGTAACAGCACTGATGGAGTAACAACAACGACTATTACTTGAAAAATTTCTCTATTTCTCCTTGTCATAATTCAGTTCTTATTCTTGCAAAAATACAAACAAGTAAGTAGTAACAATATATTATTATTATTATTATTTTCTTTTTTTTAAAAGGTAGAGGGAGAATTATTTTCACCAACAACCATCAAACCAGATGTATCAAAAAGATGTTTTATGAAGGCATCTTTAGAAATTGGATAGTGGTATAACTTCAGATGGTGTCCGTTCACTAGGAAGAAAGTACGATTTTCATCTATTGTAACCAATCTGACTGTGCCATTGGCGAATACAATGTCCACTTCATAGGGTCCCATCCAACGAGTGTGAAGCTTTCCTTTAAAATATTTGAACTGGGAGTCATATAACAATTCCCAGTCCCTTGTATGAAACACCTTATTCTTGATAAATTTATTGTGCCATTTTGTTCTCTACTGTTGGACAGTAGTAGTTCTCTGGACAGCTACTGAACGAATCTCATCTAACTCATTGAGTTGTTCCAGCTGATGTTTCTGGGCCTATGATATGTTTAATCCAACTTCCAAAGCTGTTCTGAGCATACTGATATTGAATTCAACTGGAAATATGGTAGATTTCCTATAGAATAGCTCAAATGATGAAAACCCAGTTGTATTTCACCATGTCGTCCTATACACCCAAAGAGCTTCTAGGAGTTTCTATGACCAACCCTAGTGATGACTTGCTATATTTTTTGTAAAGATATTCTCCAATACCTTGTTTGTACTTTCTACCCATCCATTCGCTTGGGGATGGTAAGGAGTTGTCACTCTGTGTTTGACCCCATATTTCTACATAAGCCTCTCTATCATGTGGGATGTGAACTATGCTCCTCCATCTAAAACAATTTCTCTCAGGGTACCATATCCGGCAAAAATCACTTCAAAAAGAAAGTCTACCACCACCTGTTCTGTTGCTTTTACAACTGCTCTAGCTTCCACCCACTTAGTCACATAATCAGTACAGACCAGGATGTGAACCTTCTGATGGGAAGGTGGGTTGATGGGTCCAAAAAAATTGATGGCCCATTTCTTAAAAGGTTCCAAGACTATCTGGGGTTATAATGGAATTTCATATGATTACCCATGTTGTCCCATCCATTGAGAGTTGTCACATCTTCAGACATAATCTCTAGCATCTCAAAAGATAGAAGATCAGTAGTATCCCATTTACAGCACCTTGTGGCCTGTTCTTTTATCTACAAAATGTCCTCCACAAGGCCCACTATGTGCGGCCTTCAATATCTCATAGATGTCATCCTCTGATACACAACGTCAGATCGGTTTATCCACCCCCGTATGAAAGAGGTATCCTTCCATCCATCAATATTGGGTATTATGATGAATAATTTTCCGTTGGTTCTTATATGACAAATGACGAGGTACCTTTCCTATATCAAGGTAGTTAGCAATATCTACATACCACGGAGTGTTAGTGGAAATTGCAAAAGGATATTCATCTAGAGAGCTATCTTCAATAGGTGTACCTTCGGTATTGTTTTCTAATCTAGATAGAAAATTAGCAACCACGTTGTCAATTCCTAGTTTATCTACTATGGTAATTTCAAATTCTTGAAGTAGGAAAAGCCATTTTGTAATACGACCAGGAGTAACGGGTTTATCCATCAGATACGTGATGGCTACATGATATGTGTATATAAAGGTGGGGTAACCAGTGATATAGTGTCGGAACTTGCTGATGGCATAGATGACAGCAAGGAATTCTTTTTCGGTCACTATGTAGTTTAACTCAGCAAAGGCCAAGTTATTACTAACATATTAAACTTCATATGGTACCTTATCCACCCACTGCCCCAAAATGGCCCCAACTGCTATTTGGGAAGCATCAGCATGAATATGGAATGGTAATGCCCAGTTTGGTCCTTTAAAGAATGGAGCACTATAGACCAGTTCCTTGATCTTCATAAAGGCTGCATCACATTCATATGTTCACACAAAGTCTACATATTTTGTCAGTAATTGAAAAAGTGGATGTGCTGTTTTAGCAAAATTTTCTATAAAGCGCCTGTAATAAGTAGCACAATCGATAAAGCTACACACCTGAGTGGGTGTTCTAGGTATTGGGAAATTTTGTATTACCTTTATCTTGGTGGGATCCATCCGGTTTCCTGTAGCCGAAAGCAAGTGTCCCAGGACTATTCCTTC
Organism: Pinus tabuliformis; assembly: GCA_031772625.1. Lineage (NCBI taxonomy): Eukaryota > Viridiplantae > Streptophyta > Pinopsida > Pinales > Pinaceae > Pinus > Pinus tabuliformis. The sequence goes on from CM062816.1 coordinate 1,077,877,379, forward strand.
ATTCATCATCATATCGCATTTTTCCATACTTAAGGAGACATGCGCCTGCTTGCATCTTTCAAGAACTTTTTTTAGCTTCTCCAATGCTTCTTTGAATGAATCTCCATATGCTGTGAAATCGTCCATGTAGATTTCAACACTATCATCCATCAGATCAGAGAAAATCCCCAAAATAGCCCTCTGAAACATTGTTGGTGCATTACAGAGATCAAATCGGAGGACTCTGTATGCAAACGTTCCCTAGGGGCATGTAAATGTGGTATTATCCTGATCTTCAAGAGCTATTTGTACCCAATAAATCCATCCAGGAAGGAAAAAAAATATTCCCTACTAATGTATCCAAGACTTGGTCAATGAATGGTAATGGAAAATGGTATTTTTGAGTTGCCTTGTTTAATTCTCTGTAGTCCATGCATATTCACCATTTACTATTTTTCTTAGGGACCATTACCAATGGGGAAACCCATTGGCTGTATAAAATGGGGTAGACAAATCCCACGTCCAACAACTTTTGGAGCTCTTCCTTAACAATGTTTTTCAGGGCAGTGTTCATTCTTCTTTGGGGTTGCCTTACAAGATGAAAGTCCTCCTTAATGTATATGTGATGAGTGCACATATTTGTAGGAATTCCCTTCATATCTAAGCAGTCCCAGGAAAAGGCTTCTTTGTGTTTCTGAAGAACATGCAGGAGTTGTTTTTTTTGGGAATCCGACAGCTCTGGATTGATATTCAGGGTTTTTCCTGGTTCTATTTCCATGGAAACACTATCATGGGGTGTAGCTGTAGGTAGCTCCTCGAATCCATCTGTTGTTCCAATACTTTCCTGAGTCTCACAGCTCAAGATGGACTCCGGGATTTGCTGATTCAAATCTGAAATAGAACAAGGATCACTGATAAAGGTAGTAATTGTGTCATCTTCTGTTTCATCTTTCAACTGGAGGGCCTGCCCAATAGTGAGAACTGGTCTTAACTCCTCATTTTCTGATTCAGACTCTTTCTTGTGTATAGATTTCTTGTGGCCTGCTGATTTTGCTGATGGGTTAGGTTTTGTGGGAGGATATAACACTATATTCTTAGTGTTTTGTCCGTTTGAGATGATCATATTCCTAGACTGACACCCATATAAGCATCTGTGGTTGCCAACCACGGTCTTCCCAGAATCAAGGGACAGGCCTCCAGCTGGAGATTGGATTTGGAGTACTAGGAAGTCCATAGGGTAGTGCCATGAATCCACTGAAATCATGCTATATTCTAATTTCCCTACTAGTTTTACTGTAGATCGATCTGCCAGTTCTAACACCGTAGGTGTATGTTTCAAGATACGAATTCCTAATGCATGCATGGTTTCAACAACGATGACATTTATGGAAATGCCCAAATCTACCAGTACATTTGGAATTTCTACTCCATTAATGTGCATGGTCAAAATTGGGTTCCCGGGATACCCGTACTTTACAGGCATGGACCTTCCCATCATGAAATCTGATAGTTTCCCCATTACGTGAATGGTGAGCGGATATCTTAATTTCTTTTTAGGCTTCTAAGGACAATATTCCCTAAGAGTTTTCACATATACAGGTACATCCTTCATTGCTTGCAGCGAGGGAATCTTGACAAATAAATTTTGTAACTCCCCTAACAAGTCAAACTCAGTTTGAGGGGTTGGTTTAGTCATAGCCAACCTTTCTGCATAGGGTGGTTCAGCTTGGTGTTTTTGAGTAGCTAATGGTTGAGGAGGTGTATGGTTTTTGTTAACTCGGTTTGGTTCCTCTCCGACCATTTCTGGTTCCTTCTCCTCACAGTCATTCTACTCAATGATAACTGGTAAGGGCTAAGCACCTACGAGCCTCCCAGATCGTAAATGCATCTCATAGAATTTTGTGGGGGAGATGTTGTATGAAGGCAGGTTGAGGGTGTCAGCTTGCGGAGCCCCTTTATTGTTAGGATTTGGATTGGGTTGGATAGGGAGTTGAGGACGAATAGGTTGATTACCAGGGGGAACATTAGAGGGAAACTAAAGTTGTTGTTGTGGCATTGACTGGTAAAACTGACTAGGAGGGGAAGGTTCCCGCTAGTTCGGAGCCCACAAGGAGCTTCAATTAGTTTAAGGAGCCCACTACTACCAAGGTGGAAATTGGTATTGGGGCCATATGGGTGGATAAGGCATAGTCCAGGGACCCATGTTGAAATTGCTAAAATATTGAGATGGATCTGGAAACATACCTTGATTTCCCATTGACAGCCAAGGCTACCATGGCTTTTTAGGTCCCATAAAATACAGCTGCTCCATATCTGTTATAGACATTTTTGTGCCTTGCAGCATGAAGCATGAAATGTCAATAATCTAAGGGATCCAAAGTCCCTAAACATGTTGTTCCTACCCCTAGAGGAACAAGGTCAGCAAACCACAGCACTAAATATCAGTTCTCCACCTGAAAACACTCAAAAACAAGCTAATTCTGGATCATGTCAACTGCTCCACTGAGCATCTGCGCTGAATGTCAACTGCTCCACTCTGTACCTGCGTTGAATGTCAACTCTAATGAAGGCTACCTGCGCTAGGCGAGATTGGCCAAGTGGCACAATCATTCCTCAAGGTGTCAATGCCCAGGAAGCTTCCAAAATGACACTTGGATCAGGGAATTCGCCTTGTGATGAGTAAGAGGATCTAGATCTCCAAGTGGAAGCAAGAACCTCCAAGTGGACTCAAGAACTGAAGAATAACTGAAGTGGGAGAGGACACTAGTCAGCTTCATGCCAGCCTCAAGCTGACTCATCCTTTCTCCAAAACTCCTATATATAGAGCTCTCTCATGAGGTCTAGGGAGGCTGGAATCTTGTGAATGTAAGGAAGTGTTGTTGGTTTGAGTATAGAACTATTGGGTGATTGCTTTGAAGGAGGTGAAGAGGAGATTTCTTTCTGCTGGGAGGTGTTGCTGGATTGGGCCTCTTATGGTTGTAACACTCTCAAAACTTTACTTCTTCCATTAATAAAGCATTTGAGGTTCTTCTATATGCATGTGTCTCAATGGCGTATTGATACTTGTATATTTGATTTATTCTAATCCTTGAATCAATTATGAATGTATGCTTCTTGTAGTTTCCCTCTCTTGTTATTTTGCAGGATCTTGGTGTAGCTGGGCCAGTGAAAGAACAAGGAGCTGGGAGCAAGTAACAAAGAGAGAAAATTGGATCAATCATTAGCGGAAGATAACGGTTAGTGGATCTCTTTCTACTCTCTCTTACATCTCATAAAGAAGTAATCTCGAATAGCTTTGCTTTGATTGTTGCTGAGGTACTATCACCCTTAGAGTGGGATAGGGTCATTCCGTATTGGATACTTTTCCCAACAACAAATTGGCGACTCCACTGGGGATCGTATCTTGTTGGTTGTTTGTGTTTTTGCTATTCATTTCATAAACACAGGGAGTACCGAATCGAACTGCATTTGGATCTTTCAAATGCAAAGTAGAGGGCAGCTACTCTAGCTCAGTTTCTCGGCATGTTTATGATTTGAAGAGATGATCCACAAGGACTCTAAATAGCTCTTAGTGATAGCTTTTCATCCTCCTTTTCATCCCTTAGTGTGTACTTGACTGATAGCTTTTGATTTGGCCAAAAACTGTGAATTTTTGAGCAATCTGTGACCCGGAAACCAAGAGAAACGAAAGTTTCGTTCTTCAGTGCAGGCTGTGTGAAGGCTGTCTGCATTTCAGCGCAGTTCCCGAAGGGGCTACCTACGCTGAATGTCAAACTGACAGTGTACCACCTGCGCTGAACCAGTCTTGCCTTGTGCTACTGGGGTTCCCTGCTGTTTCTTGCCTTGTTTTCACCCTTGTTTTTGCAGCCTGTTACCAGTCAATGTACCTATCTGAATCCAACTTTCCTTGCCACTATTCTACCTCGGTTGTATAAAGAAACTGTGTTTGTTCTTTGTGTATTTCTTGTATCATTTACAGTTTCCCATAACGAAAGTGAACTAGTCTTGCTATGGCCTCTTAGATCTAGACCTGTGATAAGTGTCGTTCTGATCTTAAGAGTTAGTTTATTTGCTGTTCATAGCTGATTGAGCTTTTGCTTTCGTCATATGGTTTGAATTTGTATATTTCTAGTGTCAAAACAAGTAAATCTTAAGGTGTCTTTTGATTTTGGACAAGATTGTTTGCTTTCACTTGAAATTGAATTCAAAGTTATACAACAGCTTTCTTTTTGTATCGCACCAACATTAAGAAAGAGAAAAGAAATACCTGCATTGTGCATGTGCATTATGACAGCTTGCATGTTGATTTAGGAAAAAGTGCATTAGTGTGTGCTCTATGATCTGTGTGAAAAGATGTTGTCTTTCTTTTCCCTCAGTAGTTAAGATTTTCAAAGTTGAAAGATTGAAAAGCTTGCTTATCATCTTAGACTGCATTTAGGAGTGTTACTATACATCTCGTGGTGATCCATAAAGGCAAACTGATAAACAAGATCAACCTTAAAATAAATTGAATTTACATAACAACGCATTGAAACATAACGCAAACACATAGAGGTCTAAGCTAGAGACGTGTTCCGGCGTCGTTAAACGTGATATCTTAGCGTTGAGTGGTTGGGTGATTCCTCCACGGTGAAGCGATAAGTATCAATACAGACTTGTGCTCCCATGTACCGTCGCGTATATATTGGGAGACCCCTATAGGAACAAAGCCTTTATCCATAGGAATCTGTGTCGGCCGCCCTACTGATCGCAATGCAGTGAACACAGCATTCACGAAGATCGACCACTCGTACCGTAAAACGTATTCTGTGGTTTTGCGAAAAGTTGGGCACACCCTCTGCCTAGAACTCCAGAGCAGTTTCTTTTGGCCTTTTTCAAACTCTATAACTGAAAAAGTCCATCCGAGCATTTGTCACTTCGGGCTCGTTAAAACATCGAAGGAGACTAGAGTCATCTTTAGCTTTTTCTCGACTCTTAAAAAGTGAAAAAGCAAGTTGTGTCTAAAGCGTCGTTATAAAATTTATTTTAAACGGAACATAATCACCTCCTATTCCTGCGTTGATCTGTAGGTTGAGAACATGGAACGCCCCAACCAAGGAATTCCGCATGATGGAAATCCTAGTCCTTTCTCCTCTTGGGGAGAAGTTGGTGCGCCCCACATGGCCACATTGTCGCTTCCAGGACTGACAATTGGCCTGCCTATTTGGCTATTCTCAACCAATGTAGTTCAGAACACCATGGTTCCTGAACAGTCGAGTCAACAGTTAGATCAGTCTAGAGCTGCCCACCAGCCTTCTACTTCCTATAACTCTTCCTCCGATCCTTCATCTTCGCAAGGTAGAGCCGGAAAAAGCCAAGCTCCCATGAAGAAGAAGGAGAAGAAGGAGAGAGAGAAGAAGAAGAAGGAGCCTAAGGCGACTGGGGGCAAGCAAAAGACATCTGACAAAAATCCACACACAGCACAGACCGGGCCTAAATCGCCATGTGTCATATGTAGAGGAGACCACTTCCATAGAGATTGTCCCTGTATTCCCCGGATACTAAGGGACTGGTCACCTCGTTTGCACAATTCGGGAGCATCAACCTCTGATAGCCATGTTGAATGCTTATCGTCAACCAGCGAAAGTGAAGGTTCAAGACAAAGAGGGGGAGCAAGATCCCCCTGCAAACTATGTAAAGGCGATCACGCCATCCACTGTTGTCCCTTCTTAGATGAAGCGAAGAGAGTTTTGGAAGATCGCCCGGTTTCACCGTTGAGGCTTCCTCCTGGATACAAAAAACTCGTGCCAAGTCCTTCGTTGGTTGAAAATACAGCTGGCCCACTCAAGTGGTCAGCTGAAGCGTCAGTCATTGAAAATGAACCTACTGAATTCAGACCGGACGAAAGTCTAAAGGTCGATACGGCAGTTGAACCGGTTCTTCCTTCAGAGGTTTCATCCTCAAATGACACCGTCACTGAAGATTCATCTTCAAATGACACCCTCACTGAAGAGAATAAGGATGACACCATCCAGATTCTTTTCATAAACATAGACTCTGATGAGCATCAGGGCAATGCGCCCATTCCTTTATCGCAGGAAGGAACATCATCAGGGTCATATCCGGCCGTGTATTCGGTCCCACCACCAAGCAACCTGGTTGTATCCTTTGATTGGAACCAACTAGGCAGACCCCGGTTGACAACCAGTATACCATTCAGAATCATGGTCCAAATCTACAGAATGGTAATGGCTGGAACTATCATTGATGAAGGGGCATCTGTGAGTATCCTTTCCTCTATTGCTTGGAAAGCAATGGGTTCCCCGGAGCTTTTGCCTCAGATAAGAAATCTCTCGGGTTTTGATAAAGGAACCAGTCGACCATTAGGGATCCTCCCCAATGTACCTGTTACATTGAAAGGGAAGACCGTTCAAATGAACGTGATGGTTGTTCAAGGACCCTTGGATTATAACCTACTTCTTGGACGAGACTATATATATTGCATGGGAGCTATAGTCTCCTCACTCTTTAGAGTAATGTGTTTTCCACACGAAGGAAGAATGGTCAAGCTCGTAGACCAACTTTCATTTCCGCGATCACGCATCGCAAATAGTCACATACCAACCCTCAATGGTCTATTCACTCAAGAAATGTCTCCACCCCCAGTCCCCCTTCCCGTTGAGTGCGAGTGATTCGGAAAGATGGGACTGGAACCCAGGGGGCATGCATCCTGGTCTGCTTCGGGCAGAGGAAACCTTGGGTATAAGGTAGAATTTCCGCAAAAGAATATGACTAGTCCGTACCCCGTCCGTGGATGGAAGAGGGGTTGTTCTAGAACATGATTCTTTTGTCAATGTTACTTGTTTGACAAAGGTCATTCACCATTGTCTACTTCGGTAGACAGTGCCGAGGAAATGTTTTCGTTTGATGGTGTTAACAAAACAATCTTTGGGTAACCAGAAAGAGGCAAGCCTCACCCTTTAAAACAAATGTTTTATCGGATAAGTAGGGGCAGCCTTGAAATTGTACTTTATACCTGGGGGCATGCAAACCTTTTGGAGTGCAAGCTAAGAGCGGTTATTTATCTGTTTTTTTAGATTAGCCGTTTCCGAACTTGCATAAAGAAAGGATGAGAGGGAGCATAGCTTATGTGAGGTGCGAGCTCTATAAAAAATGGAATCTTGCAGGAGACATTCTTATCTTATGACTGGTATTATCGAGCAGTTTTACCGCGGAATTTATGCTTGTTAAAAAATAGAAAAGCGAGATCCGAGTAGTTTTAGCACATAGTTCATGCTCGTTAAAAAATAAACATAAGATTGAGCAAGAGTTTCCTCCAGAGTTTAAGCTCATTAAAAAATGAACCTATAACGGTAAATAACCATCTGTGATCGTAAATTTATTAGCCATAAAAAGCCTTGGTCGTGTTTGCACCCGCCACCTCCATTCCATTTGGCCAATCGTTCACCTCCATATGACTGTTTACCTATTTTGAGGAACAGCTGCGAAGAGTGATTTCACTTAGCCATCCTTGTGACACTGCCGTGATTGGAAAATTCCAACCTGTACCTGGAATCTGCTGCTATCCCTGTTTATCACTCGTTCCTCAAAAGACGAGTCTTCTTTGAGCTCTTTTCTCCTGACTCGTAAAATATGAAAAGTTTGCCGAGTTTTGGCCTTCCAGCTCGTTAAAGTGACCGGAAGAGCTATCCCTCCTTTAGATTTTAATCTTTTTGGACCTGAGGGATTATTACACAAAAAGGTCGAGCGCTTGTTTTATTCGGCTCGTTAAAGTTATCGAAAACTCATCCCTTCTGTATTGTTTTATACTTTTTCGGACTTAAGGGATTAGATGACGAAAAAGGAATTTTGGAGTTAACTTTCTGTACCTTTTCAGACTCTCTAAAAATGAAAAGGACCGAGTTTTCATTGTCGTTAGACTCGTTAAAATGATTAAATAGCGACAAACTTGTCTTTAGACGAGAACGAGTTTCCCTATCGCTAGGCTCGTTAAAACATAGCGATGGGCTTGCCCGAAGGGCAGGTTATAGAACAAGCATATGTTATCCTCCTCAAGCTTGACAAAAAATAAAGAGGTACTGGTCAGAAATGACTGGGGAAAAATTGGGAGAACCTCAAAGCTTTAATGGTAGCAAGTCGCTCTTGAACATGACACTTTTCCTCCGTATCACATCGGGTTGGGTTGTTTCATTCACCGGTCTCATCACCATGGTCTTCGCCAAACCATCCACATTTGGGGTAATGCTACCGATCCATCGCATCAGTGTCGTTATATGTTCAAGAGATGTTGTTCAGAAAGAGTCAACCGTGTCCCATCCACTGCCATACATTATCCTTCATCCACCCATGATCGCCACCCTGAATCATATTTCACAGATTTTTTTCACCTCCACTAAAATCATTAGCTCCGTTCCGTGTCACTGATGTGGGATTCATTAAGGCCCTCCTTTGACGGATCGCTTCTTGTCGACTTCAGCTCATTATCCAAGAAGTAGATCTAGGAACACCCCCCTCAGTACTTTGAAGCTTGCATGCCTCAATGGCAAGTTTCTTACTTCCGGCGACAGGTATACATCAATGACCTTTGACCAGAAGATTTTGTGTGGTGTTCAACGCCAAGTCCTTTATTCACACCACGTGAATTGTACTGCAGTACCTTGAGGGTCATTATCATTATCGGTGTTTCCTCTCGCGCTTGTTAACGGTTTACATCATTGACCGGTAATCAAGCGATGTCTTTCCATGTTCGACTTCAGCACAATTCTCACATGGATCGACTTGTACTTAGAGTGAAGATCGAACGAGTTTGAAGACCCCGGATCTAGTTTCATCCATCCGGGTTGCGATATATATTCAGGAAAAATAAAGACATTTGACATGTACATCATTGCAGCAGATGATCATCCTACTCAAAGGATGATAATTTCAGCAGAGAATTATCAGTCTACCATCAGACGATCGTCTGTTCTATGTACCAAAATGAATTTATAAAGCTGACCATGGGAATGCCCGCCTCAGCTAGATCATGAAAGCAGAATGAAAAATAATGTATTGTATTGTATTTTATTACAGGTCACCTCTCAGCGATTGAATGAACTTCGGATCCTCCTGATAAAGCATTTCACCCGATAAACGACCTCATACTTTAGGGGGCAACTGTTATAGACATTTTTGTGCCTTGCAGCATGAAGCATGAAATGTCAATAATCTAAGGGATCCAAAGTCCCTAAACATGTTGTTCCTACCCCTAGAGGAACAAGGTCAGCAAACCATAGCACTAAATATCAGTTCTCCACCTGAAAACACTCAAAAACAAGCTAATTCTGGATCATGTCAACTGCTCCACTGAGCATCTGCGCTGAATGTCAACTGCTCCACTCTATACCTGCGCTGAATGTCAACTCTAATGAAGGCTACCTGCACTGGGCGAGATTGACCAAGTGGCACAGTCATTCCTCAAGGTGTCAATGCCCAGGAAGCTTCCAAAATGACACTTGGATCAGGGAATTCGCCTTGTGATGAGTAAGAGGATCTAGATCTCCAAGTGGAAGAAAGAACTTCCAAGTGGACTCAAGAACTGAAGAATAACTGAAGTGGGAGAGGACACTAGTCAGCTTCATGCCAGCCTCAAGCTGACTCATCCTTTCTCCAAAACTCCTATATATAGAGCTCTCTCATGAGGTCTAGGGAGGCTGGAATCTTGTGAATGTAAGGAAGTGCTGTTGGTTTGAGTATAGAACTATTGGGTTATTGCTTTGAAGGAGGTGAAGAGGAGATTTCTTTCTGCTGGGAGGTGTTGCTGGATTGGGCCTCTTATGGTTGTAACACTCTCAGAACTTTACTTCTTCCATTAATAAAGCATTTGAGGTTCTTCTATATGCATGTGTCTCAATGGCGTATTGATACTTGTATATTTGATTTATTCTAATCCTTGAATCAATTATGAATGTATGCTTCTTGTAGTTTCCCTCTCTTGTTATTTTGCAGGATCTTGGTGTAGCTGGGCCAGTGAAAGAACAAGGAGCTGGGAGCAAGCAGCAAAGAGAGAAAATTGGATCAATCATTAGCGGAAGATAACGGTTAGTGGATCTCTTTCTCCTCTCTCTTACATCTCATAAAGAAGTAATCTCGAATAGCTTTGATTTGATTGTTGCTGAGGTACTATCACCCTTAGAGTGGGATAGGGTCATTCCGTATTGGATACTTTTCCCAACAACAATATCTTCTCCTGTCCCTTGAAAAACGGCTTTTAGCCCTAGCAAAGATGCATATGAACTTGTCGCATGCTTCAGTTCACAGATTGCACACTCCTCTATAGAGTTTAATGGACATTCCCTCTGTGGGTGTTTCTTTCTGCACATGGGGCAAAATATGACCATAGTTCTTTCAAATTCTAGCTATTTCTATTTTACCTGCAATGTGTCTATATGTTCAAACAAGGTACTCAGGATATCAGTCCTCAGGCTATCCAATAGGTTCCCAATTTCTGCTTTTGTAACACCTCCGCTAGGTACCTTCATTAATTGAATCCCTTTTTTATTTATTGCAACTCCTCTTAAGCACTGAATACAGAACTCACAGATGGTATCAAAGTCCTCCTTTGATATATCTCCCTTTCCAACTATATTCAACAATTCCAAAGTGTCTTCTCAGAAGGCCCGGAGAAGGATAATTTTCAAAATGTCTTTATCCAGGTCAGAGTGGCCTATCCTATGCAATGTCTATTTAAAGTGTTCCACATAGTCTTCCATATTTTCATCCTCTTTCTCTATGAATTAAAAAGATCTTCTTTAATATCTCGTGATTTATAGTAGTCTTGGTATTTCTCCAAGAAAGCAGTTCTCATTACATCCCATGTGGTGATTGACCTTCCCCTAAGACCCATAAACCACAACAGGGCTATCCCTTTTAGCGTAGTAGGGAAGAGTTTCAATTTCTGAGCATCCATTATGTAATCATACCCTTGACACACAATGTCAAATTCAAACAAAAACATGCAAGGGTCTTCTGAAGTAAGCCTATGGAAATTGGGTAAAGCTATTAAAGGGATGGGCTTTGTTGGTGCACCAATCCCCAAATCCCCAATTGGGAAGTCAATAGTAGAGGTTGTAGGTGCTAGGAATATCCTCCAATACTCACTAGGGATTTCAGATGGTTCCGCAGCAAGGGCTTTTATCACAAGGGTTCAGGTTTCCTTAATAGCGCTTCCTCTATCCTTTGGTGATAGAAATGTTTCTACCACCATGGCTGGACCGTTCGGATCTCCTCTCTGCAATTCCTTCTTTCCTACTAGGATGGAAAGTTCCTCTGGATTATTTACTTGTAAGTTCTTCTTCTTCTGTTAGAAGCAACAGGATCCTCTTAGTAGGCATAATGTTTCTTGTCTCTCTAGCTACTGGAAGGGTCTGTTGTATTGAATTGGCAGGGGGTGCTATGAACAACATTGGCTGATCTACAGATTGTCCCTCCAATTTTGTTCGTGCACTTGGCCTCACAGCTACACCGGAAGATGCCTTCGACTCAGCTTTTGCAATGATTTGCTAGATGTAGGTGTTCCTTCCCAGATCCTGTCTTCCCTTCTTTGGGGATCTCCCTCTGCCCCTTTTATTTGGCTCTCTGTTCATACAAGTTGGTGTGGTAGCAGAAATCAAACCACAATGCTCAAGGCCTAGAGTAGGGTGTCAAAAGACCAGTCCCTCCCCAAGATAAGAGATCACGTTGAAGAGAGGGTAGTTAACGAAAGAAAAAAAAGAAAAGAACACGGGAACCTAGGGTTCAAGACCTGGAGCAGGGCGTCAAAAGACTCCTCCCTCCCCCGAACAAGACCCCTACCAAGAAATAACACACACACGAGAAAACCCTAACACTTGAAGACATAAAGTAGGGCATCAGAGGACCCTTCCCTCCCTAGGGTGAGAGATTGGGTTTCTCGAATCAAAACAAAAATGCTAGGGAAAAATCTAAGCTCAAAGCCTGGAGCAGGGTGTCAAAGGACTCCTCCCTCCCCAGGGCAAGAGATTGGCCCTACTAAAAAAAAAAAAAACAATAAAAGCTCAAAATAAACAAAATACCTGCGCTAAGGACCTAGAGTAGAGTGAGGAAGCTCGTTCTCTCCCTAGGACGAGAGATTGACCCTTTGGTTAACACAGGTCATGTCTTGCACCTCGTTAGCCTCCCTAGCAATGGTGCCAAAATGTTGGTGTCCAGGTATGAACGAATTATCCACTCCTTTCCCTACATTAATGTATCAATCCAGGTGTGTATTCTTTTCCAGGCAACACGTAAGGTATATGCAAGGGCAAGGTTACAATTTTTCCTCAACCAAGGGTTCATGATTGACAATCAAAACATTGCTAAAATAGAAGTAAACACTCAACTACAGAACGTTAAAAGGTATTCACAGTTATCTAAGAGATCTGTAACAGTGACAAGAAATAAACACAACAATAGAAGATACACACAACACAAGGAAAGCACCTGATCAGAAGAGCGGCCCCAGCTCTCTGATTAGGGCTACGTTACTCACAACGAGCGATAGATCAGCAAAATGGTTTATATCTAATTAATTTGAATAATGCTGTTACAATACCATATGGGGTCTCCCCTTGATACAAGAATGACCCGTCTTTTATACAATACAAAGGAGAATAATTCTCCCCAAAACCTGGCAACTACATGCCTAAAGATATACATCAGTTCCATCGCAGCACTAGCGCTGAGAGTGCAAGAACAAGAATGGTTAAAAATGGGTTGAGATCAGTTGCAATCGGTTATGCTTCTTCATCGTGTTCGATCACCTACTATGAATCGCGGAACTGCTACAATATGCTGCGCGGTCAACACTTGCGCTCCATGATCTGCAGTCATCACAAGTTTTAGTGGTTTGTGTAGGTAGAAACCTTCATGACTCTACTTCATTAATTAAATATCCCAAGAGACAATAAAGGGGGATTAACTCATAATGTTACACAATAAATATATGTGAATGAATGCAAAAAGGATGAAAAGAGGAGTGGAAATGCAGGGAAAATATAGGCCAATTTGGTGCCCAACACCATCATATGGTAGTATCCCGCAGTATTCAGGTCAGCCTGGAATTTTAGTTTGTCAATGGAAAGCAACAGTGCTAGTTCAACCAAGGCTTGTGTATCCAACACAACCAATGAAAACTATGTCAACTATTCCTACTACACCTGTTGTTACCACTATACCATAGTCACAAGTTCAAACAATTTATCTCAACTTGTACAAACTGGTCCTTCTACCTCGCAACCACAAGTTTCGAGTCAAGAGGTTCAAGTTTCTCAAGCTGTTATACAACAACTGCTTGTGTCTGGGGCCCAACAACCTAAGGTTAGTATACCTTTATCCGAAGTGACTTAGGCTTACACTAGCATAGTTTATTCACAACTTGGCCAACCTTTCATTGTTGGGAAACAACAACCATTAAATGAACAACAATTTTACCAACAACAACAACATTTGATTCAACAACCGTGGCGGCCTCAATATCAATAGCTTGAATTCCAGCAATTCCAACCCCAATTTAGACCTGCCCAACAGGCTCAACCTGGGTTTGGATAGTATCAAGCTTATGAAGGTCCTAGTCAACAAGGCTTTGTTAGTTATGGACAACCGCAAATTCAACTTGGTTATCAACAACCACCTTATGTCGGATTTGTTCAACAACCACCTTATCAAGGTTACCAAATGCAGATTCCCTATGTTGGTATGCAAAGACCTATTACTCAGGCAATTCCATCTTATCTTGGGTATGTTCAACCTGACTTGAAATGACAGTTTCCATTTGTAGCAACTCTAGAATTACGAGATTTAAACTGACTCACTAATGATCCAATCTTATATGCACCTTTGTGATGGTAATTCTGCATAAGTTACCTTTTGACATTCCAAAATGCAATGGAAATCCCAGAGAAGACCCATCAAATCATGTCATGACCTTTCATTTGTGGTGTTCATCAAACTCCTTAAATGATGACTCGGTTAGACTTTGTCTTTTCCAAAGAACGCTTACTGGTTCGGCTACGAAGTGGTACATTGAGTTACACGAACTTCTTTTGACAACTTTATGACTTTAGCCACCACATTTTTGACCCACTTCTAGTTACCTATCGGATATGAGAGTGGAATGGAACTCCTAACCAGCTTTAAATAGACTACAGCTACTCATATATCAGATCATATTCATGAGCGGCGGCGTCGTTGTCGAATGGTTAAGATGCATGTTCCTGATCAACTTTTGGCTGATAGGTTCATAAAATCCTTGATTCCATCAATCATCGAGGATGTGGCGAAATGTGGAGTTGTCACAGAGGAGCAAGTAATTGCTCGTGCCCAATATTTGGATTTGATTTACACACAATCTGGCACGCTCTACGACAAGATTCCCAATGTACCCCGAGCAGTTTTCACTGTTCCTCCTCCTCCACAATCTAGTAAGGACTCTCATGCCAAAAATGGTGTGATCGGCCCTTCGACTATGCAAACAGCAGGAAGACCATCTAGTCAAACTCTTGCCATTTCCAATCAAACTAGCAATGCATCAGAAAAAGCTCTTGCTTTCAAGGTCAATGCTGTGTCATCTGACAAAGGAAAAAATCAAAAGCAACTAGGAGGCAAGAAGAAGGGGAAAAAAAAGAAGAAACAAGATAATTCCCCTCACGATAAATCATCTGATTCCTCTACTTCAGCAAGGAAACCTCGTTATCCATGTCTAATCTGTAATGACGAGCATTTTACAAGAGATTGTCCACACTGCTCAGAAGTCTCTAAACTTCTAAAGACTTCTAACTCATCTGCAGTGTTGACTAATCTATTTCCAAACCCAGAGACACATTTGATTGCGACAAACCATGCTTCCACATCCCAAGTACTTATGTTATCCATCACAAAGTCACAAAAAAAGTTTTGGTGGCAACGAGAAATAAATATTATGGAAACCCACCATCATCATCGAATAATCAGGTCGCTGATCAACCTAATCGTTCGACTTTGACTTCATCTAAAAATATTCAACTACCTATTGCACCAGAGTTGACAATAAAACCATGAAAGGGAGTTGTGCATAAATTGACATTTAACCCTCGGGCTTGAGCAGATCAGAACTATAACATAGTGTAAGATCTTGCTCAATCACCTTCTGCTATGTCAACACTCGAGGAGTTACAAAATTCTCCCTCCCAGAAGCAGGATTTACTGTCAGCAATTGGTGGAATAGGCTCTATGGATTCCAATCTCACGGTTTTTAACCATGCGGGATATACACCACAGTTATGGCGCAATTAGCTTTCCTAATTCAATAAAGGCTCTCAATAAGAGTGTTCACCAAACTATTATTGATGAGGGGGAATCAACTTGCATCATTCAATGAGCTGCTAGAAAAAACTTGGTTCACCGTCATTGTCACGATCACTAACCACGTTAAAAGCTTTTGACGAATGAACATATTCACCTTGTGGGATTTTGAGTAACTTGCAAATTGAACTAGGGGGAAAAATAATTACTGTTGAGGTTGAGGTAGTTGATGGACCCCTTGACTACAACATTTTACTGGGAAGGCCATGGGTATATGCTATGGCTGTTGTGGTTTCCACATACTTTCGTACTATTGCATTTCCACATAAGGGTGGAATCGCAGTTATCGATCAACTTGGCTTCTTTGCATCTAATTCACAGGCTACAAGAAGAATTCCGTTGGTACATAGACCCCCACTGTCACTTCAAAGTGGTGGTGTAGGTCTCTTTAAAGATCCTTCCTTAATGGGTACTTTTACGCTACCGTCACCATCTGATTTGGCTGAAGTGGTAAGAGTAGAGACTTGCAACATGATTTCTGTGGAGTACTAAAGAAGGTATGTTTTTGGTAATTATTTCAGCATCTTTTCATTAGAACTTACAAACCTTTTTGCATCATGAACTTAGAAAACGATAAGGAATTGTAGTAAAACATGTGAGATTAATATGCAAGACACTGACAATTGTCATTTCCTTATGCAGGAAGGAGGAAAAACAAGAATTTGTCATTCCAAAGGAAAGGACAAGGACGAGTTAACTGTTGTCCCTTTGACGGGAGACCGTATGCAAACAAGGCAAAGCAAATCAAAGCGAATCAACCCTGGAAAGGAAGTGGAGATATCAGCTCGGCGCAGGAAAGGAAAAAGATGACTAAGGACTAACAGTTCGGCGAATCCCTAAGGATCCTTGATCATGAGGGATCGCTGTTTTATCTATTTCCGCACTTAGATATCTCCGCCTTCACCCTTATAAAAGGGGCAACACTGTTAGCTTGAGGGAGTTAGTTATGTTTTATGTAATTTCCTTTAAGATCAAAACTTTGATCATCGAGTCTCGTTAAGAACCGATATATTGTAATTTCGCTTTATGAATTAATACAAACTTGGTTACTATTTCATCTCTGAGTCTGGAATAACTTCAAGCGATGTACCCCTGGAGGCTAAGGGCCCGGCCCTAGTGGACACCTTCTCCTGTATTATTACGTTTGGTTTATGCGTGGTTTACTTATCAGTGTGATTCGGTAATCTGATGTGTTTTGTTAGTTTACATCACATGCTCTGTTATGTTTACTTTACTGAGACAGAACTATTGCATTGACTCTGCAACGTATCACTATTCTTCTAAGTGTTGATATAATATTTTCAGTCTTTACAAAAGATTGTTGCTTTTCAATTACAGAGCCTCTGTGTCGTGCACTTATTCATTGGTATGACGGAATTCATCTTAGTGATTATGTTCCTTGCGATTGTGGATCTATAGACATTGTTGTTCCATTTTGAAGTGCAACCATAATCTTTTATAACTAAGAGTGATAACTGGTTTACCGAGATCAGGTTACTATCAAGGTGGGTCGTGTGCATATATGGTTTTGAAGTATTGTTCTATAATTTATCATTAATCAGTGTTGTTCCATTTTGGTGTGTTGTTCAATTCGTCCTTGAGAGTGAAGGATTGCCATTCAATTCCTGTAGATCACGATTCGTGCATTTGATCTTGTAGACTAAGGAGTTACTACTTGCTAGACTTAGTTGCTGTTATAGTTTCCTGTTTGCTGTTCTATTTCAGATTTGTTGTTCTATTTCAGGTTTGTTGTTCCATTCCATATTTGTTGTTCCATTTCTTATTTCATTGTTCCATTTCTTACTTGTTGTTCTATTTCATGTTCTTTGTTATTTTGGTATGAAGAATGATCCAGGGCTGTAGTGAGCACTAACATTTACTACCTGGCTTCCAGATCCACGATCTGTTTTCTGATTTACCTTAGTTCTATCAGTTTACAAAGGGATGAGTTACTGCTACTAAACCCTTGACTGATAACTTGCTTAGTTTTCTGAATGAGTGGTTTAATATTTTGAAGTAGTTTACTGTAAACAAGCATTCGTTTACTCTTGTATTTTTGAACACTATACTACTGGCATTACTCTGAAAAATGACAGCCTCAGACTGAGACACTCTTTGAAATAACAAAACGTTCCTGGATTGACAACTAACGTGAGGTAATTAGAGGTGAAAGAGACCCTTTTTATAGCTCCACATTTTGGTGTCGTTGCCAGGGAAAGAGTGTAGCCATTTGTTCTTTTTCAGAGTAGTGTATGAACCTGTTAGGGGAGAATTGTGTTTTGAAAACGGAAGGTAAGAACCTACATGTAGAGCATGTAATAACCCTACTCCCCTACCCACTTTCCTACAAATTTGCTGCTGTTTTGTTTGGGTAGAATCCAGTAGTTGATTGGTGTGCATGACTAAGCAGAAAAAGCTAGAAAGGAATTCCAAACCTCTACCCAAGCCAGAAAAAGCTAAGGGGTCAGTGACCCTTGGCCGATCAACCTTCATAAACGAAATCATCAAGAAAGAAGAATCTCAGCCTTCATTAGGACCCATAAAAGTTATTTCTAGACAACCTACTAGTTCCCTTCAAGCCACAGGATCACCATCTGTAGCCTTTGCTGAGGTGCATAGTCAAATTGAAGAGCAAGACTTTCAAGAAATTGAAAATTCTACTCCAGAACTATTGCTAGACGGGAATTTCAACAATATTTGTGAAGGAGAAGGAGAAACAGGGGAAACTGAGGAACCAAGGTCTCCTATTAGAACAACTCAGCCAAACAACCAAGACAAGGGAAGTGCTACAAAAATAATTGTTGAAGAAACTCGATCTCCTCAGACATTAGGCACTCTCATTATCCCAGACAGAGGAAGTGTTATTAAAACCAGTCCTGTTAAAGCCATTCCTTCTCAACCTAGGAATACCCTTCTAGATATCCCAGAAGGCTATTGGCATATATTTGACCAAATGGCTCAAAACTAGCCAAACACCCAAACCTCTACATTGCAATACCCCATAGTGGATACTACCGCAAATGCACCCATGAAAGCAATCCCTCTTCAACATATCCCTACATTCCACGGTCTTACATAAAAAGATCCGGATGCATTTCTATTTGAGTTCGATGTGCTGTGTAGGGGATATGATTACACCATCGACCCCCAGAAACTAAAATTATTTCCCTCTACATTAAAAGGGGTTGCCTTAAGATGGTTTATGGGATTAGGTGGCGGGGTTATAAATAATTGGATCAAATGAAAGAATCTTTTCTAAAGAAATATCAGGACTATTGCAGGTCTAGAGAACTGAAGGATGAAATATTTTAGATGGTAGATAGACCAAATGAAACATTAGAGGAGTATGTGGAACGTTTTCAGTATAATCTTCAAAGATCTCCTTATGCATCACTACCTTTACCTGATAATGTGTTAAAAATAGCGTTAATTAGGGGCATGAAGGAACAATGGATCGAAACATTAAATATTATGGGAAAAGGAGATATTTATTAGGAAAATTTTGCTAACATTACTGACCTATGTATCAGGAGTTCGAGAGGCAGCACAAGATTGAAATCGACAGAACATGATCGGTTTGTAAGAGATAATAAAATTTCGACAGAAGGAGTAACACGTGCAAAAATTGGAAATCTATTGGAAAATTTTAAAACTGATATACTAGGGACGCTAACTACACAACTTGATGTTATGCAGGCCAAGCAGAAGCAAATGGAGGCAGAACTGAATTTGGCAATCTTCTGTCCCCGATGCAGGAAGAAACATAGCCATAAGGAGTGTCCACTAGATGCAGTCCGAACATGCGCCATCTACACAAAAGATCACCTTACGGAAAGTTGTCCCTCACTTCTCGGATTAAAAGCAGTATATAAGGAAGCAGAATAAGAGCCAGAATTGGTATATTTCCTCAACCAGCGCCCTCAGTGGCAGTCGCGACAATCTGGTATGTTTTCGGACCCGACCTCTTCTTTTCAGTCTCCACAGTATAATGCTCAACAATATAATATGTGGCAAAGTCAATCCCAACCCCTGCCCCCAAATTGGTCACCTCAGTCGTTTCCTTCATCAACCCCGTGGCTGAATCAGGCAAGCCCATTTGGTTGGCCGAATTTTCCCTATACTCCACCATATTGGCTGTTGGCTCTCAGTTTTGGTCTATTTTTTATTAGGGAAACTTACCTAATTCTTATATTTTCCATCCATTTTCCATCATGTCCATGTCATTTTGATGTATTTTATGCATATTCAGGTGTTTAATTTTAATTTTGCAAATTTCTAGAAGTTTTTATGAAAATTGAGTTTCAAGTGCAATTTTGGACTGAATCAGAAATTCCCGTAATAGCTATGTGGATGACATATTTGTAGGACACTTGGGCTCGAGTTTGATGCATGAATGGATAGCTTGGGAACTAGGACTGAGTTAACTCCGCTTGGTTCGGCCAGAACAAGCTTTATTAGGCCTGGTCAAGGCTGGTCAAACATGATTAGTCACCAGAAAATCCCTAGAAAATAGGGCAGTTTTGAGATTTTATGGGATTGACCATATTTCTTGGGATGAATTGGATGAGTTCAACTTAGATAGGTGGATATGAGTAGATATGTGTGTTAGAGATAATATAGATCAGTTTGTTTCATTAAACCTCTATTTAAAGCCAAGACTTTAATGGCTTTTGTAATGGGAAATGGAATTTATATGTAACTTTTGTGTAATTTGAGTTGGGAGCTAATTTGAAGAACTTGTTTCATTCCAATTTGTTGTTCATGCTTGGTTGATTTAATGAAGTTGTTGTAGCTGAGATTTCTTCAAGTGTGCAAGGTAAGGGTGGAGGGCCCCCACACCAAGCTAAGTACACTTATTGGTTCAATTTTCATAGTTTTCATAGACTAGTTTTTGTTTCAAATGTATTTGGATGTGTGATGATTGCTAAATGAAGATTGGTTTAATTCTAATCTAAATATGAAGGGACACAAATGAATTTAAGTTAAATTCCCCTTCTATTTGATCTTGAACTAAAACTAAATTTCATTCTCCATTTCTCATTTGAAGTTAATTCTACATTTCTGGTTTGAAGCGATGGTGATTGTGATATAGTAGGATTGTGAAGAAGGAAAATCTAGAACTCCTTAGTTAGGAGCACCTTCTTCTACATCTTCTGCATCATAAACCATTGTTAATTAGTGCTCTTAGATTTATCTTCATGAAAGTAGTATTGTAGGGAAGGACAACCTCGTTCTCCTAAGTTAGGAGCCTCTTCCCTCATATATTACATAAATGAATTAGAAATTGTTAAAATCGGTTTATATCTGTAATATGTACTTCTTTAAATCTTCAAATTTTATCTTCTAAACTTGATTATATCTGATGTCCATATACAGTGGATTTTCCTCCAAGTTTTACAAACCCGGATTGATAATTAAATACTTGTGTTAATTTAGTCAATAAATTAGCTCAACATTTTGACGCCATTGCCGAGGAGGTAATTATCAGCATAGTCAAATAGAAGATAAACAAAAACACTAAAAATTTAGTTAGCATACATTTCTCTTAGTTATGTTTCTTTATGCCTAGAAATAGAGATCCTAAAATTATGTTTCCAAAACAAAACCCCCAACAAAAACATAAAATAAAAAAAAAACTACAAAATCCATTTTCAAGAACAAGATCTAAAAAATGATGTTAAAGAATAGGCTACAACACTACTCCATTCTTCAACATTCTTTCTCATCAAATCTTTATGATCAAATAAATTTTCATGTCCAAACATTCATTAAAGTATATTTTTCAAATTTGGATATGAGTTTACTTATGATCTTGTTACGAAAATGGATGCACTGGAAATTTTCTTATACTTGAGAGAATAGATTATTTTTCTAAAATAGAATAGGATAGAATAGAATAAATAAACAAGTAGAATGAATTCACAATAAGACTTCCATAATAAATTTGTTTCAAACAATTTCTTCAAATCATTGTTCAATATTCATTTGAAAGGACTACATGGCAAAATGTAGTAAGAACAAGCCTATTTCTGGTAACCATATAGGATCATTTTGGAATCATGTTGTTTTTTTTTACATATCTCTTGAAATCTAGTTTTGGAATCCATTTTGAAGTTTTCAATTTATATCACAAAAAAAAAGTGATCAAAATCAAAACTAGGTCTCAAGTGAAATGTTGAAGACATAGTTAGTACAACCTATATTTTAAGTGCCTAATGGAAAAAAAATTATCTGAAATTCATAGGGAAGATAGCCCTTGGAATCTAGTTTCCAAATCAGATTGAATCACTTCAATCAGGTATCATATGAAAATGTTATTCTTGAAATACTAACTACTTGTCGAAAAATCTGCATGGTGACAAATCTAGGTCTTGACTGTTCATTGGCATATTTGACATACCAAATCATCCTATTTTCAAAACCTGTTTATATGGGAGATATATATTCAAGTCTAGTTTAAGACACAATTTGAATCATCCCATTTGGATATGGGATGAAGAAGCTATGCCACATTTAGTGACTGCATGTCTTCAAAATAGTATAGTAAAACTCTGCCTCCTAGGTCTGTTCATCACCAATTTTGTGATATCAAGCCTAAGAATTTTTAAAACCTATTTCTACTGGAAATACAAAAATTAATCTACTTTAATCTCCAAGTGGAATTACATTGATCGGATCTTTATCGAAGAAGTTACGCTTCAAACAAGGATTGTTGGTCTAGTTAAAAGTTAACAAACAACTCTTTCAAACATGGCACCCCTTATAATTTTTACCATATCATTTTAAATCATTTTGAAAACCTGTTTATACAGGAGGTAACCATATGAATTCACTTCAACTTGGCTTTGGAATCACTCTAATAGGATATCAAACGAAAATTTTGTAAAGAAAATACCGCTAGGAGGTCTAGGCTGGCCACCATTCCTCAAAGGGGTAAATAAATGCATTATGTTTGTCTATCATATTTGGACCTTTTTTATAAGCAATGCTTGTAATGATTTACATGTTTATTGGAAGAAGAGAGACTGTACACCTCTCTTCCTCCATCATCTAATGTTTTATTGTAGGCAAGTGCTATTGTTTTGCAGGTCATAGGAAGAATGAAGGAGTGAATTCCATGGATGAAGTGATTTTCAAAGTCAAATTCATATTCCAAAATATGAATACAAATGTTCAAGTCAAAGAAAAGTGAAAATTCACCTGATGTTGAGTTCATTCAATGAAACTCAAACTCTTGAAGCTTGCTCTTCAATGTTGACCAACAACACCAACAAACCCTACAACATGATCGAGATCAAGGAAAAAAGACATGAAGATAATCATCAAAAGAGGCAGTCAAGTTCAGTACCATGTTAAGTCACATCAATCTCCAAAGAAGCCTTTCATATTGAATTCATATTGTTCATGATTTTATCATCATCATTTGTTCATGATTTGAATTCATATTGTTCATCATCCATACTGTATGTTAAGCTCCACGACCATGCATGTTGAAGTCCAAGACTTATTATCCATCCATTTACTACTAAATCATGACTTCAATATAACCTATTTTCATAAGCTTTTCATATTTCCCTACTCCATTACACCCCACCTCCATTCAGAAAAGGAAAAAATAAAAAAATAGAAAAAGATCAAAAAATAATAAAGGAGTTTGGTTTTGAAAATCCATGAAAGTGGCACAATACAAACTCGAATTCATATCGGAAAACCAACTTGTTTGGCCAATATGAATTCTCTATTTTGTTTTACCATTTCTTCAGTTTGACTTTGCAGGAATCATCCTCCAAAACAAAGAAGACTTGAGGACAAGTCTTCCCATCAGCAAGGGGGGAAGGTTCGCAAAAATAAACTTAGTTGTGCAGCTGAATTGACGATGGAACTTGTATTGTTGGCAGAGGGACCTGAAATATTTTTGAAATCAATTGCAGAGGGACCTAAAATGTTAGCAAAAACATGTATATATTGCATAAAAATGTACATGATAGATGGGACCTGAGTTATCATGAATCAATTGCAGAGGGACCTGAACGACATCAACAAGCAATGGACCAGAATCAATGAAGGATGTTAGAACATGCAGCATAAATAAGCTCTATGTCTCTATCTATCTACGATATTCGATCAAGACAACTTCATCCAATATTGTTAAGGAACAACAACATTCATCCAATACTACAGGGAAGTAAAAATACCGTAAGCGCACAACTTTGTTCTTGCAAATTTACATTTTTGTAGAAATTTCTAGACTTTGTTAAAATTGGATTAATACCCGAATGCATAATTTATATTCTCCTCATCCTATATCCATTATCCTATATTCTACATTTTTGTTTACCCTAGACCTAATCCAATGTACATATGTACATATTTTTCATTCCATAACCCTAATATGGCATTATCCTTATATTCTACATTTCCTTCATATATTCTATATTCATTTCATAACCCTAACCCTAAGTATTTTTCCATAAAGCAAAATGGATCAAAGTGAGGATTTAAAAAGTTGCACCTGCACAAACAAAGCAAGCATTAGTCCTACGGAAACAATTTTAAGCATGACCTAAAAATGGTCATTTTAAAATTAAGGGAAGACATTGCCATACGTATGGAATAAGTGCAAATCGAAATGATTAACCTTATCATAAGCACATAAGAAGAAATTCTATTATTTATATATGCATGGTGTAAAGTTATATGATGGCAAGTATATGATAATATGCAAAAGGGTAAGATTATTATCATCAAACATGCAGATTGTTTTTAAGGGAAATACATCAACGAAATGTATTAAAGGCAATATTTCATAAGGAAATATATGCATATAACAAATAACAAATATATGTTGCACATATGTGTTATATTAAAACATATTAAACCATTTGCATATAACAAATAACAAATATATGTTGCACATATGTGTTATATTAAAACATATTAAACCATTTGCATATAACAAATATATGATGCACATATGCGTCATATTGCAACATATTGAAAGGCACAACAGTTTTTGAATTCATTTAAAGCTTGCATGAAATGATATTAGGCAGGGATATGATTCAAACAAGTTTGCAAACCGAGTACGTGGTAATGTATATATGAGAGTCACGACATAATAAGTTGGTATGCAGGATGTCAAGCCATGACAAAGCAGAAGGATGGCTTCAAATAAATCAAGTATGAATGCTGGATGGTGTCAATAGCACAATGAAAATAATTAAGCACAGTTCCATTCAATAGATCGATCGATATACCCGTACAGGAAATGGGTCAAAAACGTTTTTTAGGAAGTATGATCAAGCAATGTGAAGTAACGTATAGGAAATGGGTCAAAACCTTTTTTAAAAAAACACAGATAAAAAGGCACGTTGCATTCCGGTCAGAGCACAACCAAACAGTAGCATGGTCAACACGTTTTGGTAAAAAAACCCCTGTGCGTTTTTAACAAGAGCTACAGCTACAGTCAACAGGTAAAAACGTTTTGACATGAACCCTTTGCATATTAAAAACTCTGCCATTGTTGCCATCACAGCCGTTGAGAGGCTCAGGAAATCGAAAGAACAAACGGTTTTACAGAAAAAAACGCAGAGAGACATGCAAAACTAAGGCGTAGAAATAAGGCAGTTCTACATAAGTTTTAATGCAGAGTTAAATTCCATAGATTACGTAGACGAATAAGGTAAGATCTGATGTTTAATAATGCAACAGAGGTTCTGAGGAAAACACTTCCTGTCATTTAATGATCAACACACCTGTTCTTGCCACCAGTTAGCAAAACGACGATACAGGGATTTGGAGTGCCATTTAACAATCCTCAGAACTCGCCAATAGCAGGTAAACACCAAAACTACACCATTGATTCCAGAAGTTAATAAATACAAGGGTTAGATGAACAGAAGTATTAATGAATAAACGGCTATGTGATAAGGCAACACGATTCACCAATGTAGTTACATAAATCACGACACGAAAATTATGCAAAACTATGTGGTATTTCCACCATATTTCACATGCAAAACACGTCATTCACATCTCTGTGGGATCATGTGCGTATTTGGCACAGTCGAACCAAAGTTTTTGTAAACAATGACCTTGTATAGCAGAGGAGGCAGAGCATTATTGTTTAAGAGCTGAGGATGTGTTTTTAGGTGTTGTTTCATGACATAAGGATTGTATGGCCGATGCATTTTTTTTCCAATTGTTACACACAGATATATATTGCACGATTTTGCTTAAGGAAGGACTGTAATGTGTAACAAAAAAAATGTATATTGTGAATTTTGATTGCTGCAAGGGTTGTAAGAGGCCGCGTTATTTGAGTATTTTGTAGGAAATGCGCTGATTGTTTGAAGATTTGAGTTTATATGTGAGTGCGCAGAGCCAAAATAACATTGATTAAATAAAACAGTGCAGGGGTTGATACAAACCATTGAACAGTGAGCAGCAAGTTTCTTTATGATGATTAGCACAGTGTTGAAGATTAGTTATTGAACCTTGGCTTGTATGGTGAATTATACAAGGAGCAGAAGAACAATATCTTGAGATTACATTAAGATATTTTTCTTATGTATTTCTATTTCAAAGCAGAGCTCAGTTTTTTTACAAGAGGGGTTTGTTTTTTTACAAAGGGTAATGATTTAAAAAAGCAGTGCCATGAGATAGCAATTAAACAATCTTGAAATTCAATTGTTTTAAAAGAGCATAAGCAAGACGTAAGCAGGATATTGAAGAAGCATTTGAAGAGAGAATTTGATTTCAAATTTGATAATCATGGAATTTTAACCAGTTCCGGAAATGCATTTCAATTTTTGAAAGGCCACTATCTTACATTGCTTTTTCTGAGCAAAAGAAAATGAAATTTGAAAAAAGAAAACATGGGTTTTCTTCAGAATGAGCCTATTTAGACTCCATGCAAACAAATTTTCACAAATTCATTTTTACTTGGGATATTTTTATGGTTCTTTTGACCCCTATTTTGCAGATTGCATGGGTAAATCAGTGGCTAAATTGAAAGTGAAGGCCTAGACATAAAACGTTTTGCTTCACTTAGGGAGATGTAAGAGCAACTAGGCATTGGATCCTTTGAGTAAAATTGTTGATTTGAGAGGAACATGAATCCTGTATCGGAATGTATTGCAAAATTCAAGTTTTATTTGTCGTCTGAAGCTGCTCATCCAGAATGATACATTGGTAAAGAAATTCATCCACAAGAAAAGAGAAGAAGTACATGAAAGCATAGATACGGTTTTGAAGGTAGCTCAAGAGAAAGCTTCATCTTCAAAGGATAGATCCATAGGTACATCAGAAGATCAGTCAACATAGAGAAGTAAAATGTCAAAAGGCAGAAGCAAGCATGATGACATGCTTGAAGATCAGCAAGGGGGAGATGTTGGCTCTCAGTTTTGGTCTATTTTTTCTTTGGGAAACTTACCTAATTCTTATATTTTCCCTCCATTTTCCATCATATCCATCTCACTTTGATGTATTTTATGCATATTCAGGTCTTTAATTTTAATTTTGCAATTTCTAGAACCTTTTATGAAAATTGAGTTTCAAGTGCAATTTTGGACTGAATCAGAAGTTCCCGTAATAGCTATGTGGATTACATATTTGCAGGACACTTGGGCTCGAGTTTGATGCATGGATGGATAGCTTGGGAACTAGGACTGAGCTAACTCCACTTGGTTCGGCCAGAACAAGCTTTATTAGCCTGGTCAAGGCTGGTCAAACATGACTAGTCACGAGAAAATCCCTAGAAAATAGGGTAGTTTTGAGATTTTATGGGATTGACCATATTTCTTGGGATGAATTGGATGAGTTCGACTTAGATAGGTGGATAGGAGTAGATATGAGTGTTATAGATAATATAGATCAGTTTTTTTTATTAAACCTCAATTTAAAGCCAAGAATTTGATGGCTTTTGTAATGGGAAATTGAATTTATATGTAACTTTTGTATAATTTGAGTTGGGAGCTAATTTGAAGAACTTGTTTCATTCCAATTTGTTGTTCATGCTTGGTTGATTTACTGAAGTTGTTGTAGCTGAGATTTCTTTAAGTGTGCAAGGCAAGGGTGGAGGGCCCCCACACCAAGCTAAGTACACTTCTTGGTTCAATTTTCATAGTTTTCATAGACTAGTTTTTGTTTCAAATGTATTTTGATGTGTGATGATTGCTGAATGAATATTGGTTTAATTCTAATCTACATATGAAGGGACACAAAGGAATTTAAGTTAAATTCCCCTTCTATTTGATCTTGAACTAAAACTAAATTTCATTCTCCATTTCTCATTTGAAGTTATTTCTGCATTTCTGGTTTGAAGCAATGGTGATTGTGATATAGTAGGATTGTGAAGAAGGACAATCTAGACCTCCTTAGTTAGGAGCATCTTCTTATACATCTTCTGCATCATAAACCATTGTTAATTAGTGCTCTTAGATTTATCTTCATGAAAGTAGTATTGTAGGGAAGGACAACCTCGTTCTCCTAAGTTAGGAGCCTCTTCCCTCATATATTACGTAAATGAATTAGAAATTGTTAAAATCGGTTTATATTTGTAATATGTACTTCTTTAAATCTTCAAATTTTATCTTCTAAACTTGATTATATCTGATGTCCATATACAGTGGATTTTCCTCCAAGTTTTACAAACCCGGATTGATAATTAAATACTTGTGTTAATTTAGTCAATAAATTAGCTCAACATTGGTAAAATAACGCATACCCACCACAATGGACTCCTCCTACTTCACAAAGTTCAGCCTGGAAGACAAACTGGCAAAGACCGATGCATCAGCAAGTAGGAACCATGCCGCTCCCTCAACCTACACTGCCAGCTCTACAAAAAAATCCCCAGTCTAATATGAGACCGTAACTCCCAGCCTAACCCAACCCCAATCCAAATAACAGATCGGTCCAATCTGTCCAAATAATAGAAACATCAGAAATAGGAGCTGATCTGAGGGAGTGTAATGATCTTCAGTTAAGATCTGGGTGTATTATTGAAACTGAGGGAGAAAGGACAACCCATGTTGAAAATCTGTTACCCAGAGAACATCTGTCACAAGAAGAGGATGTGAACAAATAACAAACTCATAACCAAACAACCACATCCTCTCTGTTGTTGGGAAAAGTATCCAATACGGAATGACCCTATACCACTCTAAGGGTGATAGTTCCTTAGCAACAATCAAAGCAAAGCTATCTGAGATTACTTCTTTATGAGATGTAAAAAGGGGAGAAATAGATCCACTAACCGATGTCTTTCGCTAATGGTTGATCCAATCTTCTCTCCTTGCTGCTTGCCCCCAGCTCCTTGCTCTTTCACTGGCCCAGCTACACCAAGATCATGCAAAATGGAAAAAGAGGGAAACTACAAGAAGCATACATTCATAATTGATTTAAGGATTAGAATAAATCAAATACACAAGTATAACAATACACCATTGAGACACATGCATATAGAAGAACCTCAAATGCTTTATTAATGGAAGACGTAAGGTTCAGGAAGTGATACAACCATAAGAGGCCCAATCCAGCATCACCTTCCCAGTAGAAGAAATCTCCTCTTCACCTCCTTCAAAGAAAATCACCCAATAGTTCTAAACTCAAACCAACAACAATTCCTTACATTCACCAGATTCCAGCCCCTCTAGACCTCATGAGAGAGATCTATATATAGGAGTTTTGGAGAAAGGATGAGTCAGCTTGAGGCTGGCATGAAGCTGACTAGTGTCCTCTCTCACTTCAGGTCTTCTTCAGTTCTTAAGTCCACTTGGAGGTTCTTGCTTCCACTTGGAGATCTAGAACCTCTTACTCATCACCAGTCGAATTCCCTGATCCAAGTGTCATTTTGGAAGCTTCCTAGGCATTGACACCTTGAGGAATGACTGTGCCACATGTCCAAACTCGCCCAGCCTAGGTAGCCTTCTTTGTAGTTGACATTCAACGCAGGTAGACAGTGGAGCAGTTGACATTCAGCGCAGATGCTCAGTGGAGCAGTTGACATGATCCAGAATTGCCTTGTTTTTGAGTGTTTTCAGGTGGAGAACTTTTATTCAGTGCTGTGGTTTGCTGGCCTTATTCCTCTAGGGGTGGGAACAACATGTTTAGGGACTTTGGATCCCTTAGATTATGGACATTTCATGCTTCATGTTGTAAGGCAAAAAAATGTCTGTAACAGTTGCCCCCTAAAGTATGAGGTCGTTTATCGGGTGAAATGCTTTATCAGGAGGATCCGAAGTTCATTCAATCGCTGAGAGGTGACCTGTAATAAGATACAATACAATACATTATTTTTCATACTGCTTTCATGATCTAGCTGAGGCGGGCATTCCCATGCTCAGCTTTATAAATACATTTTTCTGTACATAGAACAGACAATCGTCTGATGGTAGACTGATAATTTTGGTGAAAATTATCATCCTTTGAGTAGGATGATCATCTGCTGCAATGATGTACATGTCAAATGTTTTTATTTTTCCTGAATATATATCACAGCCCGGATGGATGAAACTAGATCCGGGGTCTTCAAACTCGTCCGATCTTCACTCTAAGTACAAGTCGATCCATGTGAGAATTGCGCTGAAGTCGAACATGGAAAGACATCGCTTGATTACCGGTCAATGATGTAAACCGTTAACAAGCGCGAGAGGAATGACCGATAATGATGATGACCCTCAAGGTAAGGCAGTACAATTCACGTGGTGTGAATAAAGGACTTGGCGTCGAACACCACGCAAAATCTTCTGGTCGAAGGTCATTGATGTATACCTGTCGCCAAAAGTGAGAAACTTGCCATTGAGGCATGCAAGTTTCAAAGTACTGAAGGGGTTGTTCCTAGATCAACTCCTTGGATAATGAGCTGATGTCGACAAGGAGCGATCCGTCAAAGGAGGGCCTTAATGAATCCCACATCAGTGACATGGAACGGAGCTAATGATTGTGATGAAGGTGAAAACGATCTGTGAAATATGATTCAGGGTGGCGGTCATGAAAGGATGAAAGATGATGTATGGCAGTGGATGGGACACGGTTGACTCTTTCTGAACAACATCTCTTGAACATATAACGACACTGATGCGATGGATCGGTAGCATTACCCCAAATGTGGATGGTTTGGCGAGACCATGGTGATGAGACCGGTGAATGAAACAACCCAACCCGATGTGGTACAGAAGAAAAGTGTCATGTTCAAGAGCGACTTGCTACCATTAAAGCTTTGAGGTTCTCCCAATTTTTCCCCAGTCATTTCTGACCAGTACCTCTTTATTTTTGTCAAGCTTGAGGAGGATAACATATGCTTGTTCTATAACCTGCCCTTCGGGCAAGCCCATCGCTATGTTTTAACGAGCCTAGCGATAGGGACACTCGTTCTCGTCTAAAGACAAGTTTGTCGCTATTTAATCATTTTAATGAGTCTAACGACAAGGAAAACTCGGTCCTTTTCATTTTTAGAGAGTCTGAAAAGGTACATAAAGTTAACTCCAAAATTCCTTTTTCGTCATCTAATCCCTTAAGTCCGAAAAAGTATAAAACAATACAAAAGGGATGAGTTTTCGATAACTTTAACAAGCCGAATAAAACAAGCGCTTGACCTTTTTGTGCAATAATCCCTCAGGTCCAAAAAGATTAAAATCTAGAGGAGGGATAGCTCTTCCGGTCCTTTTAACGAGCTGGAAGGCCAAAACTCGGCAATCTTTTCATATTTTACGAGTCAGATGAAAAGATCTTAAAGAAGACTCGTCTTTTGAGGAACGAGTGATAAACAGGGATAGCAACTGATTCCAGGTACAGGTTGGAATTTTCCAATCACGGCAGTGTCACAAGGATGGCTAGGTGAAATCACTCTTCGCAGCTGTTCCTCAAAATGGGTAAACAATCATATGGAGGTGAACGATCGGCCAAATGAAAATGGAGGTGGCAGGTGCAAACACGACCAAGGTTTTTATGGCTGATAAATTTACGATCACAGCGGTTATTTACCGGGATAGGTTCATTTTTTATTTAAAAATGAGCTTAAACTCTAGAGGAAACATTGCTCACTGCTTATATTTATTTTTTAACGAGCATGAAGACCGCGTTAAAACTACTCGGATCTTGCGTTTATTTTTTAACGAGCATGAACTTTATGCTAAAATTGCTCGATTTACCAGTCATAAGATAAGAAATGTCCCCTCAAGATTCTATTTTTTATGGAGCTTCATCTCACTAAGCTTTGCTCCGCTCCTTTCTTTATGCAAGTTCGGAAACGGCTAATCCAAAAAAACAGATAAATAACCGCTCTTTGCTTGCACTCCAAAAGGGTTGCATGCCCCCAGGTATAAAATACAATTTCGAGGTTTCCCCTCCTCCTTCTCACCTCTGCTTTTCTTTGGGTGTTAACAGCTACTTGTCGTCTTGCTAGTCCAATTTTAACGATACTTGTCTTCTCGTTAATTTTAACGGGTCTATACGATACTTGTCTTCTCGTCAGCCCAACTTTCAACAGATTTTTCGCAAGATCGCAAGAGAACAGCTACTTGCGACAAGAGAGCAGCTACTTGCGACAAGAGAAGAACACTACTCAA
The DNA here is from genome assembly GCA_031772625.1 of Pinus tabuliformis. NCBI lineage: Eukaryota > Viridiplantae > Streptophyta > Pinopsida > Pinales > Pinaceae > Pinus > Pinus tabuliformis. Next base: position 1,077,909,304 of record CM062816.1, read on the forward strand.
AGACAAAACATTTGTGTTATTGAGGGAGGCTTACCTCTTTCTGGTTACCCAAAGATTGTCCTGTTATTTTTTCAACAAAACACTTCCTCGGCAATGTCTACCGAAATAGACAAGGGTGAATGACCTTTGTCAAACACGTAACTTTGACAAAAGAATCTTATTCCAGAACAACCCCTCTTCCATCCATGGACGGGGTACGGACTAGTCATATTCTACCTTACACCCAAGGTTTTCTCTGCCCGAAGCAGACCAGGATGCATGCCCCCTGGGTTCCAGTCCCATCTTCCGAATCGCTCGCACTCATCGGGAAGAAGGACCGGGGGCAGAGACATCTCTTGATTGAATAGACCATTCAAGGTTGGTATGTGACTATTTGCGATGCGTGATCCCGGAAATGAAAGTTGGTCTACGAGCTTGACCATTCTTCCTTCGTGTGGAAAACACATTACTCTAAAGAGTGAGGAGACTATTGCTCCCATGCAATATATATAGTCTCGTCCAAGGAGTAGGTTATAATCCAAGGGTCCTTGAATGACCATCACGTTCATTTGAACGACCTTCCCTTTCAATGTAATGGGCACATTGTGGAGGATCCCTAATGGTCGACTGGTTCCTTTATCGAAACCCGAGAGATTTCTTATCTCAGGCAAAAGCGTCGGGGAACACAGTGCTTTCCAAGCAATAGAGGAAAGGATACTCACAGATGCCCCTTCATCAATGATAGTGCCAGCCATTACCATTCTGTATATTTGGACCATGATTCTGAATGGTATACTGGCTGGCAACCGGGGTCTGCCTAGTTGGTTCCAATCAAAGGATACAACCAGGTTGCTTGGTGGTGGGACCGAATACACGGCCGGATATGACCCTGACGATGTTCCTTCCTGCGATAAAGGAATGGGCGCATTGCCATGACGCTCGTCAGAGTCTGTGTTGATGAAAAGAATCTGGATGGTGTCATCCTTATTCTCTTCAGTGAGGGTGTCATTTGAAGATGAATCTTCAGTGACGGTGTCATTTGAAGGTGAAACTTCTGAAGGGAGAACTGGGTCAACTGCCGTTTCGACCTTTGGACCTTCGTCCGGTCTGGATTCAGTAGGTTCATTTTCAATGACTGACGCTTCAGCTGACCACTTGAGCAGGCCAGCTGTATTCTCAACCAACGAAGGACTTGGCACGAGTTTTTTGTATCCAGGAGGAAGTCTCAACGGTGAAACCAGACGATCTTCCAAAACTCTCTTTGCTTCGTCTAAGAAGGGACAACGGCGGATGGCGTGATCGCCTTCACACAGTCTGCAGGGGGATCTTGCTACCCCTCTTTGTCTTGAACCTTCACTTTCGTTGGTTGACGGTAAGCATTCAACATGGCTATCAGAGGTTGATGCTCCCGAACTGTGCAAACGAGGGGACCAGTCCCTTAGTATCCGGGGAATACAGGGACAATCTCTATGGAATTGGTCTCCTCTACATATGACACATGGCGATTTAGGCCCGGTCTGTGCTGTGTGTGGATTTTTGTCAGATGTCTTTTGCTTGCCCCCAGTCGCCTTAGGCTCCTTCTTCTTCTTCTCTCTCTTCTTCTTCTCCTTCTTCTCCATGGGAGCTTGGCTTTTGCCGGCTCTACCTTGCGAAGATGAAGGATTGGAGGAAGAGTTATAGGAAGTAGAAGGCTGGTGGGCAGCTCTAGACTGATGTAACTATTGACTCGACTGTTCAGGAACCATGGTGTTCTGAACTACATTGGTTGAGAATAGCCAGATTGGCAGGCCAATTGTCAGTCCTGGAAGCGACAATGTGGCCATGTGGGGTGCACCAACTTCTCCCCAAGAGGAGAAAGGACTAGGATTTCCATCATGGGGAATTCCTTGGTTGGTGCGTTCCATGTTCTCAACCTACAGATCAACGCAGGAATAGGAGGTGATTATGTTCCGTTTTAAAATAAATTTTATAACGACGCTTTAGACACAACTTGCTTTTTCACTTTTTAAGAGTCGAGAAAAAGCTAAAGATGACTCTAGTCTCCTTCGATGTTTTAACGAGCCCGAAGTGACAAATGCTCGGATGGACTTTTTCAGTTATAGAGTTTGAAAAAGGCCAAAAGAAACTACTCTGGAGTTCTAGGCAGAGGGTGTGCCAAACTTTTCGCAAAACCACAGAATACGTTTTACGGTACGGGTGGTCGATCTTCGTGAATGCTGTGTTCACTGCATTGCGATCAGTAGGGCGACCGACACGTCTTCCTATAGATAAAGGCTTTGTTCCTATAGGGGTCTCCCAATATATACGCGACGGTACGTGGGAGCACAAGTCCGTATTGATACTTATCGCTTCACCGTGGAGGAATCACCCAACCACTCAACGCTAAGATATCACGTTTAACGACGCCGGAACACGGCTCTAGCTTAGACCTCTATGTGTTTGCGTTATGTTTCAAAGCGTTGTTATGTAAATTCAATTTATTTTAGGTTGATCTTGTTTAGCAGTTTGCCTTTATGGATCACCACGAGATGTATGGTACAACTCCTAAATGCAGTCTAAAGATGAGAAGCAAGCTTTTTCAATCTTTTCAACTTATGAAAATCTTAACTACTGAGGGAAAAGAAAGACATCATCTTTTCACACAGATCATAGAGCACACACTAATGCACTTTTTCCTAAATCAACATGCAAGCTGTCAAAATGCACATGCACAATGCAGGTATTTCTTTTCTCTTTCTTAATGTTGGTGTACTACAAAAAGAAAGCTGTTGTATAACTTTGAATTCAATTTCAAGTGAAAGCAAACAAGCTTTTGTCCAAAATCAAAAGACACCTTAAGATTTACTTGTTTCAACACTAGAAATACATAAATTCAAACCATATGACGAAAGCAAAAGCTCAATCAGCTATGAACAGCAAACAAACTAACTCTTAAGATCAGAATGACACTTATCACAGGTCTAGATCTAAGAGGCCACAGCAAGACTAGTTCACTTTCGTTATGGGAAACTGCAAATGATATAAGAAATACACAAAGAACAAATACAGTTTCTTTATACAACCGAGGCGGAATAGTGGCAAAGAAAGGTGGTTTCAGATAGGTACATTGACTGATAACAGGCTGCAAAAACAGGGATGAAAACAGGGCAACAGAAAGCAGAGAACCCCAGTTGCACAAGGCCACACTGGTTCAGCGCAGGTAGAACACTGTCAGTTTGACATTCAGCGCAGGTAGCCCCTTCGGGACCTGCGATGAAATGCAGACCGCCTTCACAGTGCCTGCAATGAAAAGAGAAACTATCGTTTCTCTTGGTTTCCGGGTTACAGATTGCTCAAAAATCAACAGTTTTTGGCCAAATCAAAGCTACCAATCAAGTACACACTAAAGGGTGATTCAAAGGAGGATGAAAAGCTATCACTAAGAGCTGTTCAGAGTCCTTGTGGATCAGCTCTTCAAATCATAAACATGCCCAGAAACTGAGCTAGAGTAGCTACCCTCTACTTTGCATTTGAAAGATCCAAATGCAGTTCGATTCGGTACTCCCCGTGTTTAGGAAATGAATAGCAAAAAAACAAACAACCAACAAGATATGCTCCCCAGTGGAGTCGCCAATTTGTTGTTGGGAAAAGTATCCAATACGGAATGACCCTATCCCACTCTAAGGGTGATAGTTCCTTAGCAACAATCAAAGCAAAGCTATCTGAGATTACTTCTTTATGAGATGTAAAAAGGGGAGAAAGAGATCCACTAACCGATGTCTTTCACTAATGGTTGATCCAATCTTCTCTCCTTGCTGCTTGCCCCCAGCTCCTTGCTCTTTCACTGGCCCAGCTACACCAAGATCCTGCAAAATGGCAAAAGAGGGAAACTACAAGAAGCATACATTCATAATTGATTTAAGGATTAGAATAAATCAAATACACAAGTATAACAATACACCATTGAGACACATGCATATAGAAGAACCTCAAATGCTTTATTAATGGAAGAAGTAAGGTTCAGGAAGTGATACAACCATAAGAGGCCCAATCCAGCATCACCTTCCCAGCAAAAAGAAATCTCCTCTTCACCTCCTTCAAAGCAAATCACCCAATAGTTCTAAACTCAAACCAACAACAATTCCTTACATTCACCAGATTCCAGCCCCTCTAGACCTCATGAGAGAGATCTATATATATGAGTTTTGGAGAAAGGATGAGTCAGCTTGAGGCTGGCATGAAGCTGACTAGTGTCCTCTCTCACTTCAGTTCTTCTTCAGTTCTTGAGTCCACTTGGAGATTCTTGCTTCCACTTGGAGATCTAGAACCTCTTACTCATCACCAGTCGAATTCCCTGATCCAAGTGTCATTTTGGAAGCTTCCTGGGCATTGACACCTTGAGGAATGACTGTGCCACATGTCCAAACTCGCCCAGCCCAGGTAGCCTTCTTTGCAGTTGACATTCAACACAGGTAGACAGTGGAGCAGTTGACATTCAGCGCAGATGCTCAGTGGAGCAGTTGACATGATCCAGAATTGCCTTGTTTTTGAGTGTTTTCAGGTGGAGAACTTTTATTGAGTGTTGTGGTTTGTTGGCCTTGTTCTTCTAGGGGTGGGAACAACATGTTTAGGGACTTTGGATCCCTTAGATTATGGACATTTCATGCTTCATGTTGTAAGGCACAAAAATGTCTATAACACTCTCCCCCATTCCCAAAATGATTAATCATACCTAGTGTTATAGACATTTTTGTGCCTTAGAGCTCCAAGCATGAAATGTCCATAAACCAAGGGCTCCTAAGTCCCTAAAAGTGTTTTTCTAACCCCTAAAGGAACAAGGTCAACAAATTACAGCTTCTCTTAGAAGTTCTCCACCAGAAACTGCTCAGAATAAGTCAAAACAGGATCATTTTAGCTGCTACACTGGCTAGGTGCGTTGCATAGCACCTAAACACACTAGCTAGGTGCGTTGCAATGCACCTAAATGCACTATGAGGGTGCATTGGGCGAGAAATGACAAATGGCAGTGTCATTCCGCGAGGTGGAAAGACAATGGAAGCTTCCAGAATCTTCTCCTATGACACTTGCCTCACTGAATTCGACCAAGGATGAGTAAGAGGCCTTCAGTCTCCAAGTGGAAGCAAGAACTGATAGAGAGAAGACACTAATCAAATCACAAGCTGACTCATCCTCCTTGCATACATCTATATATGGATCCCTCATCCCAGAGATCCAGAGGCTTGAATTTTGCACATTGTAAGGAATTGCTGTTGGTTTTGAGACAAATATCAGAGTATTGGGTGATTTATGCTTTGTTGGAGGTGGAGAGGGTCTTCTTTGCTGGGAGGTTGATGCTGGGTCAGGAATCATCGGTTGTAACTCCTCCTGGATCTTCTTGTTTATCAATAAAAACTATTTGAGTTTTTCCTCCATGCTTGTGTATCATTGATGCTTGTTTCATTTGTATGGCTAACTTAAATCTGATCCTAAGTTGTTTATGAATATAGATCCATGTCTTTGTATAGTGTTCTTCTTCTGTGATCTTACAGGTACTTGGTGAAGCTAGGCAAGTAAGGGAGAAGGTACCTGGAAGCTATCAAAGAAGAGAGAGATTGGATCAAAGGATTAGCGCAAGACACAGGTTGGTTCTTCCTATTCCTCTCTATCTATAGTTCATAAAGGAAATACAAAAGTAGTTTTTCTTTGTTTGTTTCTAAGGCAGCTGTCACACCTTAGTGGGATAGAGCAGTTCTAAATAGACACTTTTCCCGGTAACAAAATGGCGACCATACTGGGGAAAAATTGTGAAGAATACTCAAAGAATCTTTATTGGTAGCAAGTCGCTCTTGAACATGACACTTCCACTCCGTGTCCGAGTCGGGTTGGGTTGTTTCATTCACCGGTCACATCGCCATGGTCACACCATACCATCCACATTTTGGGTTAATGCTACCAATCCATCACATCAGTGTCACCAACATGTTCAAGAGAAGTCATCGAGAAAGGCCACCTGTGTCCCAACCACTACCATACATCATACTCCATACTTTCATGACCACCACCTTGAACCGTATATCATCAGATCGTTTTCACCTCCATCAAAATCATTTACTCCGTTCCGTGTGATTGATGTGGGATTCATTAAGGCCCTCCTGTGACGGATCACTTCTTGTCGACATCAGCTCATTATCCAAGAAGTTGGTCTAGGAACACCCCATTCAGTACTTTGAAGCTGGCATGCCTTAACGGCAACTTTCTCACTTTCGGCGACTGGTTTACATCAATGGCCTTCGACCAAAATATTTTGCGTGGTGTTCGACACCAAGTCCTTTATTCACACCACGTGAATTGTACTGCAGTACCTTGAGGATCATTATCATTATCAGTGATTCCTCTCGCGCTTGTTAATAGTTTACATCATTGACTGGTAATCAAGCGATGTCTTTCCATGTTCGACTTCAAAACATTTCTCACATGGATCGACTTGTACTTCGAGTGAAGATCGGACGAGATTGAAGACCCCGGATCTAGTTTCATCCATCAGGGCTGCGATATATATTCAGGGAAATAAATACATTAAATGTACAGCATTGCAGCACAGATAATCATCCTACCAAAAGGATGATGGCTCTATCAGAATCATCAGTCTACACTCAGACGATTGTCTGTCCTATGTACATAAAAATGAATTTATAAAGTTGAGCATGGGAATGCCTGCCTCAGCTAGATCATGAAAAAACAATATGAAGATAATGTATTGTATTGTATCTTATTACAGGTCTCCTCCAAGCATTGAAAGAACTTCAGACCCTCATGATAAAACATTTCACTCGATTAACGGCCTCATACTTTAGGGGGAAACTGTTATAGACATTTTTGTGCCTTATAGCTCCAAGCATGAAATATCCATAAACCAAGGGCTCCTAAGTCCCTAAAAGTGTTGTTCTAACCCCTAAAGGAACAAGGTCAACAAATTACAGCTTCTCCCAGAAGTTCTCCACCAGAAACTGCTCAGAATAAGTCAAAACAGGATCATTTCAGCTGCTACACTGGCTAGGTGCGTTGCATAGCACCTAAACACACTAGCTAGGTGCGTTGCAACGCACCTAAATGCACTATGAGGGTGTGTTGGGCGAGAAGTGACAAATGGCAGTGTCATTCCGTGAGGTGGAAAGACAATGGAAGCTTCCAGAATCTTCTCCTATGACACTTGCCTCACTGAATTCGACCAAGGATGAGTAAGAGGCCTTCAGTCTCCAAGTGGAAGCAAGAACTGACAGAGAGAAGACACTAATCAAATCATAAGCTGACTCATCCTCCTTGCATACATCTATATATGGATCCCTCATCCCAGAGATCTAGAGGCTGGAATTTTGCACATCGTAAGGAATTGCTGTTGGTTTTGAGACAAATATCAGAGTATTGGGTGATTTATGCTTTGTTGGAGGTGAAGAGGGGCTTCTTTGCTGGGAGGTTGATGCTGGGTCAGGAATCATCGGTTGTAACTCCTCCTGGATCTTCTTGTTTATCAATAAAAACTATTTGAGTTTTTCCTCCATGCTTTTGTATCATTGATGCTTGTTACATTTGTATGGTTAACTTAAATCTGATCCTAAGTTGTTTATGAATATAGATCCATGTCTTTGTATAGTGTTCTTCTTCTGTGATCTTACAGGTACTTGGTGAAGCTGGGCAAGTAAGGGAGCAGGTAGCTGGAAGCTGTCAAAGAAGAGAGAGATTGGATCAAAGGATTAGCACAAGACACAGGTTGGTTCTTCCTATTCCTCTCTATCTATAGTTCATAAAGGAAATACAAAAGTAGTTTTTCTCTGTTTGTTTCTAAGGCAGCTGTCACACCTTAGTGGGATAGAGCAGTTCTAAATAGACACTTTTCCCGGTAACACCTAGACCTACACAATATCCTAATTTTGAAATTCTGGGAGAATTACAAAATTTGTACATAAAGATTCCATTCTTCCAAGCCATTCAAGACATTCCGATATATGCAAAGACTATCAAAGAATTGTGTGTAAATAAATCAAGGAGGAATGTAGCAAACAATCCAAGAGTCCAAGTAGTTGGCACTCTATCTGACTTATTATCAGGAAAAGAAACACCCATTAAATACGAAGACCCAGGAAATCCAATAGTCACTGTACAAATTTATGGTCAAACCTTCCCTAGTGCCTTAGTTGATCTAGGAGCTGCAATCAACATCTTAACAACTACTACTTGCCAAAAGCTAGGCATTACATCTGTAGAACCCACCTCTACCTTGTTAGAGCTGGTTGACCGATCTGTGGTTAGGCTAGAGGGCACGCTACATGATGTCATGGTATCTATTGACTCCTGGGAATATCTGATTGATTTTTTGGTAATAAATCCCAAAATCCGACTTGATGGACACCCATTATTTTTAGGTAGACCTTGGCTTGCAACTGTCGATGCCTATTTTGCCTGCCGACAAGGCAATATGACCATAAAAAGAGGAGCGAATATCAAGAAATTATCCTTATATCCTCCAGCACAGCCAAGTGTCACAATGATCAAAACTAAAAAGCACCCTATATCATACCTTATTGACAACATTAGATCTCCATTAACTATACGAGGCACTTGATTTTAAAGATCAGACAAAGGATGATGCCATTAATAAATTTATTAGTCAAACTGAATCCATATCCCACACACAGTGTCACATGATAGAGGTAGCATTCGACAACGAATTAGAAGAAGATCTCTTAAAGATACACATGATCAAATGATACCTGTTACCTCTGTTGCAAATAGTAAAATTGTGGAAATTGAACTGGGAAAAACCTTAAACATTAATGCCAACCTCACCTCCGAACAAGAAACGAAGCTCATTCATCTGTTGAGGAAATATAAAGAAGCATTTGCATGGGACTATCCTGATATGAAAGGAATTGACCCTCAATTATGTACCCACCACATTTACATAGAAAAAGATGCAAGACTTGTTCGCCAGCCTCAGAGGAGACTTAATCCTCATCTAAAATATGTGGTAAAAGTTGAACTTCAAAAACTTTTAGATGTCAACTTCATCTATCCTATCTCGGATAGTAAATGGGTCTCTCCGCTTGTGGTGGTACCAAAAAAGAATGGGAAATGGAGAATTTGTGTGGACTACAGAGAACTAAATAAAGCAACGCAAAAAGACCACTTCCCTCTCCCATTCATCGACCAAGTATTAGACACTTTGGCAGGAAAGAAATTCTTTTCTTTCCTAGATCGCTTCAGTGGATACAATCAGATCCAGATTGCCCCTGAAGACCAAGAAAAAACCACTTTTACTTGTCCTTGGGGAACATTTGCCTACAGAGTCCTACCTTTTGGCTTATGCAATGCTCCTGCCACATTCCAAAGGGCTATCCTCAGCATTTTGGAGATTTAGTAAATGAAGGACTTGAAGTATACATGGATGACTTTACACCGTATGGAGACAATTTTGATCCAGCATTGGATACACTAGAAAAAGTCCTACAACGCTGCATTTCTGCCAGGCTTTGTTTAAGCCATGAAAAATGCTATATGATGATGACTGGAGGACTCATTCTCGGACACTATATATCAGCAGCTGGCATTCAAGTAAACCCAACCAAAATCAAAATAATTTTGCTTATTCCCACCCCTACCACTCAAATGGAGGTACACAGTTTTCTTGGATTTTTTGGTTATTATAGGAGGTTTATAGAACATTTTTCGCATATTGTTGCACCTTTGTATGCACTAACTGGTAACATTGATTTTCTTTGGATAGAAAAATGTGAACGTGCTTTCCAGGATCTAAAGAAGCTTGTGTCCACAACCCCAGTCCTTCGAGGACCAAATTGGGATTTTCCATTTTAGATATCATCTGATGCCTCAGATACAGCCATTGGAGCAGTCCTTGGGCAGGAAGAGGATAAAAAACCATATGCAATTTATTATATTAGCAAAAATTTATCCCCTGCCGAATTAAATTATACTGTCACTGAGAAAGAATTTTTAGCTGTAATACATGCTATCAATAAATTTAGACATTACATTACTGGATACCCTGTTATCTTGTATACAGATCATTCTGCCATCAAATATTTAGCAAACAAGCCTATCACAAATGGCAGAATAACTAGATGGCTGATTTTATTGCAGGAATTTGATATTACAATCAAGGATCGACCTGGAAAAGAAAATCATGTAGCTGATTTTCTCTCGAGAATGCCCAAGCCAATCGATGCAGCAGCAGTTGAAGATCAATTTCCAAACGAGCATTTGTTTGTTGTTGCTGTTCAAACACCCTGGTATGCTGATGTTGCCAGTTACCTAGGAGTAGGTAAACTACCGACACATCTAACCCCTAATGAGCGGAAACAGATTGTTCAGAAGAGTGTTCGATTCTCGTGGGTTGGAGGCTACCTGTTCCACACAGGGGCGGACATGCATATCAGAAGATGCATTCGAGAGGATGAAATATTTGACATTTTAAAATCCTGCCATGATGGACCATGTGGCGGACATTTCGCCGATCGTAGAACTGGACATAAGGTCCTGCAAACAGGGTATTGTTGGCCTACAATTTTCAAAGATGCAAAGAAATTCGTCCAAGATTGTGACAATTGCCAGAGAGCAGGACGCCCTGGTCAGTCCGATGAGATGCCCTTGAACCCACAGTTAGTCATTGAACCATTCAAACGATGGGCCCTTGATTTCGTTGGACCAATTAACCCACCCTCAAATCAAAAAACATATATCTTGGTGGCAACATAATATCTCACCAAATGGGTTGAGGCAGAGGCGTTGTCGAGAGCTACAGAAGATTCTGTCATAGAATTCCTGTTCCATATATTTGTGCGTTATGGCCTTCCGAGAGATATAATTACAGACAATGGACCACAATTTGTTGGGAACAAAATAGATGCAACACTCAAAAACTATCATATCCAACACAAAATCACTACTCCATACCACCCACAGGCAGATGGTCAGGTAGAAAGCAGCAATAAAATAATAGAAGAAATCCTAACAAAAAAAATCGCGTCATATAGACGTGATTGGGCTGCCAGACTACCAAAGGCACTGTGGGCTTACAGAACAACATGGAGAAGTACCACTGGTTACTCACCTTATCAATTAGTGTTTGGAAAGCAACCCATTTTTCCCATAGAATTTGAAATCCAAACACTGCGAACAACACAGGTGTTATAGACATTTTTGTGCCTTACAACTATAAGCATGAAATGTCCATAATTCAAGGGATCCAAAGTCCCTAAAGATGTTGTTACAGCTCCTAAAGGAACAAGGTCAACCAATGACAGCTTCTCCCAGAAGTTCTCCACCAAAAACCACTCAGAAATAGTCAATTCAGGATCAATTCAGAGGCTCCACTAGCTGCCTGCGTTAAATGTCAAAGTCTGCACTGGCTAGGTGCACTATAATGCAGGTGGAAGCACTACCAGGGTGCACTGAGCAGAAAATGACAAATGGCAAGCTCATTCAATGAGGTGGAAAGACCCTGGAAGCTTCCAGAATCTTCTCCAATGACACTTGCCTCAATGAATTCGACTAGTGATGAGTAAGAGGTTCTCAACCTCCAAGTGGAAGCAAAAACTGACAAAGAGAAGCCACAAGTCAAAACATAAGCTGACTCATCCTCTCTGCTTACATCTATATATGTATCTCTCACCCAGAGGTTCAGGAGGCTGGAATTTTGTACTTTGCAGAGAATTGCTGTTGGTTTGAGATTAAGATTAGTACATTGGGTGATTTATGCTTTGTTGGAGGAGAGGAAGGGATTCCATTGCTGGGAGGTAGATGCTGGATCAGACCTCACTTGGTTGTATCTCCTCTTGGACTTTATTACTCTATCAATAAGCTATTTGAGTTTCTCCTACATGTTGTATACCAATGATGTTTTGTTATGATTACATGTTTAGCTTAATCTGATCTTGAGCTTTTTATGAATGTATATCTGTATCTTCTTGTAGTTTTCTCTCTCTTGTGATCTTGCAAGAATTCTGTGAAGCTGGGCCGATGAGAGAGCTGGGAGCTGGGAGCTACTGAAGAGAGGAGCGATTGGATCAACAAACTTGCGAAAGACACAGGTTAGTTAGATCCTGTTTCCTCATTTACATTTCATAAAGAAGAATACTCGAATAAGTTTCCTTGTTTGTTGCTAAGGCACTATCACCTCTTAGAGTGGGATAGGGGCATTCCGAATTGGATACTTTTCCCAACAACAAATTGGTGACTCCGTTGGGGAGAGTATCTTGTTATATTATTTGTGTTTCTATTGTTGTTCTTCTCATAAACTCAGGAGTGCCGAATCGAAATGCATTTGCCATTTTCAAATGCAAAGTAGAGATCTGCCTCTCTAGTCCACTCACTGGGCCTCTTTTTATGATTTGAACAAACTGATCCACAAGTGCTCTAACAACCCTTTGTGATAGATCTTAGTCCTCCTATAGATCATCCTCCTAATTGTACCTAATTGATAGCTTTTATCCGGCCAAAAACTGTAGATTTGACTGCAAACCGTAACCCAGAACCCAGAAACAACTCTCGTTTCTGCTTTAGCACAGACTCTGTGAAGAGGTTCTGCATTTCAACGTAGGTCCCGTGAAGGCTACCTGCGTTGAATGTCAAAACCTCTGTGTGGGGAGTGCGCTGATCAGTCTTTGCCTTGTGTAGCTGTGGTTCCCTACTTCCTTTTGCTCAGTTTTATCTCTGTTTTTTGCAGCCTGTTATCATTCAGTGTACCTATCTGAAACCCCTTTTCTTTGCCTCAATTCTGCCTCCGTTGTATAAAGAAACTGTATTTGTTCTTTTTGTATTTGTTACATCATTTGCAGTTTCCCATTACAAAAGTAAACTAGTCATACTGTCGCCCTTAGATCTAGACCTGTCATAAGTGTCGTTTTGATCTTAGGAGTGAGTTTATTTGTTGTTCACAGTTGATTGAGCTTTTACTTTTGTCGTTTGGTTTGAATTTATGCATTTCTAGTGTCGAAACAAGTAAATCATAAAGTGTCGTAATCGTCTTTTTGATTTTGAAAAAGGAACTTGTTTATGTTTTCACTTGAAACCGAATTCAAATTTGTACAACAGCTTTCTTTTTAGGCATCAATATTAAGATAGCGAAAAGAAATACATGCATTTGTGCATTTTCATTCTGATAGTTTGCATGCTTTGATTTAGGGAAAAGTGCATTACAGTGTGCTCTATGCTCTTTGAGAAAAGATGGTGTCTTTCGTTTCCCCTTGTAGCTAGGATTTTCATTGTTGAAAAGATATAAAAGCTTGCTTATCATCTTTAGACTGCATTTAGGAATTGTATCATACATCTCGTGGTGATCCAAAAGGAAAACTTCTAAGAAAGATCAACCTAAAATAAATTGAATGAACTTAACAACGCTTTGTAACTTAACGCACAACATAGAGGTCTAGGTTAGAGACGTGTTCCGGCGTCGTAAAGCCTGGTGACTGTCGATCTTGCTGATGGTTGGGTGATTCCTCCTGAGGGACGATAGCGCCAGTATGGATTGTGCTCCCATGTACCGTCAAGTATTGGGAGACCCCTATAGGCATAAAACCTTTATCCTTAGGAAGCCGTGTCGGCCTTCCTACTGATCGCAATGCACTGAACACAGCATTCAGGAAGATTGACCACCCGTACCTTAAAAAGTATTCTGCGGTTTTGCGAAAAGTTTGGCACACCCTCTACCTAGAACTCCAGAGCAGTTCCTTTTGGCCTTTTTCAGACTCTATAACGGAAAAAGTCCATCCGAGGATTTGTCACTTCGGGCTCGTTAAAACATCGAAGGAGACTAGAGTCATCTTTAGCTTTTTCTCAACTCTTTAAAATTGAAAAAGCAAGTTGTGTCTAAAGCGTCTAAAATTCATTTAATTCGGAAACATACTTTCCCCTTTTTGTATTTTGGTTGATCGAGTAATCCTCAATCGTGGAAGAAAGTCAATTGAAACCCCATCATTCGCGGAGGCTTACGAGTCAACCGTCTTTGTCTCCGGAATCGAAAACAGTACGGACAAAGCGAACTCGTTTAACCGGTTCGAAATCTCCTATCAAAGTTAGAACAACTGTTCCAACAACATCTGAGATTCCGGTTACTCCAAACATTTCTGGAAACCCTGCCTCTACAGAAGAAGTTCAACAGCCACAGAGGGATAGTGATACTGATCCTAGTCTGAGAGCAAACACTTGTGTTACTGAACCAGTTCCATCTGTAACTGGTTCAGAGAGTCTTGCTCCTCAAACATCTGTCGCTGTTGATTCAACCCCTTCTTCGGCACCAGAAATATTTTACGGACCTGACGGTCTTCCCCTTCCACCTGGTTTGATTGCGATAGAGGAAATTGTAGAAGATTCGCAAGAAAGTACTCCAACACATTTTGGAGTAGGGGTCACTCTATTTCCTTCGACATCAGAAGTTAGTCTACCACCAGTGGAAGTTCCTGTAGAATCGCTAGGTAATCTTTTGGATAGACTCAAAATGTCTGAACAACCGTCAACATCTAGGACTGTGTCGAATGACACAGCGACAGCAAAACTCCCTGCCGTCACTCCGACAATGTTTGCCGGCATACCATCTGTCCCGACTAGCTCACAACCGCTAGAAGGAGTCCACCCAGGGACTATTTTGACAGTATGGTCCGTTCCTGTTTGTTCCTCCGGAATAATATCCGGCAACTCTTATGTTGAGACTTGCCAAATTGATCCATTTGGAGGTCAATTTGGGCAATCCAGTCCCCAAGGGCAGACAATCCCCTTGAGTTCCGGATTGCCACCGTATGGGGGGCAGTATGCCCTTTCATTACCCCCTCCGGGAGGATATCCATACGGGAGTTCACAACAGTATTCAAGTTATACTAGAGTTACATCAAGTGGTTGGGTACCTATACTACCCCAACAACCAAGGGTTGTGTATTCTATGCAACAATGTGTACCTGTGTCGAACATCCCGACTACACCAGCTATTGTGACAGTGTCGCAAGTTCAAACGTTGCCTGTTGTATGTCAACCTCAGATCTCTCAGGTTCTAATGCAACAGCCCCTTGACCCTGTGACTCAACCACAATCGCCTACTGGTGGGGCGACATAGGTCCAAACGGGTACAATTACCCCACACCTTGGTCCAACGGTTAGTATAGCGCAACAGAACATTGCTTCGCAACCATGGCTGGTGCAATATCAACAACCACAATTCCAACAAGTATACCAAGGTTCTGAGCAACAGATCTTTGTGAACAGTGGACAACCGTACATTCAAAACGGTCAAAATCAACCACTTTACGGTGGTCATGTCCACCAACCATATCAGTCATACCAACATCAATTACATTATGCTGGTATGCAAAGGCCAACTGCTCAGGCAATTCCATCATATCCTGGGTATGCTTCACCTAACCTGAATCAGAAGTTACCATTCGTGGCAACTTTAGAGTTACCCGATTTACACCGGTTAACAAACGATCCAATTGCTTACGCCCCTTGGTGGCCAGCGATTCCTCACAAACTTCCTTCAGATATTCCTAAATTTAATGGAAATCCAGGTGAAGACCCATCGAATCACGTGATGACATTTCATCTATGGTGTTCATCAAACACCCTAAACGATGATTCGATAAGGCTTCGCCTTTTTCAGAGGACTTTAACGGGTCCAGAGGAAAAATGGTATATTGAATTTCCTAGAGCTTCGTTCGACAATTTCAGCACCTTAGCCACGACTTTCTTAACCCATTTTCAATTACCGATAAGGTATGAAATGGGAACGGAAATCTTAAACAACTTCAAACAGACAACGGCCACTCACATTTCTGATCATATACATGAGTGGCGACGTCGTCGTAGGATGGTAAAAACGTACGTTCCCGATCAGATATTAGCTGAATGGTTTATCAAGTCGTTACTTCCTGCTATAACGGAAGATGTGGCAAAGGGGGGAGTCGTAACGGAAGAGCAAGTTATCGCTCGTGCGCAATATCTAGACTTGGTCTATACTCAGTCTGGCACGCTCTATGACAAAATACCTGACGCCCCTAGACCGGAATTTTCAATTCCTCCTCCTCCTAAATCAAACAATGACTCTCATGCCGGTGATGGCGTGATTGGCACGACAAACGCGAAATCGACAAAGGCCAACTCCAAGAAGGCCTGTAAGATTTCAGATCAAAATGCAAAAGATGAAATTCTTGCTTCGGAAGTAAATGTCATATCAGAAGATAAGGGCAAAGAAACCAAACAACCAGGAAGCAAGAAGAAGCAAAACAAAGGGAAGAAGAAGAAACAAGGTGAGTCATCTCCTGAAAAA
This sequence comes from Pinus tabuliformis, assembly GCA_031772625.1. Classification (NCBI taxonomy): domain Eukaryota; kingdom Viridiplantae; phylum Streptophyta; class Pinopsida; order Pinales; family Pinaceae; genus Pinus; species Pinus tabuliformis. The sequence continues at coordinate 1,077,925,589 of CM062816.1, forward strand.
ACTTCTTCAAACCCTCCTGGAAATAGGAAACCACCTCCCTCGGGGTGTCACATATGTGATGAGGATCATTGGACATCAGATTGTCCATACAAAGCTAAGCTTAAAAGATTCTTTAAGAGTTCGCAAACCTCAGCTGTGTTAACTGATCCGTTTCCAAATCCAAGACAAAATCTGGTTGGCAGTGGAAATGCTTCCCCGTCGCAAGTGCTAATGTTGTCAATCTCGAAGCAGAAAAATGATGCTTTGATTTCAACAAGGAACAAAGATTACGGGAATCCGCAGCTGTCGAACGACAAGGATAAAGATCAACCAAGCAGTTCGACAACAACTTCGACAGAAGTTGTACCACCCACCATTCCTGAATTAACAATAAAACCGCCAAAGGGAGTAGTACACAAGTCGACATTTAATCCTCGCGCCAGAGCAGCGCAGCATTATAACATAGTGGAAGATTTGGCCCAATCGCCATCCGCTATGTCGACTCTTGAAGTACTACAAAATTGCCCATCCCAAAGGCAGGCTTTGTTATCAGCCATTGGTGGGGTTGATCCTAAGGATTCCAATCTTGTATCCTTTGACCACAAAGGATACGATCCTCAGTTACCAGCTCAACTAGCTTTCCTTATCCAAGTGAAAGCCCTCAACAAAATTGTTCATCGAACAATTATCGATGAGGGGGCATCTACATGTATTATGTCGATGAGTTGCTGGAAAACTTTAGGATCTCCAACCTTGTCACGATCCTCGACAACATTAAAAGCATTCGACGGAAGGACATATACCCCATATGGTATCCTAAATAACTTGAAGGTTGAACTAGGGGGAAAAACAGTAGAAATAGATGTTGAAGTCATCGATGGGAATCTTGATTACAACATCCTACTAGGAAGACCGTGGATCTATGCCATGGCAGCTCTTGTGCCGACCTATTTCAGAAAGATTGCATTCCCCTTTCAAGGAGGGATTACGATCATCAACCAACAAAACTTCCTCCCTAATGGTTCACAAGTTACAGGAAGCATTCCCATGATCCATGGAAGCCCCCATTCGCTTCAGAATATCGGAGTAGGCCTACTAAAAGATCCTATATTAATGGGAACTTTCACTCTTCCACCTCCAATCGACTTGGCGGAAGTAGCGTCGATAGGTACCTGCAATATGATATCTTCCACGAAGATCTCAGAAGACGATATCGACATGGATCATGCAATGGTTTTAACCTCAAACCCAATAGAAATATTGTAGCAATCAATGTTTCTGGCATGGGAGGCGAACCCAAATCAACGCTCATCAAGCGTTTGGGTAGATAGGTCTAGAGAATATGGTACCCCTTTAGATCCTTGGTCGCGAGTGCATGGAACCGACGAAGGAATTCTACAATCAATGTTGATTGAAGGAGCACCATGGAATGATCACCACCATCGTTCCCTTCTTCCTGATTATGAAGAAGATACTCAATATTACCTTTATCACCCTTCAGTTTTTGAATTCCTTTCAAATACTATAAATACGGTGGATTCCGAGCGAAACTTATCCAATATTGAAGAGACTATAGCCATAAATATCTCGACTAAAACAAATGTTGTAGAGAATATTTATGTCGGCAAAGGTTGTTCTCCTTCAGAACTGGAAATATATAACGCTCTTTTTCGCGAGTTCAGAGATGTCTTTGCTTGGTCATATGATGAAATTATAGGCATCCACTCGAGCATCGTTGAACACGAAATTAAGATGTATCCAGATGTCAAACCGGTACGACAACGGCTCAAGCAGGTGCACCCCAAGAAAGTCGCTACCATATAGGCAGAAGTTGAAAAACTTCTCCATGCTGTTTTCATCTACCGGGTTCCTCTAACCGATTGGGTATCGAATATTGTCCCTGTTATGAAGAAACAAGGGACAATTAGAGTGTGTGTCGATTATAGGGATGTAAACCAAGCTTGTCCAAAAGACAACTACCCTACACCCTTCATCGACCAGATAATTGATGAATGCACCGGATGTGAAATCTTTTCATTCATGGATGGATTTTCCGGGTATAATCAAATAAATATCCGCCCACAGGACCAGTCAAAGACTGCATTCATTTGTCCGTGGGGCACATTCGCATATCGAAAATTACCCTTTGGTTTAAAGAACGCAGGGGCGACGTTTCAGAGGGAAATGAATTATGCCTTCGATGACATCAAGAACATTGTTCAACCATACCTTGACGACCTTCCGGCTCATTCGCGAAAGCGGACTGATCATCCGCAGCATTTAAGAGCGATATTTCTACGTTGCCGACACTACAAGATACGACTCAATCCGCACAAATGTGTATTTTGCGTCAGTTCTGGTCGTTTACTTGGCTTTGTAGTCTCAAAGGATGGGATTCGTCTCGACCCTTGCAAGGTCCAGGCAATCATCAATTTGCCTCCACCTTCAAATTTGCTTCAGATTCAGAAACTCCAAGGGAAAGCAAACTTTCTGAGGAGGTTCATTCCAAATTACACCGAACTTGCTAAAGGTTATAGACGGCTTTTGAAAAAGGAGGTACCCTTCGTCTGGGATCAGGTTGCGCAAGCTTCCTTTGATGCTTTAAAGGATTCCTTAATAAAAGCATCATTAATGTACGCACCCGATTATCAAAGAGACTTTAACTTGTATCTGGCTGCAGCAGATACGACCATCGCAATGGTTTTAGTTCAAGAAGTCGATGGAATCGAACACCCTATATATTATTTAAGTAGAAACTTAAATGATACAGAAAGTAAGTATTCTTATGTTGAAAAACTAGCGCTTGCAGCTGTTCAAGCAATGCAAAGGTTTCGACACTATGTCCTCTTTCGGAAAACTACCATTTTGTCTGATTGCAACCCCATGACTTATATATTGTTGCGACAGTTGCTGGGGGGCAAATATTCAAAATGGATAGCAATCCTTCAAGAGTTTGATTTGGAATTTGTAAAATCCAAATCAAAGAAAGATCTAGTTTTCGCAGAATTATTGTGCGATCTCCCATCGTCGTCCAACGATGAAACATCCGAAGAATCAATCATGGACGAGAATTTGTTTCTGATATATACAAGCAATGAGTGGTATGGAGATATAATAATTTATCTCCAAACCCAAAATTTTAGGCCTAACAGCTCTCACTCAGAACAAAAACGTATACGATACCAAGCAAAAGACTACATGATCGTCGGTGATACGCTTTACCGTCCTGGTATCGATACAGTTCTGAGAAGGTGCCTCACCCATGAGGAGGCCAAAAAAGCCCTGAATGAGTGTCATTCAGGTGTGTGTGGGGGGCATCAATCTGGATATGCTACAGCACAAAAAATCTTACGAGCAGGATACTTCTGGCCAACTATGTTCAAAGATTGCATAACCGCAATCAGAAGTTGCCATGCTTGTCAAATTTTTGATAGCAAAACCAGAAGACCACCCGCACCTTTACAGCCAATAGTTGTTGTTGGGCCTTTCGCCAAATGGGGCATCAATTTCATGACATGTAACCCCACCTCGACCGGGGGGCATGGGTATATTATAGTCGCCGTTGACTATTTTACCAAATGGGCCGAGGCGATGTCTACATTAGATAACACTGGTGAAACAACTGCCCTTTTCTTTTTCAATCATGTAGTCACCAGATTCGGCGTACCACAGGCTATAGTTACGGATCATGGATCGCATTTTCGCAATCACATGATGGTTGAATTAGCTACCAAGCTTGGGCTATCTCACGACAGCTCTACCCCGTATTATCCGCAAGCCAACGGACAAGTTGAAGCGATCAACAAGGTCCTGAAGCGTATGTTGCAAAGGATGATCGGAGTTCACAAAAGAAGGTGGCACCTAATCCTGTAATCAGCCTTGTGGGCTTACCGAACATCGGTAAGGAATGCGACCGGGTTCACACCTTTCCAACTGGTGTATGGCCTAGAAGCAGTCTTACCAATCCAGTGTGAAATCTCGTCTCTTAAACTCGCAATTGATCTCCTCCCCGGAACTTCAGAAGAAGAGGCCCGTTTCTTGGAATTAATCCAATTGGATGAAACCTGTCGTGATGCCGCTTTGGCTAACGAAGCCCATAAGAAATGAGTCAAGGCGCAGTTCGACAAAAATGTCAAACCCCGTGTCTTCTCAGAAGGTGACTTGGTCTTGCTTTACGACCAAGAATCCGATAAATTGGGAGCAGGTAAATTCAATTCTTTATGGATGGGCCTCTATATTGTTAAACGAGTGTTAGCAAAAGGAGCCTACGAGTTAATGAATTATGACTGAATTCCACTGGCGCAACCCCGTAATGGGTTGTAATGGGTATATTATAGTCGCCGTTGACTATTTTACCAAATGGGCTGAGGCGATGCCTACATTAGATAACACTGGTGAAACAGCTGCCCGTTTATTTTTCAATCATGTAGTCGCCAGATTCGGCGTACCACAGGCTATAGTTACAGATCATGGATCGCATTTTCGCAATCACATGATGGTTGAATTAGATGCCAAGCTTGGGCTATCTCACGATAGCTCTACCCCATATTATCTGCAAGCCAACGGACAAGTTGAAGCGATCAACAAGGTCCTAAAGCATATGTTGCAAAGGATGATCGGAGTTCACAAAAGAAGGTTGCACCTAATCCTGTACTCAGCCTTGTGGGGTTATCGAACATAGGTAAGGAATGCGACCGGGTTCACACCTTTCCAACTGGTGTATGGCCTAGAAGCAGTCTTACCAATCCAGTGTGAAATCTCGTCTCTTAAACTCGCAATTGATCTCCTCCCCGGAACTTCAGAAGAAGAGGCCCGTTTCTTGGAATTAATCCAATTGGATGAAACCCGTCGTGATGCTGCTTTGGCAAACGAAGCCCATAAGAAACGAGTCAAGGCACAGTTCGACAAAAATGTCAAACCCCGTATCTTCTCAGAACGTGACTTGGTCTTGCTTTACGACCAAGAATCCGATAAATTGGGAGCAGGTAAATTCAATTCTTTATGGATGGGCCCCTATATTGTTAAATGAGTGTTAGCAAAAGGAGCCTACAAGTTAATGGATTATGACGGAATTCCACTGGCGCAACCCCGTAATGGGTTGTACCTCAAGCGTTACTATGCTTAAATAGTAACCAGTATGCTTTTGTTGTATTTTGTTTTTGCTAAAGTGTTTGTTTTGGTCGAGTAATCCATCTTTTTACATTTATTGCAGATGTCAAACCTTTTGGAGACATGTGTTGGATATGCCGACGGAGCGAGTCGTGGTTCGCGGAACCTGTCCTTCGCAGCCTGGGCCATTTTTTATCCAAGCGGCGAGTTAGTAAGTTTCAGAGGTGTATGTATTGGGAAATCAACGAATAACATCGCTGAGTATAGCGCGTTGATAGAACTACTCTCTGACGCCATCACCCATGGTATATGCCGACTAATCGTCAGGCTAGACTCACAACTCGTAATACTACAACTCAATGGTATATATTCCGTCCGAAATCCAGCCATTTATCGCATGTTTCTAAGGGTTAAGATTTTGGAAAGACAGTTTGATTTAATTCAATACCAGCATATTTCCAGAAACTTAAACACATTAACCGACTCATTAGCAAACTATGTGTTAGATAGACATTTGCGACATTTATAAAAAGAAACACATCATCAATGTTGTACATATGGATCACATAACTCAGCCAGAATAAAACCCCGAAAATCAAAAAATATATATATAAGCTGTTTATGGTTTACATATAATGTTCTGTAACCAAGACAAAATCGGTCACATGACCCAAAAACTCAAAATGCTAGGGGGCACCCTAGTCTAGTGATGCTCATGATAGCACGTCACGGCCTGTGCGATCATGCGTAAGAGACAAGTCCATCGTCTAGGCACACAAGTAGTATGCCGCTGCAACTGTAAGGGCAACTCGTCGATCCTCACGTCTGGAATGTCGAGAGTAAGGCTCTCAACCTGCTCCTGCACAGCTGTAAGGGTCTCGGCCACATCAAGGTCACGAAGAATAACCCTCCCGACAGCCTCTCCTGCTGGGGCAGCGGCTGGCGCTCTCGGGCGAACTGCTGGGCGAACAGGACCAACATCTGCATGCACACATGAGTTTGATTAAAGTCTTGATAGAATAAAGCACAAGGACATTATGAATAAAAACAATAAACAATGATATGGTCAAAGATTTTACCAATAGCGCCCCACTGCTCGCCGTCCGGCAGTACCAAATTCGGATCACCCCGGAAGTCCATGCCAACATATGGATACTCAGAATAGACCATCTCCTGACGCTCGAACCACCTGAAGAAGGTATCAGAGAAAGAAATCTGAGATTGACCAACATGCGTAGACATGTGATCAACCCATCTCTGCATGCATGGTTCAGTAGGAGAAGGCAAGTCGAGTGCAATGTACTGTGGCTGCATCAGTGGTATCTTCTCCAAGGCGAAGGCAGTCAAAATAGAACCGAATCCAAAGTTCTTCAACTTCCCGTCCTTTACCTTGGTCAACTGACTTTTCATCTGAAGAAGTACTGCATCACACCAGTTGAATACTTTCGGTTGGAGACACTCCAAGGCATGTTGCATATAAGATCTGTTGGCCACATGAAGAGACGCACTACCGGCCATCCTACCAATAGTATACAGGATAGACCTAAGGGACCTGTCAGCAACCTCACGGATAACGATCTTTCCGTCTTTACTCAGCTGAGATCCTTCCCTGCAATACTGGCGGACATAGTCTCTGACAGAGTCACTCCCTCGGGCCGAACCTGACAAAGAAATGGGGGCACCCCTCCTCGACAAGCCAGTCAAGAAGTAAATGTCTACTGCAGTCAAGGGGATAGATTTTCCCATAATTTGGAATACTTGGTTGATAGGATCCCAAGCATCGAGCAAATACTGCAGTAAGGAAATCTGTTGCCTCATGCTAGAGATGCGGAAGAACTTCAGCAGGCCACAGTTCTGCAGCGCGTTCACCGTGACAGGATCATGTAGGGCAATCATGTCCTCTTCTTCATGTTCTCGTTCTCACCATGTAAGGGTCATTTTGCTCTAATATCTCTGAAAAACAAACATGAGATGTGTTAGATCCTGGTTTTGATGAGAAGCAGGCAAAATTTTTCATCAAAAACTGTGCAATAAAATCCTTTTCTGCGCCCAACGCACCCTGCACAGTGTTCCACCTGCGTTGAAGGTCAAACTGCCATCATACTGCTTGACATTCAATGCAGGTTTCGAGTGCCCAAGGTGCGTTGATGGCAGAGCGACCCCATCAAATCCCAGGGGCTCAGAAAAACAAGAAAACAAGCACAGAATGCAGAAAGGAAACCATGAAAAGAAAGAGCTCAGGTTTAGCTCCTACCTGGTCCAGACGGCGCCGAGAATCGTCCACAGAATCTTCCGAAATTAGCTGATGAAAATCAAGGGGGAAGAGGCACCTCCAAAGCTCCAACAAACCAAGTTCAAATGAAATGGTAAAATGAGAGGTAAAAACACTTTTTAATAGCTTTTTACGTAGTTCAAAATAAAATATTGGTGTTTTAATCTCATTTTCAAGAAAATGTTATTTATTTCTAACGAGTTTGATGCAGAAATTGAGGGTACAGTACTATCTTTGAAAAGGCAAAGCTATTTATGGTAAAAAATCAAAACTAGACCATGAATTATCGAGCAGTTTTAGCACATAGTTCATGCTCGTTAAAAAACAAACATAAGATTGAGCAGTGTTTTTCCGCGTTTAAGCTCATTAAAAAATGAACTACCCTCCGGTAAATAACCATCGTGAATGTAACATTATCAGTCATTAAAGCCTTGGTCGTGTTTGCATCGTCACCTCCACTTTTCCATTGGCCGATCGTTCACCTCCATATTGATTGTTTACCCATTTTGAGGAACAGCTGCGAAGAGTGATTTCACTAGCCATCCTTGTGACACTGCCATGATTGGAAAATTCCAAACCTTTACATGGAATCAGCTGCTAACCCATTTTATCACTCGTTCCTCAAAAGACGAGTCTTCTTTAAGCTCTTTTCATCTGACTCGTAAAATATGAAAATATTGCCGAGTTTCGGCCTTCCAGCTCGTTAAAGCGACCGGAAGTGCTATCCCTCCTCTAGATTTTAATCTTTTTGGACCCGAGGGATTATTGCACAAAACGATCGAGCGCTTGTTTTGTTCAGCTCGTAAAAACTATCAAAAATTCATCCCTTCTGTATTGTTTTATACTTTTTCGGACTTAAGGGATTAGATGACGAAAAAAGGACTTTCGGAGTTGACTTTACGTACCTTTTCAGACTCTCTAAAAATGAAAAGGACCGAGTTATCTTTGTCGTTAGACTCGTTAAAAACATTAAATAGCGACAAACTTGTCTTTAGACGAGAACGAGTTTCACTATCGCTAGGCTCGTTAAAACATAGTGATGGGTTTGCCCGAAGGGCAAATTATAGAACAAGCATATGTTATCCTCCTCAAGCTTGACAAAAATAAAGAGGTACTGGTCAGCAATTATTGGGGAAAATTGGGAAGAAACTCAAAGAACTTTATTGGTAGCAAGTCGCTCTTGAACATGACACTTCCACTCTGTGCCTGATTCGGGTTGGGTTTTTTCATTCACCGGTCACATCGCCATGGTCTCGCCATACCATCCATCTTTGGGGTAAATGCTACCAATCCATCACACAAGTGTCGCCGATATGTTCAAGAGAAGTCATCCTGAGAAGTCAACTGTGTCCCATCCACTACCATACATCATCCTTCATCCTTTCATGACCGCCACCCTGAATCATATATCATCAGATCGTTTTCACCTCCATCAAAATCATTTTCTCCGTTCCATGTCACTGATGTGGGATACATTAAGGCCCTCCTTTGACGGATCGCTTCTTGTCAACATCAGCTCATTATCCAAGAAGTTGATCTAGGAACAACCCCTTCAGTACTTTGAAGCTTGCATGCCTCAATGGCAAGTTTCTCACTTCCGGCGACAGGTATACATCAATGACCTTCGACCGAAAGATTTTACGTGGTGTTCAACGCCAAGTCCTTTATTCACACCACGTGAATTGTACTGCAGTACCTTGAGGGTCATTATCATTATCGGTGATTCCTCTCGCGCTTGTTAACGGTTTACCTCATTGACCGGTAATCAAGCGATGTCTTTCCATGTTCGACTTCAGAACATTTCTCACATGGATCGACTTGTGCTTAGAGTGAAGATAGAACAAGTTTGAAGACCCTGGATCTAGTTTCATCCATCTGGGCTGCGATATATATTCAAGAAAAATAGAGACATTGACATGTACATCATTGTAGCACAGACAATCATTCTACCAAAGGATGATGATTTCAGCAGGATCATCAGTCTATCATCAGACAATTGTCTATCCTATGTACACAAAAATGAATTTATAAAGCTGAACATGGGAATGCCCGCCTCAGCCAGATCATGAAAATAGTATGAAAAATAATGTATTGTATTGTATCTTATTACAGGTCTCCTCCCAGCATTGAATGAACTTCGGATCCTCCTAATAAAGAATTTCACCCGATAAACGGCCTCATACTTTAGGGGGCAACTGTTATAGACATTTTTGTGCCTTAAAGCTATAAGCATGAAATGTCCATAATTCAAGGGATCCAAAGTCCCTAAAGATGTTGTTACAGCTCCTAAAGGAACAAGTTCAACCAATGATAGCTTCTCCCAGAAGTTCTCCACCAAAAACCACTCAGAAATAGTCAATTCAGGATCAATTCAGAGGCTCCACTAGCTGCCTGCGTTGAATGTCAAAGTCTACACTGGCTAGGTGCACTGCAACGCAGGTGGAAGCACTACCAGGGTGCGCTGAGCGGGAAATGACAAATGGCAAGCTCATTCAACGAGGTGGGAAGACCCTGGAAGCTTCCAGAATCTTCTCCAATGACACTTGCCTCAATGAATTCGACTAGTGATGAGTAAGAGGTTCTCAACCTCCAAGTGGAAGCAAAAATTGACAGAGAGAAGCCACAAGTCAAAACATAAGCTGACTCATCCTCTCTGCTTACATCTATATATGGATCTCTCACCCAGAGGTTCAGGAGGCTGGAATTTTGTACTTTGCAGAGAATTGCTGTTGGTTTGAGATTGAGATTAGTACATTGGGTGATTTATGCTTTGTTGGAGGAGAGGAAGGGATTCCATTGCTGGGAGGTAGATGCTGGATCGGACCTCACTTGGTTGTATCTCCTCTTGGACTTTATTACTCTATCAATAAACTATTTGAGTTTCTCCTACATGTTGTATACCAATGATGTTTTGTTATGCTTACATGTTTAGCTTAATCTGATCTTGAGCTTTTTATGAATGTATATCTGTATCTTCTTGTAGTTTTCTCTCTCTTGTGATCTTGCAGGAATTCTGTGAAGCTGGGCCGGTGAGAGAGCTGGGAGCTGGGAGCTACTGAAGAGAGGAGCGATTGGATCAACAAACTTGCGAAAGACACAGGTTAGTTAGATCCTGTTTCCTCATTTACATTTCATAAAGAAGAATACTCGGATAAGTTTCCTTGTTTGTTGCTAAGGCACTATCACCTCTTAGAGTGGGATAGGGGCATTCCGAATTGGATACTTTTCCCAACAACAACAGGAAGTTGGCTTAGATTTAACAGAGGCACAGATTAATCGATTGCAGTATATCAATGAGCTCGATGAAATCAGGCTCTCTGCACTCCAAAATACTTCACTTATCCAACAACAACGAGCTAAATGGCATGATGCTCTCACTAAAAATAAAGTCTTCCACGAAGGAGACTGGGCACTTTTGTATGATTCCAGGTTTCAGGACTTTCCCAAGAAACTCCAGACTCGTTGGTTGGGACCATATGAAATCCAGAAGGTACATGACAATGGTACTCTTACTCTAATCACTATTGATGGTTCTGGCAAATGGCCACTGAGTTTGCTTGTATCGCAAACCAATTACTCGGGAGTCCTTCTGCCAGCAGCTACGCCAAGACTCTGATATGGAAATTTTGGGGGAGGGAGAGAAGTCTTCCTCACGGGAGATTCATTAAGTAATTTATCTCTTTTCACAGTTTGTACATAATTTCTTTTGTTTTTGTACATATTTTTGAATCAAATGCTTTGTCGTTACTTTTCGAACCAACAACAATGTTATTATTTTTGCTGTTCCTTTTCTCAAAGGGACAACATTTTTCGTTTTGCTGTTCCTTTTTCAAAAAAACAACACCTGTTGGATCGACTGTCATTTTGCTTTAAACTTGTTCATTTTCTTTATTTTTTCTTTTTGTTGTTCCTTTTCCAAAGAAACAACATTTTCAATTTTTGATGTTCCTTTTCCAAAGGAACAACACTTTTGCTTTTTGTTGTTCCTTTTCGAAAGGAACGGCACTGGCGTGTCTTGCTATTCCTTTTCCAAAGGAAAAACACTTTTGCTTTTTGTTGTTCCTTTTTCAAAAGGAACAGCATTGTGTGCCTTGCTGTTCCTTTTCCAAAGGAACAACATTTTCGATTTTTGTTGTTCCTTTTCCAAAGGAACGAAACTTGGATGTCTTGCTGTTCCTTTTCCAGGAACAACATTTTCGATTTTTGTTGTTCCTTTTCCAAAGGAACGACATTTGTGTGTTTTGTTGTTCCTTTTCAAAAGGAACAGTGGTTTTGATTTTTGTTGTTCCTTTACCAAAGGAACGGTACTTGCGCGTCTTGTTGTTCCTTTTCCAAAGGAACAACATTTTCGATTTTTGTTGTTCCTTTTCTGAAGGAACGACATTTGTGTGTTTCGCTGTTCTTTTTCCAAAGGAACAACATTTCTGATCTTTTCTGTTCCTTTTTATAAAAGGAACACCACTTGTATTCTTTTGCTCTTCCTCTTTGAAGCAGCAACATCCTCGTATTCCTTTTACTTATGCTTGTTCCCCTTGCTGTTTTAAATTAAGGATGCTTACTGTTCCTGTTCTTTCAAGTCTTTTGGAATACAGCTATGCACTTATGCAATGGATACAAAATCAGAACATAATGAAATCAGGTGAACTATAAAATCATTATTTTTATAAGAAATTGCTCTGAATTAGTAAAGGGACAAAGGAAAGGACACACTTACCTATTATCTTTTGTTGTCATTACTTCACTAACTCTGCTCTGATTGGTTATCTTTATCATGTTGGTTCCTTTTAAATCATCTTTGATTATTGTTCAGGCATAAGAGCAAAGGGTTTATATCTTCCTATTGATATGTTAAGACTTCTTCCACCATTCCCACTCTTAAGGAGTTTTGAACCACCCTTTGTGTATAAATTGGATAGTACTTTATGAAAATGAAAAAAGAAGAGAAAAAAAAGAGAGGAGCAAACTGACTTGTCTATATAAATTTGTCAAATGTAGGATAGGGGGTCTCACCAAGAGCCATCCTACCATGATCACGAGGGAGAAAGTGAAGTGGCATTCCCACTATGGCCACCACACCAGGGATATGGTCCAAAAGGTATATCAAATAAAGAACCCTTGGAATAGGAGGTGTCATCACGAGCCAGCCTGCCCACCTTTCGCTCCTTCCTCGTGAATGGGATTATGGCTAGCTGGTCACCAAGCCAGCATAATGGCCTACATTTTGACATCACACAACACTTCCTAAGCATACACAAAGGATCATGGTTCCATGGGTGAAATAAACAACTGTGCCAAGGTTATGGACACCTGTTGGCTGCAGAGCACTGTTAATGGTATTGAAGTCACATTATTTACACCAATAGGTAGTTATTACCACCCTTATGTTTCTTATACCTTAGTAATCAATCACATAAGACGAATGCATATTATTTTTTGAACCATACAATGCATGTAAATCTATTATCACCAATCATGGTAGAGCAGTTGATAATGACCGCATGAGACTCGGAATGTATGGCAGATGTCCTATCCTCCCAGCCTCACATCATATCACAGCAGTCTATTACGTATTAAGCGATCCAACTTGATGCCTCGATTTCGGTTATCTGCTACCTGTGTAAACATGGCATATTGCCATACGTTGTTCCTTTATGACTCTGCTTCAGAACAAACCGGCATGCCGCTCCTTTATTTGACAGCCGGGACGACCTATCAAATTGCGGGGGGGGAGGGGGGAGGTTAACCTCATCATTCCTTGGATGACGTGTCAGACCGCTATTCAGGAAACTGCATACTTGGGAATAGCACGGCTCAACGACATACTATTTTTTATTTTTTTGCATGACTTGCTGTTCCTAAGCCATTTCCATTGTATATACTACAACATTTGATTTTGAGCGATTCTCGCGTCCGTCAGCCTCTCTATTTTTGTAACAGCGTGAACAATTGTCGTTCCATTGTCAAAATTATGAGATTTCACAGCAAAACCATAAACATGGGAGGGAGATCAATTCGGAGAGAACCGCTGGTGTTAACAATCTCTGATGCCGCACAGGAAATCCTGGCAAGAGCCGGGTGGCTAACTTATTTCAACTGCTTGCAGGAATCTAACGAGACTATGGCAATTGAATTCTTGTAGAACTTGCAAGAGGATCACTCCACAGTGAGGGGGAGATGCATAGCAGTCACCGATAACATAATTGCAGAGGTCTCGGGACTACCAGCCACTGGGCCTGTATGGACGCTAAAGAAGGAGAGATTGCAGAAGATTATAGAAACCTTCCAAGACGAAGGCCAGAACCTGAGAATTAGAGGAAAGGGGGTTCTGCCAGCAGCATTAGGAGAACCGTGGGCAGAATTGGCAAAGACCATTCAAAGCTACATCACCTGTGAAGGAAGAAAATACATGGTAAGACCACGACATCTCAAACTCTTAGCTGTACTAAAGCAAAAATGCTCTGTAAATTTACCTGCATTCTTGAATTCATTACTGCATGATGTTGCATGGAGCATAAAAAAGGCACAACATGTAGAATCAGTTGTTAGTCATTATGGGTTGATACGATTAATAGTCAGCCATAGCATTACCCAGTAGCAGAGTAGTTGGGAAGAGCTAATCGCCATAATAGAAGGAAGATTGACCACACCATCCCCAAAATGTAAACATGCCACCAGTACACCTGAGCGTCCAGAAAAACGCAGGAAAACAGTCTGGTTAGCATGGCTACAAGGGAGGCTGGAGAATCCCCAAGGAAACACCAGCCAGCCGGTAGAAATAAAAGATGAGCAACCCCCACGATTAGAAGGGGAAGATGATGAGAAAGGAGTGCAGGAAGAAGAGGAAGGAGAAAAAGAAGAAGAAGCCGAGCAATTAGAAGAGGAAGAAGAAAAAGAAGAAGAAGCCGAGCGATCTGAAGAAGGAGAGAAAGAAGAAGAAGCCGAGCAATTTGAGCAGAAGGAGGAAATGAAATAGCAGGAAGGTAGCCCATTGTAGGACCCATTGGGAGAAGATGAATTGGCCAATGTTTTGGCTAATATGGGCGAATATGGCCAACCTTCTAGTCCATCAGGCCTCCATGCCGAAGAGAAACCTCAAGAGGAGAATGCACCTGAAGAATCACATGCAAAGGAGGCAGAAGAAGATAATCTTCCCGTTCATGATGAAAACATGAAAGGAGATGAAGAACAGAAACAACCCGTTCCTAGCCAGACGACACCAGCAGAAACTGCGAAGGCAGGGGGGGTAGAAAAGGAAGTCACCCAAGAAATAACAGAACTAGCTAGGGTTCTTGCCCTGGAGCAGCTAGAGCAAAACAACAAAGAAGCACCCTAGGAACAAAATCAGGAAGTTATTCATAGTCCAGGCCGCAGTGAACAGCCTGCTGTTCCTTTTAAGGAAATTCTGGAAATTAAGGAATTGCGAAAGGAATAGCAGATATTACTGAATATAATAGTCCATCTCCACAAGCAGATTAGGATTCTAAAAGAAAGGTAAAGGGTAAAAAGGACTTTGGGAAGGAAAAATGCAACCACTCCAGTAAAACCCCTCAAGACAAAGGGGCAGAGGACCAGAGTCCATCCTGCTGTTCAAAACCTTGTCGAAAACCAGGATGTTGTTCCAAATGATGCTGGGAAGTAGATTTTTGTTCCAATTGAAAAGGAACAACAATGGACTGATATCAAAGTTAAGATAGAAATGGAAGAGATGTTGACCCGCAATAAGGAAATTCAGACGGAGACACCACCTTTGGGAGTGATCAGAGTCATGAACTCAAAACAGTGCAATAGGAAAATTCAGGTAAAACTCCCAGCCTCCACTGCCGCATGGGAAAGAGATCCAAAAACGGTAACCCTGTGAAAGGGTTTGAAGCAAGCTTAGCAAGCAACAGAAAAGCTTAGAGATCAAACAGTCCCTCGAGAAAAGTATGAAGAGCTACAAAAGTAGCTTAGGAACTTCAATCTATCCAAAAGCCAGGCCTTTGAAGGGTGGCGAAGGGAAGAAGAAAAAGTCGCCAAGGTAACTCGTAGATTAGATATAGTTATCAAGTAGATGGATACCTTATGTTCCTTATACAATGACGTCCTAGCATGTAGAGCCCCTGCTAAGAATTATGCCTTGTTTTTAATGGAACGATATTTGCAATTGAAAATAAAGGCTATTAAAGCAGGTGCTCCCATACAAATTAATACCCTCGATGATTTTATAAACTGCTGTAAACACTACTGGGTAAAAGTTCAGAGACTACTGTGTGAGTTTTATTTGCATAACCTTGTATTAGACCAGGAGACCGAGCTAAACCTTGGCCCTTTTGTTGGGGATATCCAATTACAGGCATTTATTTCATTTGGGGTTAATTAAATTAAATGGCTTAAAGCCTATAACGCTTTCCAAAGGCAAGAAAACAGATTAGATTTGTGGATAAGAGCTGAGCCTAGGGATCCAGTACAGTTGTGGAGAAAACATAGAAACCTCATGAAGACTCTGGGTGTAATTGAAGCATTAGGACCCATGCATGAGGCAATCATTCGACAGGGATTAGAATACTTTTTCTCTATCAAAGACCCTGCCATTGATGCGGCTAAATTTCAGTATCAAATCTCTAATCCGAATATCTAGCTCAGGGAACCATTTAAGTATGAAAATTTTAAATTAGCCGCCAACCACTTGCACCTCTATGGCGAAGTCATTTTGAGGGAAGGGCCATCCTGGTTAGGATATTGGTTCTGGAGTCCAATTATTTGGCACCCTGCAGCTCGGTACCAAGCCCTGTATGAGATGCCTAAGGGTCAGATAGGCCATTTCTTTGAACACCTAGTTATGCATCATGGCTATAGGCCTTCACATGAGATTCCATCTCCAGCCTACTCACTCACTGCCTTACACGTCAACTACAATGTTTTCATGATGACATGAAAAAGGGTAAGCAGGGGGGTGTGTGGAGTACTAAAGAAGGTATGTTTTTGGTAATCATTTCAGCATCTTTTCATTAGAACTTACAAACCTTTTTGCATCATGAACTCAGAAAACGATAAGGAATTGTAATAAAACATGTGAGATTAATATGTAAGACGAAAACACTGACAATTGTCATTTCCTTATGCAGGAAGGAGGAAAAACGAGAATTTGCCGTTCCAAAGGAAAGGACAAGGATAGGTTAACTGCTATCCCTTTGATGAGAGACCGTATACACACAAGGAAAATAAAATCAAAGTGAATCAGCCCTAGAAAGGAAGTGGAGATATCAGCTTGGCACAGGAAACGAAAGAGATGACTAAGGACTAACAGTTCGGCGAATCCCTAAGGATCCTTGATCCTGAGGGATTGTTGTTTTATCTATTTTCGCACTTAGATATCTTCGCCTTCACCCTTACTAAAAGGGGCAGCACTGTTAGCTCGAGGGAGTTGGTTATGTTTTATGTAATTTCCTTTAAGATCAAAACTTTGATCATCGAGTCTCGTTAAGAAATGATCTATTGTAATTTCGCTTTATGAATTAATACAAACTTGGTTACTATTTCATCTCTGAGTCTGGAATAACTTCAAGTGGTGTACCCCTGGAGGCTAAGGGCTCGACCCTAGAGGACACTTTCTCCTGTATTATTATGTTTGGTTTATGCGTGGTTTGCTTATCAGTGTGATTCAGTAATCTGATGTGTTTTGTTGGTTTACATCACATGCTCTGTTATGTTTACTTTACTGAGACAGAACTATTACATTGACTCTACAACGTATCACTATTCTTCTAAGTGTTGATATAATACTGTCAGTCTTTATAGAATATTGTTGTTGTTCAATTACAGAGCCTCTGTGCCGTGCACTTATTCATTGGTATGACAGAATTCATCTTAGTGATTATGTTACTTGCGATTGTGGATCTATAGACATTGTTGTTCCATTCTGAAGTGCAGTCGTAATCTTTTATAACTAAGAGTGATAACTGGTTTACCGAGATCAAGTTACTATCAAGGTGTGTCGTGTGCATATATAGTTTTGAAGTACCGTTCTATAATTTATCATTAATTAGTGCTGTTCCATTTTGGTGTGTTGTTCAATTCGTCCTTAAGAATGAAGGATTGCCACTCAATTCTTGTAGATCATGATTCGTTCATTTGATCGGGTAGACTAAGGAGTTACTACTTGCTAGACTTAGATGTTGTTACACTTTCCTGTTTGCTGTTCTATTTCAAATTTGTTGTTCTATTTCAGGTTTACTGTTCCATTCCAGATTTTCCGTTCCATTTCTTATTTCGTTGTTCCATTTCTTACTTGCTATTCTATTTCCTATTCTTTATTATTTTGGTGTGAAGAATGATCCAGGGCTGTAGTGAGCACTAACATTTACTGCCTGACTCCCAGATCCATGATCTGTTCTTTCATTTACCTTAGTTCCATTAGCTTACAAAGGGATGAGTTACTGCTACTGAACCCTTGACTGATAACTTGCTTAGTTTTCTGAATGAGTAGTTTAATATTTTGAAGTAGTTTACTATAAACAAGCATTCGTTTACTCTTGTATTTCTGAACACTGTACTACTAGCATTACTCTGACAAATGACAGCCTCAGACTGAGACACTCTTTGGAATAACAAAATGTTCCTAGATTGACAACTAATGTGAGGTAATTAGAGGTGAAAGAGACCCTTCTTATAGCTCCACAATTTCCTCCACCTCATCTAATTTAAGGAGGATTACCAACAATTCTAAAGATGATATTTATACTGAAGTTATGCTACTAAGCCCCATTGAGCTAGCATAAAAATCAATTTTTCTAGCTTGTGCGGTAAACCCGAAACCATTATCACCAATCATATGGGTAGAGCATTCATTAGAATATGGTACTGCTTCGAATCCTTTTTCACGTATATTTTCTACGGATGAAGGAATCGTCCAATCAATGATGATAGGAGAAGAACCTTGGGAAGATTATCATCATCTTTCCCATCTTCCAGATGACATTGAAGATTATTCAAATGAACTAAACCACCCTTCAGTAGTTGATTTCATTTCGAATTCAATTTTCATAGACACAATAGATTCCGAGTGAAACCTATCAAATATTGAAGAAATGATTTCTATTAATATTTCAACCAAGCCTAATGTTGTAGAAAACATTCATGTCGGTAAATCTGGTTCTCCATTAGAACTTTTAATTACCGTACTCAATTTCATCAATTTCATGATATATTTGCATGGTCATATGAGGAGATGTCAGACATTGAATCTAGTATTGTTGAACACGAAATCAAAATGTACGCTGATGTCAAACTAGTACGACAATGTCTTCGACCTATTCATCCAAAGAAAGTGCTACCATTAAAGTAGAAGTTGAAAAGATTTTGCATGCTGGTTTCATTTACATTGTACCTCTTACAGACTGGGTTTCCAACATTGTTCCAGTCATGAAGAAACAAGGGACAACTCGAGTGTGTGTCAATTATAAGGATGTAAATCAGGCATGTCCAAAGGACAATTATCCTACTCCTTTTATCAACCAGATTATTGATGAATGTGCTGGATGCTAAATATTATCATTTATGGATGGTTTTTTCGGCTACAATCAAATCAATATCTGCCCATAGGACCAATCTAAAACTGCTTTTATTTCTCCATGGGGCACATTTGCATATAGGAAACTCCCATTCGGTTTGAAGAATGTAGGGGCTACATTTCAGAGGGCAATGAACTATGCCTTCCATGACATCAAGAACATTGTTCAACCTTACCTTAATGATTTACCTTCTCATTCGCGAAAGTGGACTGATCGCCCGCAACATTTGAAAGAAATATTTTTACGGCACCGACACTACAAGATACGACTCAGTTCGCACAAATGTGTTCTTTGTGTTGGTTCTTGTTGTTTTCTTTGATTTTCAGTGTCTAAAGATAGAATTCAAATTGATCCATTAAAGGTTTAGGCAATTCTTGACTTGCCTCCACCTTCAAATATTTTATAGTTACAAAGACTCCAAGGGAAGGCTAACTTTCTGAGGAGGTTCATTCCCAATTACGTGGAGATGGCTAAAGGTTTTACATGTCCTTTGAAAAATGAGATACCCTTCCATTGGGATCAAGTTGCGCAAGATTCCTTTGATGCTCTTAAAGATACCTTGATTAGAGCATCATTAATGTATTCTCTAAATTATAAAAAAAATTATTACCTATATCTCGCCATTGCAGATACAACCATTGTCATCATTTTAGTCCAAGAGGAAAATGGGATTGAGCATCTGATTTATTATTTGAGTTGCAATCTCAATGATACAGAAAGTAAGTACTCTTATGTCGAGAAACTAGCTTTGGAAGTTGTGCAAGCTGTTCAAAGATTTCGCCATTACATCCTGCTTCGGAAGACCACTATCATTTCAGATTGCAACCCTATGACATAAATTTTTTCACGTCAATTGCTGGGGGGGAAATACTCAAAATGGATAGTCATTTTGTAGGAGTTTGATCTGGAATTCATCAAGTCCAAATCAAAGAAATCTCTCATTTTTTCCAAGCTACTTTGTGATCTGCCCTCAACCTCCATTGATTCAACATTTGAACCATCAATTTTGGATGAGTCTCTATTTCTCATATCGTCATTTGACCCGTGGTATGGAGATATACTGATCTATCTCTAGACCCAAACTTTCCAGCCTAATACCTCTCACTTGCAACAGTGACTTATTCGATACCAAGCCAAATATTATTGGATCATTGGCGACACTCTTTACTGTCGTGGTATCGATATGATTTTACGAAGGTGCCTCACAAATGAGGAAGCCGAGAAATCATTGAATGATTTCCATTCAGGTACTTGTGGTGGACACTTATCTGGATATGCTACCACACAGAGAATTCTCCATGCCAGTTACTTCTAGCTGACTATATTCAAAGATTGTATTACTATCGTCCAAAGCTATCATGCATGCTAGATTTATGACCGAAAAACTAGATTACCACCTACACCATTGCATCCAACCGTTTTTGTTGGACCATTCGCCAAATGGGGCAATGACTTCACAACATGTAACTCCACCTTGGCCAGGGGGCATGGGTATATTATAGTCGTCGTTGACTATTTTACCAAATGGGCCGAGGCAATGCCAACATTAAAGAACAATGGCAAAATGACTATTCTTTTCTTTTTTAACCATGTGGTTTCCCGGTTTGGTGTACCATGAGCCATAGTTACAGATCATGGGTCGCATTTTCACAATCACATGTTGGCTGAGTTGACTGCTAAGTTAGGACTGTCACATGATAGTTCTACCCCTTATTACCCGCAATTGAATGGACAAGTTGAGGATATCAAAAAAGTCCTGAAGCGGATGTTGCAAAGAATGATAGGGGTTCATAAACGAAACTATCATTTAATCCTGTACTCTCCTTTGTGGGCATATCGAACCTCGGTGAGAAATGCAACTGGATTCATACCCTTTTAGTTGGTGTATGGTTTAGAAGCAGTCTTACCGATACAATGTGAAATTTCATCTCTCAAACTTGCGATTGACCTGTTACCCGACACTTCTAAAGAAGAAGCACATTTCTTGGAATGAATCCATCTGGATGAAGCCCGTCGTGATGCCACATTGGGTAATGAAGCACATAAGAAATGAAACAAGGCACAATATGATATAAATGTCAAGCCTTGTATCTTCTTAGAAGGATACCTGGTCTTGCTTTACGATCAAGAAGCTGATAAAATTGGAGTAGGGAAATTTGAGCCAATGTGGATGGGTCCTTATATTGTCAAGCATGTTTTGGCAAAAGGTGCCTATGAGTTAGTAGATTATGATGGGATTCCATTATCGCAGCCCTGAAACAGGCTGTACCTCAAACGTTACTATGCTTGATTAAGTGTAGTAAAACTCACTATATATATGCTTTCATTTCATGTGTGTGTGTATTTTAGAGTTTTTTATCTGTTTAGCAATCCACTTTCTATTTGTTGCAGATGTCGGAGTCTTCAGAACCATTTTTTGGTTACGTTGATGGTGCTAGTCGTAGTACGCAAAACCTATCTTTTGCAACATGGGCTATTTTCACTCAAAGTGGCGAGTTAGTGAGTTGTCAAGGGATTTGTATCGATTGATCGATGAACAACATCATTGAGTATAGCGCGTTGATCGAAATTCTCTCCGATGCCATTTCACTTGGCATTCACCGAATCATCGTTAGGCTGGACTCACAACTCATCGTACTACAACTTACAAGTGTGTATACCATCTAAACCCCAAGAATTCTTCATATGTTCCTTAGAGTTCATAATTTGGAAAGGTATTTTGAATACATTCAATATCAACATATTTCCATAAACTTTAACACATTAGCTGATTCTCTAGCAAATTATGTGTTAAATAGACATTTGTGACACATGTAAAAGTAATGTTTTCAATTCATATCATCAGTTGAATAGGATTGCATATAACCATATAAAACTCTGAAAGTAAAATAGATAGGTGTTTTAAAAGTTTTTACAAAATTTGTGTCCAAGACACGTTTGATCATTTGACCCAAAAACTCAAAATGCATGTAAAGCCATCCTAAGTAGATTTAGGGAAACCATGTCTTGTTCTTCATGCTCTCTTTCTCACCATGTAATCGACATTCTGATCCGATGAAAGTCTAAAACACAATCATAAGCTTAGTTAGGATCCTTTGCATGCAAAAAACATGTAAAATTTTGGAGCAAACAACTAAAACAAATTGGAGAAACTCGCGCAGTGCAGCCCAGGCATAGAGATAGCGCATTGCAGAGTAGGTAGCCTTCTATCCTAGTGCTATTCAATGCAATTTTCGATGTGAAATTCTGTGTTGGTCCTAAGGCAAGAAAATGAAACCCTAAAGGCCCCAAAAGACCCTAAAATTTGCATGAATAACAAAAAAATGATATGAAAAGAAAGAGGAGGGTTAGATCTCCTACCTGGTCTAGATGACACGAGAAATGGTCCACAGAATCTCTCGCAATCAGCTGATGAAGTTTGAGGTAAAAAACATTCCCAGAGCACAAAATTGAATTGTAAGTTCCAAATGGTAAAAATGTCATGGTAAAAACTTATTTTATGTTTATTTCATGTTCATTAATTGAGTAAGCATTAGTATTTTCCCATTTTTTCCTATGAAATAGGTATTTTTAATCCATTTGGTGGTGTTTTGAGAAGGTTTTACAACTGACTTACAGAATTCGACGTGCTCAATTGTAAATTGTACCTTTGACCACAAAGCATACTTTTATCTCTTTTTCAAGCTCTGTTAAAAACAAAGAAGGAAACCCCTTGGAGTCCTCTTTAAGCTCTTTTCAGACTCTCTAAACATGAAAATATTGTTGTGTGTTTGTCCATTTCAGCTCATTAATAGATTGGAAACGACATCTCTCTTGTATTGTTTACGATTTTTCAGGCTTGAGAGATTAATTTACAAAAAAGAACTTGTGGAGTTTTCTTTTTTGTCCCTTTTAAAACTCTCTAAACATGAAAAGGACTGAGTTATCTTTTTTGTTAAACTTGCTAAAACATCAAAAAGTGACAAACTTGTCCATCTAGACAAGATGGAGTTTCACCTTCGCTAGACTCGTTAAAACAACACATAGTGATGGATTCACCTGAAGGGTGGAATTATACAACAAGAATGTGTTATCCTCCTCAAGCTTCATAAAAGTAAAGAGGTACTGGTCAGAAATGACTGGGGAAATGGGAAAAGTGGGAAACCACTTTATGGTAGCAGGTTGTTCTTGAACATGACACTTTCACTCCATCACCGTGACTATTTGGGTTGGGTTATCATCTTGATGATTATCATATCATTTGTCTATCATACCATCCATCACTTTGTTTTGGGTTAATGCTACTAATTCATTTTAGTTTCGCTGACATGTTCAAGGGAAGTCATCCAGTCAAAATTCATCCTTTGCAATACCATAAACCTTCATTTTCATGACCGTTATTCTTGAACCTTGTGTCATCAGTCAAATTCCTTCTCCAAAATCATTACATTCATTTTGTGTCGTTGATGTGAGATACATCAAGGCCCTCCTGCGATGAGTCGATTCTTGTCGACATCAGCACATTATCAGAGACATTGACTTAGAAACACCCTTCCGGTACCTTGAGGCTTGCATGCATCAATGGCATGTTTCTCGCTTCCAACAGTAGGTTGACATCAATGGCCTTCGACCGAAAGACTTTGTATGGTGTTCAACATCAAATAATCCATTCACATCATGCAGAATGTGCTGCAGTACCTTGAGGATCATTATCATTATCAGTAATTTCTCTCATGTCTGCTAACAACTTACATCATTGACTGGTAATCCGATGTTGTCTTTCCATGTTCAACATCAGATCACATATTCACATGGTTAGACTCGTACTTGAGTGAATGATTGAATGAGTTAGAATACCCTAGATCTAGTCTCATCCATCTGGGCTGTGATTTCCGGAGTACTAAATCATATGTACATTGGCTTTACATTGATGGTCATTCCGATCATGGGTCTATATCTATAGATGACTTTCTACGTACATGTAATGAAAGTTTATAAGCTGAGCATGGTCATGCCTTCCCTCAGTAATTCATGTAAAAATCAAAATATCATGATATATGTATTGTAATTGATGTAGGTCAACTTCCACGTCAAAACCTACTCATCATATCGTAAAGCATTTCGTTTGACATTTGCATCTTTTGACTTCATGCTTTAGGGGGCAGCTGTTATAGACTCCCATCATCTAGATTAGTGTTTTATGAAATCCTAATTTTAGTGGCTACCTATCCTAAACAAGTCACCCTTTTTAATGGCTCCTTCCCAGACAGTTTCATGACATGAAGACATCCTGAAATAACCTCTAAAGGGACCTGCGTGGGTAGGCCCATGTAAGGGTGTGCTACAGAGCAGTTGAGTCGATGCCAAGGTGCTCTGCAGGGCACTTAGGCGTCCTTTCACCCATGCTAGGTGAGTTTGAGAGAAATTCACATAGGGTTTAGGGAATATTCTTACCTTTTGGAGTCATCTAGAAGGTTCCCTCACTTATCAGCTCCTATGAGCTCGAAAATGGATGAGGAATGAGTTAAGATTCATCCCATCCTGTCATCCCTTCTTCCATGGAGCTAATTCTAAGTATGGAAGGACATTCAATACCACCATTTATGACAAAACCTCCTTCATCTCCCTATAAATTGACCACTCATCTAAATGATTAGGGGCTGGACTATGTTTAATTGTAAGGAGATAATGTTTCTATGAGAATTGGCTTTGAAAAACGTATTGTAATGCTACAAGTTTGTCATGCTTTTGATGTGATGTGGATAGGATCCAAGTTAGAGGAATGACTTTGAATCAGACACAATGGTTGTAATTCCTTCTTCTATTCATTAAAGTATTTGAACCTTTATCCCATATGTTTGTATTGTCATATGATGTTTATATGTGTGAAATGTATCTGATTCCACTTACTTGTATTCAATATATATTTTTCTTTGATCAATTCTTTTTCTTCTGTTTTTGTTTACAGGTACTTCTCAAGCATGTTAAGTATGGGAAGGAGCGAGAGGATCGATACTAAGGAGACAAGAGGAAAGTAGAACTACAAGTAGGTCTTCTCATCTTTTTTGTCTTATCTATTGCTTATAGGAAAAGGCTAAAGTGCTTTAAACTATTGTTCTAGATATGGCTACTTATGTAGGGAATTAGTATTTATCTGTAGATACCAAGTTCTCCAAACACATATTCTCAGCACAAGGAATGAGAGGTTCTTTCCTCACTCGAAGTGCATGCATAGTGATTCACTCCCTTTGAGGGTTTTAGCACTCTGTAATTTTCCGAGGTTGTGGAAGAAAACACATAGGTAACCACACAACCACTTTGGGAGTTGGGAATCCAGCCCTTCCAACTCGAGAGAGAGAGATCTCTATCTGATTTAGGTATGTTCTTATGAATCATATTAGGCTAGATATTAGGTTTAGGTTTTGATTTTCAAATTGGTTTAGTTGATTAAATGCCTGAAACTTCCATTGGGCTATGAAGTCTACTAATTCAACAGGGATATGTCTCAGATTTTCAAAGGAGTTTCAAAGAGCAAGGTAGATGGACTAACTAGACCTTTTAGAGTTAAATGAAGTGTAATAGAAGAAAAGATATAGGTTCAATTAAAGCTAAAGAGCAGTTAAAAATTCTTTAGCATGATATCAGAAGAAAACATTTAAATTATTTACGGCCATTATAGAGTGTATTTTTCAACAAATTATGTTCATCAAATTTCTATAAAATAATTCATATTTCACCAAACATAAGCATGGAAACAAAGAAATAAACACATGGACAGTGAGAGAAGCACTTCACCAAATAGTCCAACACATGAATCCTGTGAAGAATGTCCTTTTTATTACTAATCAACCCATCCAATGAAAATGTACAATAGCTTTATGGAATGCAAAAATCAACACAAATAACTTGTCTTACCTCAATTGATGAAGTATTTGTAAAAAAATATTATAAAATATCTTGATTTAAAATATCAAGATTTGTTACAAATATCTATACAAATATCTTGAAACAAAGTTCACGAATTTATTACAAAAGTATAAAAATAAACTAAATTGTTTAAAAAATATCAATCGCCTGAGTGCTAGTGTTGTTTCTAGGCCTTTAAATGAGCAATGTTGTTTGTCCTAATGGTAGATGTGTTGTGTTGTCCCACTTTTCACTGCATTCTGTTTTGATGAATGTTGTGATGAATGTGTAATTTTGTCCTTTGTTCTTTTGTTGCTGTCTTTTCTACTAAAAACACACTGGAAAGGTTCGTGTTGTCTTCTTTTCATTTGTTGTTTGCTCCAATTTTAGCTTAATAATTTCACCTTTTCATTAAATTAATTCCATTGATAGACTATTGGGAAATTTCGAGAAATAATTCCTAATCAAAATATATCTGTAGCAAAGGGGTGATTTGCTTTGAAATCTCATTGTGATCCAATTTAACAATGAAAACCAGGGGGACCGATTCTTTCGAATTGTGAATGGATGCACGTGGAGGGGCCATGTGGCAGCTCAGGATTGGGGGAAAGAATACAATCGAGACAATGAGTTATACAACTACGTGAATGGACGCCGGGAGAATGGAACAATAAGTGGAAGCAGGGTCGTTGGCAGGAGAGAGTGTGAGGATGTGTGGTTTTCGGAGGGGGGCATGAGTGGTAAGTGGTAAGTTAGGGGGGTGTGAAATTATGTAGGAGAGATACATAGCAGTGGATATGGCTGGGAAAAACCACTTTTCTGACCCCCCCACCCCCTGATAAAGGGAGACATGATGGGGGGGTCGAAAAGCACTATTGGCCGTTGCTCTAGGTAGAGTCAATCTAGGCCGTTCAAAGATAGGGGATGTTTTCAATAGACATGGCCCTTTTAAAAATTGCAATCACAATAGGGTCAGACCTTTACACTGATTTTTCGTGTTTTGGAGATGGGGCAGACTTGAAAGTTTAGAAGCTGCGATATATAAAATATCGCTTCCGAAAGGGAGAAGTTTATCGCAATTGGTGATCAGAGGACAAGTAGATATTGGAGGAGGAGCGATATTTGTAGAGGAGTGATATCAGAGATGATGACTTTATCAATGACTGATACTTTATCGCAATGGCAAGGAGGAATGTCCAATATGCGATATCGGTGGAGGGGAAAGGAACTTTGCAATATCACAATCGTAATCAGGAAGGGGAGAGTGTATTGTAATTCTAGGTGGAGGAGGGTGACAGGTGACTGTTTTATTGTTTCATGCAATATGCGATAGCGAGATCGTGCGATATGGTGACACATAGCTGGTGGGTCTAGTTTATTGAATAAATAAGGGGAATAGGCAACAAGGCTAGAGTTTAAGTATTCAAATGGATAAAAGCTAGAGTTTGTAACTGTTATAGAAATTTTTGTGCCTTGCATCACTGAGCATGAAATGTCAATAATCAAGGGATCGAAAGTCCCTAAACATGTTGTTCCTACCCCTAGAGGAGCAAGGCCAGCAAACCACAACACTTAACAAAAGTTCTCCACCTGAAAACAATCAAAACAAGGCAATTCTGGATCATGTCAACTGCTCCACTGAGCATCTGCGCTGAATGTCAACTGCTCCACTGTCTACCTGCGTTGAATGTCAACTGCAAAGAAGGCTACCTGCGCTGAGCGAGTTTAGACAAGTGGCATAGTCATTCCTCAAGGTGTCAATGCCCAGGAAGCTTCCAAAATGACACTTGGATCAGGGAATTCGACTGGTGATGAGTAAGAGGTTCCAAATCTCCAAGTGGAAGCAAGAACCTCCAAGTGGACTCAATAACTGAAGTGGGAGAGGACACTAGTCAGTCTCAGACCAGTCTCAAGCTGACTCATCCTCTCTCCAATATCCCTATATATAGATCTCTCTCCATGAGGTCAAGGGAGGCTGGAATTTGGTATTTACAAAGAATTGATGTTGGTTTGTGGCTAGAAACATTGGGTGTGTTATGCTTTGAAAGGAGCTGAAGAAGGAATTCCATTCTGCTGGGAAGGAGATGCTGGGTTGGAGCCCTATGGGTTGTATCTCTTCCTGAACCCTGTTACTTTCAATAAAGCTATCTTGATTCTTTCCTATATGCTGGTGTATTTTGTATGATTGCATTAGTATATTTGATTTACTTCTAATCCTGAATCATTTATGAATATGTATATTTGTCTTTGTATTGTGTTCTTCTCTTGTTGCAAGTAGCTGTTCTCTTGTCACAGGTAGCTGTTCTCTTGTGATCTCGTGGGATTCGAGTAGTTGTTCTCTTGATCAAGCGAGGAGGCAAGTAGCTGTGGACACACAAAGAGAAGAGGATCTAGTTCGAGGGACAACCGGAAGACAACGGTAAGTCTGTCGATCTCCTCTCTTTCATATTTCATAAAGGAAGAAATCATGATAGCTGTATTCGTTTGTTGCTAAGGCGCTGTCACACCTTAGGTGGATAGGATCGTCCTGCATAGGCATTTTTCCCCACAACAGTAACTGAAATGGAAATGTGACTAAGGGTTGGGAATTGAAATAAGACAAAGGAAAATGGGTTAATGGCTATAATATGGTTTGAGAATTAAATAATGCATTAAGGCTAGAGTTTGGTTTTATAACAAACGAAGGGATAATGGAATAAATCTATGAGGCGGTGATTATGTGCGTCTCTGATAGAGTTAAAAATCATATGGCATATTCATAATGGGGAAAAGATTTTTCACAAAGGATAGATGCAAATATACTTTGAAACTATAGCAGAAATAGTTCCGTGGCCTTTATCTTCTTTTGAAGTTCAACTTTGTTTTGGCATATCTTTCAATCCAAGAATCAGATTTGAGCACAGGATATATCGTTGGAAAGCATCTTGCTAGCACTTTTTGATGAAAACACATGCAGTTTTATCTGATCCAAACATTTTCAAGAAAAAATCTCCTTAAATCCTAATACTTGATGTTTCTTTGGAAATAATTTGCAGGATGAAATATTATTTACAACATCTAAAACATAATAATGATCACTTATAATCAAACGATCCTATAAAAGTTATAGGACCCTAAGAGTGGCTCCATATGGGGATGGAATTCTCCATGTGAGATGCCAAGAACATTGTAGACTAGTAGCTTGATCCATTGGGTTGATCCCAAATCTGCAACCCGTTCTTTCATAAAAACTTTGTGACTAAAACTTTTAAACTGAAACGAAAACCGTTATGCGCACTGAAATCTGAAATATACACTAAACTGAAAGTTGTACTGCAAACTAAAACTGAAACTGAAAAAAATGCTTGAAAAAGAGGCTCAGAGCACTGATTTTATTTGCACACCCTTACTCACTCTAATATGATGAAATGACTGTAATATCAGGAAATAACAATTTTCCAATGCAGTCAGTCATGCAGATGACTACTAATTTGAAGATTGCATTCCATTTCTCCAAATAGAAAAATAAACACAAAAAATGGAAACTCAAAATTCTAACTCGAGCCTTCTTCATAATCCATAATTAACACAGAATTCCATTTTGTTAAAGGTTCCAATAGGTTTTACAAAGGATCCTCAAAATCATTGAGAATTTCTCTTTGTTGTACTATGCCTGAAAATAACTTCTCATATACTTCCTCAAAAATGTATCTATCCCTTTTTGAAGTTTTTAGCATTGTGTTTTTAAGGGATGTAAGATTATAACTACTATGTTTATCATCTATAGGATGTAAAACAACTTTTTGTTCTTCAGCATCTCCTTGAAACTCAATGATATAATTCTTTTGTATTGAAAAGGTGATTGACAAAATTTGTTGGCAATTGTGCTCATCTTCATGTGACTTTGTTTGAAAATTGGCCTGTGCACATTCACTATATACATTTTCGACACATACATCTTCATAAATCTGAACTTGACAATCTTCTCTTTGAAATAAAATTTTAGAAAGTGAAAATTCAGAACAAAAATTTGAAAGACAATCCTCATCAATATCGTGATCAGATAAAATTTTACAAGGCTGATGTAAAGTATTAAGTATTGGTTCCTAGGAGACTATATGATCTTCAATCTCATGGTTACTTCACAATTGTGATTTTTTAATAAAGAAGTCTCCAATGTAACACAAAATAGGGTCATCATCTATATACTAAAGTTGTTGCCCTGTTATGCTTGTTTCATCTTGCTTTCTTGCTTGATCAGTGATCTTATAAATTTATTTCAATTCTTCAAATGTAGCATTACATAAAGGTAAAGAGTGATGATCATCATGACTTTCTTCTAACACCTGAAATGTGGCATAACATAAGGGTAAAGAGTTTCCATCAACATAATTTTCATCATTTTCTTAATGTTTAATGTATAAAATATATGTATTCTCATCTGTTTCAATATTTTCATCTTTTTTTTCAACACTGTGATAAGTAACACACACATGGGGATGTTTTTACTTAACTTTTTGAAATTTAACATCCTCTTGTTGATAACTTTCCACTAGTTGTTGTTCTAAACTACTTTCAAATGAATACACAAAACAACTAGTTCCTAACTTATGGTGATGTGACCCAACAAACTCTCCTTCTTCTTCTTCCATATCTACTTGAAAAGGAGATATATTTTGTTGTGCACTAACATTTTTTGCATGTCCTCCAAAGTGGAAGGGTTTCTTTCTCTGAGATAATAGGAAATCTTAGCATCAAAACCATCTAGATAATGAAGTATAGTCGATCTTGGGTGAGGCTTTACATCAATAGGTATGGAATCTTAAACATGATTGAATCTGGTTGAGAAATCTTGGACTGTCTCATGGGGTTTCCGTTTTAGATTCCAATACTCATTCATAATAAGAAAAGGGTTCTTTTTAACCTCCCATCTATTAAGGAAAATGATTTGAAACTGTTGAAAATTAGGAATACTTCTAGCAGTCAAACTTCTATACCATTTCCTAACTTTTCCTGAAAGGCTTTGAGAAACCAATCTCAATTTGACATCTTCATGATCGACTTCCTCCAAGTCGATGAATTCAATGATTTTGCATACATATTTCCTTGTTTTTATATTAATTGTACCATAAAATTGTGGTAGCCTCTGATCATAGTTTTTTGGTAGCTCATGCAAAGAGAAAGACAGATTTAATGACGCATACCGAACAGTGGTCATAACTGAGGTATGGGATGAATTTGTACTACCTGGACTATGTCTGTTGTTTGGATCTTGTTTAAGACAACCAATAGTAAGATGAGATGCATTTGCAGCTTTAATGGGAGGATATAAATTCACAGAAAGGGGCTCATGTGTAGATTCATCATCTTGATTTGGATTTAATAGACCAAAGAAAATCCTTAAGATACTTTTATGGAAAGACAGAAGGCGCTTGATAAAACATAATACTATATCTTGCAGTAAATTCATGTCTAAATACTTGACTTTCACTTGTTTTCTTCCTATCTTTGTGTTGACAAGGCCTTTCCTTATTTGAATCTAATTTTAAGTTTCTTGGAACTTGGTCTGTGATGACATCAAATCTAGATTCTTTAATAGTGGAGTCACCCTAAAACCTTTGAAGCTCTGATACATTGAATGTAGAGTCACCAGGTGAATGATACAACCTTCTTGTGTCTGATCACTATCCACCATCAGTAATCAGATCTGGAACTAGATATGCTTTTCTAAGGAACTTGAAATGTTCAGGTCCCCAGTATGGTCGCCAGAATGTTAACACTCAATAATTTTCTGAGGTTGTGGAAGAAAACACATAGGTAACCACAAAACCACTTTGGGAGTTGGGAATCTAGCCCTTCCAACTCTAGAGAGGGATCTCTATATCTGATTTAGCTATGTTCTTCTGAATAATATTAGGCTAGCTATTAGGTTCAAGTTTAAATGCCTGAAACTTCCATTAGGCTATGGAGTCTACTAATTCAAAAGGGATCTGTCTCAGATTTTCAAAGGAGTATCACAAGGCAAGGTAGCTGGACTGACTGGATCTTTTAGAGTTAAATGAAGTGTAATAGAAGAAACGATATAGGTTCAATTGAAGCTATAGAGCAGTTAAGAATTATTTAGCATGATATCAAAAGAAAACATTTAAATTATTTACAGCTAGAATCAGAGTGTATTTTTCAACAAATTCTGCTCATCCAATTTCTGTAAAATAATTTAGATTTCACCAAACATAAGCATGGAAACAAAGGAATAAACACATGTACAATGAGAGAAGAACTTCACCAAATAGTCCAACACATGAATCCTGTGAACAATGTCCTTTTTATCACTGATCATCCCATGCAATGAAAAAGTACAATAACTTTGTGGAACACAAAAATCAACAAAATCAACTTGTCTTACTTCAATTGATGAATTATTTATAAACAATTATTACAAAATATCTTGATTTAAAATATCAAGATTTGTTACAAATATCTATACTAATATCTTTAAATAGTATTCAAGAATTTATTACAAAAGTATAAAAATAGAGTAAACTATTTAAAAAATATCAATCGCCTAAGTGTTGGTGTTGTTTCTAGGCCTTTAAATGAGAAATGTTTTTTGTCTTCCTAACATATGTGTTGTGTTGTCCCAATTTTCACTGCATTATGTTTTGATGACTATTGTGATGAATGTGCAATGTTGTCCTCTATTCTTTCGTAGCTATCTTTTCTGCTAAAAACGCACTGGAAATGTCCTTGATGTATTCTTTTCCTTTGTT
This sequence comes from Pinus tabuliformis, assembly GCA_031772625.1. Taxonomy (NCBI): domain Eukaryota; kingdom Viridiplantae; phylum Streptophyta; class Pinopsida; order Pinales; family Pinaceae; genus Pinus; species Pinus tabuliformis. The sequence goes on from CM062816.1 coordinate 1,077,958,132, forward strand.
GTTTTATCCTATTTTAGCTTAATAATTTTCCCTTTTCATTAAATTAATTCCATTGATAGACTATTGGGATATTTCAGGAAATAATTTTTAATCAAAATATATTAGCAACAAAGGGGTGATTTGTTTGGAAATCTCATTGTGATCCAATTTATCAATGAAAACCAGGGGGACCAATTCTTTCAAACTATGAATGGATGCACATGGAGGGGCCACGTGGCAGTTGGGGATTGGGGGAAAGGAATACAATCAAGACAGTGAGTTATACAGTTGCGTGAATGGAGGCCGGGCGAATGGAACAGTAAGCGGGAGTGGGATCATTGGTAGGAGAGAGTGTGAGGATGAGTGGTTTTCAGAGGGGGCATGATCGGTAAGTGGTAAGTTGGAGGGGGTGCGAAATTATGTAGGAGAGAAATGTAGTAGCAGGCTCGAAGGGGAAAAACCAATTTTCAAACCCCCCCCCCCCCCCCCCGCTCGCCGATAAAGGGAGACATGGCGAGAGGGGTTGAAAAACACTATTGACTGTTGATTTGGGAAGACTCAATCTAGGTCGTTCAGAGATGGGGGGCATTTTAAATAGACGCGACCCTTTTAAAAATCACAATTGTAGCAGGGTTGGAGCTTTACATTAATTTTTTGTGTTTTCGAGATGGGGTGGACTTGAAAATTTATAAATTGTGATATATAAAATATCGCATCCAAAAGGGAGAATTTTATCCCAATTGGCAATAGTAGGAGAAGCAGATATCGACGGAGGAGCGATATCGGTGAAGTGACTTATCAACGGATAGGACTTTATTTCAATTGGAAGGAGGAATGTGTGATATGCGATATCAGTAGAGGGGAGAAGAACTTTGTGATATTGCAATCACAATTAGGAAGGAGAGAGCTTATCACAATCATAGGCGGAGGAGTGTGACAAACGGCTGCTTTATTGTTTCATATGATATGTGATAGCAGGATCATGCGATATGGGGACATGTGGCTAGTGGGTCTGGTTTATTAGATAAATAAAGGGGAATGTAGAACATAGGTAGAGTTTAAGTATTTAAATGGATACAGGCTAGAGTTTGTAACTAAAATGGAAATGTGACTAAGGTTTGGGAATTGAAATAAGTCAAAGGGAAATGGGTTAACAGCTATAATATGGTTTGAGAATTAAATAATGGATTAAGGCTAGAGTTTGGTTTTATAACAAATGAAGGGATAATGGAATAAATCTATGAGGCAGTGATTATGTGGGTCTTGGATAGAGTTAAGAATCATATGGCATATTCATCACGGGGAAAATATTTTTCACAGAGGATTGATGCAAATATAATTTGAAATTGTAGCAAAAATAGTTCCCAAGGCTTTATCTACTTTTGAATTTCAACTTCATTATGGCCTATATTTCAATCCCGGAATTGGATTTGAGCGCAGGATATACCATTGGAAGCCTGGTTCTAAGAACTTTCTGATGAAAACATTTGAATTCTGATATGATCCAAACATTTTCATTCAAAAATCTAATTAAATACTAATACTTGATGTTAATTTTAAAATAATTTGAGGATAAAATATTATTTACAACATCTGGAACATAATAATGATAACCTATAATCAAATGATCCTATAAAAATTATAGGACCCTAACAAAGGGAGTCTCGGATCCATTGTAACAATAATGCAATAACCAAGGTATTTAATAAAGTCTTATTTTAATGATGTTGTAGGATTAGCCTCTTCCCAAGTTGTCCAAGGCTCGAGAGCCTACTATCTTAACCCATAGTCTCCAAGGGACTCAAGTTGTTACAGGGCTCCATAGATTACATCGAAATGAATAACCTCTAGGGACCCAAGCTATTATAGGTCTCCAAATACTTTGTCTCAACCGATGTCCTCTAGGGACCCAAGTTGTTACAGGGCTCTAAGGATCCTATCTCAACCCACAGCCTCCAGGGAACCCCAAATTGTTATAGGGCTCTAGAGACTAGCATCTCAACCCATAGTCTCTAGGGAAACTAAGAGTTAATCCCCTTCTCTTCTCTCCTATTCTGCACTACCTGCTGATCGAACTAGATTTCTCTTTTTCTTGTTGCTCAAATTGTGTCTCCTCTCTCTTTCAGCATGAATTTGAATACCATGCCTTTACTTCTTTTCTTGGCTCACATTTACAACTTTGTCCTTTCCTTCTTGCACTACATAGTTACACTCTTGGTTTCTTGTCCCTTTACCTTGTGAAGGTTCCCAAGTGCATGGGCCTGTGTAACTTTCTTGCAGTTCATTCAATTTTAAGAGTTGATTCATTAATTCATCTCCCAACCAGCTTTTATGGTTGTCCCAAAAAACTTAGATTTTCTGCAAAATAAAACCTCAAACTCACAAGCAAGAAATCCTCCTCACTAACTCTAGAATTTGTGTCCCTTTGACTCAATCCCTTTTTCTTAATTCCACATATTTTGTAAAAAAAAAATAGAATACATTTTATGATAGAACCATGGGTGGGGATATCATGGGATGCTATAATCGAAGATGTTGTAACAAAAAGTTCCATAATAATTGTCAATGTTAAATCTGTTGAAAATGTTGTAACAACTGATGTTGTAACACCCATTACTGTTGAAAACATTTTAAACTGCGATAAAAAATGATGATCTAACAACTACTACTATTGAAACAACTAAAACTGTGACCATTACAATGGATGTTGTAACAATAGATGCAATAACATTTATCAATGTTAAATTTGTTGAAAATGTTGTAATAGTTGATGTTGTAACACCCATTTAGATCCCCTCAACCTAGTGGTATAACCACTTTTCAGCTATTTGAAGAAGTCTTTCTTCAAATAGACTGTTGTAGATATTTTATCATTGTCTTTAAAAATCAAAATCAATCTATATATGTTGGCATTATGATACATGTATTGTCCTTGATGGCAACTCACTCAGACGAAAGTTCACAGTGCAATAGGTCAACAACAAATGATTATAGATTAGACTCCAAAGAATGAAGAAATAGAGGTATATGCTAGTTCACTTTGTCCAAGGTGCATACACACGCAGTTTAACAGAACAAAAGTAGCATATAACATATACACGCACTTTCACAGGAGGAAAAGCACATACATGTTGGAAAACCATGTTTTTGGTCCATGGTAATTGGTCCGAGGCACTTGGTCCAAGGTATTGACCCTAGGTATTGGTCCTAAGTGGTTTTGGTCCCAAGTATTGAGAAAGTCATAAGATTATATAAGGAAGAGAAGATCATTAGGCCAGGGTGTGCAAGCAATGAGATTTTAAGGAATACTTCTATATGAAGTATATATTATGTTGCAGGGTTATGTTTGGGACTGGATCTGAAATATTCATGTGCACCTTGAGTTCAACATTAGATCAGGAATCATGAGACTTGAAAGGAATTATTCTTGAATGATTTGATATTGGTTGTGACCATATCTGATGTTTTTGCGCTTGTTATATTTGTTATCTATCATGATCTGGGTTTGTCTAAAGTCTGGTATTGCAACAAAGTTCTGAGTCAAAATTTGCAGATCTGTACGTAGGTTCAACTCGGCCAAAGTGCATTTACACGCAGGTTTGACTCTTCCAAGTAGCGTATACATAATAAAAGCTTATGTTCAGATCTCACTGATCTATCTGACCAAATTCTATTGTTTTACTGTTATCTGTCAATGAGGTCCTCTTAGACCTGAATGTAGAATGTTGTATAAGGAAATTGAGGCTGTTTGATTGATTGATTAATAAGGAAGGGCGATCCTTGTTGTGATCTGGTTTGAACTTTGTAATATGATAGTAGATCTTCAAAATGTCACTAATTGGTATAGTATATGGTTCAAAAGTGTATGATTCAGTATGTTTAGAGATATATGCAGGTTGAGTTAAATGAGGTAGCATATACATGCAATTTGGGTTCAACCAAGTAGCATATACACTGTAATGCATTGTTTTTGAGATTACAGCTAGTTCTAGATGATGATGAAGGGCTTTGGGTTCAGCACAGTGTTCTGGTGTCAATGATTTGATTGTTCAGATGAGCTAAATATTGGTTGATGCAGTTTAAGTTTAAAAGGCTTTGATGGGTCCAGTATGAAAATTTGATGAAACGTGGCCTTTAGCTTGTGGTGTTGTGATCCAGGAGTATCCAGACTAAAAATTCATGGAACATGGTCCCTGGTGGAAGAGTGGAGCTTTTTGTAGGCTGGCACCTATGTACTATTAAACATATTGGCTAGTATAAGAGCCTAGGGGTTGTAACTCCCTTCCCATAGAAGCTGGAAAACGAGAGAAGGTTGTAACATTCTATAGGTAGAAGCCTGCGTACTGGTATGAGTTTGCACCAGTACAAGATTGTAAACAAATTTTCTTATTATTAAAAGAAGACAGAGATGACAACGGTAGTTGGTTTTCACCGACATTGGGTTTCCACCTTAAATCTTGGTGTTCATGTGTGTTGCTTATGTCTGATGCTTTATTCTTCTTTTACTTCACTGTCTAATAAATCTATGATATATTGGTTTAATCTCAACACATGATAAACTTTCTAAATCACAAGTTCTCTGCATATATGTTGGTTTCTTTAAGTACAGTCACATGTACACGCTAGTTCTCTTCACTAAAGTAGCGTATATAAATCTATTTGGGAGATAAAATTATTGATCTGATAATACTGATTCACCCCCCTCTCAGTATTATTTCCAACAATTGGTATCAGTGCAGGTCCTTCAGAAGAAGCTTGATCGCTTGAAGGGAGATCCATCAACATGAATAATCAAGAAAGCATGGGACCCTTCAGACCACCAATCTTCGATGGAAGCAACTTTGTTTATTGGGAAATAAGAACCACAACTTATCTACAATCACTTGGAATGGATGTATGGGAAATTGTGGAAGGAGGATATACATTTCCAACATCAATTCCTACAGATACAGCAGGTAAAAAGAAATATGAAACCAATACCAAAGCTGTCAATACTTTATTGGGAAGTCTATCACAATCAGAGTTTTTCAAAGTCATATAGCTCAAATCAGCCAAAGAAATATGGGACAAAATCGTTCTAAGCTACGAAGGAGACTCTCAGGTAAAATGTGATAAGCTTCAAACTCTTAGAATTCAGTATGAAACTCTTAAGATGCATAGTGATGAAAGCATAGCTAGTTACTTCCTACGTATAGATGAGGTTGTCAATTGTATGAAGGATCTAGGTAAAGAAATTAAGGAAGTTACCTTAGTTGAGAAAGTTTTGAGATCCTCTTCTGCTAAATTTGAATCCAAAGTGTCTGCCATAGAAGAAAAATAGGATCTACAGAATATCACTATGACGCAGCTTCACAAAATATTAACTGCCTTTGAGATGAGAAAAGGAGGACCATAAAATATGTGAGAAGCTACATTCAAAGCTTCAACAAAAGGAAAGGAAGAACACAATGAATCAGGACATATTTCAGAAGAAGAAGATGAGGTAAACTTTGTCAAAAAGCTTCAAACGGGGTTCTCAAAGGTTTAGAGGTAAGTTACCCTTCAAATGCTTTTCCTGTGGCAGAGTCAGTTATTATGCTACCAGATGTCTTCATAAAGATAAATTTGAAAAGGGAAAGGAATATGCAAAAGGGAATGGAAAACAAGTTTTAAATAAAAGGAGTTATTATACTCATGAAGATAGGGATGGTTTATCTAATAGTGATGAAGATGAAACTGGACAAGATTATAGAATTCTCATGGCTTATGACGATGATAATTTTTGGGATGATTTATAAGAGGAAGACCTTCATGAAGAAGTATCTAAACTCAAAATTTGTTTAGAAGAAAAGAATATGATTATAGATACCTTCACATACCAACTTGCTGAAAAAGAAAAACACAACGAAAAACTTGAATGTGAAATTGTAGGTCTAAGAAAGGATCTTGAGAAAACGAAATCTCTCAATCTTAGATTTGCTAAAGGATTAGAAACTTTAAATGTAATTATCAAAGTTCAGTGTTCTCCACTGATAAAGACAGGTCTTGGATATACTGAAGAAGCATCTCAATCACAGAAGCCGTCAATCTCCACCAAAATCTATCTTGATGCTACAAAGACCAGTGAACAGTATGACAATCATCAGCAAAGGCATAAAGCAGATCACCAGGTAAATCAGACTCAATCTACTCAAAGGATGAATAGAAGCCTCAACCAACCTCAGGTAAATCATACTCAATTTGCTCCAAAGATGAATATCAATAGAAACTACAATCACCAAGTCAATAGATTCGATAACCACATGAACTTCTTTAATGGGCAATGTTTTTCATGTCATAATTTTGGACACAAAGCTGCTCAATGTGTTGCTTATAAACCATCATGACTAGAGAAGCACAAAATCAAAGGAATGTAACATGGATCAAGAAAAGTTCCTGTAATAACTTTTCTCTTCTTGAAAATGAAATAGAATGCTCAATCTGTAACAACTTTGGTCATGAAGAGTCTGAATGCAGGAGAAAATTTCGGCAAACATCTCAAAAGGAGCAAACTCCATTAAATCCCAAGATATGGAGAAGGAAAGAATCTCGAACAGAAAGATATGGTACAGCCTTGTATGCAGAAGGGTAAGAAAATCAGTCGTACATCGAAAGTGGATGCTCAAAACACATGACAAGTGACAATGAAAAACTTCACTCATATAATGCCTTAGAAAAGGAAAAGAATGTCTCATTTGGAAATGGCACTCCTACTATCATAAAAGGTAAAGGCTCTATTTCTTGAAAGAAAAGGTTAAATCTGGAAATGTTATGTATGTAGATGGTTTAAATCATAACCTGTTGAGTGTCAGTCAAATGTATGATCAAGGAAATGAAGTGGTGTTTCGATCAAACATATGTGTTGTTTGTGAGCTTGATATAGGAGAGACCGTGATCAAAGGTACAAGAACTCCAAAAAACTTATACATACTCGAGGGAGGACAACAACAATACTATCTAAGAAAAAATGATGAAAATTGGTTGTGGCGTAGAAGATTGGGACATCTCAGCGTTTCTCAAATAAGAAAAGCATGCAGATTTAAGGCTGTTTGTGATCTTCCAGATATCAGCATCCCAAAAAATACAATATGAAAACCATGTCAAATCGGCAAGCAAACCAAAGTTCACTTCATGGAAAAAGAAGGGTCAGCTAGTAAGCCTCTTGAACTTGTCCATACTTATTTATGTGGACCATCAAGGAAAAATTCACCTTGTGGAGAAGAATATTTTATTTTGTTCATTGATGATTTTTCCAGAGTGTGTTGGATAAGTATTCTAAAGCATAAAGATGAAGATTTTGAAAATTTCCAAGCCTTCAAAGCTTTGGTTGAAAATGAATCAGATCGAAAAATCAAAATCCTCATATCTAATCGAGGAGGGGAATTTACCTCGGATGAATTCTTTGACTTTTGTGAACAACATGGAATAGAAAGGCCATACTACACCGTAAGGACTCCTCAACAAAATGGTGTGGTAGATATAATGAACATAACATTTCAACAAATGGCTCGAGCTATGCTATATGAATCTGGAACTCCTGCAACCTTCTAGGGTGAAGCTGCATTCACTGTCGTAACTATTCTCAACCAAGCAAATGTTCGGGTAAACAACACTCAAACTCCACATGAACTTTGGTGTGGTAAGACTCCTACTGTAAAATACTTTAAAGTTTTTGGAAGCAATTGTTATATCAAAAGGACTGATGAAAAAATTGGTAAGTTTGAACCCAGAGTAGATGAAGGTATTCTTTTTGGTTATTCTTCTAGAAGTAAAGGATATAAATATTATAATAAAAGACTTGGAAAAATTGTTGAAAGCATTGATGTTGTAGTTGATGAAGCATGAAAAAATCCAAAACAGATAAAATCAACAGAATATTATCATAGTGAAGAAGATGGGGATTATTTTCCCACATCAAATCAAAATCATATTGAAGAAGAAACCAAAGAAGAACCAAAAGAAGAGATAATGGTAGAATAAAAGACTCTGTCCAGGTATGTTCAAAAAAATCATCCACAAACTCAAATTTTAGGGGAAAAAGAGGCAAGTGTACAGACAAGAAGAACTATTATAGGAACCTCAAGATATCTATCATTACTATCCTCCATTGAACCTAAAAATGTAAAAGAAGCATGCAAAGATGAATGTTGGGTCAAGGCCATGGATGAAGAACTTGAGAAAATTGAAAAAAAATGATACTTGGGAATTAGTTCCTAGACCTCATGATAAAAATATTATAGGAACTAAATGGATATTCAAAAAAAAACTGAATGAAAATGGAGAAGTCATCAGAAACAATGCCAGACTTGTTTGTAAGTGGTATGCTCAATAAGAAGGTATAGATTTTGAAGAAACTTTTGCACCTGTTGCTAGACTTGAAGCCATAAGGATGTTTCTTGCTCTTTCTAGCTTTCAGAAATTCAAAGTATACCAAATGGATGTAAAATCAACCTTCCTAAATGAAGATTTAGAAGAAGAAGTTTATATTGAATAGCCAGAAGGATTCATTATTGGAAATGATGAAAAACTTGTATATAGACTCAAAAAGGCCCTCTATGGTCTGAAACAGGCTCCAAGGGCCTGGTATTACCGCCTTGACAAATATCTACACCAACAAGGTTTTACAAAAGGTTCAATAGATAGTAATATATATACAAATATTGAAACTGATAATTTCTAATTATTATTGTTTATGTTGATGATATCATTTTTGATAGCAATGAAGAATCCATGAGTCAGAATTTTGCTTCAGTAATGCAACAAGAATTTGAAATGTCCTTTCTTGGTGAACTTACCTATTTTCTCAGTCTACAAGTTCAACAAAATAAAGATGGTATTTTTCTTTCACAAACCAAATATCTCAAACAGAACTTGAAACGGTACGGAATGTAAGATTCTAAACCTATATGTGCCCCAATGGTAACAGGATGCAGTCTCAGCTTAAATGATGAATCAACAACAGTACATCAACCAACTTACAGATCCATGATTGGCAGTCTGCTTTATCTAACAGGTACCCGACCTGACATCATGCATGCAGTAGGAATACTTGGAAGATTCCAAGAAAATCCAAAGGAATCACGCCTTCAGGCAGTCAAAAGAATTTTCAAATATGTTCAAGGAACTCAGGAATTTGGTTTATGGTATCCTAGAGATGCAAATATTACTCTTCATGTGTATACATATGCAGATTGGGTAGGAAATGTTGATGATAGAAAAAGAACTAGTGGTGGTGCATTCTATATGGGTTCTAGGTTAGCGTCTTGGTTCAACAAGAAACAAATTTCAATTTCTTTATCCACAGCTGAAGCAGAATATGTGGCTACTGCATCTTTCTGCACACAACTACTTTGGATGATGAAAACCTTGAAAGACATTTAGATCACATATACTCCACCCATCTCCATTCTATGTGATAGTACAAGTGCCATCAATATTTCAAATAATCGAGTCATGCACTCCAAGACAAAGCACATGCCCATCAAATACCATTTTCTACATGAACAAGTGCCTGAACAGGTCAAATTGGAATATGTTCCCTCCAAAGAACAGGTTGCTGAAATATTCATTAAATCACTGCCCAGAAAAACATTTGAATATCTCAAACAAAAGCTGGGAGTATTTATTGCATCATCCTGCTGTTAAATCTAGTTTTTCAAAGAAAGGTTATTATACACGTGTTTCATGAAGTATAGTCTCATACACACATGGGTTTGTTTGGGTCAAGGAGCGTATATGTTTTTCAGACAAGAAAAACAGTGGGGCAGGCTCTGATATGGGTTCTCTATCTGATGTCAATGGCTACAGTCTATTGATATGCTCTATTCATTAATTTTTATCTAACTGACAAATATGCCTTGATCATTGACTTGTTAACAATGCACAGGTAGCACAGGTTCAGGGGGAGCATTAGCCTTCACTCGCATTCTGGATTGTTGGCATTATGGTTGCTGAGTCCAGCTATGGCTTCAGATATTTACAATTTGTGTTGCTTAAGTCATGTAAAAGTCTAGGGTGTGATATGTCTTCTCATACATTTGAATGAGTCATATTCAACACATGATGTAATTTGTATATCCCCACTTAGTTGGGAGAAGGATGTATGTATGCGTCAGTGGTGATAGGAAGGTCATACTCACATAGTTGAGTTATAGAGTCATGTTATTCTTTTGGACAATATGTTTGTAGACTCTGCTTATGCTCAGGGGGAGCATGGACAGTTTCAATGCATCTCATCATGCACAAAGGGGAGCTCAATCAAAGAATTCTACATGTACTCAAGGGAGAGCATGAACAGCATAGGAGAGAGAATATCTTGGTCCGCCCTTTTCCCTTGATGTCAAAGGGGGAGAGTGTCTTGGTGTGTTGTCGCCATCAAGTCCAAAGGGGGAGATTTTTGGAATTATGATACATGTATTTTCCTTGATGGCGACTCACTTAGATGAAATTTCACTGTGCAGTATGTCAGCAACAAAGGATTATAGATCAAACTCCAAGGAATGAAGAAAGAGAGGTATACGCTGGTTCACTTTGTCCAAGGCGCATATACGCACAATTTAACAGAACAAAAGTAGCATATAATGTACACACGCACTTTCACAGGAGGAAAAGCACCTACTTGTTGGAAAACCAAGTTTTTGGTCCAAGGTATTGACCCTAGGTATTGGGTCAAAGGTATTTGTCCTAACTGGTTTTGGTCCAAGGTATTGAGAAATGCCTAAGAGTATATAAGGAGGAGAATATCATTAGGCCAAGGTGTGAAAGCAATGAGATTCTAAGGAATACTTCTATCTGAAGCATATATTACAGGGTTATGTTTAGGACTGGATCTGAAATATTCATGTGCACCTTGAGTTCAACATTGGATCAAGAATCATGAGACTTGAAATGACTTATTCTTGAATGATATGATATTGGTTGTGACCAAATCTGATGTTTTTGCGCCTGTTCTATTTGTTATCTATCATGATCTGGGTTTGTCTGAAGTCTGGAATTATAGCAAAGTTTTGAGTCAAAATTTGCAGATCTGTACATAGGTTCGTCTAGGCCAAAGCGCATGTACACGCAGGTTCGACTCTTCCAAGTAGCGTATACAAAAGAAAATATTATGTTCAGATCTGATTGATCTATCTTATCAAATTCTATTATTTTACTGTTGTCTATGAATGAAGTCCTCTTAGACCTGAATGTAGAACTATTGTATAAGGAAATTCAGTCTGTTTGATTGATTGATTGAGAAGGAAGGGTGATCCTTGCTGCTATCTATTTTGAACTCTGTAATATGACAATAGATCTTTAGAATGTCACCAATTGGTACAGGCTATGGCTCAGAAGTGTACCATTCAGAATCTATATAGATATACACAGGTTGGGTTAAAGGAAGCAGCGTATACATGTAGGTTGGGTTCAACCAAGTAGCGTATACACTCTAATGCATTATTTTTGAGATTATAGCTGGTTCTGGATGACGATGTAGGGTTATGAGTTTAGCACAGTGTTCTGGTGTCAGTGATTTGATTATTCAGATGAGCTGAATATTGGTTGATGCAGTTTAAGTTTAAAAGGCTTTGATGGGTCCAATATGAAAATTTGATGAAACGTGGCCTTCAGCTTGTGGTGTTGTGATCCAGGAGTATCCAGTCTGAAAATTCATGAAACGTGGTCCCTAGTGGAAGAGCAGAGTTTTCTGTAGGCTTCCACCTATGTACTAGTAAACATATTGGCTAGTACAAGAGCTAGGGGTTTGTAACTGCCTTCCAGTAGAAGCTGGAAAGCGACAAAAGATTGTAACCTTCTGCAGGTAGAAGCCTGCATACTGGTATGAGTCTGCACCATTACAAGATTGTAAATAGATTTTCTTATTATTAAAAGAAGAAAAAAATGACAGCAACAGGTGGTTTTTACCCACATTGGGTTTCCACCTTAAATATTGGTGTTCATGTGTGTTTCTTATGTGTGATGCTTTATTATGATTTTACTGCACTGTCTAATAAATCTCTGATATACAGGTTTAATCTCAACACATGATAAACTGTCTAAATCACAAGTTCTCTACATATACGCTGGTTTCTTTAAGCACAATCGCATGTACACGCTAGTTGACTTCACTGAAGTAGCATATATAAATCTATTTGAGAAATAAAATTATTGAACTGATAATACAAAAAGAAAAGGGAGATATAGGGATTGTTTAAGATAGTTTATTGTAAAATTGTTTGCTATACATACACTACATTTCCACACTCAAGAGAAGGGATGGTCAATGTTTCCTTTCAATGTTGAGTATCTAGACGTAGTAAAGGTGTTGAAGATGAAATGGTTATGGGGAATGAGACTAGAGTAAACATCGAGTGGAGTGAAAGGATCATCAAGAATGGCACAAGTACAATTGTAACTGTTTATGTTGACTCTCTAGTTTCAAGAAGTTGTGAAAGGGAGATTACATTTGTCTATGTCACTTCCTGGAGAAATGGTTTTGTTTCAATCTCACATGTAGAATAACTAGGAGATAGAGGGATCATTCCACCCTAGGCTTAGGCTTAGAGGACAAAACAAGTTAACAACTTGTGGGAGGATGAAAGAACGTGACTTTATTCTAAGAATGAAGGAAAGGAAGGTGACTTAGAGGTGACCTAGGGCTATCCTAAATCATTTCTATAGGTCTGCACTAAAAATATAATTTGATTGTTCTTGCAACTTCTATTGGGTAAGCACTTTCCATATGGATGATTTCTACAAAGTTTTTGTGCTTGCCTAACTGTTTGAGAACGTATTCAATGTAGAATTTTTCAAGGATAGTAATTAGGGGTGAAATTCAAAATCAAGATAATCCATGGAATATATTAATTGGGATTGGTCACTTTATATATTGGGCATGATGTACCTCTATTCACTTGTGAACCTATGGATTTTAGATGTTGTAGAAATTATTAACTAAATAAATCGAACTTCCTTATGAAATAGCCTTTTTTTCATGAATTATAATGTTGGAATCCATTTAGAATTAGGTTTTATACCTAATGCAAACATAGTCTATTATTCCCTTTGTTGATCAAGAGCATTGATCCCAAAAAATGTTTCCTTTGCTCAATTGTATACAAGTTGAAGGTTCAACATTGGTTATGTGAATTATAGCAATGCATCATGGGTAGGATCCTTTAACTTGCTTGTATTAAGAAAGGATTCTTAAACTCGACTTGACAAAGTTTTGGTTTTGTAAATGAATTGCATTGAAAAATGATTAATGAATTGCAATGGAAACAATGATTTAGTTTTAGAGACATAATTGTTTTCTTTTATGTTTATTTTCACAATGATCCATGTTGATGAGATAAACAGGCCATAGGCCTACTATTTATGGATCATATGTAATCAAAGAAACTGAATTTGTAGCCTTAAAGGAGATGTAGCACCTTTAGGAGAAAATTGACGGGCTAGAAAGCCATTTCAACTTTCTTGTCAAAGCTTGAAAGTGTGTATCCAAAGAGGTGTTTCTACCACCGAAACACTACCCCAACACTTGGGAGATCCAAAAAACAAATTGAGAAGCACAACATAGGTAATAACATATTGAGAAGTAAATGCTGTAATAGTGGATATTAGAACAACAAGCCATTTCATCTTACCTGTCAAAGCTTAAAGTGGGTAGCCAAAGAGGTGTTTCTGCTACCAAAGACTACACCAGCACTTAGGGGATCAAGAAAACAAATTGAGAAGCATCAAAATCAAGATAATACATGGAATATATTAATTGGCATTGGTCAGTTCATATATTGGGCATGATGTACCTCTATTCATTGGTGAACCTATGGATTTTAGATGTATAAATTATTAACTAAATAAATCGAACTTCCTTATGAAATAGCCTTTTTTTGATTAATTAAAATGTTGGAATCCATTTGGAATTAGGCTTGAAAACTGATGCAAACATAGTTGATTATACCCTTTCTTGATCAAGAGCATTGATCCAAACAAATTTTTATTTTGGTCAATTGTATACAAGTTGAAGGTTGAGCATTGGTTACGTGAACTACAACAATGCATTATGGGTAGGATCCTTTAACTTACTTGTACTAACAAAGGATTCTTAAACTTGGTGTGACAAAGTTTTGGTTTTGTAAATGGATTGCAATTAAAATTGATTAATTAATCGCATTGGAAACAATGATTGAGTTTTAGAGACATCATTGTTTTGTTTTATGCTTATTTTCATAATGATCTATGTTGATGAGATAAACAGGACATAGGCCTACTATTTATGGATCATATGTTATCAAAGAAACTGAATTTGTAGCCTTAAAGGAGATGTAGCACCTTGAGGAGAAAATTGAGGGGCTAGAAAGCCATTTCAACTTGCTTGTCAAAGATTTAAAGTGGGTAGCCAAATAGGTGTTTCTGCCACCCAACACTACACAAACTCTTGGGAGATCCAAAAAACAAATTGAGAAGCACAAACATAGTTAACAATGGATTGAGAATAAGATGTTGTAATAGTAGATGTTGTAACGACAAGCCATTTCATCTTACTTTTCGTATCTTGAAAGTGGGTAACCAAAGAGTTGTTTCTGCTACCAAACAATACACCATCACTTGGGGATCAAGAAAACAAATTAAGAAGAACAAACATAGTTAACAGTGAACTGAAAAGCAACTGTTATAACAACATATGTTGTAATAGCAGATGTTGTAACAAAATATGCCATAATATCATGTTAATGTTAAATGTGTTGAAAATGTTGTAGCAGTTAATGTTATAACACCTATAACTATTGAAAATGTCGAAACTGTTGTAATAGTTGATGTTATAACAACTTTTATTACTGAAATGGTTGAAAGCTTCACCTTTACAACAGATGTTGTAACAGTAGGTGCTATAACAATGGATGTTGTAGCAACGTACGTTTTAAAAATTAAGGGGATTGAAATCCATTTCATATTGCTTGTCAAAGCTTGAAAGTTGGTAGTCAAAGAGGTGTTTCTGCCACCTAATAGTACACCATAATGTGGGGGGTGATTTAAATAAATTAAGAAGCAAAAAAATTGTAATAATGGATTGAGAAGAAAATGTTGTAATAACAGATGTTGTAATAGCAAGCCATTTCATCCTGCTCGTAAAATCTTGAAAGTGGGCAGCCAAAGAGGTGTTTCTGCCACCAAACACTACACTACCACTTAGGGGATCAAAAAAACAAATTGAGAAGCACAAAGATACTTAACAATGGATTCAAAAGAAGATGTTATAACAATGGATGTTGTAATAGTGTATGGTGTAACAACAAATGGCATAACAACATGTCAATGTTAAATATGCTAAAAGTGTTGTAGCAATTGATGTTGTAACACCCATTACTATTGAAAATGTTGAAACTTTTATAAACGTTGATGCTAGACAAACTGATACTATTAAAAATAATGAAATAGTGACAATTACAATGGATTATGTAACAACTAATGGTGTAGCAATGAATGTTGTAACAACGGATGTTGTAATAGAAAGTATTTCATCTTGCTTGTCAGAGCTTGAAATTGGGCAGCCAAAGAGGTTTTTTTCCCACCAAACACTACACCATTACTTAGGGATCAAGAAAACACACTGAGAAGGGAAATCATAGTTAACAATGGATTTAAAAATATATGTTATAACAACGGATGTTGTAATAGAAGATGTTGCAGCAACAGATGCCATAACAAGATGTCAATGTTAAATATGCTAAAATGATGTAGAAGTTGATGTTCTAACACCCATTACTATTGAAAATGTTGAAATTGTTGTAAAATTTGATGCTGTAACAACTAATACTATTGAAACTATTGAAACTTTGACCATTATAGCAAATGTTGTAATAGCAGATGATGTAACAATAAATTTTGTAAGAATTGAGTGGGTAGAAAATCATTTTATTTTTCTTGGAAAAGCTTGAAACTGGGTAGCCAAAGAGGTGTTTCTGCCACCCAACACTATGCCAACACTTGGGGTGTTGTATATTTTTCTTGTTACATTGAAAATTTAAACATTTTGATAAAAAAATTCAAAAAAAAAAATTATTGCACTTTGTAATAGTTGTTGCGCAAATATATAATGTTGTAATATATTATTTTGTTTTATTTTAATTAATTAAATGTCAAATTGTCACACACTAACTATCATGCATTTTCTATTAGCGATGGTTAATTCTTTGGTGACTGACAACTCTATTGCACATCTGCTCCGCTTACTCAACATTGAACAAAGTGGGGGGGGCACGCAAAAAGTTGTTTTTCGAAAACAACTTTTGCAACGTGGCTACGACATATGAATTCGGCACGCCGCCTCACTCATTAACACTTACTACCTACCCCACTTATCTGAACATTCGTTCCATTGCATTTTCACTCTCATTCATAATTTAATCACTCCCTCCTTTTGTTGTCCCCTCTCACATTTCCTTCAATCACTAGACATAGAGAATCAAAGTGAAGAATTACATAAAATGCTTAGTGACAAGTCAGAAATACATTGGTAAATTTTATGGGTAATTCTGCTCCTTGCTACAAGTTGAAATTTCAAAATGAGTTCAATTAAAGGAAAAGAGTCACAGGTTCAGGTAAAGAATTTTCCTTAGTTAATAGGGAAAGCAAAATATAAGATACAAACTCATAGTTTGACCTATATAGATTGCAAAATTGGGCTTTCCAAAGGTTTCAAGATAATAATGATGGGTTTTATTTGTGGGAGTCCTATTTACCCTAGTTTATATTTCCTCAAAATCATCCTTTACCGAAATTTGTAGTATGGTGTACAAATATGTACTTACCCAATGAAAAAACCATAATTGCTCAAAATGGTTAAACATTTTTTTTTTGTAACTTTTGAGTCCATTTTAAAGGCCTTGTGTATATCCTTTCCCAACTCTTTGCACCCATTCTCTAGTGAAAATATCTTGGAAATATATCATAAGTTAACTTTTTAAAAAAGAGCGGTTGTTTTTTAATTATTCATGCCAAAAGAGACTACTATTCCCACTCATAGTCTACCTTAGCCTTCATTAATATTTCCATATTTTTCAAGACAAATCATATCAAAATTTATGTTGTATTTCAGGGTATGGGAGTGATGAGAAAGTGGATGAAGTAGTTCTAGATTTTATGTCAACTTTTTGTTGAGATAAGAAACCACAAATCTTATTCAATTTCAAGCAATTTTTATCTGAGTACATTCATATCCAGTTTATTAAATTTGGAGTTGAAAAAACTTTTAAATATCAATCAGTACTAGTGTATTTATTTTCTTGTATTATCATTCAAAAAAAATCCCAATACAATTACAAACTTAGGATCTTCAAGGGACCAATGGTCTGTGATTCATTGGACGTCCTTGGTTAGAAGGAATTCTAAGGAATTTTCCTTCACTAATTTTGTGAACAAATTTATTCACATATGCTATAGTCTATTGATTAGTGATAGTCCTCCTTGAATTTCACATGAAATTAAAAGTATTATGTAGCCTAGTGAAAAAACAAGGATTGTTGATTGGTATTCTTACCAACATTTTATAGAAATTAGTTTTTATGGGTGTGAACTTCCACCCTATCATTTGTTAGTTTTTTGTTCTATGCATATTTTTGGGCTTGAATTCATGATACAAAGCCTCAATGTAGATCAAGTGTAGTTTTACATAGAAGGAAACATACCTTGTTTAAACTAAAGCTACATGTATGGCCATTTATAGTGAATTAGAGGTTAGACGACAAAGAGGTGGAGAAATTATGGGCACAAGTGAAGTTTAAATTGGGGGTTACTTGGCCATATGACCCCATTGGGAGAATTTGATCCATCATAGTTCAACAGAAATTAGCACATTATTTTCATGTGTCTAAGCATGAGATAGAGAAGTTTCCAAATAAGGACATATCGAAGGAAAGAACTTTGCAGGAAGTGACAAAAGAACAAACTATGGAGTAGTTAGTAAGACAAGAAATTTTGGTTACACCTCCAATGAAAGAAAAAAACTTAAGAGGACATATAAATGCTTATCAGAGTCAGAAATCGAACAATTCAAAGTATACAAGAGAAATAAGAAAAACAATATGGAGGGAGTGGTATTGGAAATTGTCTCATCTGACATTTCTTCACCAGCTACTATTGTTGTTTAATGTGAGCCTATTTTGAGAATGAAAGAATTGGATCCAGAGATAGAAAAATATTATCCTTGTTATTCTTCTAACCAGAACATCTTTTCTGAGTTTTTGGAAATGAAGAAAAATAATGAGGCTTTGAAGGCAGTAACGTATACCGAGTTTTGGAAGAAAACTTCTTCCACTAAAAATTGGTTGTTTTTAGCTCTTGATATTGAAAAATGTGAGCTTAAGTTAGAATTTATTGAACCTAAAGTTTATTCTCATAAAGTTGTTGGATATTATAAGACTTTTGTTTTATCTCTCAATACTAAACAAACCCATTCTATAGATCTGATTGATTTGCACAGACAAATTGGTGATATTATGTATTTCTCTCTCACTAGTTCTGCTTCAAATGTATCAAAAGTGCATAATTCTTTGAATAATGGTATTGTAGAACATAAAATGGAAAAAAATGTTTCTCTAGTGAAGAATGTTAGGATAAAATCACTGGAAGACGTTGTAATTAAACTAGGTTTGGATCCTAAAAATATGGATGCAACTCAAGAGATTGTTAAGAAGAAAAATAAAGATATTCAAGCACTTAGAAGACACTTGAGGCTACCCACAACACAGAATACCCAAACACAATGAATTATGGAATTAGAGAAGGACAAGGAAACTCTATTATCCTTTCTAATTTAACAGAGCTTGCAGATTCAGAAAATGCAAGAAAGGATGGATGAGTTTTTAAAAGAGAAGGCCCAAACTAATAGTGTGGTAATTCTAGCAATAGAAAAAGGTTCCCCAAAAGACATTACTACAAAAATACTATCATAGGAATTATCTTATCTTAACATAAAGGATGTTGAGATTGTCATATTGAAGGAAACATTGAATAGATCTGAGATGAAGAAAATTAAATCAGACAATGCCTTAGTCGAGGAACTAAAGAAAAATGTAAATTTGAAAAACAAATTAGAACAATATTTGAGTAGTTTTAATAGTATTCAATGTTTATCATAGGCCAAAGAACAAATTTGGATAGAAATTATGTCACTGGTGTATGATATCTTGCAGTATATGTAGATTATTGTCGAACAAGAGGAAAGAGCCGAAGAAGTTACTAATGACATCAAACTAAAATTGGGAAATAAACTTGGACAAGCAAGTCAAATAAAAAAATCTCTAACACAAGGTTCAGAGAAGAACTTGAAGAACTAGGAATTGTATACTTCTCATAAATTAGTTATTCAGACTAGAATATTTCTCATGAAGAAAAGTTTTATGTTGAAGGCAAAGGAAAAGTGTGAAAATATTCAAGTACAAATAAAAAAATTATATAAAAAACTTATATTCTGCAAGAGAAAGATATTCCATCTTTTAAGAATTCATATGGCCAGACGGTAACATAATACCAATATGAAAGATTGTCATATAGAGAGGAAGGTGACAAGACAAAGTTTGTTGGAATCAAGGGTGATATTAGTGGTCATAATATACTTCAAATGTTAGCTGATCACCTTTTAATATGCTATGAAATTAAACATGTGTTCATAGTAAATCCTTCTTTTGAGAAGTATGTTGATGCAGATGAATGGTACAGAGAGATGATGGATCTTAGTTACCCAAAAAATGAAGAATGGGAGTAATTTATAAAACTTTTTCAATAAATTCAACTTATAAATGCAACATATTAGCAACAGATCACAACTACTGAGAATTTTGACCAACAAGACAATAGCAGTTTCAAATTATTTGAACCTAAATGTAGAAATCAAGCGCAGTTGCGGACATTTTTGGAGTAGTTTTCTGAGCCATTTTCTATCTTTAGTTAAAAGTTGTTTAAACATTATCCAAAGATTTCGATAAATAATAGTTTGAATATAGATATTTTAAGAGATAGGATATTTTGTAAAGCACTCTATATATATCCTATTTTTGAATAAAAAAGGGTTGATACCTGGAGAAAGTTTTTGTAATATTTTTATAATAATTTCAACTTTGATATAATCAAAGACTTTTGATTTTCATTCATGAAAAAAATTGTGTACTTGTGAGTTATTCTTGTAATTTCATAGTATTTTTATGCATATATTTGAGAATGGTATAAGACAATGGGAAGGGCTGGATTGAGTATCAATCTCCCTGACATCTCTCTGCAAAATTTTGTTCACAATTGATTTACATTTTGAACAATCTGTTTGATTTACTACCCAGAAATCTCTAGATAGTTGCTTCTATGTTGTACTTTGATATATTTCTGTTGACTATAGGGGTTCATCTATACATATGTTCTATTATTATATGATTAAATGTTCACGAAGAATGTTTAGCCTTCTAAATTCCTATCTATTCCTGAAATTGATGCTTTGGTACGGTTCTTTAGCTGAGAACTATCGAGAAAGATACAACATGGGGGATCGCAAAAAAAATTGAGAAGCACAAACATAGGGAACAACAAATTGAGAAGCATATGTTGTAACAGTGGATGTTGTAACAACATATATTATAACAACAAATGCCATAACAACATGTCAATGTTAAATATGTTGAAAATGTTGTAATAGTTGATGTTGTAACATTCATTATTATTGAAAATGTTGAAACTACTGTAAAAGTTGATGCTATAACAACTACTACTATTGAAACTACTAAAATAATCACCATTACAACAGATGCTAGTATAGCAGATGTTGTAATAATGGATGTTGTAACAACAAATGTTGTAGCAATTGAGGGGGTAGAAAATCATTTTATATTGCTTGTCCAAGCTTGAAAGTGGTCAGCCAACAACTTGTTTCTACCACCCAACACTACACTAGCACTTGGGGGATCAAGAAAACAAACTGAGAAGCACAAACATAGGTAACAATGGATTGAGAAGAAAATGATGTAATAGCAGATGTTGTAACAATTGATGCCATAATAGCATGTATATGTTAAATCTACAGAAAATAATGTAAAAATTGATGTTGTAACACCCAATACTGTTGAAAATGTTGAAATTGTTGTAAAATTTGATGCTATAACAACTTCTATTATTGAAACTATTGAAACAATGATCATTACAGTATGTTGGAACAATAGATATTGTAACAACAGATGCTATAGCAATTGAGGGGGTAGAAATCCATTTCATGTTGCTTGTCAAAGCTTGAAAGTGGGCAGAAAAAGAGGTATTTTTTCCACCCAACACTACACCATCACTTAGGGGATCAAGAAAACAAATTGAGCAACACAAACGTAAGCAACAATGGATTGAGAAGCAGGTGTTGCAATAGCGTATTTTGTAACAACAAATGCCATAACAACATGTCTTTTTTAAATGTACTCAAAATGTTGTAACAACTAATGTTATAACACCCATTACTGTCAAAAATTTTGAAACTACTGTAAAAGTTGATGTTATAAAAACTATTATTATTGAAATTACTAAAACAATGACCATTACAACAAATGTTGTACTAGCATATTGTTATCACCAAATATTGATCATCTAGTCATTACCTACCATATGGATCGAAGTACAGCATGTAGGGCCAATTGTACTGTAGTGAAAATTGCTTTCACTATAAGAAATTACTTAATAAACCACATTTGTTAAGTTATTTATGGTTAAACCCATGAAGAATAGTTAAATAAATCATTATTTATTTAATTATCTTCTAGGAATAATTAATTCAAACATTGTTTAACTAATATTCCTTGTCACATTTGACCCAACCATGAGAAATAATTAGATAAATCATTATTCTTCATATTTTTCTCTAGGAATAATTAATTAATCATTATTTAGTTATTATTCCTTGTCAAGTTTGACTAAATGCTCTAGGAATACTTAAACAAATCATTATTTGATAAATAAATCATTTATTTATTTATTTATTATTTCTAAATAAAAGTATTTAACCAATTTAAATACTTTTTCCCTCCAACCAAATATAATAAAATATTCCAAATGGTTAATTCTAGAATTTGCTTAATAAAATTTTGTTATTTTCCATTATTCGAGAATAACCTAATATTTTGTTATAAATTGGAGGGTTTTACATCCATTCTTCACTTTTGATTATTTTCATTCTTTCACTCAATGTTGCAGCTCTGGTTATTACCATTGTTGCTTTCCATTTCTTTTGATTCTTGAGTTCCGATTTGAGCTCTACACACATTTTGTTGGTTTTATACATTGTAGAGAGAAGAGAATCTACAGAGCTGAAGACATTGAGGATAGCCAAGAACCCATCCCATAGAGGGGGACTGTTAACATCATTTTTTCCCTTCATAGGTGTCACATAATAAAATCTATTATTTATATCTAGTTTTCATTGGGTCATTGGAGTTATTTGCGCTTAATTCCTTATTCCATTTTGTTGTTTAACTATTTTTTTTGCATAGATCAGGACTTTGGCACATTTTGTTTCTATCATTTGTTGCATATCCACATTGTTTTATAGCCATTTTCATTGTTGAGGTTGTTTGTCATCCACAGTCTATAGTGGTCTCCTTTCGTACACCTTCGAGAAGAACTCTACACAGTAGATGGCGACTCCACTTCGTTTTTAATTCTGATTCAGAAACCTGGGTGACCTTCAGTTTTCAGCTTAGGGTTTTTCTTTTTTCAACCTCTTAATGTTGTTTACTAGCATTCTAACCCTAGATTAGTCAAATTTCTAACTTCCAGAAGTATTCTAGTTATTTCTGCAGGTGAGAGGAATGAGCCACACCAGAGATGGAAAAAATTTTGCGACTTGCTTCCTCATAACTGAGTAGCAGAAATCGCACTTTTTAGCCCCAAACCTGTGATCTGGAGGTCTAGAGTGCACTTTATGGCCCAAAAAATGTGATCTCCCCTAAAACAGGTTAGTACCTATGATTTTAGGGTTTTATGGAATTTTTCTGATCATTTTCTAGGGTTTTCTAAGAGCGCTCTGCTAGGTTGGTTGACCATTGTCTTAGCCCGCTTAGGTCTTTATCTATTCTTTTTTACTTGTTGAAGTGGAATTTATCCCCCCTAGGGCTTCTAGTACACTTCCACCTTTGCAAGACGAGCTCAGCTAAGTAAGAAGTCTAATTTTTTGCAAAGCTTTCAGCCATACATTTCATATACATACCTTTCTTTTTCAAATATTTAAGGATAGGTTGTTTCCATCCAAAGTTCCCTCTTGAACCTTGTTTGGTCATTTTCTTTAGGGTGCCACTATTTTCCCTAGGTTCCACACCCATCACCCTATCTCTTGCAATGATTTTCCTCATTAGTTTTTTGTTGTTTCTCCACCACTTTCTAGCAGCATAGTGTCATTTGATCCCAATCACATTGAAGCTTGGATTTCTTGGCCATTTCAGTGTACTTTTAGTTGATTTCACCACCAACCAGCACAGTGTTTGCAAACCCAGTTTGGGTGGGGTTTGGATAGTTGATTTTTTGTTTATTTTTTGTTTTTAATTTTAGTTTATTTACAATATTTTAGCAATATTTTTATTTTTATTTTTTCAAACATGATCTGGGATTAATTAATAAACACACATATTTTCACACACAAGCACACCTTAAGTGAAGGGCACTTGGTTAACACCACCAAGCCAAGACTTAATTAATTTATCTCCCCAACAACGACAAAAATTTTGTTTATCTCCCTTCACCATTTTCGTGTCACTTGTGTCTTGCAACCATTGTGCCACCAAAGGTGTTTATCGCACAGACTCTTAGGTCTTCAACCTAGTTTCCACTTGGACGTATTACTCCTCCCTGTAGGGTTCGATTTATTCATCCCCTGAGTCCCTGTTAGAGCCTAGATCTACCTCAGGTTGAAGGAAGGCAGGTCTAGGGTAACATCAAACCACGCTTAACCTAGTAGCTAGCCCTACCAGGTCGGCAGAGGGCTCTCTCCTTGTCAATCTCAATTAGGATATTGGAAATTAGGGCTTCAGATGACTGAATTTAATGTAGATTTTTGGCTAGGTATAGTAGCTTAGAGGATTTGATTAGATTTGTTTTTGTTTGAAACAACAAGAGAAAGGATGATTTGGACTATGGAATCGATGTCAATTTCTGCCGACAAACCTGGGGAAAATTAAGTGCCATGTTCAACCAAGTGAAGATTGTAAATGCGAGATGTATAAGGGAGAAATCCCACTGCCCTGTAGGCATCAAAAAAAGGATGGATCTGTAGTAGCAACTTTAGATGAAAGAGAATAACGAGGTTGCTCAACAGAGCATCTAACAATGGATGAATTATGCTAAAACTACCTTTACAACTAACAGCAAAATCATCATGAAAGGAGCATCATTATGGATGAATTCCTAACATATCACTTAGATAATGCTGAAACAAAGGAGAAAACCATAATGTGTAAATGAATTACAGGAGAAAAAACATACTGAGCATTTAAGCAGCGTGATGAATCCCAGGTCCAAAGGGCAAAAAAACTGGTTTATTAAAATAATATTCAGGAAAATTTTACATAATGCCAAGCAGCCTCTCTATTGCCAAAATCAAACCTATACACTATGAAATTCATAAAATATATGCATTTTCTCTTCCCTGTACTAAGGGAATTCAGCTCAACCATCTTCTTCAAAATAGAATCAGTTGCATTAAACTTGGACCGAATTTCTGAAAATAGGTGTTGAAGATGAACTCTTATCGACTAAACCATAGCCCATGTTACAAAGCTGAAAGAGGTTTTTGTAGATAAGGTCTTTTTGGAGAAAATAGTCTCTCAAATTTGGGAAATTCATGTCCAGTTGCTCGTAATCTATGCCACAAAATCATCTCTAAAACAGAAAATCATTAAAAATTTAAATTTGTGAAAATGAGCTGTAAAGATCTAGTCACATATCCAAATTCAAGACACATGTAAATAAACTGAAATAATTTTTTGTTATATGGCTCGTGGTTAAAAAAAACCTCTTTGGGTTTCTCAAAATTACTTTCCATCTGTTGTAAAATGGCATTGTACTAAAATGACTAAAACAGTAAAATAACTTCAAAATTTGTTTTGTTTTAATGTAGGCTTCAAATATCACTTCATATCTCCCACATAATAATACCTGTGCATAAACTCAAGGAGGCTTTTTTTATTTGCTATGTGATGGACAAAATGCTCTTCCACTTTTGTAAAATTCTTTTCCAAACTAATTTTGTTGTAAACTTGTCCTTGTGTGCAGCAAGTGACCTCAAAACATGCATAACCAAGAATCAATCATTCATTTCGATCATATCTTCTAATCCCAGAGCAGGTTACGAGAGTGTGATATACTATTAGAAATCTCATTCTAAGCGGCTTCTAATGACCGCACTTGTGACATGTTTTGTGCTGAATATCATGTGCAAAACATCTAACCAAAACCAAAAATAGTAAGAGTTCTTGTTGATCCCTGATGATAGGCTACGAAGACTGGAACTAACATTGGCCTTATTGGGGATGGCAGCTCCTTGGAGGTGTCAAGAACACCATAGACCAAGCGCCTCATCCATTGGGAAATATGGTCAAACAACTGCAAACCCAAAACAACTCATACCAATCCAAAAACATATACATACCGCAACTTGTACATAAACAAATATTGAAAACTAAAATGTTGCCTCAGGAAACTTATTTATGTACAAATCTAACGTACTTTGCTGCAAAATTGATAGATCAAGTAACACTGTAATGCCAGATCAACCAATCAAGTAATTGTGACAAGGATGCTGCTTGGAAGTGCTCGAACCAAGACACAATTGGAAATGCTAACAGCCATCCATGCACAAACTGAATTTGGCTATGTGAAAGACAATCTGACTTATCATTCAAACTGAAAAAATACTCCATATATGCGACAATAGGATCAAAGAAAATAGACTCTATTTGTTGCCCTAACTCCTCAACATAGACCTCCAATTGCAAACTGTCAATGCAATCGTCCATGGGCAGCTCTATTGTTTCTTATTTTGAAGGAGGGAGAGTTTCGAAGAACTTTTTGGGATCTCAAAATTCATATGATTGGATCTGATCATTTAAATACTAAATCTCCTTCTCAATTTTTTCAACAACTAACTGAAATAAACCAGTTTAGCTTTAGAAGGAAACTTCAGAGATCTCAAACATTGAAGCAAGGTAATGAAAAATATTTCATCAATTTCAATATCCACTAACTGATCTCTAACTTCTTTTAAAACTTCACAAAACACAGGGTTTGCCACATACCCTACCATTTTATTTTAGTGCATGAATGGACCAGTGAGTGTTGGAATCTCTAGATTGAGTTGAAGTCGCCAGGTGAATGTTTCAGCCTTCATATGTGTCTGACTACTGTCCACCATCAACAATCAGATCTGCAACTTGAATGATCTTTACTGGAGAAGATATGTCACCTCTTCCCCAGTGGAGTCGCCACTATGTTAGAACCTAGATCTACCTCAGGCTCAAGGAAGGCAGGTCTATGGTAACATCAAACCACGCTTAACCTGGTAGGTAGCCCTACCAGGTTGGGAGAGGGCTCTCTCCTTGTCAATCTCAATTAGGATATTGGAAATTGGGGCTTGATATGCTGAATTTAATGTAGATTTTAGGCTAGGTATAGTAGCTCAGAGGATTTGATTGGATTCGTTTTGGGTCGAAACAACAAGAGAAAGGATGATTTGAACTATGGAATTGATGTCAGTTTTTGCCAACAAACCTGGGGAAAATTAAGTGCCATGTTCAGCCAAGTTAATATTGTAAATGTGAGAAGTATAAGGGAGAAAGAACACTGCCCTATAGGCATCAAACAAAGGATGGATCCACAGCAGAAACTTTAGATGAAAGAGAATAACGAGGTTGCTCAAAAGAGCATCTAACAACGGATGAATTCTGCTAAAAGCACCTTTACAACTAACAACAAAATCATCATGAAAGGAGCATCATTATGGATGAATTCCTAACATATCACTTAGATAATGCTGAAAAAAGGGAGAAAAACATAATGTGTAAATGAATTATAGGAAAAAAAACATACTGAACATTTAAGCACCGCGATGAATCCCAGGTCCAAAGTGCTGAAAACTGGTTTATTAAAAATAATATTCTGGAAAATTTTACATAATGCCAAGCAGCCTCTTTGCTGAAAAAATTAAACCTCTACACTATGAAATTCATAAATTATATACATTTTCTCATCCCTGTACTAAGGGAATTGAGCTCAACCATCTTCCTCAAAATAGAATCGGTTACATTAAACTTGGACCGAATTTATGAAAATAGGTGTTGAAGATGAACTCATATCTCCTAAACCATAGCATTTATTACACAACTGAAAGAGGATTTTGTATATAAGGTCATTTTGGAGAAAAACCTCTCTCAAATTTGGGAAGTTCATTTCCAGTTGCTCGCAATCTATGCCACAAAATCATCTCTAAAACAGGAAATCATTAAAAATTTAAATCTGTGAAAATTAGTTGTAAAGATCTAGTCACATATCCAAATTCACGACACCCCTGTGAATAATCTGAAAGAGGTTTTTGTTTTATGGTGCATGGTTAAAAAAAACCTCTTTGAGTTTCTCAAAATTACTTTCCATATGTTGTAAACTGGCACCATACTAAAATGACTAAAACAGTAAAATAACTGCAAAACTTGTTTTGTTTTAATGTAGGCTTCAAATATCACTTCATATCTCCCACATAGTAATACCTGTGCATAAACTGAAGGAGGTTTTTGTTACTTGGTATGTGATGGACAAAATTCTCTTCCACTTTTGTAAAATTCCTATCCAAACTAATTTTGTCGTAAAATTGTCCTTGTGTGCAGCAACTGACCTCAAAACTTGCATAACCAAGAATCAATCATTCATTTCGATCATATCTTCTAATCTGGGAGCCAGTTACAAGAGTGTGATATATTGTTAGAAATATCTTTCTGATCAGATCCTGATGACCACACTTGTGACATGTCTTGTTGAATATCATGTGCAAAACATCTAACCAAAACCAAAAATAGTAAGAGCTCTTGTTGATCCCTGGTGACAGGTTGCGAAGACTGGAACTAACAGTCCCCATGCCGACTCTTCTTCTGGTTCATTTGATTCCTCATCCGATTCAAAGCCTCCTTCACCAGATACTTTCATTATGTCAGGACCCATTACAGGTGTAGGAAACCAACCTGGTGGTGGCTTTGGTTCTATCTCGATAGTCACATCTAGTAGAACCATTACAGGAACCATTCAGATAGCTCCTCTGCCCCCTTTTATGGCTTGGTTAAGGCTTCCGAATTTCAACTAGTTGATAAATGACCCCATACACCATGATACTAGTTGACTAGCTATGTCAACTAAGCTTCCCTCAGATATTCTCAAGTTTGAGTGTAATTCTAGAGAGGACCCCACTAATCACGTCCACTCCTTCCATATGTGGTGTTCGTCTAACTCCATCACTGATGACTCCATCCGTCTTTGGTTGTTCCAATGCATGCTCATTAAAGATGCTGTGAAGTGGTACATTGACCAACCCTCTACTTCTCATTGCACTTTTGCGAAGCTTTGTAAAGCGTTCCTTTCATATTTTCAGTTACCTCTCTGATACGACACCAGTACGGAGCTCTTAACCACATTTCGTCAGTCCTCTGCCACTCGCCTTTTCGACCATGTCTAAGAATGGCATAGAAGGAGGAGCAAGTGTCTTACTCTTTCCTTCGAAGACCATGTCTACCTTGATTGGCTTCTTAGGACTCTTTTCGCACCCATTACCAAAGATTTCGCATCTCACTTTCCTCAGAAATAGGAAGAGGCTCTCAAGATTTCTCTGAGAGATGAATTGATTTACGCTCAATCCAGTTATGTCTATACCGTTATACCAAACCTCCTCCTCATGGTTGTGCCAACCCATAGGGAATCTCATGCCGCCGACGATATCATTGGAGCTATTTCACATCCTTCGCCATATACTTAGCAGAATTATGGATATCCGTGGGGCAGGGGGGGTGGGCACCAATTCCTCCAACACATATCCTCCTCCTGCTATCAATGTGTATTCAACCTATCTACCAAACCATTGCTCCTTCATCATCTTACACCTATGCACTGCTAAGCGCTCCAGCCCCTCAGGAATTAGCGTCGCATCCTCCCATGCATCCTCAGCCCAAGTAGCCACCACCCTCTTAGGGTCAAGTGTATGCATATCAGATTGTGACCAATCCCCAAAATTCAGAGAAAAAGAATAAGGGGAAGGGTAACAAGGGTAACCAAGGTAACTAGGTTAATCAACCTAATCAACCTCAGGGGAACCAGCTCCACACCGAGAACCAGCAACAGGGAAACCAGTCCAACCAGAACAAGGTTTTTCGTATGAACAATCCTTGTGTATTTTGTTGTGTACATGGCCATTATACTCATGAGCATCCCCACTTACCTCAGATGCGCCAAATTTGGGAAGCCCAAGCATGTTCTAGAGGTCAACCACCCATGCAGCAATAACCTCAGAATCCTATGTGAGCATCCCACACCCGAAAGGTGCCCCACATAGGTTTCCCCCAAAACCCTCCAGTTACTGAGGTCAACAATGTGGAGAAAGCACCTATTTCTGTACCGGTTCCGGGAGAGCGGGGAAAAAGGGGATGTTTTGTTAATGAGAGCAATAAACTGCTGATAGCCACTGCAATATGAACAGGTATACTCATCCGAGCTGCAGGAACATGTACATGGGTGATTCGATGATTTTCACCTTGTTGAGAATCTGATGGTGCCACCCGAATACTCAAATGAATAGCCATCGCTGTTAAGAACCACCCGCTTTGTGGTGCTGCTGGTCGAGATGATGGCTTTAGTCTCTGCTAGCTGCTTGCTCCGTTGCTACTTCAACTGCACCCGGTCATGCTTACAAATCCTTTCCCTTAGCAAGGATTTATTGCTACTCAACCTCAGCAAGGTCAAGAAGCCCACCCTCCCCAACCTTTTGGTCGTGGTGACTACCATATTCTCATGATGAATTTTGATGGGGTTAGTACCTCCAATGTCAACTTGCAAACTCGATCGCTTCAATATGACAAGCCATCTACTTCGTCCACCACTGAGCCCGAAACCAAAGAGTCTACTGAGTCTCTTACAACATCAAATGGTCCTTTATAGATCCCTCAGGCCCAAGCTGAGTCAATTCCCAAGATCCCAAAAGGGCCATTGCACCGTAATGAGGCTTCTAACCAAGTTTCCCACACGTACAATATAGTAGAATACTTTACGCAATCACCTACCACCATGTTGACGTTGGAGATCCTCCATTCATGCCAATGTAAAAATAAATCTCTACCGAATTCTTTGGGAAAAATAGATCCTTGAGACGATCATTTGATTTTCTTTCCTATTTATCCATCAGAACATCCTCTATGACCATCATCCGTTTCTTCCCAGATACCAGTCCCAGTCCGTAATGCCATCATCTCCCAATGCATTATTGATGAAGATGCATCCATATGCATGATGTCCGCTACCGTTTGGAAGAAATTCAAGTCACCTGAACTATCCCCATCCACCATCACTTTAAGTGCTTGGGATGGTCACCACTCCCAGCCTCTCAACATGTATCGCAATTGTCCATTGATGCTTGCGGGCAAGACTGTTTCTATAGACATTGAGGTTATCGATGCCCCTCTAGATTACAACATTCTATTGGGTTGTAGTTACACTTATGCCATGTCACTTGTTGCATCTGCAGTTTTCTGTAAGATGTGCTTCCCCCATGAAGGGGAGATCATCAATATTGATCAGTTGACATACTACAAGCTGTCATCCTTGACCTCCTCTGAGT
Source organism: Pinus tabuliformis (assembly GCA_031772625.1). Classification (NCBI taxonomy): domain Eukaryota; kingdom Viridiplantae; phylum Streptophyta; class Pinopsida; order Pinales; family Pinaceae; genus Pinus; species Pinus tabuliformis. The sequence continues at coordinate 1,077,988,985 of CM062816.1, forward strand.
CCATTATCTCATCAATGTCCGATAAGTAGTCTGCCACCCCTCTCACTCGCATTTCACCAGGATTCTACAAAGATTCCACCTTGTTGGGTGCTTACCCTGGTCCTCCCCGTCCCATCTCTTAGGTCATCTCATCAAGTGTTTGCATGTGAAAAGCGTTAGGGGCTACGCAAAAGCAGCCTGGTACCTCTGGTCAATAGTCATCTCCACAACACCCTATTGTTGCGACTTCAGCCAAGCCATTCGGATCCACACCTCCAAGACCTCCTCCTTTTGTGGGTGCCTGTACTTTGTTCCCACCAAGAACTCTTCCTCCAGGTCTTGACCATCTAGGAACCATTCCACTGGGACATTATTATGTAGGATAGATACCCTTCTTCTTTCCTCCTACTTGAATATTTTTTATCCCTATCATGGTTTCGTTGAGTCCCCCTAATATGACTTTGGGGATCCAATCTGCTACATTCATCCTCCAGCAAGCACTCCACCTAGTTAGCTCATACCATATCATGATTTGAACCGAGTTCAACTGGTCCCTATGACCCTTGTCGCTGCTCCAGTTCCACCGCAACCTCAATAGTAACCCTCTCCTATTGCGAAAGCATCAAGACAGGGGGTCCAAGCCAAGAAGAAGGAACCTAAGTACAAGGCTCCCCAGACAATGCCAACTACCTCTAAGCCTACAAAATCGACACCTCATTGTGCTTTGTGTGAGGTTTTTTGGCACATCGCCCATAATTGTCCTGAGCTCCCTCACCTCAAGTCCGTAGCCAATGAGACGTTTCCTGAGTCTAAAATCTTGGTGGTCCATGTTACTTCACCTGACTCTAAAAGGAAACTTAAATCATTGTGCACGAATCACCCTTGTGCTTTGTTTCATAACTACGAACATTAGACCCATCATTGTCCTCATCTCAATGAGTTTCATTAATACCTTCAGGCAGTTTGCAAGTTCGAGGCCACTCGTAGTGGGTCGTCTAGTCCTCTTCTTATGAGTTCTTGTTCCACTCCTACACCAAAACAGGGGGACTTTGGTCCCACCATCGTGATCCCTCCTGCTGATGTTGAGATGATAGACTACATGGTCCATATCCTTTACCTGTCATCATCCTTGAGATCCTCGCAGGAAAACCTCTCTGAGGTTCTCGCACATGCTTCTCTCGAACCTACCTCATTGGAAACTCAGGTCTCAACATCGGTAGATCTTCCATCTACTAGCTCATCGTCTACCATTTCAGATGATGCATATGTAAACCTTATTTCCCAAGATGATGCACCAGGTACTATCGACGCATAATTTCGTCAATATTCCTCCCATCCACCCATCTTTCACTATGATGAGGACATCATGGAAGTCATGAATACCCCTGATTACCCTTGCGAAGATATGCACCATCATGCGTACTTCATTACATATTTGTGAAACTAGAAGTTTTCCCCCCATATTACTCATGATGATTGATGACGTATCTGGTACCAGGACCCTAGCTATCTTCTCATCAGCGATGACCTTTATCATCATGGTGTTGATGGTATCCTTCATCATTGTCTCACTCATCATTATGGCTAGGACCTTACATCATTCATAAGGACTTGGATAAGGGGGCATATCTCTTAGAGCATTTTGAAGGCCAACTTCTTCTTGATCCTTGTAATGCACTCTACCTCAAGAAATTTTACCCATAGCATATCCCATTGATTTGTGTGTATTTATTTCTATCATCCATTTAGGTAGGTTTCATCATCTCATTTGTTTTCCTTTGTACCTTTCAAATGGATCAGTCATCCACACTGTATATCAGTTATGATGACAATGCAATTAGCTTCTCTAGGAATCTAGCCTCAGTATCATGGGCCATTTTCACACCCTTGCATACATTAGTCCATTCTAATGGTGTGTGCATTGGATTTGCCACCAATAACTAGGTTGAATATGATGCGGTGATAGGCTTGTTAGTTGATTCCCTTGCTCATCGAATCCTTCATCTTCATGTTCATTTAGATTCCTTGCCTCTTGTCATGCAATTTAGTGGTGTGTATCATGTGCATAACCAAGTCCTATTTCAAAAATATCTATGAGCTAAGTTGTTGGTACGTGAATTTGAAACCATTACTTTCAGTCATGTTCCTAGAGCCCAAAATAACTATGTAGATACCATTACAAACAATATTCTATATTGGCATTTATCACATGTATACTAGAGAAGACAACCATAACAAAAAACAATTGGTGAACCTCAATCATCATATAAAAGATGCATAACCATATTATATATCGATATATAAAAATAAATGTGTTTGGAGTCTACCACTCTAGATACATCCATTACGCCCATAACATACTAAGTGGGGCATAGGCCCCTACATCTCCTTATCATCCTTTGGGGGATCTCATGCCAAGTTGGGCCAAGATGCTTGAATCCGTTTTTCAAGAACTCAAAGCACAATCGTGTTCCACAAACTCCTCCTGCTTGGGGGCATCATTCCCACCTTTACATACCAGATCAATCCCCTCCATCACATACTCATGTGGGAAGTATCCCATGCTTTGGGGCATGATGCTTTTCCCCTTGCCATCTTCTCAATTGATTAACATAAGTCTCAACCTAGATCCCGCCGGATCTAGGTATGATTTCTTATCCTCTCATTCCTTGGATGTTTTGTCCTACCAGCCTCTCCGGCAAGCCATATTCACATCGCATATCATAGATGTTTGATACCATATCTTCAAATATTCTACTCTGTGTCATACCACCTTTACCAGATAGTCCCCATGTTTGACTTAGTGGGTGAGGATGATTCTAGACCTCTTGTAGTAGTTCATTCTCGTTTTCCACTTCTCTTAATTCTTCACCAAGAACCATTGTTCCAAGAAGAATTAAGGCCATATTTAGACAAGTAAGGCCACTTTATTGAAATTAATAGGTCCCAATTTTGATGTTTGGTTTGTGTGCTACAATGTCCATAAGATTTAGGGCCTTTTCCTCCTCTCCAAATTGACCAAAGCTCAATGTGAAAATGAATTAAATTGGAGGGAAAACGATGTTTTATAGGAAAACCCCCAGTTTTCTATCACCCATTGTGACTAGATCGTAGCTCCATTTGATGAATCATCAACACCATTGGAAATCTATAACCAAGTACTCTAATGGGTTTCTTTCAGTTTTTGGTAATTTGACACTTCACCATGAAGCCATTTTTTCCATTAAGCATCACTTTACCGCCTCTTAAAATTAAATTTCTTCATATGTGATGCTTGTACTTTGGGGACCACCTTCCCTTGGCACTTTTTGTCTCACCTATCAATTTTTGTCATAAGAAACAATAATTTTCTCATTTTTCATGGTCCCCACCTAGCCTATTTTGTGTGGCAGCATCATCGAGTCACCCTTCTTCAGAGCATCTGCGATGAGTCACCTTTGCATCCATGGAGTTTGTTTTGCATCTTGTTGTATCATGTCACAATATTCCATCCATCTATGAATACCACTCATCCTATGTTTCTATTTTGGCCTTTAGTCATACTGTCCACCATCCCCTTCAGAGTCGAGTAAGTCGTTGTCAGGTGAACCATGCACTTTATTCTTTAACAAGGGAAGTTTTCTGTACCTCAGTCCCATATTCCCCATTTTCCCTGGTGTCAATCCATCATCCACATTACTATTTTCCCGTGTGCCTTAGTTGAGGATCTGCATTGCCTCACCTATAGTGGGTCCTATTTTGTCGACATCAAGACATCTATTCCAAAAGAACCGCCTAAAGGGTGGTGTATCTGGGTTCTAGCTTCCACTCTTATTCGGTGCCTCAGATCAAGAAAATGGAATCATCGTTTTCCTTTGACTTCATCATTTCATGCTTGTCATTCATACACTTGATTGTCTAGTGATGCATCATATTGTACGAGTGATTCCCATGTGTGGCTAAGATGTTTCAGACCTCATGAGGGGGTGGCCCTTCAGGTAGCCCCCCACATGGTCGGATGACTTCATATTATGTTACAGCCTCAAACATAGTTCCATAGATTTGATGGGTTCAATTCCTACCACTTGTATCACTCATAACATGCATGTATCCTTCAGATGATCCATTCATTTTTGCAGAGCCCTTTCCTTTTCACCAGGGCTTCTTTGTTGTTATACCCTCCCTTCCACCCATTTTTTGAGGGAAGGGCCCTTATGTCTCACATACTCAGAAGTTATTGTATTTAGTCCTAGCTCATGTTTTTCCAGGTGCATTATGTATATGGGATACATTGTATTATTTCCTAGCTCATTTATGTTAGCATGTCATGTACCATTCATCATGTAATTTATTCCTCAATTTAATTTTTCTGGGCACACTATTATTTTTTGTACTGAGTTATCTCAACGGGTATAGGTATACCTCCCCCGCCTCACTAAGATCATGTACCACAACATAACAGGAGACTTACATCAGTTAGTTGGTCTTTCCCCTGTTAGTCACTATCCTCTTTCGATTCAACTACATTGGTCTCTCTCTCTCTCCCTTACCCCCCTTCAATGTCTAGTGATTTTTTCCTTACAACGTTCTTTAGTCATATGTTTTTATCCTAAAACTTGTACGTTGAGGAGCAATCTGTTATCAGCAAAATATGATCATCTTGCCATTACCTACTAGATGGATAATTAAATAAATCCATGAAGAAAAAATAAATAAATCATTATTTATTTATTTATCTTCTAGGAATAATTAATTAAACCATTGTTTAACTAATATTCCTTGTCATATTTGACCCAATCATGAGAAATAATTCGATAAATCATTATTTTTCTTATTTTTTTTCTAGGAATAATTAATTATTCATTATTTAGTTATTGTTCCTTGTCAAGTTTGACTAAATTCTCTAGGAATACTTAAACAAAACATTATTTGTTTATTATTACTTAACCACATTCCTTGAGATGATAAATAAATCATTAATTTATTTATTATTTCTAAATAAAAGTATTTAACCAATTTAAATACTTTTTCCCTCCAACCAAATATAATAAAATATTCCAAATGGTTAATTCTAGAATTTGGTTAGTAACATTTTATTATTTTCCATTATTCGAGAATAACCTAATATTTTGTTATAAATTGGAGGGTTTTACATCCATTGTTCACTTTTTATTATTTTCATTGTTGCACTCACTATTGCAGCTCTGATTATTATCACTGTCGTTTTCCATTTCTTTTCATTCTTGAGTTCCCATTTCAGCTCTACATACATTTTGTTGGGTTTATACATTGTAGAAAGGAGAGACTCTACAGAGCTAAAGACATTGAGGATAGCCAACAACCCATCCCACACAGGGGGACTCATAACATCATTTGTTCCCTTCACAAGTGTCACATAATAAAATCTATTCTTTATATATGGTTTCCATTGGGGCATTGGAGTTATTTGTGCTTAATTCCTTCTTCCATTTTGTTGTTTAATTATTTTCGTTGCATATATTAGGACTTTGGCAGGTTTTGTTTCTATCATTTGTTGCAGATCCACACTATTTTATAGCCAATTTTATGGTTGAGGTGGTTTTTCATCCACAGTCTAAAGTGGTCTCTTTTCATACACCTTCGAGAAGAACTCTACACAACACATATGTTGTAACAATTGAGGGGATATACATCCATTTCATCATGCTTATCAAAGCTTGAAAGTGGGCAGCTAAAGAGGTGTTTCTTAGTAACTTTGCATTTTTGTTATTCTTCTTTTGAGACCTATGTGATAAAGTTGTTGGTTTCTTTCATTAACATATTTATCAATGTTATGCAAATAGTTGAGATGCCTGTGAATTTTATCTAGAAAACCTTAATGAAGCACTTTGAAAACTCTACATCTTATTTTCTTTCATTTCATGCTCTTTGCTATAGATCAAATGCATTGTATTTTGTTTAGTCCTATGCTTTAAACGTTGAATTTATTTATGTTCTTTTATCCATACTACAACATTAATTTTAAAGGTTGTAATCACAAATATTTAGGCCAGATGAATTTATTCATTAATTTCTCCAAAAACTAGTTTGCATTGCATATAAAGGTATGTCATCACCTACCCCACTTGTTTGAATGTTTTAGGATTAATAAGGGTATGATAGAGATGGAATAGTGAGCAAAGTTGTGTTGTAGTGTAGAATTTGGGAAAAAATATGTTTTGAAAAATAACCAAGTTGTGTACTAACCATACTCCCCATCGGACTAGAAAGGTAAGTGTCCTATAGAGTTTTAAGTCCTTTCTTTAAAGTTGGGCCTTCAAAGTTCAAACAGGCTCCAACACAAGCCTACATCATAAATGTTTCTATTATAATAGTCATGTCCCTACATATCTTGTTAATTCATTCAATATATATATCACCCCAAAACAAATGTTTCAAACCTCAATGCACTCTTCATCCTACCATATGGAAATTAATTGCTAATATAAGTGCTAAGACTAAAGATCATCCCTACTGCTAGCATTCATCTTCTCTTATTCTATATGGTTTACCTCACAAACTCTAAGTCTTCCTCTATTGCAACACACAAGAACTAAGAAATCTCCATGACAAGTATATAGATGAAATAATGAGTATAGTGTAGAAAAAGACATTCTCTTCCCTCTATACAAAGTAGGGAAGTGAGGCCAACATTGGTAAAGTGGACTAATTACAGAATAAATTTGATTTGATGCAAAATATATGGTCTCCAAGCGAAGCGCTCTATCTCCAAGGTACACATGTCAAGAGACCAATCCTTAGTTGATACACTCTCTAAGCATGGGTTGCAAGTGTCAAGCGCTCTTCATCACAAGGCTTCTTTCTTTCCAAGATGTTGGGTGCATCCCAACTTTTCTTAGATTTTGGCAAAGACTTAGATTTTTATGGAAGTGGAGTGTGCAATGGAGCATGCAGCAAAGTTCCCCGTAGAGGAGCAAAACGTGAAGTGGACCACATAGTGGAGCACTTGGAATATACCACATAGTATAATGGCATTAGAGTGGGTCAAAGCCCCTCCTTTTTGTAAAAGCATGTGATGTTGCAAAGGATAAAGGGTTTTTGGGCCATAGTCACTTGTTTTACGGAGTCCATGGTATTTGGACCATGGTATTGTAATGATGTAACCCTATGATGTAATAACATATATAGGGTAAAATAATAAGAATAGAATCATAAAATTGATCTATATCAAGCGTTATGGTTGAAATATTGTCATATGTAGTTTTGTAGCAAAGGAGAGGCTTTGCAGCTGAGTTGCAGAGGCCTGAGTCTGCAGCTAAGTGTGTAGGCCAAGAACTATTTTTTGTATAAAGATTCATTATATTAGAAATATTTCTTTTGGACATAACCCCACATTAGGGTGAACCACCGTAATTTGGTGTCTTCATGTGTATATTTTCTTATTATCTATTTTAGAGTTGCAGTTATTACAATTGCATTTATTTCAATGCAATAATGGTTTATGGTTTTATATGGCATGTTTGTGTGATTAATGTAATGTGGAAAAGTGATTTATGAATGATAAGAATAAGAAAAAATAATAATACCACATCTCCAGATTCTTCAAGGTTACAGAAACCTAGTTCTACATCCTCCCATAATCACTTCGAGTGAGACTGCAATCTGCTTGTAGGTCATTGCTGAAAGGGCCAATGATTGAGGGTTTTGTTTGTGCCTAGTATAGATCGAACATGGGTCATCCCAAATTAAGCCAACAAATGGTTCTATTGCCTGGGCCAAGATCTATTTGAAGGATATATTCATGTGGCACTTATCAAAGAAAGAAATCAAGACTAGAGAGAACTAAGAGAGCGATAATTTGCGGATCAAGAAAACATAAACCCTCGCCTGATAGCCAAAGCTTGGTTACAAAAGTATATTTTTATAGACCAATACGAAATTTACTTCGCTTCATTTCTTGTTGAGCTGTATGAGTGGATATCAAGGTTGATCGAAAGAAAGGACTATTTTAAAGGTGAAGAACATATAGTGTGGACTCCTGAATTGATACAACGAGTCAAGAGAAATAACAATAGGATATTCAATGGTTGTCGATTTCTAGATTGATAACATCTTGGGAGGATTCATTACTAAGTTTGTCATAGACTCGATCGTGTCCTACACTGACGCGAAATGATGATTCTTTAAAGGACCATGAGGTAAGTACTTAAAATATCTGGAACTTTGGATTAAGATGCTTTTGTGTGAAAATGGAGTTTTACTGATGCAATCAAATTGCTAGTTTACTTATGTTTGGAAGAAGAGGGAATAAATATGAGTAAGAGATTGGAACAACATGAAGAGGAAAGAGATATAGAGTAGATACTAGAAAGAAATCTTGTGGGAAACATCTAAAGACCTTTATAGAGACTGATTATAGTCCCCTTTTTAGTGAACCTGAAAGTGAAATAGAAGGAAGCGACCCTCATAACCCCGAGGTAGCTTCATAGTATTCACCCTTCCATCCCGAGAGTTCACAGAAGCCATAATCCAGTAATAGCTAGGGTGTTTTTGGCTCTCCCCCTCCCCCTCCACCTCCCCTCTAAGAAGTATGGCTGATGATATTAAGCTACCTGTTTTCAATGGAACTGGATCGGAGGATATAGAACAATTTTGGTTTTTATGTCAAGCAGTATGGACAATGAAGCAGGTCAATAAAGAGAATATAAAGAAAGCGCAAAATTTTACGACATTCTGAGATACAAAATTAACATGGTATATGAAGTATTCAAATAATCAGAAAATAAAAATAAAAAATGTTTGCATATATTAAAACAACATTGATAAGAGAGTTTAAGAAGCCAAATTCTGAGCCACAATGCATCACAGAGTTGAAAGGGATGAAACAGAAACCTACTGAGTCTGTTTGGGACTTTGATCAGGGATATAAGGTGTTATTGGATCAAGTAAGCTTCAACATAGCTCCACAAAAACATCAATAGTGGTTTATAGGTATGATGCTACTGCATATCAGATTTCCATTAATGCAACAAAAGATAGGAACTCAAGCTGAAGCTCTAAAAATTGCGTTGAAATTGGAAGCTTCACCTATAGGAGATACTGATGTAGGCATGCAATAGATTCATAGTTAGTTGGAAAACCTAACCCTACAGTTACAAGACATCAAGAAAATAAAATAATTTAGAGAAGAAGTATGGTGTACGAAGTGCAGATCAGATTGCCATTCTAAGGAACAATGCTTTATCTTCAAAAATTACATGGTTGGTGGAGCACCAAATCCTATAAATACAAGATCCAACCTATAGTGAAAAATATGTAAGCATTAGGGTAATTTTAACGTCTAAAATGGGCCTCCTAATGAAATTATAAAATAATAGTCAAAATAATAAAATAAGATTAGATTACATCATCAAATTTTAGAGGGAAAAAAGAAAAAACTACTTTTTCAAATCGTATTTTCAACTTATCTCCCTATGGGTTCACTCAAATTTCGAGTGGAAACACTCGTTAGATGCATAATTTGATTCCTCATCAAAGGAGTACCCATGTTGCATACTTTCGATGGACCTTACTACATGAAAAATGTGAAATACAAGAAAAACGTGATTGCAATCACGTTTTTTTCATGTATTTCTCATTTTTTTGTAGCAGGGTCCATCAAAAGTATGGAACATGGGTACTCCTTGGATGAGAAAAGTAATTTTTCATCCAATGAGTACTCTCACTTGAAATTTGAGTAAAATATTTTGGGTGATAAGTTGAAAATATAGGTTCAAAAACTAGTTTATTGTTTTATTATTTTTTAATCTTTTTACTTTTTTACCCCAAAAATGGTGAATCACCCCCCATGGTTGACATCATCATCTTGAATCCTATTGGTTCTTATAAAGTTTATTTTGGTTGTACATTTTTCTTAGGAGGCTCAATTTAGACCTCGAAAGTTCTCTAATGATCATTCAGAAGACTGTTACTTGTTACATAAATATTTACAAACTCTGAGGAATCTATATTGCAAATTCTATAAATCAATTGGACACGATGAGAATCATTATCGAGCTTACAAACTAATGATGTAGCATGGTGATGACACTTATATAATGAAAGAAGAAGAGCATGGACAAGAGGACAATGGGCATTGTGGTGGTCAAGGAGGTTACTAAGGAAGAGGTCTAGGTGGTGGAGTTGGTCGAGGACGTGGACATATGATTTTCTATAACTATGGACAACCAGTCATTTTGTGAAATATTATTATAATCCCACAACAACATGTAAGTAATATAAATCCTTTGACCATGTAATAGAATAATGTCCTATACTTATGGTGAATATGCAAGAAAAAAAGGAATCAACAGCTGACACAAAATATTCAAATGATGTCTGTTGAAAGAAGGATCGATGAACCTAGAATTAGTATTATCACAAGAATTGGAGCTGCGACCGGTAGTGATAAAGAGGAAAAAAGGAAAGAACTTCGAAGTGCATGAGTCAGAAAGATTGTTGAGAAATTTCTTGTTTTTTATATTCAGAAAGAAAAAGAATTATTTATGGAAGCAAAGAGAAGTTTTATGGATCTTAGAGCTTCGACCTCTAGTGCACGGCTAAAGTTCGATCACAAAAGTAACCGTGACATATCATCAACATCGATACAAATTCGAGCTCCGTCACAGGATCGAGCTCCAACACAAGACCAGGATTCAACAAATCAAGCAGGTATTTTAAAGTCTTTTCTACAAACTTGTATGAAATTGTTAAGAGATCAAAAGGGTGTAGAAGGGCTTCAGGAGTCGATCTATTCTTGTGCATCCAAAGAAACACCATGAAGTGAGATGTGCGTAGTCAATAATTTGTATCGATAGAAGAGAACGAGAAGAGAAATGAGGCTTACTGCGTAGATAGGAATATATGATATGGATCAAGTTATTCTAGATCTGGGATCTAATGCTAATGCCTTGACGAAGTAGACATGGGAATTAATGGGTAATCAGAAACTACAATAGTCTCTTATTCATTTAAGGATGGAAAACCAGAAAAATATATTCGCTCTAAGAAGACTTCCAGGTGTCACAGTGGATAATGAAGGAGTTCGCACTATTGTTGATTTTGAAGTAATAGAGATCGTCGATGATCGTAACCCTTATCCTCCATTTCTTGGAATTGACTGGGAATTTGACAATATGGACATAATTAATCTAAAGAAGAGACATATGATATTTGAATGAAATAATATGAGAGTAATTGTCCCCTTGGAGCCATCAAAATGAGTAAGATATACAGAACCAATCAAAGAAGAATACTAAGCAACTAACATGGACAACATCTATCAAATGACAATGAAGGAACATGATTTTGTTAACCTTACTTCAGAGGGAAAGTTGAGTTGGGAGCATGATAATTCTTCTACCTCAAACTCAGAAGAAGAATAGGAAAACTGGAAAAATAGAATGCATCAAGTATCCAGGAGGCATTGTGCAAGAATTTCCAAATCAGTTCACTGTATGATATTTGAGGTATGTAATCGGCCTTCTTATGATGGCCTAGTTTATGTAAATAGTTTTCTTAATGATTATGAAGAAAAAGTTACAGAAAATGAAAGTTTTTCAGTCTTGTATTTAGCCCTGAAAGCTACCCATTCTAGATGGTGGAATGCACACAAGAAGAATATAGGAGGTTGGTAGGAATGTCAAATATTGATGTGGATAAGCTTTGGACAAATAGATACAGAGATAGATATAAGGTATCATGGTGAAACTAATCCTAGGAATCATATCCAGCTATGCACTACAACATGGAAGGAGATTCCATAACAAGAATAGGTACATGGATTCATTCATATATTAAAGATTATCAGTAAGAATGGGTAACTAGAAACAGAGCTTTGACATGGTACAATAAACTGGGCAAACATGGTTTATGGCTTCATATTAACATTCAACTTTGAGGATGATTGTCCATACATAGATTTGGCCCTTCAGATAGTCAAGAAGAAGATTTTTGAGAATTTAACCCCACTGACATGGCGGCAATTTGATTTGGTTGCGCAGATAGAAAATGCACTGTAGTGTTATAACCTTACTATAGATGAAGAAGAAGATCCTCACAACATTGAAATAGTAGAATCAGAAGGATACCACGAAGTAATTGGACCTGAGCCAGAGATACCAAATGTAACGAAGCCACTAAAGACCAATAAGGTGAACATAGCATAGACGGAACTCAAGTTTGCATCAATATGGGACTACTGGGATGAGGAGATAGTCAATAAAGTTACAGAGTTACCTCATGAATATCAAGAATTGTTCCCCACTAAGTTTTCAGAAATGAAGGGTATAATAGGAGATCTAGGAGTCATGGAGATTCCCCTTAAGCATGATGCAAATCTAGTCAAACAAGTACCTTACAAGTGGAACTTGAAGTATAAGGAGAAACTGAAAGTAGAGCTTGATAAAATGATAGCTGCAAGAATTATTGAAGCAGTAGACAAATCAGAATGGGTGAGTCCTATGGTGGTGCAAGAGAGGAAGACTCAAGGATAAATTAGGATCTGTATTGATCTCAGAAAGTTGAATAATGTGTGCTTACATGATCCCTTCCCTACCCCTTTCACAAATGAAGTGCTAGACAATGTAGGAGGCCAAGAAGATTACTCATTTACAAATGGATTCTTAGGTTTATCATTGACCGGAGAATCCACAGTATAAACATTTTTGAACCAACGTTTCAATCCCAAATGGGATCCATCATCAGGGTTAGAGAATGATGATAAAAGAAGAGCATAATGGATCGAATAAATACCTAAGAGGCTAAAATTCTTAGGTTATCATCAGATTAGGATTGCACCTGAAGATTGGAATAAGACCACATTTGCTACATAATGGGGCTTATATTAATACACAGTAATGCCTTTTGGATTAAAAAATTCCCCTACTATATTTTCTAGGGTGGTGGTTGCAACTTTGAAGGAATATATCCACAAGTTTTTAGAGGTATATTTTGATGATTAGAAAGTATTTGGATTGTTGAGAAAACATTTTGGAAGTTTAAGACTTATGCTCGACACATGTAGACAACATCATATCTCTTTGAACCTAAAGAAGTGCATATTTTGTGTACATTTCGACATATTATTGGGACATATTATCTGTAAGCAAGGACTATTGGTGGACCTTACTAAGATTGATGTCATTGTAAACTTGCCTCCACCTAAGACAATAAGACAACTTCGCACTACATAGGGACATACTGGGTATTACAAGAAATTCATTAAGGGGTATGCCCAGATCACTATGCCTATAGAGAAATGGTTGAAGAAGGATGTAACTTTTTGGTGGAATGAATAATTTCAGAAGAGCCTCGACATATTGAAAGAGAAAATGATATATGCCCCTATACTAGTGTTCCTTGATTGGAATAAGAAATTCTATGTCCATCTAGATGCCTTTTGTGTAGCTTTGGGAGTAGTACTAGCAGAACCTAGTGTAGGAGAGATTGATCATTCTATAGCTTATGAAAGTATAAATGTATCTAAAGAAGAAAAGAATTACACCAATACAGAAAGGGGAGTATTAGCTATGGTATATTCTTTTTATACGTTTAGACACTACTTACTGGGATCACACTTTAAAATGTTTACAGATCATTCTGCATGGAAGTATTTGATTAATAAGCTTGTCTTAGGAGGGAAGATGTGTATATGGTTATTGTTATTCAAGGAATATGACTTTGAGATCAATGTTAAACCAAGGAGACTAAATGCAGGACTTGACCATCTGTCAAGATTAGAAATAGGGTAAGAACCAACTAGCATAGAGCATAGTCTACCTGATGCGCAATTATTTGCAATCGGAGTTGTAGATGACCATTTCGAAGATATCATTTAGTTTTTACTACAAGAATGCCTCCTTTAGAGTATACTACATAGAAAAATAAATAATTAGTGGTTAAGGTAGTTGACTTTCCATTAATAGCAATACATTTATATAAGATGGGACTATATGAGATACTACACAGATTTGTTCCTGAAAATGAAAGACAAATGATTCTAGCAAAGGCGCATCTGGTGGACACTATGTAGGAAAAGCTACTGCATAAAAGAGATGAGATGCCAATGTTACCACAAGTTACATTGTAGGCCTTTGATAAGTGGACCATTTATTTTGTTGGACCCATCCACCTAACTGGAAAGAGGAATAGTGTGAGGTTCATAATCACAATGATTGCTTGTTTGACAAGGTGGGCCGAAGCATAACTAGTAAGGCACTGCAACATAGAAAATCCTACGAAGTTTATTTTTGAGTACATATTATCTATATTTGGATGTCCGAAGATTTTGATGAGTGACTAAAGTTCAGACTTCATAAATAAAACTATTGAAGCACTAACTGGGGAGTTCCAAGTTTATTATTAGAAGAGTTCCCCTTATGATCCTCAGTCCAATGGAATAATAGAAGCATTTAATAATATTTTGGAGAAAGCACTTAGTAAGGTATGCAATGTGAATAGAGATGACTGGGATCTTATAATTCTAGCAGTTTTATGGGCTTATAGGACCACATGTAAAAGGTTGATAGACCAGACAAGCTTCAGGTTAGTTTATGGGCAAGAAGTTTTGATTCCCATGGAGTACATCATGCCTAGCTTGAGAATGCAACTTTTACAGATATGGCCAACCTTGATATAATGAAGGAAATAATGGCATAGTTGCTTGCTTTAGAGGAAGAGAGATTTATAGTAGGATTCCATCAACAGGTACAAAAAGAAAGAGAAAAGGACTCTCATAAGAGACATATTAAGCAGAAGAAGTTCCATGTAGGAGACCTTATTCTCCTTTATGACTGTAAGTTTTTGAAATTTCTAGGAAAATTTAAGATTCATTGGTTGGACCCATCCATTATCAAGCATATCACTAAAGGATGCGTAGTTCAATTAGAAAATTTAAATGGAGAATTGATTTAAGGAAGAGTAAATGGTAGTAGATTGAAGTTGTAAAGGGACAACCCTGCTCCTAAGCTTCACTATGAAGAAGAAAGGAGAAAAGTCTTAGTGCAACTTGCAGTTGAAAGTGGGAACTCGACTATAATATACACTACAGAGAGCTTCGACATAGGAGGTTACTTCACTATAATTTGTATTATGTCAAAGTTCATAGGAGCCTCAACGCAAGAAGGGTAATTCGCTACAATATGGGATGTGTCGAAGTTCACTGGAAAAATGTGACTGTTAAAAGGAAAAGTTAACGTTAAAATACACGTGAAGTTTCTTTTATGAGCATATTTTGACAAGAGCTAGGGATAGATATGAAATTAATGATCACAATTTGAACACAATCTGAGCTATTGATGGAGTTAGAAATTCATAATTGTTATAAAAACTCGAGTCCTGCCCAGATTTGGAACTTTACTGAATTGAGAATTCAAATAATATTTCCATTGCAAAGAAATTGTAGAAATTGTCACATGAATATCCTATCGACTAAAGAATTCATTCGTATATTTAACAAGTGGGGCTTAGTCGGAGTCATGGAAGTAGCATCTAAAGCAACATCTAAATCAGCATCAGCTGAGATTCTTGTAGCAACATCACTTGTAGCATCATCATCACACACACAACGGAGATCCCTGAGGAAGAAAATGGCTAAAGAACAAATAACAAAGAAAAAATAGTACAAGAAACTTGTTGACTAGCCCGAATAGGTGAGAGATAGTGAGGAAGAAGATGAGCAAGTGGAAATGGAAAAAGATGGTGCAAGGTTTCCATAACCTATACCACCATAAATTCCACCGAGAAAACCAAATGAAAAATGAGTGAAAGAGTTAAAGGATGTGAACTATGGCAACTCCACATCCCTATTGCCAGAGCCAATGCCATTGGAGAAATCCTTGGGAAAATTCTACAATTGAAGTTCATGGACTACGATTTGAATAACATGAAGAAATACCTACAGTTTGCACCAAACATATACTTGAAATAGGTGCACTACCCTGAGAGTGGTGTGACGAGGTTAGAACTACAACATTGGGTAGCTAGATTTGCATACTCAGGATTACTGAACATGTTGAATGTGCCACACTTTGGCAAAAGTCTAGGAAGCACAACTTGTATGAGACAACTTCTCATGATGGTGCACGATGGATGCCTATGGATGGGAAAGAGTATCCCTATATACAAAATTATCATATGGAGAATCACAATATTGTCGTATTAAGGGCGGAACCCCACATAATATTTTTTTGGGAAATATCAGGACATAGCAATAGCTGAAAACATGAAGAAGAAGTTTAGACTAAGAAAAGGGAAGTGACATTATGATATCAACTCAATTATTGACCAGGGAGTTCACCTCGCAACACATATATTGGCTGGGAAGACCATGAGGAAGTGTCGGGCTAATGAAGTCCCTACATTGGTGCTTTCATTCACTGCGCAATGTGTCAATGGAGTTTAGTACAACTGGGTCGAATATCTATGCCATGAATTTTTGGATGACTGCCATGAGGTCCAGGAGAGAGGTACTACATTTCATTATTCATGTATAATTTCGGTAATTGTAATGCTAACATGGAGAGAGCCGCAGGATTCGTAGTTCCCTCTAATAGCCTTAAATATTTTTGAAGCCACGAAGTATGCCTCCTTATGATATATCACTAAACCATCGTGAGCACATGAGAACATGATGTTTTTTATGTTATATAATATGGACTTGCATATGTTGGTGAAGAAAATAACTTGTTATTGAACACTCAACTAGAAAAAGAGAGAGCTTCACTGTAACAAAAACTTGACCAGGTGATCCAAGAAAGGGATCAAGCAGTTCAATAGCAGTAGAAGTTGAAGGAAGAGGTTGAAGATACATGTCAATAGATTCCATACAAGGATGTCCGAGAAGAAGAGCAAGTGGAGGACAAGGTCGCGAAGGTCGGCCTTGTAGTAAAAGGATATAAGGAAAAGATCATCGAATTACAATTTTCATATGAGATGAAGATTAGTGAGCTAGAGGTGAAGCTAAAACCAACCACACCATAGGAAGTGCAAGAGGAGAGGGAGACTAACCTAAAGGCTGCAATGGATAGCATCTTCGCAAAAATGGTAGATTGCAGGAAGATTTTGGGTGAAAGCTTACAAATTTGGACTTCGCTATAGGAAGATCCAAATGTGTACAAACTATAGGAAGATATTCAACAGAAGCAATAATAGTTGGAAACAATTTAGGCAGCTACCAAGAGCATAGCAATGTTGCAGATGCTTGCCAATATCAATGAGGGAAATGCCCTCCAGAAGAAGATAGAGGAGCTACAGAAGGAAGAGTAGGTTTTGATAAAGAGAACTTAGCCATGGTAGGATGAGGCTCTCCAACTGTCACAAGCAGTGGATGAGAAGCTTCAAGAGATTTGACAAAGGGAGACATTAGTGATACAAAAGGCTACATATCATGTAACAGAGGCATTGTTGGAGGAAGTGTGGAACAAAGAGAATTAGATCACACACATTTTGCAGCAGTTCAGCAGTGCCTACAACAACATTGCAACAAATATCAGAGGTAAATCCTCTCTGTGACTCAAGATGAGTCACATGTGAGTGTTGGGGGTCTATTGGGTGCAACCCAACTTGGCCTAGATTTTGGTAAAGACTCCAAATTTTGTGGAAATGGAGTGTACGGTAGAGCATGCAGCGAAGTGCGTAGTAAAGAAGTCGAATGCAAAGTGGAACGCATAGTGGAGCACTTAGAATATACAATGCATCATAATGGCATCAGAGTGGGTCAAATGCCCTCCTTTTTATAAAATCACTTGTTGTTGCAAAGGATAATGGGTTTTTGGGCCTTAATTGCTTGTTTTAGGGAGTCCATGGTATTGTAATGATGTAACCCTATGATGTAACAATGTATATAGGGTAAAATAGTAGGAAGAGAATCATCAAATTGATTTGTATCAAGTGTTATGGTTGAATTATTGTGATCTATAGTTTTGTAGCAAAGGAGAGGCTCTGCAGTTGAGTGCACAGAGGCCTGAGTCTGTAGCTAAGTGCGTAGACAACCTTTAGCTTATGACGCAGGATAAGAAATATTTGTTGTACAAAGATTCATTATATTAGCAATATTTCTTGTGAACGTAACTCGACTTTGGGGTGAACCACGATAATTTTGTGTCTTCACATGTATATTTTATTATTATCTGTTTTAAAGTTGCAGTTATTATAGTTGCATTTTCCTTCAATGCAGTAATGGCTTATGGTTTTATATGACATGTTTAAGTGATTAATGTAATGTGGCAAAGTGATTTATGAATTATAAGAATACGCAAACATAAAAATACCACATCTCCACATCCTTCATGGTTGCAGAAACCTAGTTCTACATCCTCCCATAGTCACTTCGAGTGAGACTGGGATGTGCATGTAGGTAATTGCCAAAAGGGCCAACAATTGAGGGTTTTGTTGGTGTGAAGTATACATCGAATCTCGGTCATCCCAAAATGAGCCAACACAAGACAATCATCCCATGCTCCTCAACACATGTATATTGGTTCCATAATCGATCCCATGTAATGTACTCTCAACCTAAGCATCTATAGTCAATCCCATGTAATCTAGTTTGTTTTCTGTGGGTTATGTATTACATGGTCTTGCATCCCTCCTTTGGCCCAGGGTTTTTGGAAAAGGACTTGATAAAGCCATGATTAGATATTGATTTCTAAGGACTTGATCATAGTGAAAGCTTGGTGATTTATAAGGGTGTTATGACTAATGGTAGCATAAATAAACTCAAGCTACACATAAATACACAACTCAAAAGAATAAATGCAAATTGACATATTAGCATAAAAATATCCAACTATTATTGAAATTCAACTAATAATATGTTATTCTCCATCTAGATAACAAAATCAGACCACATTTTTTCTTATATCATATCGAATTCCAATTGTGATGGATAATGGCCATATTATTGCTCCTTTCAAAACATGGCAGATGGAAATGTTAAATTAATTAATATCCAATCATTTACTTTTTTGTACAAAATTAAAAAATATATAATTTAAGATATTAAATATACTTACAATTTTTCATTCTAAGGCTTCTAAACCTATTTGGCCACTGTGATGTGTGGCACAATATTTGGCAAGCTCGGCCTTCGAGGCGTTGTCCTGAAGCATACACTAATTCAATTTAATTATGCATAGGTAAATAAAAATCAATTAATGAATTTGAAATAATCGTATGATCAAATTTAAATACTTGTATGATCTGCTCACCGGACTTCCTACATGTGTATTCTCTATCATATGCTTTTACGAGGTCTTTCCATTCTTTCATGCTTACATTAATTCGACTTCCTTTGGCCCTTAGCTTGGGAGGAATTTGTTTTATCTTTTTTTGTTGCAACGAAATATCTTGCAGTTTTGAGTCATTTGTTGTTTTACTTGCTTTACTAACCAACCTATCCCAAATTCATTCTACATGTCAAGGATGACTTCCTTTTGAAGGTGCATGAGTATCTTAAATAATTGAATATGTAGATTCTAGTTGAAATGTTGAAGGGATGATTCCTTAAACCTATGATTGAAAATTTTCCTGGTATCTTTCATTCTAATATCCCTAGAGAAAACATCATATTCTACCTTTGTTTCATATATACCAATGTAAGATGCATAAGTACCTGTACTGGTGGTGGATGCAATTTGTGTCCTAGGAGTGGGTGGGAAATTGGACATCTCTATTCCATGTTCCAACTTCATAGAGGTTATTGTGATTGATTTTTTCCTACACCTTTTTCCTAATCTAGGTGTTCATGGGGAATCAATTGATTCCCTTTAAACAATGTTTCTTTGGTTGGTCTATTTTAGTGCCTTTAGTACGTTCTTCCATGTATTTGGAAAGGATCGACAATACAATTCCTTCTATATATTTCACTTCATCTACCCCCAATATAGAAGCCATTTACTCTTTGAGTTTCTCACTTTCATGCCCCTATATATGTACAATAATTTTTTTATTTTAAAATTAGAAATAAAAAATTAAACCCTAATTTATTCTTTTATAATTTTGAAACTAAAAACTAAAAAATATATTTCAAACAAGCAATGGAAACATGTACAAATCTATAAATTTAGTATGAAATACCTCATTCTCGTAAGAATTAGATCCCTTTACTCATTACCCTCTAGTGTCGCTTGACATTTTTTGGCATCCCAGGGTAAATGTTTTTCCACCGGACTATGGAAAATCCCTTCTCTTCATTCCCTATGTTTTTCTCCCTTCTCTCTAACTATTTTAAATAATAGTAGTGAAAAATGGATGGACAGGGGCTTGGTTTCATCTCTAATAGGGGTTGAATTAGATGCAAAGATTGATTTTGTGACTGCTACAGGCAAAATCAGACCCACAAATCAATTTTTTTAATTGAAATCCATAACAAGGGAGGCGAGATCCATCAATATATTTTCCCACCATCAACAAAGATCCAATCAATTAGTTATTTTCTTTCATAGCCTCAACATATTGCTCCAACCATGGTCTAGTCCAACTACCCATAGAACTTCAAAGCTCCCTCGATTTGCAATTGGTGAGTATGATAATGGAAATATGGTGAATGTATTACATTATTTTGGTTGAATAGTCGGGATACATAATAGGTTTATCCATTGCGCACATGAATTATAGATTGGCGGGGTTTTCTTTTTCAATTTTTTGATTTGTTCTAATTTGTATTCATCATTGTCTTTACACTTTGCAATGTAGATGTGGGAGGCTTCCATGTTATTGTCATTTTTTATGAGGTTTGAATACCAATATTGGATGTGCAATGTGCATAGGCACATGTTATAAGTTGAAATGTTGGTTGATGTAAAGCCCTATAAATGGTGTTTGAACTCTACAATGAAGGGTGCTTTATGTCATATTTTCCTACACCACAATGAATTTGTTGTGATTTCAAACTTTCTAATTTTATTTTAATATTCAATGACTCAAAATGTAAAAATCCACTAGTTATAGTCACATACACACATTTTCACCTTTAAAGGTTGTGTTGCTTAGTGATTATGAATACATGTGACACAAACATTTTTGAACCTGCCACTCACTCTTTACTATTTTATAGGGTGGATGGTTACACTGAAAATATATCTCATCCACAAGTTAACTTATATTAAATATTATATTATATATTAAGTTCATTTAGAAAACTTAAAAATAAAAATTTAAAAATAGTATATTCTCTAACATATAGGGTCAAAGGATTTTGTTTTTTAAATATACAAAAATATAGATATTTAGTGGTTTAAAATTATGGATGAAGGGTTTTAATTAAGTTAAATTAAAATATAAAAAAAAATAAAAAAGTAGTCCATTGTTTCATGTCACCCTATTGGGAGTAGAAATTAACAAAAAGGGTATATATTGAAAACAGGAGCATTTTAAGTTTTTTGAGAAGTGTTTTCAGGGTAAATCACATTAGAATTCATTTGTTGACGCGTTTCAAACCCACAAGTGTGGTTCATCGCCAGGACAAGTTGAAGAACAAGATCCAGGCTGCATGTTAAATAGATAGAGCAGATCATCAATGGCTATATTTGACCAAGCAACAATTATATGGGATTGGGCACTTAGATTGGCTAACAGCTAAAATTGACTGGGAAACAGCTAACACGATTGGACCAAGGTATAGGGAAAGGAAAATATAATAAGTTAAATAATCAGTAAGTGAGTTATATACCTATTATCATATTTAAATAAGTTAATGTATATATGTATAATTAGTTACCAAAAGAAACTTTCCATATATAGATATTAAATTTATATATAATTTAATATTATAATAAAGTCATACAATTAAATATTTAGTTAAATAATTGTAAGCTAGTTATAACTGTATTTAATCGAAAGGGCTAATATTATAAAAAAATATTTGATATCATATTAAAGTTATATAATTAAATATTTGGTTAAATAATTGAAAGTTAGTTTTAATTATATTTAATCAAGAGGCTTAATATTAAAATAAATAGTTAATTGTAAGCTAGTTCTGTTATAGTTAATATCATAATGATTAATTGTTCTTATAACCTATTAAAAGATCCTATTAAAACTATTAACATAAAAATAAACTTAAATCACTATGCCATAAACTAAAACTATCTAATTAAATCTAAAATTTAAATCATATATAAAAAAGAATAATTCATTAATAGGATAACTTATTAAGTTAGTTAAACAAAGGATCTTCTAATATATTAAAGGAAAAAACAACTATCATAATGAGGAACAATAAGAAAGAAAATAGTTTGATTTGAATTGGTTAGTTAATTAAAAATAGTTTCCTTGAACAAACAATTGATCTTATTATTAATCAAGAAGGAGAGTAAGAGAACATGTGAAAATATAAAAAAAGGGACGATAAAAAGGAACCACCGACGATCCAGAAAACGAGGGGTAAAAAAAAAGGAAGACTACACATAGAAGAACACCAAAAGGAGCGGGGGCGGTGGGAGAAAAACGACTAGGAAGAGAGGGCAGGGATCCAACAACTGCTTATTTTCTAGTCATCATCTCTATTGAGATTTCTTAGCCTTTTTTCAATCTCTATGGCTTCCCTAAATTCCTGATGATGAAACTGCGCAACCCTAGCAATAACCTGGGCCTCCTTGATACATACATGATGTTTAGTCTTCTCAGGATGTTCTATGAGGGTGGAAGATTGGCTCCTCCCATGTTTTAAGTCGGTTGAGTGCTGATTAATCCTCTGATTAATGGAGTGACTAGTCTCACCAGCATAAGGGGTCCCACAGGAACAGGGAATAACATAGACACCTTTCATGTCCTTGGGGTCGACTGGGTCCTGTATCGATTTGAGGGATCTACGGATGGTGATAAGGGGTCTAAAGGTAGAGGGAACATTATGCTTCCTAAGAATCCTATTAATCTTATTAGTGGTCCCTTGGATGAAAGGGAGATGAACCCATGAGACTTGATCTTTAGGGTTTTTCTTGGCCATTGAATTCTTGCTGGCTTTAAGGAATTCTTTCTGACCAAGGTGCCTACTATGACCACTATTAACAAAGAGATTAAGGAGATGGGACTTCTCTTTATCGAGGCTCTTTTCATCAAATATTCTCAGCACACAAGTAGCAAGCGTCTTGAGAACGCCCAACTTTTGAGCAAGGAAATGATGGGAGCTAGCAGGAAGATATTGTTGGCATTTTGATACAGGTGTTGTCCTTAATGACAACTCACTTAGATGATAGTTCACATTGCAATAGTTTAACTTACATATCAGACTCCAGAGATTGAAGAAAGAGAGTGGTTTAAGAAGTATACGTTGGTTCACTTTGTCCAAGCAGTGTATACACATGGGCTAATAAAACAAAAGGAGCATATATGTATACACACACTCCCTCAGAAGGAAAAGCATGTACATGTTGGAAAAACAAGGTTTTTCTCCAAGGTATTTGGTCTAAGGTATTTGGCCCAAGGTATTAGTCCAATGTATTTGGTCTTAGGTATTTGGTCTGAATATTGACCCTAAGTATTTGGTCCAAGGTATTGGTCCTAAGTGGTTTTTGTCCGAGGTGTTAACAAAGGATCTAACTATATAAGGAGGAGAATATCATTAGGCCAAGTGTGAAAGTATTGAATATATTATGAAGTGTTAGATCAAATATGTAGCTTATGGGCTTTTTATGCTTTGCTTGATCTTAACTAAGGATGCACCTATGTGGTTGATGATGGATGAAGGATTGGGATCATAAGGCCTGAAATGAATTATTAGTATGTGTTTGATCATGGATAGTCTAGATCTAAATACTGATGCATTTTTTATTCTGTAAATGTTATGATCTGTGTATGACTGAAGTCTGGAATAGATGTAAAGTTTTAAGTTAGTATTTGAAGATTTGTACATTGGTTCGCTTTGGTTAAAGAGCATATACACGCTGGTTCGACACATCGAAGTAGAGTATACATTATGAAATATGATTTTTGAAGTTGCAGCTGGTTCTGGTTGTTGATGCAGAGTTCTGGGTTATGCTTTGGGTTTTGGTGACTGTATTCTGGTGACAGTGTTCTGAATATTCAGATTAATTGACTGTGATTTTCTTCAGTGATGATGGGTTGTGAGTGATTGATTGATTCAGTTGTGGTTGATTTAGAGAGTGATGCTTGATTTTCAGTGATAGGTTGATGCACATGTATTTGATGGTTTTATTATAGTGGTGATTTCTTTTGAGCTTCAATGTTATTGATGGGTCCAGTATGAAAATTTGATGAAACAAGGACTTTAGATTATGGTTTTGTGCTCTAGGAGTATACATTCTGAAAATTTATGAAATGTGGTCTATGGAGGAAGAGAGACGGTCATAGCCTTCTGTAGGCCGGTGCCTACATACTGGTAAACATATCGACTAGTACAAGAGTCAAGGGGACAGATCTCCCTTCTAGTAGCAGCTGTAAAATGAGTGAAGATTGGAGCCTTCTATAGGTTGGCGCCTATGTAATAGTAAATGGATCGTCTAGTATAAGAGTCAGTGGGTTGGAGCTCCCTTCCAGTAGTAGCTAGAAAACGAGTGAAGGTTGGAGCCTTATGTAGGTCGGTGCCTACGTACTAGTAAACAAATCGGCTAGTACAAGAGGTAAGGGGTTGTAGCTCCCTTCTAATAGTATCTGGAGAATGAGAGAATGTTGTAGCCTTCTGCATGTGGGTGCTTGTGTAGTGGTATGAGTCTACACCAGTACAATATTGTAAACATGTTTTTTTTTATATTAAAAGAAGACAACAACAGGTGGTTTTTGTCCCGCATTGGGTTTTGACCTTAAATCTTGGTGTTCATATGTGTTTCTTATGTGTGATGGTTTGTTCTGTTATTACTACACATGGTTACTATTTATATGGTTAATGAAGTACTGATGCACTAATTAAAGATCAACATATGATGAATTAACTGAATCATAAGTTTGTTGGATATACCTTGGTGGCCTTAAATACAGTTGCGTGTACACACGAGTTACCTTTATTGTAGGATATATAAATCAGAGTATGAAAAGAAAAAGTTATTGATTTTACTAATACTGATTCGCCCCCCCTCTCAGTATTATTTCCAAAAATTGGTATTAGAGAATGTCCTTTCACAGAAGCTTGATCGCTTGAAGGAGATCCATAGAAAAAATGGGAAAAAAAACTAAAGAAGAAAGAGCCTCAGGAAATGAATACATCTCAAAGGAACAATGACAACAGGAGAGACAATGGGTCATTAGGTGGAAGCAATTATTTAGATTCAGAATCACCTTATATTGAATATGAACAAGCAAATGAAGTATCAGGTACAAATTTTTGGTATTCTAGTGATACTTTTATTTGTTCATGCAATATTGAAGATATTGGAAGTGATCGTGAAAGAAACATAGAGGCAGAAGTTAAAAGACTCGTAGATAAAATTAGAGATCAACAAGATCTATTTAACAAAAAGGAGTGTGCCTTCAAAGAAGAAGTTACCATATTAAAAGCTCAGCTGGAGGAAGGAAACAAATTAAGGAAGCAATACAAGGAAAAGGAAGATCAATGTCAAAAGCTGCAGGTGTTGGCATTATGATGCATGTGTTATACTTGATGGAAACCCACTCGTAGAAGAACAACTCACTTACATATAACTAGATAAATCTACATAAGAGATATCAGATGTGACTGAATGCATGGGATGTTGGACAACTCAAAGAAATCATATGACAATTCTCAGTAATGACAAGTTAGCTTTGCCATCAAGTCCAAAGGGGGAGATTGTTGGCATTATGAGACAAGTGTTGTCCCTGATGGCAAATCACATAGATGACAGATCAAAGTGCAGCAGGTCAGTAGCAAAGAGTTGATGATCAAACTACAAAGAATGAAGAAAATAAGGTATACGCAGGTTCCTCTTATCAAAGTTGCGTATACACGTGGGATCATCGATCAAAAGGCGCATATGCATATACATGCACTTTCATGCAAGAGAAGGCTTGTACATTGGGTTTTGGTCCATGGTAGTTAGTCCTTGGTATTTGAACCTATGGTTTTGGACCACAGTATCTCGTCAAATGTGCTGATCCAAAGTAGTGGGTCCATGGTATTGGTTTGTTATGGTTTTCGACCATGGTATTGAGTAAGGCCTAAGACTATAAAAGGAGAAGAAGGTCATTAGGCAAAGGCATAAAAAAAAAATGTCTTGAATATCTGATGAAGCATGAGATCTAGTATGAAGGTTATGGGTTGATGATGCATTGCTTGATCTAAGCTAAGGAGGAATCTCATCAGTTGATGGAGAACAAGATCTAAGGATAGATCAAGATCAAATGGTTTGAAATGAACTATCTTTATTATGCTTATTCCATACTGACATATGTAATGTTCTGAACTGGGTATAACTTAAGTTTGAAATAGCTGCAAGTCATGATTGGGTATTTATAGATCTGTACGCGGGTTGGCTTTGGTGAAAGTGCATTTGTATGCGGGTTTGATTCATCGAAGTAGTGTATGCATTATGAAATGTGATACTTGAAGTTGCAGATGGGTCTAATTGTTATTGCAGAGTTCTGTTGTCTGCTCTGTGTTCTGGTGACTGTGTTGTTGACAGGGTTTCAGTGTTTCAGTGATTCAAAAATTGATGATGCTAGTATTGATTGTTTTGTACTTCAATGATATTTATGGGTCCAGTTTGAAAATTAGATGAAACGTGGCCTTCAGATTATAGTGTTGTGCTTCAGGAGTATCCAATCTGAAAATGTATGAAATGTGGTTCCTAGAGGATGAAAGGAGATTGTAGGCTGGCGCCTACATACTAGTACATCAGCTAGTACAAGAGCTAAGGGTGTAGTAGACCCCTTCCAGTAGCAGTTGGAGATCGAGTGAAGACTGGAGCATTCAGTAGGTAGGCACCTACGTACTAGTAAATGGATCGGCTAGTACAAGAGTTAAGGGGGTTGTAGCTCCCATCCAGGAGAGTTTGGAAAAAATGAGAGAGGGTTGTAGCCCTTTGTAGGTTGTAGCCTGCGTACTGGTATAAGACTACACCAGTAAAAAAGATTGTAAATGAAGTTTCTTATTAAAGGAAGATAGAGATGACTTGCAGCAGGTGGTTTTCACCCACATTGGGTTTTCACCTTATATCATGGTGTTCATGTGTGCTTCTTGTGTGTGATGATCTGTTCTATTTTACTGCACCTGCTTACTGCTCATATGGTTAATGAAGTTCTTATGCACTAACTAAAGATCAACATTTTATTGATTAACTGAATCATAAGTATTCTGCATATACGCTAGTTTCATTCGACACAGTCGCGTATACATGCGGGTTCCATTAACTGAAGTAGCGTATATGTATATAAGTATGGAAATGAAAAAGTTTTATTGATTTGATAATACTGATTCACCCCCCCCCCCCCTCTCAAGTATTATTTCCAACAATTGGTATCAGAGCAGGTCCTTTGATAGAAGCTTGATCGCTTGAATGAGATCCGTGGAAGAATGGGAAAGAAGCTTAACAAGAAAGCACCTAAGAAGAAGAAGACATCTCAGAAAGTCTATGACAGTGGGAGCATCGATTGGGGAATATGTGGAAGAAGCACTTCAGATTCATAATCACTTCATGATGAAGATGAACAAGCAAATGATCTATCAGGTATGAATTTGTTATCCTCTAGTGATGCAGGTATCTATCCATTTGGAAAAGATGAAAGTGATAGCGAAACAACTGAATTTTCTCTTATCGGTGAGCAAGAAAGATATCAAATAGAGGCAGAATTTAAAAGGCTTACAGACAAAATTAGAGATCAACAAGATCTATTGAACAAAAAGGAGTGTGCCTTCAAAGAAGAAGCTACCAAACTAAAAGCTCAACTAGAGGAAGGAAACAAGGTAAGGAAGTTATTCAAGGACAAATATCAAAAGTTGCAAGATGAAGTAACATCTCTAAGAGATGAAGTTAGTGAGAAGAGCACAACAATCAAGAAACTCAGAGATAGATCCAGTTACTATGAAAGTCTTGAAGCTACGATCCTCTTACTAAAGGAAGATCTTGAAGAATCAAAGAATAAGAATAACAAACTTCTCTAAGCTCATGAAAAACAAGAAAATTAAGTTATCAATCTAAGACATCAGTTGGAAGAAGGAAGAAAAGCTGAATAAAACATGAAGAAGCAATATCTTGAAAAGGAAGAGCAACATCAGGTTAAGATAAATATGCTAAAAGACAAGCAAGAAGAAAAAGATAAGCTCTTACAATTTCAAGATAGTACTAAGATCTTGGATGATATTCTTAGTAGTCAAAGGTCTCATGCTATCAAAGTTGGTCTTGGCTTTCATGAATCTATTGAAGAAGAATCTAGTTCACAAAGTAAGACAAGGAACTCTAATGTAAAATCTAAAATGCTCAGCAAGGAGCTGAAAGGTCAACCTCATCAACAACCAAGGAAAGAAATTCTTCAAAGAAAATCTTTTACTCCTCCAATGAATAATGTTAAATGTTATAATCTTGGACATGTTGCAGCCAGATGCAGAAGTAGAGTGGGTCAAGACCACCACACAGAAAGATCATCACGCTCCAGGTACTTTAATGGATATTGTTTTTCTTGCAATATGTTTGGTCACAAAGCTGCTGATTGCTACAGGAGGAATATGAAACATGTAATATGTCATGCATGTGACAAGCTTGGACATATAGCAAAGGAATGCAGGAACAAAGTAAGGATTTCACACCAAAAGGAGAAAACATAATCACACTTGAAGATATGGAAGAAGAAAGAAGTATAGTCAGAAAGATGTGGCACAACACAATGTACTCAGACACAACACAACACAGACATAACAAACTTAGAGGGAGTTGAAAGTATAAAAATTTAGTGTCCTGAATCTCATATGTAAGTTTCATAAATGGAAGTCGCATATATACGCGAGTTAGACGCTACACAGTCGTGTATATGTCAGTCTGAGGAAAAGCAATAGGGACAGGCTCAGAAAAAGGGTCTGATATGATTCAGTCTATTATTTGCTTTGGTTGATAATGGTTACAATCTGCTAATGATGTGTGGAAATGTCCTGATACTCATAAGATGTTTTTGATCCTAACTTGATGATGATGATGTCATGATACTTCTTGCTGATATATGCATAATCAGATCTGTCGGTAATCAAGATGGCACAGGTTCAGGGGGAGCATATGCCTTTAATAATGCATTGTTGGCATTATGGTTAGTACTCCTTGGTGATGATGCTTATATGGCTAAATGATATATCTTGCTATGATGTGATTATGAGTTGTCCATCTCATATGATTATTGGGGTCACATAGTTGATTTTCAGATCAGATTGGTGGTTGATTCTCTGATAATACATATATGGTGCTTACATGGTGATACACAACTTCATTACTTGATGATGAGTCACTCATACGTTGTTGTTGTCATATGCATAAATATCATATAATATAGTTGTGATGCACCATTCCTATAATTCTTGGTGCTCATGTGGATGAGAATTGTTGATGTTGATGATATAAGGAAGTCTTGATAAAGGATCTTGAGCTCAAGATACATAGTGCTGGATACATGAATGATTACTCAAAGTTGCATTGTTGGAGACATGATGATGATGAGATGACTAAGGTGTTTTCACAAAAGTTATAATCTATATGCAGACATACATTGTTATAGGACATTTACAGGTTGTTGATCTGGAAGTGGTTGTACGCGAGTTTTATGAGGAGAATACGCGTATATACACTTG
The DNA here is from genome assembly GCA_031772625.1 of Pinus tabuliformis. Lineage (NCBI taxonomy): Eukaryota > Viridiplantae > Streptophyta > Pinopsida > Pinales > Pinaceae > Pinus > Pinus tabuliformis. Next base: position 1,078,018,662 of record CM062816.1, read on the forward strand.
TTTCAGTGGATACAGTCACGTATATGTTGGTTTGAAGGAAATCACTAGGCTAGACTCAGAATGAGAAGAGTCTGATATGGGCCTGACAAAAACCATCTGTTGAATTGAGGCTTCTGTGGTCCATATCAGGTTTATGAGAAATTCTTCGGCGTAAATCACAGGATAAATCATTTATCGACACGTTTCGAACCAACAAGTGTGGTTCATCATCAGGACAAGTTGAAGAAACAGATCTAGCTTAGCATGTTAAATAGTCTGAGCAGAGATCCAACGGCTATCTTGACTAATGGCTAATTTTGACAAGATATCCATTGGAGTCTCTGCTCAGACTATTTAACATGCTAAGCTGAATCTGTTTCTTCAACTTGTCCTGACGATGAACCACACTTGTTGATTTGAAACACGTCGAAAAATTATTTATCCTGTGATTTATGTTGAAGAATTTCTCAAAAACCATCTGGCACAGGTGGAACAAGTACAGAGGGAGAACATGATTGCTAGTCTAGATGTTGTTGAGAGATGCTTATGGAACAGATCATACATTGTGTATGATAGTTGCTAATGACTATCATGGTCTTATTTATATGTTTGGTCTCATGTAAAGGTCATATCAAGACTCATGATGTAATAGTGTGTATCTATCTATTGTAGTCATTTGATGAAATATCCTCTAGTCACATGATGTAATTTGTAACCCCTCTATGCATAAGAAGGATGATGAAATATTTCAGTCATGTATTTCTTTTATCAAGGTCATGTAACGACCTATGTTGGTTTCCCCACTATGCCTGGGATGAATAATGTAATGTAGTTATTTGTCATATGTAAACTTTTGGTGTATCCCCACTTGGTTGGGTAGATGAGTCAATTCTAGTATATCCCCACTTGGTTGGGAGATGGATGTATGTATGAGCCTTTGGTGCTAGGAAGGTCACTTATGATGTATAGAGTCATGTTATTTCTTGTAGAACATCTTTTTGCAGACCTTGCTTACTGTCAGGGGGAGCATGAACAACACACTTCAGCAAGAGCATAGCTTTTAGCATGTACTCAGAGGAAGCATGGACAGATTGGTACACCTTGGCATATACAAAGGGGGAGCACATTCAGAGATTTCAGTAGGTTCTCAGGGGGAATATGGACAACAGAATGTTTAACAAGGAAAGAGAATATCTTGGTCCACCCTTTGCCCTTGATGTCAAAGGGGGAGAGTGATTTGGTGTTGTTGCCATCAAGTCCAAAGGGGGAGATTGTTGGCATTATGATGCATCTGTTGTACTTGATGGCAACCCACTCGTAGAAGAACAACTCACTTACATATAACTAGATGAATCTACAGAAGAGATATCAGATGTGACTAAATGCATGGGATGTCATATAGCTCAAAGAAATCAGATGACAGTTCTCAGTAATGACAAGTTAGCTTTGCCATCAAGTCAAAAGGGGGAGATTGTCGGCATTATGAGACAAGTGTTGTCCCTGATAGCAAATCACACAGATGACAGATCAACGTGCAGCAGGTCAGTAGCAAAGAGTTGATGATCAGACTACAAAGAATGAAGAAAATAAGGTATACACAGGTTCCTCTTATCAAAGTCGCGTATACACGTAGGATCATCGATCAAAAGGTGCGTATGCGTATACACACACTTTCATGCAAGCGAAGGTGCGTACATTGGGTTTTGGTCCACGGTATTAGTCCTTGGTATTTGAATCTATGGTTTTGGACCATAGTATCTCGTCAGATGTGTTAATCCCAAGTATTGGGTCCATGGTATTGGTTTGTTATGGTTTTGGACCATGGTATTGAGTAAGGCCTAAGACTATAAAAGGAGAAGAAGATCATTAGGCAAAGGTATCAAAACAAATGTCTTGAATATCTGATGAAGCATGAGATCCAGTATGCAGGTTACGAGTTGATGATGCATTGCTTGATCTGAGCTAAGGAGGAATCTCATCGGTTGATGGAGAACAAGATCTAAGGATAGATCGGGATCAAATGGTTTGAAATGAACTATCTTTGTTATGCTTATTCTAGATCTACATACTGACGCATACTGACGCATGTAATGTTCTAAACTGGGTCTAACTTAAGTTTGAAATAGCTGCAAGTCATGATTGGGTATTTATAGATCTATACGTGGGTTGGATTTGGTGAAAGCGCGTATGTACATGGGTTTGATTCATCGAAGTAGCGTATGCATTATGAAATGTGATATTTGAAGTTGTAGATGGGTCTGATTGTTATTGCAGAGTTATGTTGTTTGCTCTGTGTTTTGGTGACTGTGTTGTTGACAGGGTTTCAGTGTTTCAATGATTCAGAAATTTATGATGCTAGTATTGATTGTTTTGTGCTTCAATGATATTTATGGGTCCAATATGAAAATTAGATGAAACGTGGCCTTCAGATTATAGTGTTGTGCTTCAGGAGTATCTAGTCTGAAAATGTATGAAATGTGGTTCCTTGAGGATGAAAGGAGATTGTAGGCTGGCGCCTACGTACTAGTACATCAGCTAGTACAAGAGCTAAGGGGGTAGTAGCTCCCTTCCAGTAGCAGCTGGAGATCGAGTGAAGATTGGAGCATTCAGTAGGCAGACACCTACGTACTAGTAAATGGATCGACTAGTACAAGAGCTAAGGGGGTTGTAGCTCCTATCCAGGAGAGTTTGGAAAACGAGAGAGGGTTGTAGCCCTCTGCAGGTTGTAGCCTGTGTACTGGTATAAGACTGCACCAGTACAAAAGATTGTAAAATGAAGTTTCTTATTAAAGGAAGATAAAGATGACTTGCAGCAGGTGGTTTTCACCCACATTGGGTTTCCACCTTATATCGTGGTGTTCATGTGTGCTTCTTGTGTGTGATGATCTGTTCTGTTTTACTGCACCTTCTTACTCCTCATATGGTTAATGAAGTTCTGATGCACTAACTAAAGATCAAAATTTGATTGATTAACTGAATCATAAGTATTCTGCATATATGCTAGTTTCATTTGACACATTCGCGTCATACACGCAGGTTCCATTAACTGAAGTAGTGTATATGTATATAAGTATGGAAATGAAAAAGTTTTATTGATTTGATAATATTGATTCACCCCCTCTTAGTATTATTTCCAACAACAGGATGAAGTGACATCATTAAGAAATGAAGTAAATGAAAAGAGTACAACAATCAAGAGATTTAAAGACAGATTCAGTTACTATGAAAGTATTGAAGCTAAGATCCTCTCTCTAAAAGAAGATCTTGAAAATAAGTAGAATGAAGAACTACCTCAAGAAGATGAAGAACAAGAAAATGAGATTCTGGAATTAAGGAAACAAGTGGGAGAAGGAAGAAAGGCTGAAGAAATATTGAAGAAGAAATATCTAGAAAAGGAAGAGCAATATCAGGTTGAGGTAAATATCTTAAAAGGTAAATTAGAAGAAAAGGATAAATTGTTACAATTTCAAGACAGTACTAAGATTTTGGATAATATTCTTAGTAGTCAAAGGTCTCCTACCATCGAAAATGGTCTTGGTTTTCATGAATCTGTTGAAGTTGAATCTAGCTCACAAGGTGAGGCAAGGAACTCTAATGAAAAATCTGAAATTCTCAACAAGGAGATGAGAGGTCAACCCCATCAACAACAATTATAGACATATTTGGGCACTGCAACCCCAATCACATATGTCCATAAACCAAGGGAATATAAACCCCTAAAAGTGTTGTTTCATACCCTAAAGGATGAAGGTCAACTGATTACATCATTTCCCATATTTTCTCCCTGAAACACTGCTTAGAACTGGTCAAAACTGGACCATACAGACTGCTCCATGATGAGGGTGTGATGCGTCTCACCTGCTACACACAAAGGTTGCGATGCATACTGAAAATCCCTTTTGTAGGGTACGATGAGCGAGAGCAGACAAATGGCAGAGGCAGTTTACTAGGTGGAAACCCAAAGAATCTTCTAGAAACTACTCATATGACACTTGCCTCTCTGAATTCGCCCAGGGATGAGTAAGAGATCATGAAATCTCCAAGTGGAACCAAGAACTATCAGTGAAATGACACTAATCAAAAACCTAGGAGCTAACTCGCCCCCCTACAAATATCTATATATGGATCCCTCATCCTAGAGATCCAAAGGCTGGAATTTTGTAATTTGTAAGTGCTATTGGTTTCTCTTTGAGAAATTGTATTGTTGGTGATCTAGCTTTTCATGAGGTGAAGAGGGCTTTCATATTGGGAGGATGGTGTTGGATTAGACAGTAGGGATTTAATCCTCTCTTCTACTACTTCTATCAATAAAGCTATTTGAGTTTTCCTCCATATACTTGTATATTTCTGAATCTTGTATTTGTGTATGCACTTGTATGGTTAATGTACATCTGATTCTACATTGTTTATGGTTATAGATCTCTATGCTTTGATGGTATTTTTCTTCTTTTACTCTACAGGTGTTCTTTGAAGTGGGATAAGTGATAAAGGAGTGGAGAAAGCTCTATCAAGGGAGAGAGGAAACAAGCAAGGAGCCAAGCGAAAGACTGAAGTTGGTATTCTCTGCTTCTCTCTCATCTATCTCTCATAAAGGAAAACACAAGTTAATTTGAATTGTTTGTTTCTGAGATAGCTACCTGTCTTAGTGGGACTAGCAGCTCTAAATGGACATTAGTTTTCCCGGAAACAAAATGGCGACTCCACTAGGGAGCGGATAGTTTGTTTGTTTGTTATTGTTGTTTGCTTTATAAACTACAGATGGAGCCTGAAGTTAAGCTAGCTAGCCTTCGAACTGCTTGTGCTATGCAACTGCAAAGTAGATTAATGGTGCTTCAGTCAATCTCCGGGTTGGTTTATGAACTGAACATCTGACTTGAAAACATCCTAAGTGCCCTAGTGGTAGCTCAATAACCTCATTAGATCATACCTATATACTTTGTGTTCATTGTCTATCATAAGCTCGGCCTAAATCCCTGAACTTTGCTGTAGACTGTGGGTGAAAACCAAGCTCAGTCTCATCCCTGGGCCATTGCACTATCTCTCATTGGTAGTCTGGATGCATCGCACCTCCCATGTGCTGCAAGTGAGATGCATCCTTGTTTCCCTTAAGGACAGGTGCGATGATTGAGTGAGACTGTTTCTCTCTCCAGATTTTCGTTTTTTCTTCATTTTTTTCAGCTCTATTCAGTAGTTTTGCTACCTATGATCAATATATTACCTGAAAGAGGATTACCTTTCCTGATAAAACAAATGTTTTGTCGGTAGAACAAAAGGTGACCTTGAAACTTTATTTTGTACCTGGGGGCATGCAAACCTTTTGGCATGCAAGCGAAGAGCGACTATTTATTTTTTAAATTTGTAGGTCCTCTAACCCTTTAAACTCGTAGGATTGGTCATTTCCTAACTTGCATAAAGAAAGGATGTGGGGAAAAACTCTAAAAATTGCCCTTTTTAAATGGCACATTCTTATTACACGACTGGATTAATCGAGAAGTTTTAGCGCATAGTTCAAGCTCGTTAAAAAATAAACATAAGCCATGAGCAAATGTTTCCCCCTGCGTTTAAGCTCATTAAAAAATGAGCTATTTCCTGGTAAATAACCATCATGAATGTAGTACTTCAGCCTTTAAAAGCCTTGGTCATGTTCTCGTCATCACCTCCACTCTGTATTGGCTGATCATTCACCTCCATTTGATTGTTTACCCCTTTTTGAGGAACAGGTGCGAAGAGTGATCTCACTAGCCATCCTTGTAACATTGTCGTGATTGGAACATTCCAAACCTTACCTGGAATCAGCTGCTACCCAATTTTATCACTCGTTCCTCAAAAGACGAGCCTCCTTTAAGCTCTTTTCAACTGACTCGTAAAATATGAAAAGATTTCCAAGCCATTGGCCTCTCCAGCTCGTTAAAGGGACCAGAAGTGCTATCCATCTAAATTTTAATCTTTTTGGACCTGAGGGATTATTACACAAAAAGATCGAGCGCTTGTTTTGTTCGGCTCGTTAAAAGTATCAAAAATTCATCCCTTCTGTATTGTTTTATACTTTTTCGGACTTAAAGGATTAGATGACGAAAAAAGAATTTTGGAGTTTCCTTTACGTTCCTTTTCAGACTCTCTAAAATTGAAAAGGACCGAGTTATCTTTGTCGTTAAACTCGTTAAAACTTAATAGCGACAAACTTGTCCATAGCAGACAAGAACGAGTTTCACTATCGCTAGGCTCATTAAAAGATAGCGATGGGTTTGCCCAAAGGGCAAATTATAGAACAAGCATATGTTATCCTCCTCAAGCTTGACAAAAATAAAGAGGTACTGGTCAGCAATGACTGGGGAAAATTGGGAAGAAAACTTGAAGAAACTTTGTTGGTAGCAAGTCGCTCTTGAACATGACACTTTCACTCCACATCCAAGTCGGGTTGGGCTGTTTCATTCACTGGTCACATCGCCATGGTCCCATCACACCATCCACATTTGGGGTAATGCTACCAACCCATCATGTGAGTGTCGCCGATATGTTCAAGAGAAGTCATTTAGAAAATTCACCTGTGTCTCACCCGCTACAATACATTCGTACTCCATTCTTTCATGACCGGCACCCTGAACCGTATGTCATCGGATTGTTTTCACCTCCATTAAAATCATTTGCTCCATTCCGTGTCATTGATGTGGGATTCATTAAGTCCCTCCAATGACGAATCAATTCTTGTCGACATCAGCTCATTATCTAAGAAGTCGATCTAGGAACACCTCGTTCAGTACTTTGAAGCTTGCATGCCTCAATGGCAAGTTTCTCACTTCCGGCGATAGGTTTACATAAATGGCCTTTGACCGAAATATTTTGCGTGGTGTTTGATGCCAAGTCCTTTATTCACACCACGTGAATTGTACTGCAGTACCTTGAGGGTCATTATCATTATCAGTGATTCCTCTCGCGCCTGTTAACAGCTTACATCATTGGCTGGTAATCAGGCGATGTCTTTCCATGTTCGACTCCAGAACATCTCTCACATGGATAGACTTGTACTTCGAGTGAAGATCAGACGAGATTGAAGACCCTGGATCTAGTTTCATCCATCCGGGCTGCGATATATATTCAGGGAAATAAAGACATCAAATGTACATAGATAATCATTCAATCAAAGGGATGATGGCTCTACCAGAATCATCAGTCTACACTCAGAGGATTGTTTGTCCTATGTACATGAAAATGAATTTATAAAGCTGAGCATGGGAATGACCGCCTCAGCTAGATCATGAAAATATTATGAAGATAATGTATTGCATTGTATCTTATTACAGGTCTCCTCCCAGCTTGAAAGAACTTTGGATCCTCATAATAAAGCATTTCACCCAACATCAAAAGATTAACGACCTCATGCTTTAGGGGGCAACTGTTATAGACATTTTTGGGCACTACAATCCTAAGCATGAAATGTCCTTAAAACAAGGGCTCCTAAGTCCCTAAAAGTGTTGTTCTAAACCCTAAAGGAACAAGGTCAACTGATTACAGCTTCTCCCAGAAGTTCTCCATGAAACACTGCTCAGAACTGGTCAAAACAGGATCATTTCAGCTGCTCCATAGGCAAAGTGCTTTGCATCTCACCTAAACATACTGTGTGGGCGCGTTGCATTTCAAAAATCCCTTCTATGGGGTGCGATGGGCGAGAAGTGACAAATGGCAGTGTCATTCCGCGAGGTGGAGAGGCATGGAAACTTCCAGAAACTTCTCTTGTGACACTTGCCTCTCTGAATTCGACCAAGGATGAGTAAGAGATCATCAATCTCCAAGTGGAAGAAAGAACTATCAGAGGGAAGACACTAATCAAATCACAAGCTGACTCATCTCCCTTACAGATATCTATATATGGATCCCTCATCCCAGAGATCCAGGGGCTGGAATTTTGCATATTGTAAGGAATTGTTGTTGGTTTCTTGAGACAACATCAGATCGTTGGGTGATCTAAGCTTTGTATGAGGTGAAGAGGGGCTTCTTTGCTGAGAGGATGATGCTGGCTTAGAACAACTGGTTGTAACTCCCTTGGCTCTTTCTTGTTTATCAATAAAAGCTATTCAAGTTTTTCTCCATACTCTTGTGTCATTTATGTTTGCTACATTTGTATGGTCAATTTACATCTGATCCTAGATTGTTTATGATTATAGATCCATGTTCTTGTATAGTTCCATGCTACTGTGATCTTACAGGTACTCTATGAAGCTGGGCGTGCAAGGGAACAAGTAGCGAAAGACTATCAAGAGAGAGAGGAATCGAACCAGGAGATTAGCGCAAGACAGAGGTTTGTCTTCTTTGTTCTTCTCTCATCTATACTTCATAAAGGAAAATCTAAAGTAGCTTTACGTTGTTTGTTTCTAAGGTAGTTATCACACCTTAGTGGGATAAGCAGTTCTGTGTAGACACTTTTCCCTGTAACACCATTACATCGATTATCATCATATCTTGCCTTAAATTTTCTAATACACACCTATTTATACAATCCCATGGTCCGCGAACCATGGGTGGATCTCAAAACCGACTTAACTTTACATAGACAAGGGGTTAAAACCCCTTTTATTCCTAATTACTTGCACGCTCTGCATCCACAAATCACAGAGACTTTACATCTTTTACCAAAATTTACATAAAAATTTGGGTTTTTAACCCCAAAACTGACCCAGGGGACCCCATACTAACATTAGTCATGTAGCCTTGGTTGAAAAAATACTCTGGAGCCTTGGAAAAATTTGGGTTGAGTTACTAGTCCAGTATCCTTAGTTTGACAAATGCTCTAGAGCCCTTGGTGGGTTGAGTTACTAGTCCGGAAGCCTTGGTTGGACAAACACTTTGAAGCCTGGTAGAAGTTGTGGGTTGAGTTACTAGTCTTGAAGCCTTGGGTGGACAAACACTTTGGAGCTTGGTAAAAGTTATGGGTTGAGTTACTACTCCCTGATCCTTGGTTGGACAAACTCTCTAGAACCCTAGATGGCTGGGATAGAGACCAATCTGATGATTGTTTTGGTGATGTCTGACCATGAGGTGGAATCACTGTTTTATGGGTTGAGGTGGATGGCCTCTGGAAGCTCTGTATGGTTTTTAATTTATGTGTTCTATCAGATCCCACATTCATCCTTGGAATATGGCATGGGGGTGAATGGATGAAGAGAGAGTTGGCTCACCCATTCTACGGTTAGGTGGAATGTGCAAGTACCGTCATGGATTTGGATTTTGCATCATTAATGAAAGGTTATTTCTCCTTTTATTTCTATGAGAATTTTGATGGATTATTTGTGGTCGACATGGTTGTACTTTCATGAGTATTTCTAATGCTATTATGTTGGTTATGTATGTGTTTGATGGCAGAAACTATGTATGGTTTTCATCATGATTTTTACTTTTATTTGAATGATCAATGTATTTATGACCTAATGGATGGAATGGAAGTTGATGTGTTAAGGTATCAATGGTTCTTAGCGATTCTCAGTCCAATATGAGACCGCTATGCTTAGAACAATCATTCACACCTGTAGATTACGTATTCATGATATGTTTGACGAAATGCTTGTCATGGCTAGTAGGGGTCGAGTCGAGGTCTTGAACAAGTATTTTCTTTAGTACTTTAATTTCCATGTTATTTAAGTGATATAAAGATATGGTTCAATTCTGGGCAGTGGCATGGGTTCTCGGATTGAAAAATTGGCTCAAATCCCAAAGTCATTGGCATAACATTGACAAATTTATTCTCTGGTCACTAGCACGAAAGCTTATGACAGCAACTTTGGGCTTCTGGTCATTGTCATGCCTATAGCATGAGAGCGACTGAGGCTTAAGTTGTCAAAAATTTCAGTGGGACCCAAGGGAAAGTTGTCTAAAGTATTGAATTGCTTCCTGAGGGTCTTGTAGTTGATGTTAAATGTCTATATGGTGTGTTTTCATCGGTTCGACTTCCTTAATGTGACTGAGGAGGTCAAATCATATCATAGTGGCGTCTTCACACATGTTTACCTCGGCTGGTTGGTTTCTTGGTTAGATGTGGGAGGAGGGTGTTACAGAGTGGTATCAGAGAATGGTTCACCCCTCAGACTAGATGGCTATGTGTTAGTCATGTACACATGTTAGATGCATGTGTTTCTCTCACACTTGTATTTCATGTGCTTGTTTCATTTGCATGATGTTGTTCATGGTTGTATTGATGTCGTCATGTGAAATTTGAGGTTGTTATTGTGGAATGCATCACTATGAGTGTATGACTGGTTACATGTCGATTTATGTTGCTTACATGTATCATTATAGTATGCTTGGTTACATTCTTGTGGTGAGCACCAGTATTGCAGCAATAATGCGGCAACACCTAGGCTTCCTACTTTACTTTTATCAACCTGGTAGTTCGCAACAAACTTGGAAGCGACGGTGTTGTATGCACAAGTACTAGTTCTTACTGTAGGCTGTCACTTGGTCAGCTGGTGCAAGATCACTAGGAATTCAAGCCAACTTCTATGAATTCTAGAAGAAGCTTTATATGTGATGAAATAAAGGAAAGCTTACTCTACAGAGGCTACTCTACTTGCAGAAATATAAGGAAGACTGAAATGCAAAGTAAACCTAGCAAACCCTAATTAACCAACTAATTCTATTTTTGTAGAAAGAGAGATGAAAAACCATGAAATGAATGTTATTTCCCACTTAGGAAGTAAACATCATCTACTCAAGCTATTTCTACAAGGAAATGAGAGAAAAACATCTTTTTGGATTTTTATGTATTTTTTGGTGAAATTGTCATGCATGTAATTTATTTATTTGTGAATGTGGTAGCGATTAGGTGGTGATGGAGGGTGACTTTGGAGTTTGCAGAGGTGTGAGAAGGTGTGGAGGGGTCCTAGGAGGTCCCAGGTGGCCTTCTGGAGGCTTTCCCTGCAATCGGACTTCAAAAAGACACCTACAGGAAAATCTACAGGAGGTTGCAGGGGATCTACAAGAGGTCAACAGGAGGTCTATAGGAGGATTCCAAGAGCTTTTTGAAGGTTTTGAAGGTAAGAAAATGGGTGGAAAGGGTAGCTAATGGCAAGTAGGATGCATTAAGGTGTCTACAGTTCATCAAGAAGGATTAGGGAAGAGAAATATGGTTGGACTTGTTCAAAGAAAGAGAGGAAATTTTATGAGAAAGGTGTAGAAAATTAAGGTAGATTTGTGAGGGACTTTGGATGACCTGTGGAACATAGATCAAAGAGAGATGGTGATGGCTGATTGGATGAATTATTGTGAGCAGAGATGTACTGCCAGAGAACTAAAAATCAAACGCTGAGATTAAGCAAGCAAAGAAACTAGCTACACCAAAAAAAAAGAACTTTGCATCAAGCTAAGCTAAATTCTGATCTAGGAAAGTAAATGTTGAACAATTCTATATGGAAAGGAAGCATGGAAGTAAATTTATTGCAAAAACAGAAATGAGCATGGTGAAATAGATCTACAGCAAAGCATGAACCTTCTAACAAGCTGTAACACCAGAAATCCCATGGAAAAGGAAAATCTATGTTTTTTATGGCAGCAAGAGGGTCTTGGCCTCAGTTCATGGTCCCAAAGGGAGGAAAGGAGGCCAAGGCTCTGTTTATGGCCTTTTTTTATCTTTTTCCTATCACTATTCAACCTAATACAGCAAACTGAAATGGAAACAACCTTTTAAATCACCAAAAGCAACCTATCCTTAACTACGAACGATGTTGACACCTAATCCTCAGCGGTTGGGTAAACTGGAATGTGAACAGTCATCAAGAAGATGAACTGATCAGTCAAATTCATGTATATAAACAATAGTTACCTAATGAAATAATCAATCAGTGTTTTCTGCCAAGTCTGGAGTTACCCTGACCTGACATGGTATCAGAGCGCAGGTCCCAGATTCCTTGTAACTCCTCTATTCATAACGCATCTGGCCATAACGCCTCTGCCTGAAACGTTTTTCTAGCGATAACGCATCTGCCTGAACGTTTGACTCTATGCACATCCGTTAAAAGTCATTGATTCTCTGCGCATTGATTGCCTCTGTCCACACCTGATGCACCGGCTCTGAAATCCTTCCGTTGAGGAGATTTCAAAGGAAACGGCGTATCAGATTCAAATCTTTTCGCAAGACGCTTTCTACCAAGTATATTCCTGGTTTTCGATTTTTAACAAATCTTTGTTTTCGCATTGCAGTTCTTAATTGATGTACATTGTTCTTAATTACAAGCTTGATTGGGAACCGTATCTCCATAAGAGTTATATGCTTTATGTTGGTATGGGACTGCTGGGTTATTTGTATCAAAAAGGCTAAAAGCCTTGTTATACAGCAATTCATATTTTTTTACGTTTACCTCGATCTATTGAAGTCCGCTCTGCACCTCGGCTCTGGTCTTCACACTCGTGGGTTTTGAATAGCACAGAGTCCAATCAAGGATGACTGTGTATGATTTGCCTTCGCATTTATGGTCATAGTCTCCGCGTCCATATTAACATGAAGCATTCAAAGAACCAGTGGTCCAGTCAGTAGGTCAATCCAGCAGAAATCATTTGCGAGTTGCTTCGATATATGTCTTCTCCTTGAAGGCAGCAACTTCAGCTTCTTGAATTTTTGCTGCCTCCTCGGCATCAACGAGGTATTTCAGCTTCTGCTGGAGTGCCCTGACCCAACCCTCCGACCTGTGCTCAATGCCAAACTCTTGGAAGGCACATAGCGATTCAATCCATCGAAGGTTACAACTATTCGAAGGCCTGAAAGCTCATGTCAGAGAACTATTAGCACCGTCCGAGTGGTATATGTTTCCATAAAGTTTGGTATTAAACTGCATGTATATGCCTTGTTGATGATTGACCAGCATATATATATTGACCAGCTGTTTGAATAAGTTTTGAATGCGCTGTAAGCTGTTTGAATAAGTTTTGAATGCGTTTTGGACGCTGTTTCAATAAGTTTTGGACGCTGTTTGAATATTTTGTGGAGGATATTTTATAAAATTTTGGAGACATTTGAAGAAAAATTAGTGCATAAAGAATTTGAAATCTGTTGACCTTTTTTAGTACAATTTCACTGTATATCAGCAGAAAGTTTTTATCAGCAGAAGCTCTTTTTATCAGCAAAAGTTTTTTTTAGCAGAATTATTTTTTACAGAATGCATTCAATCATCTCTATGGTAGGAATAGTTCTCACTAGCAAGGAGAACTATCCTGAATGGTCCCGGATGGTAAAACACACCCTCATCTACAATGAGTTGTGGAAAGGAGTGTGTGTCGGAGAAGAAGACAAAGACCCTGTGCAGCCTACATCAAACAAATAATTCGCCATTTGGGAAAATAAGAACAGCAAAGCCTATGCATTAATCGCAGCATCTGTAAATGAAGAAGTAGGTCGTCATATTTCATCTTATTCCACTGCCTTTGAAGCTTTACAAAAGCTGAAAGAACTCTATGACTCACATTCTGCACTTGAAGTTGTTCAGCTCATGATTAAACTCTTCACTCTTGAACTGAAAAATAATGATCCTCTTGCTCTTGCATCTGAAGTAAAGTCTACAATGCATGATATTAAATCCACTAAGGTTGAGCTGGATATCCCTCTTATTGCCTTTCTCAAAGCACTCTATCCTACCTACTCCAATTATCTTGAGTCATTACAAGCAAATGGAAATCTTAAAGATATAACCTTTGACTCTCTTGTGAAAAAGTTTGTTGAAAGAGAGAAAGCCTTTGGAAAGAAGACAGTCCCTGAATCTTCTGAAGAGACTGTTTGCCTTTCTCATAAAGAAAAGCATCATGCTCAAGATTCTACAAGAGGAAGAGGTGGACAAAGAGGAAGAGGAAGATAATTCAGAGGCAGGGGGGGCAGACATTCTCAAGGAGAAAAGGCATATCTGCATTGCATTCGCTGCAAACGAAATGGATCACATGATGCTTCTACATGCAAGCTACCATGGGACAAAATTGAGCAGAGAAGAAACCAGCAGAAAGGTAAAACTGATGATACAGACAAAGGTAAAGCACCTGAATCCGCTCACTATATTGAGGCACAATGTAACATTGGAGTAAATGAAGATTTTTTTAATGCTTCACTTGCTTCTTCGAAAAATTATTGGTTGCTTGATTCAGGAGCGACCTGTCATATGACTCATAGAAAAGATTTTTTTGAAGATTTCACTGACAATGTTGATGGAGCAGTATACTTTGCAGATCAGTCAAAAATCAAGCCATCAGGGCTTGGCACAATCAGGCTTAAACTGCCTGGTCTTCCAGACTTTCTTCTAGATCATGTTCTATATCTCCCACAGCTCAAAAGAAACTTGTTGTCCTTGGTCCACATCCGCCAGCAAGGTCACTCCATTCATATATTGGATGGCAAGCTTGAGGTAAGAAAAGCATCTGACCACTCACTTGTCATGAGGGGAATAGAAGAAGAAAGACTTCTTAAATTGCAAGGAACCTCTGCTCATGCACAACATTTCTCATATATTTCTCATCATGAAGAAGGTACACTTCCGTCAAGTTTATTATGGCATGCTATATTTGGACATTTAAACTATGATAGTCTCTGCTTGTTGAAGAAAAATGGTGTTGCTGGTTTACCTACAATTCCTAGAAAACATAAGCAATGTGATGCTTGCATTCTAGGAAAGCATAGCAAACAGTCTTTTCATGATTCACATTCAAGAGCACATAGGAAGCTTGAACTCATTCATTCAGATTTATGTGGTCCAATGCCTGTTCCTTCTGCAAATGGAAATAAATATATCATCACATTTATTGATTATTACACCAGAATGTGTTGGGTTTATTTATTGAAGAACAAATCTGATGCTTTTCAAACATTCAAGAATTTTCATAAGTGGATTGAAAATGATGCACAATCTCATATTGGGTCTATTCGCACTGATAATGGAAAAGAATATACATCAAATGAATTTTAAAACTATCTTCGCCAACATGGGATCAAACATCAAACAACTGTACCTTATAATCCCCAACAGAATGGTGTAGCAGAAAGAATGAATAGAACAATCTTGAATATGGTACGATCCATGCTTTTCTTCAAAAATGTAAAGATAATGTTTTGGGCTGATGATGTTCTATGTGCTGCATATATAAAGAATAGATGTCCATCTAGTGCTATAAGGAACAAGACTCCTTATGAATTGTGGTATGGACATGTTCCTTCGGTAAAACATCTCAGGATTTTTGGTTCCACCTGTTATGCTTTAATACCAAAGGTACATAGAAACAAACTTGGTGGTATAAGTCGTAAGTGTATCTTCCTGGGGTATTCAAACACCTCTAAAGCATACCGTCTCTATGATGAAGTAAATAAAAAGTTTGTTGTATCTAGAGATGTCATTTTTCTTGAATCATCCAAATCTGATAGTGTTGTTGAGCGGCAACTTGATCGCTTGGATAGATTCACAAAAACGAAATCATTTCAAGAGTTTGATAATCATATTCCACATCTTGAAGGGGGGATTCCTATACTAGATCAACATGTGGAATCTTCTTCTGAAGAACAATCTCCCTTGCATGAAACTTCAACATCGGATGATCCCTTAAGTGATGTAATTGATAGAATTGGGAGACTCAATCTTGATTCAGTCCCAACTCAATCAACAGAGTAGCCAGGACCATCTCAGAAAGGTCCCCCAAAGTGGCTGACAAAGACACTTGAAAGTGTTCATCCTGATGAAATTGGAAAAACAGGAACCAGAAATTCAAACCGACAAAATGGACGTGATGTAGATGACTCTAATTCACCTGTTGATATGGATGTTACTTATGATTGTGAATTGAACTTGTCTACAGATTTTGAACCAACTTCCTTCAAAGAAGTTGCTTCTCATGATGAATGGAAAGAAGCGATGCAAAAGGAGTATAATGCTCTCATAAAGAATGACACTTGGAAGCTGGTTGATCCTCCATGTGGAACCAAACCAATTGGCTGCAAGTGGGTCTACAAGAACAAGTACAAAGCTGATGGCTCACTTGACAAGCACAAAGCTAGGCTTGTGGCAAAAGGTTTTGCACAGAAGGAAGGGGTCGATTATGAGGAAACTTTTGCCCCCACAGCAAAATGGGCCACCATCCAGACACTCTTTGCACTAGCTGCTCAGAACGGTTGGAAAGTCCATCAAATGGATGTAAAAATTGCATTCTTGAATGGAGATCTAAAAGAGAATGTTTTTATGTCCCAGCCTGAAGGATTTGTTGTGAAAGGACATGAACATAAAGTATGCAAAATTGTGAAGTCCTTGTATGGCCTCAAACAAGCACCACGAGCCTGGTATGAAAAACTAACTGAGCATCTTCTGAAACTCAACTTCAATCATTTTGATCTTGATGATGCAACTTTATTTGTCAAGAAAGTTGGCAAAATAGTTGTATATCTTGTGGTATATGTAGATGATCTTTTAATGACAGGGAACAATGAAAGCTATATTTCATCCATAAAGAAAGAATTAGGGAAAAGTTTTGAAATGACTGATTTGGGCTATGTTCATTACTATCTTGGCATTGAAGTAACCCAACATCCAAAATCCATATTTCTTTCTCAAAAGAAATACATTGGAGATTTGTTAAACAGATTTGGCATGACAGAGTGCAATCCTCTTTCTACTCCAATGGAACAAAACTTGAAGCTCACATCTATTGAAGGAAAGGAATTTGAGGATGCAACAAAGTATAGACAGCTTGTAGGAAGTCTCATCTACCTCACTACTACCAGACCAGACATTTCATTTGCTGTTGGAATCCTCTCCAGGTTTATGCAAAAGCCTTGTGAGGGACATTGGTCTGCTGCAAAAAGAGTTCTAAGGTACTTGAAGGGAACTCAAGACCTTGGAATCAAGTATACACAGGTGGACGACTTCAGCTTGATTGGATACTCTAATTCAGACTTCGATGGAGACAAAGAAACTGGGGTATCTACTTCAGGATATGCTATGAGTCTTGGATCAGGAGCTGTCTCCTGGAGATCACGCAAACAATCAGTTCCAGCAGATTCCACAACAGAAGCAGAATAAGTGGCAGCAGCTGAAGCAACGAAAGAAATTGTGTGGCTCAGGAAAATTCTTGAAGATTTGCAGGTAAAACAAGTACAATCAACTCCACTCATGATTGATAACACCTCTGCAATAAAGTTGGCCAAGAACCCAAAGTTCCATGATCGTACTAAGCACATCAATACTAAATATCATCTGATCTGACATCATGTTGAGGCCAAAACAATACATCTCCGTCATTGTTCCACAAATGAACAAATTGCAGACATCTTCACCAAAGCGCTTGGAAGAGAAAATCTTGAAAGATTCAGAACAATGCTTGGACTCACCAACATCCCTTCAGATTAAGGGGGGAAATGTTGACACCTAATCCTCAGCGGTTGGGTAAACTGGAATGTGAACAGTCATCAAGAAGATGAACTGATCAGTCACATTCATGTATATAAACAATAGTTACATAATGAAATAATCAATCAGTCTTTTCTGCCAAGTCTGGAGTTACCCTGACCTGACAAAAGAAACCTATCTAACAGTAATTAATTCATAAACTAAAAAAAAACATATAAATACAAGACAAGAGGTGCTTGGATGCTTGGATTGGGCCGTAACCCAAGAGATTTAGCCCTCTGAGGTAACTTAGTGCTAGCTCAAAAACAATCTCATATTCATTATCAAAATAATAGTAAGATTACATGAAACTGTCCACAAAAGTAAGCTCGAAGTTGAGCAGAGCAATTGCCACAAAAGTTCAAAAACTTGAATAATATTCAACAACCTAATGAGGCCCCAGGCCTCTCTACTTATACAATTGAAGCTCCCAACAACTTCCTTAAAATCATGGAGGCTTGGCTCCCAAAACTTGAGATAGACAGAAGTTATCCTCCACTTGCTCGGCTGCCTCTTTGGTCCATTGATGTGGCTGCTTGTGCTCCGAGCTTCCTGAAGGAGAATTCAAAGTAGGGAGTCATAAATGAGGGGGGCACCCTCCTATAAATCCTCTCCCTTATTTTCTTCGAATATTTGTTGCCAAATGTCCATTAAATCTTTGACTTTGTCTCCCAAAATTGACCAAAAATATGCATTAAGCACACATTAGACTCCATGGCATAATGACCAACCTAGATCACTCTATTAGCATAATATAATAAAAAACATGCAATAAACTAATGAGAATGGTGGATTAAGCCAAGTTAGGAGGCAAAATGAGCCCATATAATTACCCATTTATGGGGCTCATCGTCACCCCCCTACTGAATGTGTTGCTCATCCTTTGAGGAACTAGTGCATATCCTCATCTTTGATGGCCCTGATGGCCTCCACGACATCCCATGCTTCTGATGTGAGATCCTCTTCTTTATCATGGAATCCTACCTTTCTGTCCACTTCTTCCCACTGCGGTTGTTCTTCTTCCTCTTTTCTGCCCTCTAGCAGTCCTAGCAGTAGTTGGGGACTTAGTTTGAGGCTATTCCAATTGACCTTCAAACTCAGCATAGAGTTCTTGTACAGTGGCACTCTCCTTAATTCTTCTTTCATCCTTGTTGGGGAGTGATGCTCCCTTATCTTCAAGCTGTGTGGTAGTGTATTCCACCTCCTCATACAAGCATGAATACAGTGATATCCAAGTAATATTTCCATGTCCTCAAAATGTGCAATGGCCTGAGCCTAATCATTGATATACTTAGGGGAACTTTGAGGATTATTTCCAAGTAGCTGGTGTGTACTGATGAGAGAAATGGGGTCTAATGGCTTAGCTATGATCATTAGCGGTTTATTTTTCTCTTTTACCATCAACTTTTTGATTTCTCTTTCCCTTTTCTCCTCATGATTCATCCATGAGGCCATGGCCGTTAGCTGTAGGTCCCCAAGCCTAGCATTGGGATCCCATAGGTTCCTATCGGTGAGGGCCTTGTTATGCAAATAGAACTCTGCCATCTTTTCCTTGTCTTCTGCTAAACTTTGGTCACATAAGTCCATGAACTGTCTGTAATCTTGGAAAGGCATTGTGACTCTCTGTGCCAAAGTCTTGATCTAAAACTCTAGCCACTAGTCTTTGAGGTATACTCCATATGATTTTGCTGGTGTTCTGCATTGTAGTGCCTCCATAGACCAGCTGGCCATGCATTCCAATTGTGTTTCCTTTTCTTGCAGTTGTCTTCTTAGTAGCTCATTTTTTGTTTCCAAGTGAGTTCTTCTGATTGCCTCTCTATTTCTTATAGCACTTAACTCCTTGCCCATTTCTCTAAGCCGGTTCTCCATGTGGCCAATATCCTCTACCCCCTTGGATTTGGCGATTTTCATTCATCTATGTCTCCTTATCCTTTCTTTCTCCAACTCAAAGAAAAGTGGGACTGCAAATTTCTGTGGAATGATTTTTCCCCCCTCAAGAAGATTGTAGTAAGAGCCCAAACTAGGCTCGGGGTTAGGTTCTTGTACCTCTACTGTCTCCTCCTTCCCCTTTGGCTATTCTTCTACCCTTTTCTCAAGTTTTTCAGTCTCCTGTAGCTTAGTTAGGGTCTCCCATAGGATAGTTTGTGCCTCCTGTAGAGCTATTTTTGAGTTCTATAGTTGCACTCTTTCCTTCCAAGTGGAAGATTTGGGACTTCCTCTTTCATATGTGATGGGGATTTTAGAGGGAGATTCTTCCCCTTTGATAGTGGGTGAATCTTCAATTATAATAGGCACTATTGAAGATGGCTGTGGTTTCCCTATTTTCATCCTTGAGCTTTTCCAATCCCTGAAATACATTGATGTTCACCTCTTCCTATTTTGTTTTGGTTTAACTGGGGTGCTATGGGTAGCAAGAGCAGCTACTGCCTCCCTCTCTAGGGTCTGAGGAGACACTTCTATCATTTCTGACCCTTTTTCCTCTCCTTTTGTCTTCTCTGTCTCTGTTGGTTTTGTTTCCTCTTGCTCTGTTTTGGTTTCTTCCTCCTCTATCTTGGTGTCTTTCTACTCTGTCTTGGTATCTTCAATTTACTCCCCTTCTTCTGTTGGAAATAATACTGAGAGGGGAGGTGAATCAATATTATCAAGTCAATTATTTTTCATTTCGTAATCAGATTTTCATACGCTACTTCAGTTAGTGAAAACAGCGTATATACGCAACTACAATTAAGGAAACTTGCGTATAACTTGCAGACTTATAATTTAATTTATTCTTCAGATGTTGATGATTAATCTATGTGTGACCATATAACCAGTAACTAGGAATAGTAAAACAGAACAGACAGTCACACACAAGAACACAATATATAAGGTGGAAACCCAATGTGGGTGGAAACCACCTGCTGCAATTCGTCTTTATCTTCTTTTAATTAGAAACTTCTTTTTACAATGTTTCTGTACTAGTGCAGTCTTATACCAGTACATAGGCTACTACCTACAGAAGGCTACAACCTTCTCTCATTCTCTAGCTTCTCCTATAAGGGAGATACAACCCCCTTAGATCTTGTACTAGCTAAGGTACTAGTACGTAGGTGCTGACCTACAGAAGGTTACAACCTTCTCTTTTCTTCCAAGGACCATGTTTCATAAATTTTTAGAATGGATCCATGAATAACATCAATCAAACATCAATTATATCTGCATCAACCAATCTCCTTTGTACAAACCAATACTGAATCAGCCAATCACTTCTCAGAAAGCTGTAACCAGAATATAGTAATAGTAACCAGAACCAATCCTGAACCCAGAAGACCGCGGCAATAAACAAAGATAGCTAAAACATATTTCATGAGACGTACACTAATTCAATATGCAGAACCTGCGTGCATACACAGCTGTATTAAGGCCAACCTGCGTATACGCTATTTTGAATTAATGAACCAACGTGTATACGCGCCTCTGCTATGCTGAACCTGTGTACAGATCTATAAAAGATAATTGACCCTTTTCACTTATTCAGACACTAGTTATACCCAAATTATCATATTTATAGATCAAGTAGTGCACCAAAAATAATAGATCAAAATCACACAAAGATACTACTATTCAAGCCTTAAGATCTTGACCCATCAATAGTACTTATCCTTCTTCTTGTGCTCAAGTTCCTCCTTGATTCAGATCCAGCTATGCGCCATAACCCAATGACCAGTATTCTAGATCTAGTTCTTCATAATATATTCAATGCTTGAATTAATGCCTTTTCCTAATGATCTCCTTCCCCTTTTATAGTCTTAGGCCTTACTCAATACTGTGGTCCAAAACCATAAGTCCAAATACCAACGACTAAATACCATGGAACAAAAATAAGTTTTCCCACATGTACGCGCTTTTCTTTGCATGAAAGTGTTTGCATACTTATACCCGCCTTTTGATCATCTATCCCATGAGTATATGCTCCTTGGCTAAGAGGAACCTGTGTATATCTATTTTTCCTTCATTCTGAGAGCCTAAACTGTGATATGTCATTTGAGTGAGTTGCAATCAAGGACAACACCTGTGTCATAGCGCCCAACCTGTGTCATAATGTCAACAATCTCCCCCTTTGGACTTGATGGAAACCCCAAGTCACTCAAAGCCATTCTCCCCCTTTGTCATCAAGGGCAAAGGGTTATGCTCCCCCTAAGTACATGCTGAAACATCTACTTTGTTGTGTTGTCCATGCTCCCCCTGACTGTAGCCAAAGTCTACAAAAAGATGTTCTACAAGAAGAAACATGACTTTATACATCATAAATGACCTTCCTATCACTAAATACTCTATACATACATCCATATCCCAACCAAATGGGGATACACCAATATTGAGTCATCCACCCAACTAAGTGGAGAACCAAGTGGGGATACACCAAAAGTTTACACATGATAAAAAAATAATATTACATCATCCATCCCAGGCATAGTGGGGAAACCAACATAGACTGTTACATGACCTTCATAATAAGAGAAATACATGACATAGAGACTAAATATCTAAGACAAGACTATTATAGTCATTGGCAACTAGCACCATTCGTCAATCAGCATTTAGACCGGCAACCATGATCTCCCTCTGCACCTATTCCACCTTAAACAAAAACATCTGTGAAATTGAACCAAGATCTTCTAAGATAATGCCAAAAATGCATTATTAGAAGCATATGCTCCCCTTGAACCTATGCCATATGGTCTCCGTCAGACCCATATCAGACTCTTTTCATCCTGAGTCTAGCCCCACTATTTTTCTTCAAACCAACATATACATGATTGTATCCACAGAAACCTACATATGTACATGAATATGCTTCAAGAAACTCACGTACAACCACTGTTCCCTGAAACAGATAATTTCAACAGCAAGATGATGCATCAACTACTCCCAACTTCTGTCTGAGGTATTCAAATATCTCCCTGGGCAGTGGTTTGGTGAGTATACCAGCAACTTGTTCTTTGGAGGGGACATACTCCAATTTGACCTTTTGTTCAAGAACTTGTTCCCGGAGAAAATGATATTTGATAGGTATGTGCTTGGTCTTCGAATGCATGACTGGATTCTTTGAAATACTGATTGCACTTGTATTATCACAAAAAATGGAGATAGGTGGAGTACAAGTGATTTGAATGTCTTGCAATGTTTGCATCATCCAAACGAGTTGTGTGCAGCAAGATGCAACAACCACATATTCTACTTCAGCTGTAGATAATGCAATTGAAATTTGTTTCTTGTTGAACCAAAATAGTAATCCGGAACCCATAAAGAATGCACCACCACTAGTGCTTTTTCTGTCATCCACAGTTCCTACCCAATCTGCATCTGTATATGAATGAAGTGTGAGATCTGTATCTCTAGGACACCATAAGCCATAGTTTTGAGTTCCTTGAAGATACTTGAAAATTATCTTAACTGCCTGAAGATGAGTTTCCTTTGGATTTGCCTGAAATCTTCCAACTATTCCCACTACATGCATGATGTCTGGTCAGGTACCTATTAGATAGAGCAGACTACCAATCATGGATCTATAGGTTGGTTGATGTACTGCTGCTGATTCATCATTTGCGTTGAGGTTGCATCCTGTTACCATAGGGGTACATACTGGTTTCGAATCCTCCATCCCATATTTCTTCAAGATCTGCTTGAGGTACTTGGTTTGTGATAGAAAAATACCGTCATTGTTTTGTTGGACTTGTAAACCAAGAAAATATGTGAGATCACCAAGTAGGGACATTTCAAATTCCTTTTGCATCACCAAGGCAAAGTTTTGACTCATGTCTTATTCATTTCTACCAAAGATGATATCATCAACATACACAACAAGTATTAGAGACTTATCATTGTCAATTTTTATATATAGATTGCTATCTGTTGATCCTTTTGTAAAACCTTTTTGATGGAGGTACTTATCCAAACGATAATACCAAACCCTTGGAGCTTGTTTAAGGCCATAGAGAGCCTTTTTGAGTCTGCATAGAAGTTTTGGATCATTTCCAAGGATAAACCCATCTGATTGCTCAATATACACTTCTTCTTGCAAGTCTCCATTTAGAAAGGCATATTTCACGTCCATTTGATATACTTTGAACTTTCGAAAGCTAGAAAGAGCAAGAAACATTCTTATCACTTCAAGTATGGAAACTGGTGCAAAAGTTTCTTTAAAGTCTATACCTTCTTGTTGAGCATACCCTTAACAAACAAGTCTAGCCTTGTTTCTAATAACATCTCCATTCTCATTAAGCTTGTTTTTGAATATCCATTTTTTCCCTATGACATTCTTATCATTTGGTCAAGGAACTACCTCCCAAGTGTTATTATTTTCAATCTGCTCAAGTTCTTCATTCATGGCCTTGACCCAACATTCATCTTCACATGCTTCACTTACATCTCATGGTTCAATGGAGGAGAGCAATGCTAGATAGCTTGAAGCTTCCGAAATAGTTCTTCTTGTCTGCACACCTGCCTCTTTTTGCCCCAAAATTTGAGTTTCTAGATGATTCTTCTGGACATACTTGGATGGAGTCTTTTCTTCTACCCTTATCTGTTCTTCTGGTTCCTCATAGGTGTCTTCTTCATCATTAGTCTTATTTGATGTTGAATGATAGTCCTCATCATCTTCGAAATCTTCGGATTTCACCTGCCTTGGAATGTTTCCTTCTTCATTAACCACTACATCAATACTTTCAACAACTTTTCTAAGTCTTTTATTGTAACACTTATAACCTTTTCTTTGAGGAGAGTAACCAAGGAGAATGCCTTCATCTGCTCTAGGTTCAAACTTGCCAAGGTTTTCATCAGTGCTTTTGATGTAACATTTGCTTCCAAAAATTTTGAAGTATTTTACCGTAGGAGTCTTACCATACCAGAGTTCATGAGGAATTTGATCGTTGTTCACCCGAATGTTTGTCTTGTTGAGAATAGCAATGGCAGCAAATGCAACTTCACCCCAGAAGGTTGCAGGAGTTCTATACTCATCAAGCATATCATGAGCCATTTTTTAAACCTTTCTATTAATCCTTTATACTACTCCATTTTGTTGAGGAGTCATTGGAGTAGAGAATTCCCTTCTTATTCCATGTTCTTCACAAAAATTGAAAATTTCATCTGAGGTAAATTCCCCTCCTCGATCAGACCTAAGGCATTTGATTTTGTGATCTGACTCATTTTCAACCAAGGCTTTGAATGCTTTGAACTTTTCGAAAGCTTCTTCTTTATGCTTCAGAAGTCCTGTCCAACACATCCTAGAAAAGTCATCAATGAACAATATGAAGTATTCTTCTCCTCGAGGTGACCTTTTCCTGGATGGACCACATACATCTGTATGGACAAGTTCAAGTGGCTTACTTGCTACTCCTTCCTTCTCAGGGAAATTAGTTCTGGTTTTCTTACCAAACTAACATGATTTGCATTTTGTATTGTCTAGAATTCTGATGTCAAGGAGATCACAAACTTCTTGATATTTGCATGCTTTCCTTATCCAAGAGAGGCTTAGATGCCCCAATCTTCTGTGCCATAGTCAGTTTTCATCATTCTTTCTTACATAGCATTGTTGTTGTCCTGCCTTGAGTATGTATAAATTATTTGGAGTTCTTATGCCTTTGATCATTGTTTCTCCTAAATCAAGCTCACGAACAATACATCCATTTGATCGAAATATTACCTCATTTCCTTGATCACACATTTGACTGACACTCAATAGATTATGCTTTAAGCCATCAACATACATAACATTTCCAGCTTTGACCTTTTATTTCAAAAGAACAGAACCTTTACCTTTTATGAGTGCAGGGGTGTCATTTCCAAATGAGACCTTCCTTTCCTTTTCTAAGGCACTATATGACTGAAGTTTTTCTTTATCACCTATCATATGTTTCGAGCATCTACTATCGATGTACCACTAATTTTCCTATCCTTCCACATATAATGCTATACCACATCTTTCTGGTTGCGGTTCTTTCTTCCTCCATGTTTTGGGACTCAATGAAGCTTGCTCATTCTGAGTTGTTGGTCGAAACCTACTCCTACATTCAGAATCTTCATGACCAAAATTGTTACAAATAGAACATTCTATATCATTTTCAAGAGCAGAAAAGTTTTTGTAGGTTCTTTTCATGATTCCAGTCACACTCCTTTGATTTCATGCTTCTCTAGTCATGATGGTCTTGTAGGCAACACATTGAGCTGCTTTGTGTCCAAAGTTATGACAAGAGAAACATTGGCCATTGAAGAAATTCCTGCGATTATCGAACCTTCCGTCCAGGTGATTATAGTTTCCATAGACATTAATTCTTGAGGGAAATTGAGAATGATTTACTTGTGGTTAGTTGTAGATTTTGTTCATCCCTGAAGTAGATTGTTCCTAATGTACATGGTGATCTTTGTTCATCCTTGAGGTAGATTGACCCTGATTTACCTGGTGATCTGCTTTATGCCTTTGCTGTCGATTGTCAACCTGTTCACTTCTCCTTGCTGCATCAAGTTAACTTTTGGAGTTGGATGGCTTCTATGCTTGAGATGCTTCTTCAGTATATCCAAGACCTGTCTTGATTAGTGGAGAATGCTGCACTTTGATAATCTCATCTAAAGTTTTAGATCCTTTAGCAAATCTAAGATTAAGAGCTTTTGTTTTCTCAATATCTTTTCTAAGTCCCACAATTTCACATTCTAACTTTTCATTGTGTTTTTCCGTTTCAGCAAGTTGGAATGTCGGAGTATCTATAATCATACTCTTTTCTTCTAAACATATTTTAAGTTTAGAAATGTCTTCATAGAGATCATTTTCATCTATAGCATCCAAGAAAGCATCACCTTCAAAAGCCATCAAAAGTCTATAATCATTACATTGTTCATCTTCATCATTAATTGAAAATCCATCACTATCTTCATGTGTATAATAGCTCTTCTTACTTACATTCTGTTTTCTGTTCCATCTAACTAGTTCCTTACCTTTATCAAGCTTATCTCTATGAGGACACTTGGCTGCATAGTGATCGACTCTTCCACAAGCAAAGTATTTGAAAGGTAGCTTACCTCTGAATCTTCCAGAACCCCGTTGAAGGTTCTTGACAAAGTTTGGTTCTTCCTCTCCTTCTGACATATGTCTTAAATCATTGTAATCTCCTTTTCCTGAAGCTTTGAATGTGGCTTCTCTCCTATTTGATGGTCCCCCTTTTCTCATTTTGAAAGCAGTTAGGATTCCGTGCAACTGTGACATGGTAATACTCTGTAGATCCTGTTTTTCTTCTATGGCAGAGACTTATGATTCAAACTTAGAAGACAAAGATCTTAGAACCTTTTCAACCAAGGTAACTTCTTTTATCTCTTCACCCAATTTTTTCATACGATTAACAATCTCCTCTATACATAAGAAATAATTAGCCACACTTTCATCATTGTACATTCTAATATTTTCATATTGAATTATGAGAGATTGTAGTTTTGCACGTTTTACCTAATCATCTCCTCCATAGCTCAGAACGATCTTGTCCCATATTTCTTTTCCGGTTTTGAGCTGAATAACCTTGACAAATTCTAATTGAGATAAACTCCTTAATAGAGTATTGACAGCCTTTGCATTTGTTTCATACTACTTCTTACCAGTCGTGTCTATAGGAGTTTCTGATAGAAATGTGTATCCTTCTTCCATGATATCCCAAACTTCTGTACCAAGAGATTGAATATAAGCTGTGATTCTTACCTTCCAATAGACGAAGTTGCTCCCATCAAAGATTGGTGGCCTGATCGATGCCTCCTTTTCGTAGTTTCTCATGATGATAGATCTTCCTTCAAGCAATTAAGATTCTTCTAAAGGACCTGCTCTGATACCAATTGTTGGAAATAATACTGAGAGGGGGGGGGGTGAATCAATATTATCAAGTCAATTATTTTTCATTTCATAATCAAGTTTGCATACACTACTTCAGTTAGTGAAAATGGCGTATATACGCAACTACAGTTAAGGAAACTCACGTATAACTTACAGACTTATAATTTAATTTATTCTTCAGATATTGATCATTAATCTGTGTGTCAGAACCCTATAACCAGTAACCAGGAATAGCAAAATAGAATAGATAGTCACAAACAAGAACAAAAGATATAAGGTGGAAACCCAATGTGGGTGAAAATCACCTGTTGCAATTCGTCTCTATCTTCTTTTAATTAGAAACTTCTTTTTACAATGTTTCTGTACTGGTGCAGTCTTATACTAGTACGCAGGCTGCTACCTGCAGAAGGCTACAACCTTCTCTCATTCTCTAACTTCTCCTAGAAGGGAGCTACAACCCCCTTAGCTCTTGTACTAGCTGAGGTACTAGTACGTGGGTGCTGACCTACAGAAGGCTACAACCTTCTATTTTCTTCCAGGGACCATGTTTCATAAATTTTCAGACTAGATCCATGATAACATAAATCAAACATCAATTATATCTACATCAACCAATCTCCTTTCTACAAACCAATACAGAATCAACCAATCACTTCTCAGAAATCTGTAACCAAAATAAAGTAACAGTAACCAAAACCAATCTTGAACCCAGAACACTGCAGCAATAAACAAAAGTAGCTAAAACATATTTCATGAGAGGTATGCTACTTCAATATGCAAAACCTGCATGCATACACTACTATATTAAGGCCAACCTGTGTATGCGCTGTTTTGAATTAATGAACCAGCGTTACACATCTCTGCTTTGTCGAACATGCGTACAGATCTATAAAAGATAATTTACCCTTTTCACTTATTCAAACATCAGTTATACCCAGATTATCAGATTTATAGATCAAGTCATGCACCAAAAATAACAGATCAAAATCACACAAAGGTACTAGTATTCAAGCCTTAAGATCTTGATCCATCAATAGTACTTATCCTTCTTCTTGTGCTCAGGTTCCTCCTTGATTCATATCCAGTTATGCACCATAACCCAATGACCAGTATCCTAGATCTAGTTCTTCATAGGATATTCAATACTTGAATTAATGCCTTTGCCGAATGATCTCCCTCCCCTTTTATAGTCTTAGGCCTTACTCAATACCATGGTACAAAACCATAGGTCCAAATACCAAGGACTAAATACCATGGACCAAAAATAAGTTTTCCCACACATACGTGCTTTTCTTTGCATGAAAGTGCGTGCATATGTATATGCACCTTTTGATCGTCTATCCCACGTGTATACACGCCTTGGTTAAGAGGAACTTGTGTATATCTCTTTTTCCTTCATTCTGAGATCCTGAACTGTGATCTTTCCTTTGAGTGAGTTGCCATCAAGGACAACACCTGTGTCATAGCGCCAAACCTGTGTCATAATGCCAACAATCTCCCCCTTTGGACTTGATGGCAACCCAAAGTCACTCAAAGTCATTCTCCCCCTTTGTCATCAAGGGCAAAGGGTTATGCTCCCCCTAAGTACATGCTGAAATCTCTGCTCTGTTGTGCTATCCATGCTCCCCTTAACTATAGGCAAAGTATGCAAAAAGATGTTCTATAAGAAGAAACATGACTTTATACATCATAAATGACCTTCCTATCACTAAAGACTCTATACATACATCCATCTCCCAACCAAATGGGGATACACCAATATTGAGTCATCCACCCAACTAAGTGGAGAACCAAGTGGGGATACACCAAAAGTTTACACATGATAAAACAAGAATATTACATCATCCATCCCAGGCATAGTGGGGAAACCAACATAGGCTGTTACATGACCTTGATAATAAGAGAAATACATGACATAGAGACTAAATATCTAAGACAAGAATATGATAGTCATAAGCAATTAGCAGCATTTGTCAATCATCATTCAGACCGGCAACCATGATCTCCCTTTGCACCTGTTCCACCTGAAACAAAAACATCTGTGAAATTGAACCAAGATATTCTAAGATAATGCCAACAATGCATTATTAGAAGTATATGCTCCCCCTGAACCTGTGCCAGATGGTCTCTGTCAGACCCATATTAGACTCTTTTCATCCTGAGTCTGGCCCCACTGTTTTTCTTCAAACCAACATATATGCAATTGTATCCACAGAAACCTGCATATGTACACGGATACGCTTCAAGAAACTCGCGTACAGCCACTGTTCTCCGAAACAGATAATTTCAATAGCAAGATGATGCATCAACTACTCCCAACTTTTGTCTGAGGTATTCAAATGTCTCCCTAGGCAGTGGTTTGGTGAGTATATCAGCAACTTGTTCTTTGGAGGGGACATACTCCAATTTGACCTTTTGTTCAAGCACTTGTTCCTGGAGAAAATGATATTTGATAAGTATGTGCTTGGTCTTCGAATACATGACTGGATTCTTTGAAATACTGATTGCACTTGTATTATCACAAAAAATGGAGATAGGTGGAGTACAAGTGATTTGAATGTCTTGCAATGTTTGCATCATCTAAAGGAGTTGTGCGCAGCAAGATGTAGCAGCCACATATTTTGCTTTAGCTGTAGATAATGCAATTGTACTTTGTTTCTTTCTTAACCAAGATACTAATCTGGAACCCATAAAGAATGCACCACCACTAGCGCTTTTTCTGTCATCCACGCTTCCTGCCCAATCTGCATCTGTATATGCAAGAAGTGTGAGATTTGTATCTCTGGGATACCATAAGCCATAGTTTTGAGTTCCTTGAAGATACTTGAAAATTCTCTTAACTGCCTGAAGATGAGTTTCCTTTGGATTTGCCTGAAATATTGCAACTATTCCCACTGCATGTATGATGTCTGGTCGAGTACCTATTAGATAGAGCAGACTACCAATCATGGATCTATAGGTTGGTTGATGTACTGCTGCTAATTCATCATTTGCGTTGAGGTTGCATCCTATTACCATAGGGGTACATACTGGTTTCAAATCCTCCATCCCATATTTCTTCAATATCTGCTTAAGATACTTGGTTTGTGATAGAAAAATACCATCTTTGTTTTGTTGGACTTGTAAACCAAGAAAATATGTGAGCTCACCAAGCAAGGACATTTCAAATTCTTTTTGCATCACCAAGGCAAAGTTTTGACTCATGTCTTCTTCATTGCTACCAAAGATGATATCATCAACATACACAACAAGTATTAGCAACTTATCATTGTCAATTTTTATATATAGATTGTTATCTATTGATCCTTTTGTAAAACCTTGTTGATGGAGGTACTTATCCAAATGATAATACCAAGCCCTTGGAGCCTACTTAAGGCCATAGAGAGCCTTTTTGAGTCTGCATAGAAGTTTTGGATCATTTCCAAGGATAAACCCATCTAGTTGCTCAATATACACTTCTTCTTCCAAGTCTCCATTCAGAAAGGAAAATTTCATGTCCATTTGATATCTTTAAACTTCTAAAAGCTAGAAAGAGAAAGAAACATTCTTATCACTTCAAGTCTAGCAACTGGTGCAAAAGTTTCTTCAATGTCTATACCTTCTTATTGAGCATACCCTTTACAAACAAGTCTGGCATTGTTTCTAATAACATCTCCATTCTCATTAAGCTTGTTTTTGAATATCCATTTTGTCCTGATCACATTCTTATCATTTGGTCCAGGAACTAACTCCCAAGTGTTATTCTTTTCAATATGCTCAAGTTCCTCATTCATGGCCTTGACCCAGCATTCATCTTCGCATGCTTCACTTACATCTCGTGCTTCAGTGGAGGAGAGCAATGCTAGATAGCTTGAAGCTTCTGAAATAGTTCTTCTTGTTTGCACACCTGCCTCTTTCTGCCCCAAAATTTGAGTTTCTAGATGATTCTTCTGGACATACCTAGATGGAGTATTTTCTTCTACCCTTATCTATTCTCCTTGTTCCTCATAGGTGTCTTCTTCATCATTAGTCTGATTTGAGGTTGAATGATAGTCCTCATCATCTTTGAAATCTTCAGATTTTACCTGCCTTGGAATGTTTCCTTCTTCATCAACCACTACATCAATACTTTCAACAACTTTTCTAAGTCTTTTATTGTAACACTTATAACCTTTGCTTTGAGGAGAGTAACCAAGGAGAATGCCTTCATCTTCCCTAGGTTCAAACTTGCCAAGCTTTTCATCAGTCCTTTTGATGTAACATTTGCTTCTAAGAATTTTGAAGTATTTTACCGTAGGAGTCTTACCATACCAGAGTTCATGAGGAGTTTGAGTGTTATTCACCTGAACATTTGTCTTGTTGAGAATAGTAACGGCAACAAAAGAAGCTTCACCCCAAAAGTTTGCATGAGTTCCAGACTCATCAAGCATAGCTCGAGCCATTTTTTGAACCGTTCTGTTCATCATTTCTACTACTCTATTTTGTTGAGGAGTCCTTGGAGTAGAGAATTCCCTTCTTATTCCATGTTCTTCACAAAAATTTAAAAATTCATCCGAGGTAAATTCCCCTCCTTGATCAGACCTAAGGCACTTGATTTTGCGATCTGATTCGTTTTTAGCCAAGGCTTTGAATGCTTTGAAATTTTTGAAAGCTTCATCTTTATGCTTCAGAAGTCCTATCCAACACATCCTAGAAAAGTCTTCAATGAACAATATGAAGTATTCTTCTCCTTGAGGTGACCTTTTCCTGGATGGACCACATGCAACTGTATGGACAAGCTCAAGTGGCTTACTTGCTGATCCTTCCTTCTCAGGGAAATTAGTTCTAGTTTCCTTACCAAACTAACATGAATTTCATATTGTATTGTCTGGAATTATGATATCAGGGAGATCACGAACTGCCTAATATTTACATGCTTTCCTTATCTGAGAGAAGCATAGATGCCCCAATCTTCTGTGCCATAGCCAGTGTTCATCATTCTTACTTAGATAGCATTGTTTTTGTCCTCCCTTGAGTATGTATAAATTATTTGGAGTTCTTATGCCTTTGATCATTGTTTCTCCTGTATCAAGCTCACGAACAATACATCCATTTGATCGAAATATTACTTCATTTCTTTGATCACACATTTGACTGACACTCAATAGATTATGCTTTAAGCCATAAACATACATAGCATTTCTAGCTTTGACCTTTTCTTTCAAAAGAACAGAACCTTCACCTTTTATGAGTGCAGGGGTGTCATTTCCAAATGAGACCTTCCTTTCCTTTTCTAAGGCACAATATGGCTGAAGTTTTTCTTTATCACCTATCATATGTGTTATAGACATTTTTGGGCACTGCAACCCAAGCATAAAATGTCCATAAACCAAGGGTTCCTAAGTCCCTAAAAGTGTTGTTCTAACCCCTAAAGGAACAAGTTCAACTGATTACAGCTTCTCCTAGAAGTTCTCCATGAAAAACTGTTCAAAACTGGTCAAAACAGGATCATTTAACCTGCTCCATAGGAAAAGTGCATTGCATCTCACCTAAGTACACTCTGTGGGTGCGTTGCATTTCAAAAAGCCCTTCTATGGGGTGCGATGGGCGAGAAGTAACAAATGGCAGTGTCAATCCGCGAGGTGGAGAGGCATGGAATCTTCCAGAAACTTCTCCTGTGACACTTGCCTCTCTGAATTCGACCAAGGATGAGTAAGAGATCATCAATCTCCAAGTGCAAGCAAGAACTATCAGAGGTAAGACACTAATCAAATCACAAGCTGACTCATCTCCCTTACAGATATCTATATATGGATCCCTCATCCCAGAGATCCAGAGGATGGAATTTTTCATCTTGTAAGGAATTGATGTTGGTTTCTTGAGACAACATCATAGTGTTGGGTGATCTAAGCTTTGTATGAGGTGAAGAAGGGCTTACTTGCTGAGAGGATGATGCTGGGTCAGAACAACTGGTTGTAACTCCCTTGGCTCTTTCTTGATTATCAATAAAAGCTATTCAAGTTTTCCTCCATACTCTTGTGTCATTTATGCTTTATGCATTTGTATGGTCAATTTACATCTGATCCTAGATTTTTTATGATTATAGATCCATGTTCTTGTATAGTGTTGTGCTACTCTGATTCTACAGGTACTTTGTGAAGCTGGGTGTACAAAGAAGCAAGTAGCAAAGGACTATCAGAAGAGAGAGGAATCGAACTAGGATCCAAGCGCAAGACAGAGGTTGGTCTCCCTTGTTCTTCTCTCATCTGTATTTCATAAGGGAAAAACAAAAGTAGCTTTATTATGTTTGTTTCTAAGGTAGCTACCACACCTTAGTGGGATAAGCAGTTCTGTATAGACACTTTTCCCTGTAACAAAATGGCGACTCTGCTGGGGAGCGACTAGGTTGTTTGTTTATCTTCCTTGTTGTTTATTTTATAAACTTACAGACGGAGCCTGAAGTCAAGCCAGGTAGCTTTCGAACTGCATTTGATATGCAAATGCAAAGTAGATAAATTCCGCTTCAGTCAACCTCCGGGTTTTTTTTATGAATTAAACAACTGGTTTACAAACTCTCTAATTTCCCTTGTGGTAGCTCTCGTAACCTCCTTAGATCTACCCTGATTGTTGATTTACCGATTACCATTTGCTCGGCCAAAACCCCTGAACTGAACTACAAACTATAACCCGGAACACAAGCAAAGTCTTGTCTCTGGCCCAGTGTAGACTCTGTTCTGTGAATCTGAAATTCAGCGCACTTCCCGAGTGTAATAGGTGCACTGCATTTCAAGTTCACTGTGTTATAGGTGCGCTGATCAGACTAGGCATTGTTCCTCAGTTTTGGTTTCTGTGATTCATTCTTTTCAGTTCTATTCATGAGTTTTACTGCTTGTAATTAGTATAGCTCTATTTGAAACCCCTTTTCCTTACTGTTATTCCGCCTCCATTGTGCAAAGAGCTGTAAATGTTTTTGTGTATTTGTTGAGTCATTTTCAGTTCTCGTTTGCAAAAAAGTAACGTAGTTGTACTATCGTTTCTCGATTTGAAAGTGTCGCAAGTGTCGTTTTTAGTTGTAGAAGAGAGTCTGATTGCTCTTGATATTCGATTACCCTGTTACTGTTATATTTGATCTGGATTTGTAGTTTTTCTAGTGTCGAAAGCAAGTATTCATTTCCAAATCACAAAGTGTTGTCATTATCTTCATTTTTTATTTTGAAAAGAAACTTGCTAGTAATTGTCGCTTGAAAAGTAATTCAGATTTGCGCATTAGCTTTCTTTCTATCATTCACATATTAAGAAAGCCAAAAACAAATACATGCATGTGCATTTGCATTTAGACTGTTTGATTGGTTTGATTTAGGACAGTGCATATAGTGTGTGCTCTTTGCTCTTTGTGAAAGAATACTCTCTCTCTTTCCTTAGTAGCTAGGATTTTCATTGCACAAAGAAGATAAAAGACTGTTTATCATCTTAGATTGCATTTTAGGAATTGTACATCTACATCACATGGTGAACCTAAAAGGCAAATTTCTTAAGCAAGATCAACTATAAAATAAATTTAATGAATCTAACAACGCTTTGGAACCTAACACACAACATCTAGAATTCTAGGCTAGAGATGTATTCTGGCGTCGTAAAGCCTGGTAACTGTTGTTCTCACTGTTGGTTGGGTGATTCCTCCACTTTGAGACGATAAGTGCCAGTACAGACTTGTGCTCCCACGTACCGTCAAGTATATTTTGGGAGACCACAATAGGCTTAATATTTTATCCATAGGAAGCCGTGTCTGCCACCCTATCGATCACAATGCACTGAACACAACATTCGGGAAGATTGACTGTCGTACTGTAAAAAGTATTCTGCAGTTTTGCGATTGGTTTGGTAATCTACCTACCTAGATTTCTAGAGCAGTCCCTTTCATTCCTTTTCAGACTCCTTAACAGAAAAGGTCCATCTGAGCACTTGTCGCTTCAAGCTCATTAAAAATCGAAGGCAACTAGAGTCATCTTTTGTTTTTTCTCGACTCTTTAAAATTGAAAAAACAAGTTGTGTCAAAGCGTCTAAAATTTATTTTAAACGGAATAATCATCACCCTTTCCTACGTTGATCTTAGGTTGAGGAAATGGAATCCACCAACCAAGGAATTCCCCTTGGAGGAAATCCTAGTCCCTTCTCCTCTTGGGGAGATGTTGGTGCACCCCATATGACCACATTGTCGCTTCTAGGATTGACAATTGGCTTGCCTGTATGGCTCTTCTCAACCTTTGTCGTTCAGAACACCGCAATTCCTGAACAGTCGAGTCAGCAACTAGACGAATCCAGAGTTACCCCCCAACCCTCTACTTCCTCCAATTCTTCCTCTCCTCCTTCCTCTTCGCTTGATGGGGCTGGTAAAGCCAAAAATCAAGTATCTGAGAAGAAGAAGGAAAAGAAGAAGAAAGAGAAGAAGAAGAAGGAGCCAAAAGAGAAAGGGGGCAACCAAGCGTCGTCTAGCGAAAATCCACACACTGCACCGACCAGGCCTAAATCACCATGTGTCATTTGCAAAGGAGACCACTATCATCGAGATTGTCCGTGCATCCCTCGGATCTTAAGGGACTGGTCTCCTCGTTTGCACAACTCAGTGTCGTCAACCTCTGATGATCATGTTGAAAACACACCGTCGACTATTGAAAGTGAAGCTCCAGGACAAAAAGGAAAATATAGATTTCCTTGTAAACTGTGCGAAGGCGATCAGGCCGTCCACTATTGTCCCTTCTTAGACGAGGCTAAAAGAGTTTTGGACGATCGTCCAGTTTCACCGTTATGACTTCCTCCTGGATATAAAAAACTCTTGCCGAGTCCGTCGCTAGTTGAAAATCCGATTGACCCGCCCAGGTGGTCGGCCAAAGCATCTATCATTGAAGACGAACCATCTGAACCCATACCAGACGAAAGTCAAAAGGTCGAGGCGGCAGTTGACCCAGTCTTGTCTTCAGAGGTCCCATATTCAGATGATACAGTCACCGAAGAGAACAAGGATGACACCGTCCAAATTATTTTCGTAAGCACAGACTCCGATGAACATGGGGGCAATTTACCCATTCCTTTACCACAGGAAGGAAGTTCGTCAGAGTCGTACCCGACCATCTATTCGGTCCCACCTCCAAGCAACCTAGTTGTTTCCTTCGACTGGAATCAACTAGGCAGACCCCATTTACCGGCTAGTGTACCATTCCGAATTATTGCTCAAATATATAGAACGGTTATGGCTTGCACCATCATAGATGAAGGGGCTTCTGTGAGTATCCTTTCCCCGACTGCTTGGAAAGCGATTGGTTCACCATCGCTTTTGCCTGAGATGAGAAATCTAACAAGCTTTGACAAAGGAACTAGTCGACCGTTAGGGATCCTTCCCAATGTGCCCATAACATTGAGAGGGAAACCCGTTCACATGAACGTAATGGTGGTCCAAGGACCCTTAGATTATAATTTACTCCTTGGACGAGACTATATTTATTGCATGGGAGCCATTGTCTCATCACTCTTTAGAGTAATGTGTTTTCCGCACAAAGGAAGAGTGGTCAAGCTCGTAGACCAGCTTTCATTTCCCAGATCACACATAGAAAATAGTCATATACCATCCTTGAATGGTCTTTTCACACAAGGAATGTCTCATCAATCCCCAGTCCATCCACCTGATGAGCGCGAGCGATTTGGGGGACATGACTGAAACCTAGGGGGCATGCACCCTGGTCTACTTCGGCAGGAAAACTTCGGGTATAGCTTAGGTTTCCGCGAGAGATATATGACTAGTCTGTACTCCCGTCCGTGATTGGAAATGGGTATATACTGGAATAAGATTCCCTCGTCAAAGTTATGTGAGTGGATTGTCTCACATTTGTCTATTTCGGTAGACATCGCCGAAGAAGTGTTTTGTTTGCGGTGTGAATAGAACAATCTTTGGTAACCTGAAAGAGGTAGACCTTTCCTGATAAAAAAAATGTTTTGTCTGAGATTTGAAGGGTGGCCTTGAAACTCTATTTTATACCTGGGGGCATGCAAACCTTTTGGCTTGCAAGCAAAGAGTGATCATTTATCCGTTTTTTGGATTGGTCATTTCCTAACTTGCATAAAGAAAGGATGTCAGGAAAAACTCTAAAAATTGTCGTTTTCATATATGAGACATTCTTATTATACGACTGGATTTATCGAGAATTTTTAGCACATAGTTCAAGC
The DNA here is from genome assembly GCA_031772625.1 of Pinus tabuliformis. NCBI lineage: Eukaryota > Viridiplantae > Streptophyta > Pinopsida > Pinales > Pinaceae > Pinus > Pinus tabuliformis. Next base: position 1,078,056,057 of record CM062816.1, read on the forward strand.
TCGTTAAAAAATAAACATAAGTCATGAGAAAATGTTTCTCCCTACATTTAAGCTCATTAAAAAATGAACTATTTCCTAGTAAATAACCATCGTGAATGTAGTACTTCAGCCTTTAAAGCCTTGGTCGTGTTCTTATCATCACCTCCACTTTGTATTGGCCGATCATTCACCTCCATTTGATTGTTTACCCCTTTTGAGGAACAGCGGCGAAGAGTGATCCCGCTAGCCATCCTTGTAACACTACCATGATTGGAAAATTCCAAACGTTACCTGGAATCAGCTGTTACCCAATTTTATCACTCGTTCCTCAAAACACGAGTCTCCTCTAAGCTCTTTTCAACTGACTCGTAAAATATGAAAAGGTTGCCGAGCCATTGGCCTCTCCAGCTCGTTAAAGGGACCAGAAGTGCTATCCCTCCTTTAGATTTTAATCTTTTTGGACCTGAGGGATTTTTACACAAAAAGATCGAGCGCTTGTTTTGTTCGGCTCGTTAAAAGTATCGAAAATTCATCCCTTCTGTATTGTTTTATACTTTTTCGGAATTAAGGGATTAGATGACGAAAAAGGAATTTTGGAGTTTCCTTTACGTCCCTTTTCAGACTCTCTAAAATTGAAAAGGATCGAGTTATATTTGTCGTTAAACTCGTTAAAACCTAATAGCGACAAACTTGTCCATAGCAAACAAGAACGAGTTTCACTATCGCTAGGCTTGTTAAAACATAGCGATGGGTTTGCCCGAAGGGCAAATTATAGAACAAGAATATGTTATCCTCCTCAATCTTGACAAAAATAAAGAGGTACTGGTCAGAAATGACTGGGGAAATATTGGGAAGAAAACTTGAAGAAACTTTGTTGGTAGCAAGTCACTCTTGAACATGACACTTTCACTCCGCATCCAAGTCGGGTTGGGTTGTTTCATTCACCGGTCACATCACCATGCTCCCATCACACCATCCACATTTAGGGTTAATGCTACCAATCCATCACGTCAGTGTCGATGATATGTTCAAGAGAAGTCATTTAGAGAATTCACCTATGTCTCACCCGCTACCATACATTTACGCTCCATTCTTTCATGACCGCCACCCTGAACCTTATATCACTAGATCATTTTCACCTCCATTAAAATCATTTGCTCCATTCTGTCTCATTGATGTGGGATTCATTAAGGCCCTCGTATGATGGATCGCTTCTTGTCAACATTAGCTCATTATCCAAGAATTCGATCTAGGAACACCCCATTCAGTAATTTGAAGCTTGCATGCCTCAATGGCAAGTTTCTCACTTCCGACGATAGGTTCACATCAATGACCTTCGACCGAAAGATTTTGCATGGTGTTTGATGCCAAGTCCTTTATTCACACCACGTGAATTGTACTGCAGTACCTTGAGGGTCATTATCATTATTGGTGATTCCTCTCGTGCCTATTAACGGCTTACATCATTGGCTGGTAATCAGGTGATGTATTTCCATGTTCGACTCCAGAACATCTCTCACATGGATAGACTTGTACTTCGAGTGAAGATTGAACGAGATTGAAGACCCCAGATCTAGTTTCATCCATCCGGGCTACGATATATATTCAGGGAAATAAAGACATCAAATGTACATCATTGCTGCACAGATAATCATCCAATCAAAGGGATGATGGCTCTACTAGAATCATCAGTCTACGATCAGATGATTGTCTGTCCTATGTACATGAAAATGAATTTATAAAGCTGAGCATGGGAATGCCAGCCTCAGCTAGATCATGAAAAAATTATGAAGATAATGTATTGTATTGTATCTTATTACAGGTCTCCTCCCAGCTTGAAAGAACTTCGGATCCTCATAATAAAGCATTTCACCCGACATCAAAAACGATTAACGACCTCATGCTTTAGGGGGCAACTGTTATAGACATTTTTGGGCACTGCAACCCCAAGCATAAGATGTCCATAAACCAACGACTCCTAGGTCCCTAAAAGTGTTGTTCTAACCCCTAAAGGAACAAGGCCAACTGATTACAACTTCTCCTAGAAGTTCTCCATGAAAAACTGCTCAGAACTGGTCAAAACAGGATCATTTCATATGCTCCATAGGCAAAGTGCATTGCATCTCACATAAGTACACTCTGTGGGTGTGTTGCATTTCAAAAATCCCTTCTATGGGGTACGATGGGCGAGAAGTGACAAATGGTAGTGTCAATCCGCGAGGTGGAGAGGCATGGAATCTTCCAGAAGCTTCTCCTGTGACACTTGCCTCTCTGAATTCGACCAAGGATGAGTAAGAGATCATCAATCTCCAAGTGGAAGCAAGAACTATCAGAGGGAAGACACTAATCAAATTACAAGCTGAGTCATCTCCCTTACAGATATCTATATGTGGATACCTCATCCCAGAGATCTAGAGGCTGGAATATTGCATCTTGTAAGGAATTGTTGTTGGTTTCTTGAGACAACATCATAGTGTTGGGTGATCTAAGCTTTGTATGAGGTGAAGAAGGGCTTACTTGCTGAGAGGATGATGCTGGGTCAGAACAACTGGTTGTAACTCCCTTGGCTCTTTCTTGATTATCAATAAAAGCTATTCAAGTTTTCCTCCATACTCTTGTGTCATTTATGTTTTATGCATTTGTATGGTCAATTTACATCTGATCCTAGATTGTTTATGATTATAGATCCATGTTCTTGTATAGTGTTGTGCTACTCTGATTCTACAGGTACTCTGTGAAGTTTGGCGTACAAAGAAGCAAGTAGCAAAGGACTATCAGAAGAGAGAGGAATCGAACTAGGAGCCAAGCGCAAGACAAAGGTTGGTCTCCGTTGTTCTTCTCTCATCTATATTTCATAAGGGAAAAATGAAAGTAGCTTTATTCTGTTTGTTTCTAAGGTAGCTACCACACCTTAGTGGGATAAGTAGTTCTGTATAGACACTTTTCCCTGTAACAATATGTTTCGAGCATCCACTATCGATGTACCACTGATTTTCCTGTCCTTCCGCATATAAGGCTATACCACATCTTTCTGGTTGTGGGTCTTTCTTCCTCCATGTTTTGGGACTCAATGAAGCTTGCTCCTTCTGAGTTGTTTGCCGAAACCTACTCCTGCATTCAGAATCTTCATGACCAAAGTTGTTACAAATAGAACATTCTATATCATTTTCAAGAGCAGAAAAGTTATTGTAGGTTCTTTTCATGATTCTAGTCACACTCCTTTGATTTTGTGCTTCTCTTGTCATGATGGTCTTGTAGGCAACAAATTGATCTACTTTGTGTCCAAATTTATGACAAGAGAAACATTGTTCATTGAAGAAATTCCTGCGATTATAAAAGCTTCCATCCAGGTGATTGTAGTTTCCATAGACATTCATTCTTGAGGCAAATTGAGAATGATTTACCTGCGATTGGTTGTAGCTTATGTTCATCCTTGTAGTAGATTGTCCTTGATGTACTTGGTGATCTTTGTTCATCCTTGAGGTAGATTGACCCTAATTTACCTGGTGATCTGCTTTATGCCTTTGATGTCGATTGTCAACTTGTTCACTTCTCCTTGCCGCATCAAGATAACTTTTGGAGGTGGATGGCTTCTCTGCTTGAGATGCTTCTTCAGTATATCCAAGACCTGTCATGATCAGAGGAGAATGCTGCACTTTGATAATCTCATATAAAGTTTCAGATCCTTTAGAAAATCTAAGATTAAGAGCTTTTGTTTTCTCAATATCTTTTCTAAGTCCCACAATTTCACATTCTAACTTTTCATTTTGTTTTTCCCTTTCAGCAAGTTGGAATGTCAGAGTATCTATAATCATACTCTTTTCTTCTAAACAGATTTTATGTTTAGAAATTTCTTCATAGAGATCATTTTCATCTATAGCATCCAAGAAATCATCACCTTCAAAAGCCATCAAAAGTCTATAATCATTACATTGTTCATCTTCATCACTAATTGAAAATACATCACTATCTTCATGTGTATAATAGCTCTTCTTAATTACATTTTGTTTTTTGTTCCATCTAACTGATTCCTTACCTTTATCAAGCTTATCTTTATGAGGACACTTGGCTACATAGTGACCGACTCTTCCACAAGCAAAGCATTTGAAAGGTAGATTACCTCTGAATATTCCAGAACCATGTTGAAGGTTATTGACAAAGTTTTATTCTTCCTCTCCTTCTGACATATGTCCTGACTCATAATCCCCTTTTCCTGAAGCTTTGAATGTGGCTTCTCTCCTATTTGATGGTCTCCCTTTTCTCATTTTGAAAGTAGTTAGGATTCCGTGTAGCTGTGACATGGTAATACTCTATAGATCCTATTTTTCTTCTATGGTAGAGACTTTTGATTCAAAATTAGAAGACAAAGATATTAGAACGTTTTCAACCAAGGTAACCTCTTTTATCTCTTCACCCAAGTTTTTCATACGATTAACAATCTCATCTATACGTAAGAAATAATTAGCCACACTTTCATCATTGTACATTCTGAGATTTTCATATTGCATTCTGAGAGTTTGTAGTTTTGTACGTTTTACCTGATTGTCTCCTTCATAGCTCAGAACGATCTTGTCCCATATTTCTTTTTCAGTTTTGAGCTACATAACCTTGACAAATTCTGATTGAGATAAACTCCCTAATAGAGTATTGACAGCCTTTGCATTTGTTTCATACTACTTCTTACCAGCCATATCTGTAGGAGTTGCTGATGGAAATGTGTATCTTGCTTCCACGACATCCCAAACTTCTGTACCAATAGATTGAAGATAGGCTGTGATTCTTATGTTCCAATAGACGATGTTGCTCCCATCAAAGATTGGTGGCCTGATCAATGCCTCTTTTTCGTAGCTGCTCATGATGATAGATCTTCCTTCAAGCGATTAAGTTTCTTCTGAAGGACCTACTCTGATACCAATTATTGGAAATAATACTGAGAGGGGGGTCGAATCAGTATTATCAAGTCAATTATTTTTCATTTCATAATCATATTTGCATACGCTACTTCAATTAGTGAAAATAGCATATATACACAACTACAATTAAGGAAAATCGTGTATAACTTGCAGACTTATAATTTAATTTATTCTTTAGATGTTGATCATTAATCTATGTGTCAGAACCATATAACCAGTAACCAGGAATAGTAAAACAGAACATACAGTCACACACAAGAACACAAGATATAAGGTGGAAACCCAATGTGGGTGAAAACCACCTGCTGTAATTCGTCTCTATCTTCTTTTAATTAGAAAATTCATTTTACAATGTTTATGTACTAGTGCAGTCTTATACCAGTACGTAGGCTGCTACCTACAGAAGGCTACAACCTTCTCTTTTCTTCCAGGGACCACGTTTCATAAATTTTTAGACTGGATCCATGAATAACATCAATTATATCTGCATCAACCAATCTCCTTTGTACAAACCAATACTGAATTAGCCAATCACTTCTCAGAAAGCTGTAACTAGAATATAGTAACAGTAACCAGAACCAATCCTGAACCTAGAAGACTACAGCAATAAACAGAAGTAGCTAAAACATATTTCATGAGATGTACGCTACTTCAATATGCAGAACCTGTGTGCATATGCTGCTATATTAAGGCAAACCTGCCTATACGCTATTTTGAATTAATAAACTAGCGTGTATACGCACCTCTGCTGTGCCGAACCTACATACAGATCTATAAAAGATAATTTACCCTTTTCACTTATTCAAACATCAGTTATACCCAGATTATCAGATTTATAGATCAAGTCATGCACCAAAAATAATAGATCAAAATCACACAAAGATACTACTATTCAAGCCTTAAGATCTTGACCCATCAATAGTACTTATCCTTCTTCTTGTGCTCAGGTTCCTCCTTGATTCAGATCCAGCTATGCACCATAACCCAATGACCAGTATTCTAGATCTAGTTCTTCATAAGATATTCAATTCTTGAATTAATGCCTTTGCCTAATGATCTCCTTCCCCTTTTATAGTCTTAGGCCTTACTTAATACCATGGTCCAGAACCATAGGTCCAAATACCAAGGACTAAATACCATGGACCAGAAATACGTTTTCCCACACGTACGCACTTTTATTTGCATGAAAGTTCATGCATACGTATACGCGCCTTTTGGTCGTCTATCCTACGTGTATACATGCCTTCGTTAGGAGGAACCTGCGTATATCTCTTTCTCCTTCATTTTGAGAGCCTGAACTGTGATATGTCATTTGAGTGAGTTACCATCAAGGACAACACCTATGTCATAGTGCAAAACTTGTTTCATAATGCCAACATCTTCCCCTTGCTTCTCTTCCCCATCACTTTCAGAAGGACTGTGGTCATATGTGAGGGCCTTTATATCATCTTCTCCTCTCATATTTCTTAAGATTTCCCATGCTATGGGGATTGTGAAGGTGTGGAGGGCTTCTTCCACTAATAGTTTAATTAACCCATGGTGAGCCAGCTCATCTAGACCTCCTTCCTTCAACTTAATGCTGGAGTCAATGAGGGATTGTAGGAGAAAATAGGGGATGCTGAGTTCTTGTGGTGTGGGAGTGTCCATGCCATATCTCAGCTCATGGAGAAGTCTAAAATGGTAGCCATAAACTATGCTATACCTCCCTTCACAGGAAATATACTTGATGATTCGGTAACTAACCTCATCCCAAGGGTAAGGTATGCTTGTTCTTCTAATGCCATTTTTGTCTTCTACAGGATGTTCATCTAGTTGGAAGAAGGTTTTCTTGGCAACTTGTCCCATTGGCTTTTCATCTTTGCTCCAAGGTAATCCAAGGGGAAGGCTGGTAACCCTACTGATAAATTTTAGTGTGATTTCCATGGTGAGACCTCTAAAATTAACAGTGGTATGGGTCTTTGATTGAGGTACTAAAGAAAGGGCAAACTCCTAAGCCACTTCTTCATCAAACCCTCGAAATTTTTTGAAAAATGGCATCCAATTTTCTCTAGTGAAAATGGCTACCACCTCAGGATGTTCATGGATCATAAATGAATTTGCTGGTTCCTTCCTTATGAATCCCCCTGTCATTTTACTTATACCCCTTTGGAACACCCCAGGTAGAGATGGAGACAAAAGTTTTGAAGAAATAAGAAATAGAGAAAAACTATGTTTTTTTTAAAGAAAACAGGCAGAAATGTTTTTATGGAATTCCTCTCCTTCTACAGGCTCAATTCCCCTTGAAATTGTATCATTCCTTGCACATATTAATAATCAAGGTGGGTTTGTATAGAACCTACCTCTTCAATCTAGAATTTGACCAAAAACCCCATGTTTCCTCCTTAAAAACTACTCACTGCCCCTCCTGTAGAATTGGCTGTGTGTGCTCCTGTAGAACCTGTTCCTGCTCCTATAGAAAACCGATAGTAGAAGGATGGCTGAAAGCGATAAAGAACGATGATTTCGAGGTTATGGAGGTGGTATAGAGCTTGTGAAGCTAAGTGGATGAGGATGAAATGGAAGAAAAGGTGGTGAAGGAGTTTCGAGGAGGAGTACTTGTGTCTTCTTTGGGATATTTCCAGTGATGGGGTAAGTTGGCAAAAAGGTACATTGCCATATTTGGACCATTGGTCCCCACTGCCTTTTCATCATGACTCCTCATGACTCCTTCCCGCAATCACTTCCCATCATTGCATCAGAGTTTGTATACCCTCCACTACCTCTCCTTTGGATTTTCTATGAGTTGACTAGGCACACGTGTGGTGGCATCTCTGGATGAGCATAGTCAACTGGACGTGGGTGGCCAGTTAACTGGCCACCTTTTCTCGTTCAACCCTAACCATCTCATTCGTTTATGCATATTTTTGAATTACAGAAATGCAACAGAGGAGAGGGTTAGACACTTACCTGCAAGTCGAATGTTCGTACTATGGTGCATCTTGGTTCCTTTGCTACTACATGCTCATATTTCGGTTGCTGCATGCCTGTATATCCTCTGCTGCATGCTTTCTACTCCTTGATGTGTGGCTTGTTTTCTTTGTGCAGGTCCCCTCTCACTGGATCTGGCTTCAGACATCCTCTTCAATCCTATGGTTGCACCTATTTTTCTATTGTGGCTTGATTTTAAGGGGATCAGCTACTATAGGAAATCCTACAGGAGCTCCTGTAGCTGCTTCTCCCTTTAAAAATTTTAGCTAATTCTTGTGCTGGGAGTTGTAGAGTCTAATTCTTCCTCCTTAAGCTCAAACTCTATCTTCTCAGGTTCCTTTGGTTGGACTTCATGTTTAATAACATCTTTCACATCTCTAAACACCACATCTCGGCTGTACATAGCCTTCCTTGTTACTGGGTTCCAAAGCTTATAACCCTTTAAACCATCCTTATACCCAATAAAGATGCACTTTTCAGATTTACTATCCAACTTGGTTCTTTTCTCCTTTGGAACATGTACATATGCATCACATCCAAATACCCTTAGATGTGAAAGAGAGTGTTTCTTACCAGTCAATACCTCTTATGGATTCTTATCCTCCAGCACTGATGAAGGTGATATATTGACTAGGTAACATGTTGTATCCACTACCTCTGCCCAGAATTCCTATCCTAACTCAGCACCAATGAGCATGCTTCTTGCCCTTTCCTTCAACATCTTGTTCATTCTTTCTGCAACTCCATTTTGCTCAGGTGTGTATGGAGTAGTCTTCTTCTATGTTATACCACACTTCTTACAAAATTCTTCAAATTCCTTGCTGCAAAACTCTCCACCATTATCTGTCCTCAACACCTTTATCTTCTTCTCTATCTGGTTTTCCACTAGAGCCTTAAATTCTTTAAACCTATCAAAGACTTCAGATTTCTTCTTAAGGAAATATATCCATGTATTCCTTGACAAGTCATCTATAAATGATACATAGTACACAGACTTACCTAGTGATGGAACCTTCACAGGTCCAAACACATCAGTGTGCACAAGTTCTAATATATGTTTCACCCTCTTACCACCAGAGGGGAAACTCACCCGATTCTGGTTTCAATATACACAATTTTCATGGAAATCAAAATCCAGAGAGCTATTATTTATACCTTGTACCATACCATTACCATGAAGTATTCGAAGGTCCTTTTCTCCAATATGTTCAAGCCTTTGATGCCACGGCATGGTCTTCTCTCCAGAGACCACTAGATTTTCTGCTCCACATTCAGGAACCACGGAACTGTTGCACCCATCAACAACAGTGCTACCTTGCATCTTGTACATAGTTCCAATTCAAACTACCCACATCAATACCAGTTCCCCCCGAACCATCTTGCAGGTATCCTTCTTGAACACTGTTTTTACACCTACATCATCCAACTTGCTTACAAAAATCAAATTTCTGGCTAATGCAGTAATACACAGAACACCCGGAAGTGTTCTAACCCTTCCACCTTGCAAATTCAGATTTACTTTTCTGCGACGAACGATTCTAGCCTTCCTGTCATCCCCCAAGAAGACATCACCACCATCATATTTCTCATACTTGCAGAACCACTCTCTATGGGGAGTGAAGTGAAAGGATGCACCTGAGTCAATCAACCATGCCTCATGATATACAAGTGCACCTGAAGAAGCCTAGTACACATCCCCACCTTCATCTGAGGTATTTTTCACCTCTACAGAAGGAGCATCATCAAATCCCTTTCCTTTATCAGGAGCTTTAGATTTATAGTCCCTTTTGTAGTGCCCTTCCTTTTCGCATTTCTAGCACACCACCTTTAGAGGTTTTCCTGGAGATTTAGATCTCCGTCTAGATTTAGATCTCCCACTTGATGACTCATTTTTGTTTTTGTTCTGGGACTATCCTCGTATATACAAGGCATCAACATTCTGGCTCTCCATATTTTTCCATCTCATCTCCTCTGTCTGCAAGGATGATACTATTTCATCAAACTGCAAGGTAGTTGTCTTGCTACCTATTGCAATAACCAGACTATCCCACGAATCTGGTAGAGAACACATCAAACTGATGCACTTATCTTCATCTAAAATTTTAATATCAACATATAATAACTGACTTACGACAATATTAAATGTGTTCAGATGCTCTATCACCAAGTCTCCATATTTCATCCTCAGGTTATACAGCTTTTTCCGCAGGAACAATTTATTCACCAGAGACTTACATTGCTACAAAGTCCTTAACTTGTCCCACAAAGCCTTCACTGTAGCTTCCCCTGATACATTCAACAATACTAATCTGAGACACACAATTGTATTGTGCTCTTTGCCTTCTGATCCAACTTCTTCCATTCTTCATCGAACATTCCCGTTGGTTTAGTACCCGGATCTACTGCGATCCACTGATCTTTATCCACCAACAGATCATCCATCTAGAGTTTCCACAACTCAAATCTCTGGCCATTAAATTTCTCGATCTCTATCTTTCCATTGCTCGTCATCTTCTTTCACCACCAGAATCAATCTCGCAAATCTCCCATTGAACAGGGTCTACCACAGGCCCGAGTGAAACCCCTCAGCAACAAAGGCATCCCCTTGAAGCCAAAATAGCTCTGATACCAAATGTAGGTTTTAACCCCGTACAGAAATTACCTACATAAGAATTCCAAAACACAGAAAATAAACAATGCGAGAGCATATCACATAAAACACATATACACAGAGATTTTCCCTTGGATCCCAAAACCGGGACTACCAGCTTGATTTTTCATTATGTTCCTTTCAATGTTACAATACATATTTATACATGCCAAAGCATCCAATACCATGGACCAAAAACCATCACATCCAAAACCATGGACTGAAAACCATCGCGTCCAAAACCATCTACGAAAATTATGCACAAAACCATAGGTAGGTCCACCCAACCTAATATAGGGTCCCCCAGACCCCATAGAGAGGGGTTACCTGCACCCCTCAAACCCCCTGTGACAGCCCCGCTACACAATCGACGCAACGAAGTGGGGGCTCCGCCCCCCCTCTAACCCCCCGCTTAACTATGTGGGCTAGTTGTGGAAAGAATATAACACAACCCAGCAACTACTCCAAACGCAATGCAAGAGGCATCGACATGTACATGGAATTCCTTCTTCCAATCGAGGAAGACCAATATCGGCACGGTAACCATGTTCTCCTTCAAAAAATCTAAACTACACTGAATTTCTTCATCCAAACAAAATGTAGCATCCTTCTTCAGTAGTTTCTCCATGGGTGTGGTAATCTGAGCATAAGCCTTTATTAACTTCCTGTAATATCCTGTATGTCTAAGCATTGCACCCAACTGTTTGACACTTCTTGGGCCCTCCAAATTCAGTATCACAATGATCTTGGCAGGGTCCACCATCAACCCTTTCTTGCATACCACATGACCCGGCAAGATCCTAATGGGGATGCAAAATAAACACTTCTTCAGGTTCAGCGCGATCTGATATTTGCAGAATGTATCCAGCATCATGCGCAGACTTTCTACATGGTGCTTCACTAAACCAAACACTGTCCAATAACCAAAATACACCTCCAAGAACTTATGAATGAACTCCTTAAATGTTGATATTACTACGCGAGACAATATCGCAGGCATATTCTTGAGTCCAAACGACATTACAGTATACTTGAAACAACCCCATTCTATCATGAAGGTTGTTTTACTCCTATCCTCTAGCGCGAACTTGATTCGATGGTACCCCAAAAACCCATCAATCAATGAGTAGGCCTTCTTCCCTCCAACATTGTCCAATAACTCATCAATAAATGGTGTCAGGAATGGATCATGGATGCATCATTAAGCTTCCTTAGATCTATCCAAATCCTTATTTCTCCCTTCTGTTTCTTCTCTTGAACCATCATTGAGCTCACCCAATTAGATTCTTACACTAGTTTGATGATGCCTGCTTCTAACATCTTGTCCAACTCCAAGCAGACCTTTTCTTGTATTTGGGATTAAGGCGATATGACCTCTGTTTAATAGGCTTCGTCTCTGGTTTAAAAGTGATTTTCATCACACCCAAGTCGCCTTTGATGCCCTTTAGGTCCAAAAACTTTGTAGGAAAAATATGCCGGTACTTCCAGAGTAACTCAACAACTTTATCCATTGTGGCATCTTCCCGATAATCCCCAATATTCACAAATTTTGGCTCTGCTTCAGTACCAATTTTCACTTGCTTGGTTTTCAACGGCGCAGTGACGTCTAGTTTTTCTATTTGTAGAACTTCAACCTCATAATGGCCTTCTACCTATACAATATTGATATTTCATGGATCTTCATCCTCCCCCTCAACGGTCACCTTATAGCATTCCAACGCATGGCATAACTAGGTGCTCCAATTTGGTTGAACCAACTCCAAAGGTTCCTGCAGAATTCTGAAGATCAATGCCTTAATCTCCTACAGAGCTTCATCAATTCTCTCGAACCCATCTTCAAAACTAAATGTCATTAAGAATCCTTCCCTTAATATATCCCACTACCTGGTTCCATGGAAGAGCTCTATTTCCAGATACCAATTCATAGGAATTGTATCCAAAGTATGATAGAATAAGTGCACCCACTCTAGCTATGGCTCCATTTTGTAAAATTTAGTCCACTTTGCAAAATGATCATGTGGATCATTTCTCCCATCGTAATTCTCAGTCACTCGAATTTTAGGATGACCAAATCTCAACCTCATCATCCTCCTATAATCTCGCCATTCATTAAATCTATATTTTTGCGTACCCCACCATCACACGGGCGTAGCATGCAATGCCAAATATCTAATGACACGCAACGTAGTGATTTATTCATCATGTTGCAGCGCAGCGTAGATATGTCATTCAACCTATTCTACCAATGCTCCAATTCCTCATCTAAATATGAGGTACAGGAACTTTCTTGGTCCCATGCAATCCATCCATCAGTTGTTGGGTTAATCCAGTCTTGATCTCGCGTAGTTATTTTGTAGATCTAATCCAAGTCATCATCACTTTCTTCGTAGTCGCAGACCAATTCAGTATAGCGCGGTCCTTCTGTAGGGTCCAATGGTACTACCACCCAAAGTGATTTCCTCTCAAATGACATTGTCCTCTTCTTCAAGTTGATGACTCCATTCATATCTATGGCCCAGTCAATTCCAAGGATAATGGGGTATGGATTGATGTCATCAACGATCTCTATTACTTCAAAATCAGCCAACGCGCTCATGCCTTCTATATCCATTGTGACTCCATCTCCTAATTCCTATATGCGTGTTGAGCCTCATCTCACGTCATGTTCTTTCCTTATGTTTGCTGATTTTTCTAACCACATATTGTCCATTAGGGGAATTTTCTTTTCCAGCACACTTGTTTATCAATTCCTGTATTCCTTTCACAGCTTTGCTATCGTGCAGCAGCTTCATGTAGGTCTCCAAGAATGTGGTAAGCACAGAGGGATCAACCTCTCTAGGCACGCTAGTTTCTGGTACTCTGTTCTGGCTCCCTGAGGTGGATGCCTTAGTGAATCTTTTCTTAGCCTCCATAAATGTTTGCTTTGCACACTCCAGATTGAACCCAACTTTCTTCTTTGGGGCCTTGTGGACCCATCCGTCCTCTTCAGGCTGTTTTCCCTTATTATCGCTAACTTTCATTCTGCTCCTCAGCACTATATTCACATTTTGATCTTCTTCACGGGGCTTAGATCTCATCATTTGTAAGTTTTGCGTAGGTTTTTGAAGTTGCATCTTCTTCTACTGCATGTTATCTATCAATACATGGCATTCCTCTATAGTATGGTCAAACTGGTTGTAATATTGACATGGTAAGTGTATCTAATTCTGAAAATCCTACACATAGTGCCCTGGTGTCCCACATTTATAGCAAATAACATGTTTGCAACCTCTACCAGGTCCTCCTTTGCCTCAGCCTCGTCCTCATCCTTGATATCCTCAATGTGTTCCTCTGACGCCCTGCTCTAGAGGTCGAGTTTTGGCTTGCATTCGATAGGTAGGTGTTATTTCCATCATCAACTCATAGCTGTGACAGTGGTGCTCATCGTGGCCCACTGATTTGCAGAAATATAAAAACAACTGTTGTTGTGTGTGAATGAACTTTTGCAGCAAATGACAAATATTTGTTACATGTTTTCTAGCCACCTGGCAGATAGTGCACCATAGCATGGGCCCCACACTCAGTCTTGCTAGAACTTTTGGCCTTAGGGGAATTTGTCCCCCTCCTATAATATGATTTGTGAAGACAGGGCAGTTGTCTTTATCATGCCCCTGTCTTTTATAATTCAGGCACCAGAGTTCCTCGCGCACCTCTGGCCTGGCCTCCTCTTTTTTCAAACTCTGCAATTCCAAGCAGAGGTTCTGCAACTATGAGTGAATATATTGGACTCCCAAAGTCACATCCGGAATAGGTGCCGCATGCAATCTCATCGCGATTTCCAGGGCTTCTGCCTGAGTTCCTATCTTCTGTTGTGATAAAAAAATCCTCAGGTGGGGCAGAAGTGAGGCTATAAACTACTCGTGGTGCTGACCATATGTGAGCTACATATTACCTTCTTGGATCACACACTTCAACCTTTGATCTAACTCCCAAGGTGTTTCATCAACCCTCATTGTGATTTCCTTAAATCCAACCACTGAATACGAGTCAGACATAGGCTTACTAAACTCTTTGTTTAAAGCATCCTTAGTCTCTGCTAGCGTTGTTGCAGGATGATCCGCATAGTACTTAATATACCACGTTAGCATGTGATCCTGCAGAGAAGTAACTAACTACACCTTCTTTATGTTATCATCAGTGATCTGTTGCACGTTCCACACAACATTCACAACAAACAAGAACTGATATGTATCTTCAATCCCTATACCCTTGAAAATTGGTAGCATTATTGAGTTAGACATGTTGAACGACGGTGACGGTGGCAGAGGTGTGTGCGAAGGGGTATGCTGTGGAGGTGAAGGTGGAGGTGGAGTGTATGGATGATGCATCGATGGAAAACCCTGTCTTATCAGTTGGAAAACACTCTACAGTGAGGCCTATACCATTCCCTCATTGTCACTCGAAGGAGGTCCAATCAACGGGCCATATTCAGGACCTACTTTCTCTCAATTTCTAAAGAGTTTTCCACTTTGCGTAGCCCCAAACATCAAGGAAATGGAATAACCAGTTTCTCACACAAGAGAATCTTAATCCATGTATTCAAATATCTTAGATACTTACCTTGCAATCTCTTGGAGAAGCATCGCTCTGCTTCGCTGTAGATGATTGAGGTATCAACCGCGAACTCTGTGGCAAATCCTCCTATATTCCAATTGAGCCAGTTGTTGACAGTGCATGGGATATTGTCTCTAGAGACTTCTAATCATCATACCAACTTTGGAGTCCACACTATTAGATTGTCAAGCTTCCACCTTCCTTGGTCGTCTACCAACTTAGCTATCCACTCATATAGTTTGATTGGGAAGGTACAGAAGAAAATTTCATGCATTTTGGTATACACATATCTATCCAACCACTGCTCCTTTGAAAGGCATGGATTCCTATTCTCTTGCGTCGGGAATTCATGAATTTTTCTATCCAACCACTTCTCAATTTTGTTCTTGGTTGAATTCCAGTGACATGACATCAGACCTCTCCTTAAGCAGATCCCAATCCTAGAAATGAAACCATTTGTTGGCTTAGTGGGTCTTGACCTAGGTTCAAAGTTGATTGCGCCAAACAAAACCCTACACTATTGGCCCTTTCAGCATCAACTTGTGTAGTGCAAGATGAAGCCTCACCCAAAGAAGTATGGGGAGATGCTGGAACCAAGTTTATGCATCCAAAGATCAATGTGATGTCTTGTATTTCCCTAGATATTCCTTTGCACAAATCTATAAGCCCCTAGGGCTCAGTGCTATACTTCCTTTAAACAGCCTCTAGACCTTCATGAAGGTCTATGATAGGTCTTTTTGGACCCTTAATAGATGAATTATCGACTTACACACATCATAAAATAGCCCTAGATCTGAGCTCGCACAGATTCAAAACTTCCCTCCACACTCAGCTACAGGGATCTGCGCACTTAGCTGCGAAACTACTCTAGGCCTCTGCGTACTTAGCTATAGAGCCTTTCCCTCCTCTATGACTCACTTCTCTGCACTATCTTCTATTGACCCATTACATCGATTATCATCATATCTTGCCTTAGAATTTCTAAGGCACACCTATTTATACAATCCCATGGTCCGCGGACCATGGGTGGATCTCAAAACCAACTTAACTTTACATAGACAAGGGGTTAAAACCCCTTTTACTCCTAATTAGTTTCATTCTCTGCATCCACAAATCACAGAGACTTTACATCTTTTACCAAAATCTACATCAAAATTTGGATTTTTAACCCCAAAACTGGCCCAGGTGTTATAGACATTTTTGTGCCTTACAGATTTGAGCATGAAATGTCCATAATCCAAGGGATCCAAAGTCCCTAAAGATGTTGTTACAGCTCCTAAAGGAACAAGGTCAATCAATGACAGCTTCTCCCAGAAGTTCTCCACCAAAAAACACTCAAAACTAGTTAAATCAGGATCAATTCAGAAGCTCCACTAGCTACCTGCGTTGCAAAGCACCCAAATACACTGGCTAGGTGCGTTGCAACGCACTTGAATGCACTACCCAGGTGCGTTGAGCAGGAAATGACAAGTGGCAGAGTCATTCAACGAGGTGGAAAGACCATGGAAGCTTCCAGAATCTTCTCCAATGACACTTGCCTCACTGAATTCGACCAAGTGATGAGTAAGAGGCTCTTAGTCTCCAAGTGGAAGCAAGAACTGACAGAGAGAAGCCAGAAGTCAAAACATAAGCTCACTCATCCTCTCTGCTTACATCTATATATGGATCCCTCATCCCAGAGATCCAGAGGCTGGAATTTTGTACTTTACAGAGAATTGTTGTTGGTTTGAGATTGAGATTAGTACATTGGGTGATTTATGCTTTGTTGGAGGAGAGGAAGGGATTCCTTTGCTGGGAGGTAGATGTAGGATCAGGACTCACTTGGTTGTATCTCCTCTTGGACTTTCTTATCATATCAATAAAATTATTTGAGTTTCTCCTACATGTTGTGTATCAATGATGTTTTGTTATATTTGCATGTTTAGCTTAATCTGATCCTGAGCTTTTTATGAATGTATATCTATATCTTCTTGTAGTCTCTCTCTCTTGTGATATTGCAGGAATTCGGTGAAGCTGGGCCGGTAAGGGAGCAGGGAGCTGGGAGCTATTGAAGAGAGGAACTATTGGATCAACAAACTAGCGAAAGACACAGGTTAGTTACATCCTTTCTCCTCATTTACATTTCATAAAGAAGAATACTCAAGTAGTTTTCCTTGTTTGTTGCTAAGCCACTATCACACCTTAGAGTGGGATAGGGGCGTTCTGAATAGATACTTTTCCCAACAACAAATTGGCGACTCCGCTGGGGATCGTATCTAGTTAGTTTATTTGTGTTTCTATTGTTGTTCTTCTCATAAACTTAGGAGTGGCGAATCGAACTACATTTGCCATTTACAAATGCAAAGTAGAGATCTGCCACTCTAGTCCACTCATTGGGCCTGTTTATGATCTGAACAAGCTGATCCACAAATTCTCTAATAGCCCTTTGTGATAGCTCTTAGTCCTCCTTTAAATCATCCTCCTAATTGTACCTTATTGATAGCTTTTATCCGGCCAAAAACCTTAGATCAAACTGCAAACCGTGACCCCGAACCCGGAGACAATTCTTGTTTCTGCTTCAGCGCAGGCTTTGTGAAGAGGTTCTGCATTTCAACACAGGTCCCGAGAGGGATACCTGCGCTGCAATTCAGTTTCTCTGTGCAACAGGTGCGCTGATCAGCCTTTGCCCTGTGCAGCTGTGGTTCTTTGCATCCTTGTGTTCAGTTTTATCTCTGTTTTTTGCAGCCTGTTATCAGTGTGTGTACCTATCTAAAAACCCCTTTTCTCTGCCTTAATTCCGCCTCATTTGTATAAAAGAAACTGTATTTGTTTTTTTGTATTTGTTACATCATTTGCAGTTTCCCATTACAAAAGTAAACTAGTCATACTGTCGCCTTTACATCTAGACCTGTCGTAAGTGTCGTTTTGATCTTAGGAGTAAATTTGTTTGCTGTTGATAGTTGATTGCGCTTTTACTTTTGTCTTTTCATTTGAATTTGTGAACTTCTAGTGTCGAAACAAGTGTTTACTTCAAAATCATAAAGTGTCGTAATCGTCTTTTTGATTTCAAAAGGAAGCTTGTTTGTGTTTTCACTTGAAATCGAATTCAAATTTGTACAACAACTTTCTTTTTAGGCATCAATATTAAGAAAGTGGAAACAAATACATACATATGTGCATTTGCATAATGATAGTTTGTATGGTTTGATTTAGGAAAAGTGCATTTACAGTGTGCTCTTTGCTCTTTGAGAAAAGATTGTGTCTTTCTTTTCCCCTTGTAGCTAGGATTTTCATTGTTGAAAAGAGATAAAAGCTTGCTTATCATCTTTAGACTGCATTTAGGAATTATATCTACATCTCGTGGTGATCCAAAAAGGCAAACTTCTAAGAAAGATCAACCTAAAATAAATTGAATGAACTTAACAACGCTTTGTAAATTAATGCACAACATAGAGGTCTAGGCTAGAGACGTGTTCCGGCGTCGTAAAACCTGGTTACTGTCGGCCTCATTGATGGTTGGGTGATTCCTCTTGAGAGACGATAAGTGCCAGTACGGATTGTGCTCCCACATACTGTCGAGTATATATTGGGAGACCCCTATAGGCATAAAACCTTTATCCATAGGAAGCCGTGTCAACCGCCCTACTTATCACAATGCACTGAACACAGCATTCGGGAAGATTGACCGCCCGTACCCTAAAAAGTATTCTGCGGTTTCGTGATTGGTTTGGCACACCCTCTACCTAGAACTCCAGAGCAGTCCCTTTCGTTCCTTTTCAGACTCTTTAACGGAAAAGGTCCATCTGAGCACTTGTCACTTCAGGCTCATTAAAAATCGAAGGAGACTAGAGTCATCTTTTGCTTTTTCCGACTCTTTAAAATTGAAAAAGAAAGTTGTGTCCAAGCGTCGTTAAAATTTATTTTAAACGGAATATTCATACCCTTTTTCCTATGTTGATCTTTAGGTTGAGAAAATGGAGCCTACCAACCAAGGA
Source organism: Pinus tabuliformis (assembly GCA_031772625.1). Lineage (NCBI taxonomy): Eukaryota > Viridiplantae > Streptophyta > Pinopsida > Pinales > Pinaceae > Pinus > Pinus tabuliformis. Next base: position 1,078,075,133 of record CM062816.1, read on the forward strand.
ATTCCCCTTGGTGGAAATCCTAGTCCCTTCTCCTCTTGGGGAGATTTGGTGTGCCCCATATGGCCACATTGTCACTTCCAGGACTGACAATTGGCTTGCCGGTCTGGCTCTTCTCAACCAATGTCGGTCAGAACACCACTATTCCTGAATAGTCAAATCAGCAATTAGACCAGTCCAGAGTTACCCACCAACCTTCCACTTCCTCTAATTCTTCCTCTCCTCCTTCCTCTTCGCTTGATGGGACTAGCAAAGTCAAAAGTCAAGTTCCTAAGGAGAAGAAGGAAAAGAAGAAGAAAGAGAAGAAGAAGAAGGAGCCAAAAGCGACTGGGGGCCAATGAGTGTCGTCTAAAAAAAATCCACACACTGCACTGACTAGGCCTAAATCGCCATGTGTCATTTGCAAGGGAGACCACTTTCATAGAGATTGTCCCTGCATCCCTCGGATACTAAGGGACTAGTCTCCCCATTTGCACAATCCGGTGGCGTCAACCTCTGATAGCCATGTTGAATGCACACCGTCAACTAGCGAAAGTGAAGTCCCAGGACAAAAAGGGAGAGCTAGATCTCCTTGTAAAATGTACGAAGGCAATCACGCCATCCACAGTTGTCCCTTCTTAGACGAAGCTAAAAGAGTTTTGGATGATCGTCCGGTTTCACCGTTACGACTCCCTCCTGGATATAAGAAACTCTTGCCAAGTCCTTCGTTAGTTGAGAATCCAGCTGGCCCGCTCAAGTGGTCAGCTGAAGCGCCGGTCATTGAAGATGAACCAGCTGAATCCATACCCGACGAAAGTCAAAAGGTCGAGGCGGCAGTTGACCTGGTCTTGCCTTCAGAGGTTTTATCTTCGAATGATACAGTCACTGAAGAGAATAAGGATGACACCGTCCAAATTCTCTTCATCAACACAGACTCTGACGAACACGGGGGCAACCTACCCATTCCTTTATCGCAGGAAGGAAGTTCATCAGAGCCGTACCCGGCCGTCTACTCGGTCCCACCTCCAAGCAACCTAGTTTTCTCCTTCGACTGGAATCAACTAGGCAGACCCCGTTTACCAGCAAGCATACCATTCAGAATTATTGTCCAAATATATAGAATGGTCATGGCTAGTACCATCATAGATGAGGGGGCTTCTGTGAGTATCCTTTCCTCTATTGCTTGGAAAGTGCTTGGTTCGCCATCGCTTTTGCCTGAAATGAGAAATCTGACAGGCTTTGATAAAGGAACCAGTCGACCTTTAGGGATCCTCCCCAATGTGCCCACAACATTGAAAGGAAAGACCGTTCAAATGAACGTGATGGTCATTCAAGGACCCTTGGATTATAACCTACTCCTTGGACAAGACTATATATATTGCATGGGAGCCATCGTCTCCTCACTCTTTAGAGTAATGTGTTTTCCGCACGAAGGAAGAGTGGTCAAGCTCGTAGACCAGCTTTCATTTCCCGGATCACGCATCGCAAATAGTCATATACCATCCCTAAATGGTCTCTTCACGCAAGAAATGTCTCAACCCACGGTCCGTCCTCCCGATGAGCGCGCGTAATTCGGAAGGATATGACTGGAACCCAGGGGGCATGCGTCCTGGTCTGCTTCGGCAGGAAAACTTCGGGTATAGAGTAGGTTTCCACGGGAGAATATGACTAGTCCGTACCCCGTCTGTGATTGGAAGAGGGGTTGTTCTAGAATAAGATTCTTTTGTCAAAGTTATGTGAATCGGCAGGCGTCGTCATTCACCTTTGTTTATCTCGGTAGACATCGCCGAAGAAGTGTTTTGTTTGCTGCCCAAATGAGACAATCTTTGGTAACCTGAAAGAGGTAGGCCTTTCCTGGTAGAACAAATGTTTTATGTGCAAATTGAGGGGTAACCTTGAAATCGTACTTTATACCTGGGGGCATGCAAACCTTTTGGAGTGCAAGCAAGGGGCGGCTATTTATTTTTTAAATTTTTAGGACCTCTAACCCTTTAAACTCGTAGGATTAGTCGTTTTCGAACTTGCATAACGAAAGGATTCGGGGCATAGCTTTGTAAGGCGCAAGCTCCATAAAAAATGGCATCATGCATGAGACATTCTTATCATATTACTGGATAATCGAGTAGTTTTAGCGCATAGTTCATGCTCGTTAAAAAATAAACATAAGATCGAGTAGTTTTAGCACATAGTTCATGCTCGTTAAAAAATAAACATAAGATCGAGCAAGTGTTTCAACCCGCGTTTAAGCTCGTTAAAAAATGAACTATCTTCCGGTAAATAACAACCGTGAATGTAACATTATCAGCCATTAAAGCCTTGGTCGTGTTTGCACCGTCACCTCCACTTTTCCATTGGCCGATTGTTCACCTCCATTTGATTGTTTACCCATTTTGAGGAACAGCTGCGAAGAGTGATTTCACTAGCCATCCTTGTGACACTGTCGTGCTTGGAAAATTCCAACCCTTACCTGGAATCAGCTGCTACCCGTTTTATCACTCGTTCCTCAAAAGACAAGTCTTCTTTAAGCTCTTTTCATCTGACTCGTAAAATATGAAAAGATTGTCGAGTTTTCACCTTCCAGCTCGTTAAAGCGACCGGAAGAGCTATCCCTCCTATAGATTTTAATCTTTTTGGACCTGAGGGATTATTGCACAAAAAGATCGAGCGCTTGTTTTGTTCGGCTCGTTAAAACTATCGAAAATTCATCCCTTATATATTGTTTTATACTTTTTCGGACTTAAGGGATTAGATGACGAAAAAGGACTTCCGGAGTTAACTTTACGTACCTTTTCAGACTCTCTAAGAATGAAAAGGACCGAGTTATCTTTGTCGTTAGACTCGTTAAAAACATTAATAGCGACAAACTTGTCTTTGGACGAGAACGAGTTTCACTATCGCTAGGCTCATTAAAACATAGCGATGGGTTTGCCCGAAGGGCAAATTATAGAACAAGCATATGTTATCCTCCTCAAGCTTGACAAAAATAAAGAGGTACTGGTCAGCAATGACTGGGGAAAAATTGGGAAGAAACTCAAAGAACCAATATTGGTAGCAAGTCGCTCTTGAACATGACACTTCCACTCCATGCCTGAGTCGGGTTGGGTTGTTTCATTCACCGGTCACATCACCATGGTCTCGCCATACCATCCACCTTTGGGGTAAATGCTACCAATCCATCATATAAGTGTCGCCGATATGTTCAAGAGAAGTCATCCAGAGAAGTCAACCGTGTCCCATCCACTACCATACATTATACTTCATTCTTTCATGACCGCCACCCTGAACCATATATCATCATATCGTTTTCACCTCCATCAAAATCATTTGCTCCGTTCCGTGTCACTGATGTGGGATACATCAAGGCCCTCCTTTGACGGATCGCTTCTTGTCAACATCAGCTCAGTATCCAAGAAGTTGATCTAGGAACACCCCCTTCAGTACTTTGAAGCTTCCATGCCTCAATGGCAAGTTTCTCACTTCCGGCGACAGGTATACATCAATGACCTTCGACCGAAAGATTTTGCGTGGTGTTCGACGCCAAGTACTTTATTCACACCACGTGAATTGTACTGCAGTACCTTGAGGGTCATTATCATTATCGGTGATTCCTCTCGCGCTTGTTAACAGTTTACATCATTGACTGGTAATCAAGGGATGTCTTTCCATGTTCGACTTGAAAAACATTTCTCACATGGATCGACTTGTACTTCGAGTGAAGATCGGACGAGATTGAAGACCCCGGATCTAGTTTCATCCATCCGGGCTGCGATATATATTCAGGAAAAATAAAGACATTGACATGTACAACACTGCAGAACAGATGATCATCCTACCAAAAGGATGATGATTTCATCAGAATCATCAGTCTACCATCAGACGATTGTCTGTCCTATGTACATAAAAATGAATTTATAAAGCTGAGCATGGGAATGCCCGCCTCAACTAGATCATGAAAACAGTATGAAAAATAATTTATTGTATTGTATCTTATTATAGGTCTCCTCCCAGCATTGAATGAACTTCGGATCCTCCTAATAAAGCATTTCACCCGATAAATGGCCTCATACTTTAGGGGGCAACTGTTATAGACATTTTTGTGCCTTACAGCTTTGAGCATGAAATGTCCATAATCCAAGGGATCCAAAGTCCCTAAAGATGTTGTTACAGCTCCTAAAGGAACAAGGTCAACCAATGACAGCTTTTCCCAGAAGTTCTCCACCAAAAAACACTCAGAACTAGTCAAATCAGGATCAATTCAGAAGCTCCACTAGCTGCCTGCGTTGCAAAGCACCCAAATACACTGGCTAGGTGCATTACAACGCACTTGAATGCACTACCCAGGTGCGTTGAGCGGGAAATGACAAGTGGCAGAGTCATTCAACGAGGTGGAAAGACCATGGAAGCTTCCAGAATCTTCTCCAATGACACTTGCCTCACTGAATTCGACCAAGTGATGAGTAAGAGGCTCTTAGTCTCCAAGTGGAAGCAAGAACTGACAGAGAGAAGCCACAAGTCAAAACATAAGCTGACTCATCCTCTTTGCTTACATCTATATATGGATCCCTCATCCCAGAGATCCAGAGGCTGGAATTTTGTACTTTGCAGAGAATTGTTGTTGGTTTGAGATTGAGATTAGTACATTGGGTGATTTATGCTTTGTTGGAGGAGAGGAAGGGATTCCTTTGCTGGGAGGTAGATGCAGGATCTGGACTCACTTGGTTGTATCTCCTCTTGGACTTTCTTATCATATCAATAAAATTATTTGAGTTTCTCCTACATGCTGTGTATCAATGATGTTGTGTTATATTTGCATGTTTAGCTTAATATGATCCTGAGCGTTTTATGAATGTATATCTATATCTTTGTGTAGTCTCTCTCTCTTGTGATATTGCAAGAATTCGGTGAAGCTGGGCCGGTAAGGGAGCAGGGAGCTGGGAGCTATTAAAGAGAGGAACTATTGGATCAACAAACTAGCGAAATACACAGGTTAGTTACATCCTTTCTCCTCATTTACATTTCATAAAGAAGAATACTCAAGTAGTTTTCCTTGTTTGTTGCTAAGGCACTATCACACCTTAGAGTGCGATAGGGGCGTTCTGAATAGATACTTTTCCCAACAACACCAGGGGACCCCATCCCAACACTAGTCACGTAGCCTTAGTTGAACAAATACTCTAGAGCCTTGGAACAACTTTGGTTGAGTTACTAGTCCAGTAGCCTTAGTTTGACAAATGATCTGGAGCCCTTGGTGAGTTGAGTTACTAGTCTCGAAGCCTTTGTTGGAAAAACACTTTGGAGCTTGGTAAAAGTTGTGGGTTGAGTTACTCGTCTTGAAGCCTTGGTTGGACAAACACTTTGGAGCCTGGTAAAAGTTGTGGGTTGAGTTACTACTCCCTGATCCTTGGTTGGACAAACAATCTGGAACCCTTGGGTGGCTGGGATAGAGACCAATCTAATGATTGTTTTAGTGATGTCTAACCATGAGGAGGAATCACTGTTTGATGGTTTGAGGTGGATGGCCTCTGGAAGCTCTGGATGGCTTTTAATTTATGTGTTCTATCAGATCCCACATTCATCCTTAGAATATGGCATGGGGGTGAATGGATGAAGAGAGATTTGGCTCACCCATTCTATGGTCAGGTGGAATGTGGAAGTACCATCTTGATTTGGATTTTTCATCATTAATGAAAGGTTATTTCTCCTTGTATTTCTATGAGAATTTTGATGGATTATTTGTGGTTGACATGGTTGTACTTTCATGAGTATTTCTAATGCTATTATGTTGGTTATGTATGTGTTTTATGGCAGCAACTATGTATGGTTTTCATCATGATTTTTACTTGTAATTAAATTATCAATGTATTTATGACCTAATGGATGGAATAGAAGTTGATGTGTTGAGGTATCAATGGATCTTAGCAATTCTGAGCCCAATATGAGACCCGTATGCTTAGAACTGTCATTCACACCTGTATATTACATATTCATGATATGTTTGACCAAATGCCTATCATGGCTAGTAGGGTTCCAGTCAAGGTCTTGAACAAGTATTTTCTTTAGTACTTTAATTTCCATGCTATTTTAGTGATATGAAGAGATGGTTCAATTCTGGGTAGTGGCATGGATTCTCGGCCTGAAAAAGTGGCTCAAATCCCAAAGTCATTGGCATAACATTGACAAATTTATTCTCTAGTCACTGGCAGGCAAGCTTATGATGGCGACTTTGGGCTTCTAGTCATTGTCATGCCTATAGCATGAGAGTAGCTAAGGCTTAAGTTGTTAAAAATTTCAGTGGGACCCAAGGGAAAGTTGTCTAAAGTATTGAATTGGTTCCTGAGGGTCCTATAGTAGATGTTAAATGTCTATATGGTGTGTTTTCATCGGTTCCACTTCCTTAATGTGACTGAGGAGGTTGAATCATATCATAGTGGCGTCTCGGCACATGTTTACCTCAGCTAGTCAGTTTCTTGCTTAGATGTGGGAGGAGGATGTTACAAAGTGGTATCAAAGAATGGTTCACCTCTTAGACTAGATGGGATATGTGTTGGTCATGTACGCATGTTAGATGCATGTGTTTCTCTCACACTTGCATTCCATGTGCTTATTTCATTTGCACGATGGTGTTCATCATTGTAGTGATGTCATCATGTGAAATTTGAGGTTGTTATTGTGGAATGAATCACTATGAGTGTATGACTAGTTACATGTCAATTTATGTTGCTTACATGTATCATTATAGTATGCTTGGTTACATTCTTGCATGTTGGTTACATTCTTATGGTGAGCACCAGTATTGCAGCAATAATGCAGCAACTCCTGGGCTTCCTACTTTAATTTTATCAACCTGGTAGTTCATAACAAACTTGGAAGTGACGATGTTGTATGCACAAGTACCAGTTCTTACTGTAGGCTGTCACTTGGTCAACTGGCATAAGATCACTAGGAGCTCAAGCCAACTTCTATGAATTCGAGAAGATGCTTTATATGTAATGAAAGAAAGGAAAGCTTACTCTAGAGAGGCTACTCTACTTGCAGAAAGAGAAAGAAGACTGAAATGCATGTAGGTTTTAACCCTGTACAAAAACTACCTGCATACGAATTCTAAAACATAGAAAATAAACAATGTGAGAGCATAACACATAAAACTCATATACACAGAGATTTCCCCTGGATCCGAAAACCAGGACTACCAGCTTTATTTTTCATTATATTCCTTTCAATGTTATAATACATATTTATACATGCCGAAGTATTCAATAGCATGGACTGAAAACCATCGCATCCAATACCATGGACCGAAAACCATCGCGTCCAAAAACATGTGCGAAAATCATGCACAAAACCATAGGTGGGTGCACCCAACCTAACATAGGGTCCAAAACCAAAATTTTCCGAGGCGTTTCCTCGGACCCCATAAAGAGGGGTTATGGGTATGCCTCAAACCCCCTGTAATCCCCCCCCCGGCTACACAATCAGCGTATCAAAGGGGGGCTCCATCCCCCCTCTAACCTCCCGGTTAACTACGTGGGCTAGTTGTGGAAAGAATATAACACAACCCAACATTCTCCCACTTGTTTTTTTCTTTCCATAAGGGGCCACAAGAGAGCTTAGTCATTTTACCAGCCATGAAATGCCCATTGTCTCTCTACACCAAGAGAACTTCTCAGATCTCACAGATTTTGTCAATGCATCTGCAGTATTCTTCAAAGTGTCCACCTTTACCAGCAACACCTTTTTGTCTTCTATCATATCCCTCAAAAAGTGATACTGAATATCAATGTGCTTTGCCTTTGAATGATATGCGGGGTTATTTGCAAAGAAAATTGCACTTTGATTGTCACAATCTATCCTTATAGCTTCCTGTACTAACCCCATACTTGAACACAATCTCTGCAACCAAACTGCTTCCTTGCTTGCATGAGTGGCTGCCATGTATTCTGCCTCTGTAGTTGATAGTACCATTACAAATTGTTTCTTACTCATCCAACTGATTGCACCTCCAAATAGGTTAAACACATACCCACTTGTAGATTTTGTCTGATCCAGATCTCCAGCCTAGTCTGCATCAACAAATCCATGAATATTCAACACTCTGTCCAATCCTGGTCTTCCTTGGTAGCACAAACCATAATCACTAGTGCCATGCAAATACCTGAAAACCCGCTTCACTGTCGTCCAATGCTCCTTTCCTGGTTTTGACAAAAACCTACTCAATACTCCCAATGCATGTGCAATGCCTGGTCTAGTATAGACCATTGTATACATCAAGCTACTGACTGCACTTGTATATGGAGCATGGGACATGTTCTCTTCCTCTTCTTTTGTCTTGGTACACTGTTCAATAGATAACCTCACACTTACAAGAATAGGAACCTTCATTGGTTTACTATCTTGCATATTAAACCTCTGTAGTATTGTCTCGACATAATTCCTTTGGTTTAACCAGGGCTTCCTCTTTGCTCGATCTCTTCTAGTTTCCATGCCCAAAATATAGTTTGCAGCACCAAGATCTTTCATGTCGAATTTGGAGGAAAATTGGGTCTTCAAATCCCAGATAATTTCTTTGTCATTTCAAACCAACAACATATCATCCACATACAAGACCAGATAAATAACACGGTCACCAATTGATTTAAAATACACAAAGTGATCTACTTTTCTTCTGGTGAAGCCAAGTCCCTGTATAAATGTATCAAATTTCTAATACCACATCCTTGGTGAATATTTTAACCCATACAGAGACTTCTTTAACTTGCATACCAGTTCTTTCTTACCCTTCACCGCAAAGCCTTCAGGTTGCTTCATGTAGATTTCCTCTTCCAGATGCCCGTGAAGAAATGTTGTCTTTACATACATTTGTTCTACCTCAAAATCAAAAGCAGTAGCAATAGATAAAAGTAATCTAATAGAAGTTACCTTGGAAACAGGAGAAAAAATATCACCAAAATCAATTCCCGACACCTAGGAATAGCCTTTTGCTACCAACCGAGTTTTGTATTTCTCCACTTTTCCTTCTGCATTTGTCTTCTTTTTGAACACCCTTTTGCTGCCAATGGGTTTTCTTCCAGCTGGAAACTCCACCAGATCCCAAGCCTCATTTTTGTGCAAAGATGCCATTTCATCAACCATGGCCTCTTTCCAGAGTTTTCCATCCTCCGAATCCACTGCTTCCTTCAAAGTTCTGGGATCATCATCAATAACAGACAAAGAAAAATTTGAACAAAAAGCAGATGGACTATACCTTTCTGGCTGCCTTCTTTCTCGAACCGATCTTCTCATAGCAGGAGTCTGTGGCTCTTCATCTTCTGATTCCTCCTCTGATGTAGAGTATGATTCTTCCTTCTTTAGCTTAAACTCTATCTTCTCAGGTTCCTTTGGTCGGACTTCATGTTTAATAACATCTTTCACCTCTTTGAACACCACATCTCAACTGTAAACAACCTTCCTTGTTACTGGGTTCCAAAGCTTATAACCCTTTAAACCATACTTATACCCAATAAAGATGCACTTTTTAGATTTACTATCGAACTTGGTTCTTTTCTCCTTTGGAACATGTACATATGCATCACATCCAAATACCCTTAGATGTGAAAGAGAGGGTTTGCTTACGAGTCCATACCTCTTGTGGAGTCTTATCCTCCAATACTGATGAAGGTGACCTGTTGATCAGGTAACATGCAGTATCCACCGCCTCTGCCTAGAATTACTGTCCTAACCCGGCACCACTGAGCATGCTTCTTGCCCTTTCCATCAACGTCTTATTCATTCTTTCTGCAACTCCATTTTGCTGAGGTGTATATGGAGTAGTCTTCTAACATGCTATACCACACTTCTTACAAAATTCTTCAAATTCCTTGCTACGAAACTCTCCACCATTATCTGTCCTCAGCACCTTTATCTTCTTCTCTGTCTAATTTTCCACGAGAGCCTTAAATTCTTTAAACCTATCAAAGGCTTCAGATTTCTTCTTAAGGAAATATATCCATGTATTCCTTGAGAAGTCATCTATAAATGATACATACTACATAGACTTACCCAGTGATGGAACCTTCACAGGTCCAAACACATCATTGTGCACATGTTCTAATATCTGTTTCGCCCTCTTACTACCAGAAGGGAAACTCACCCGATTCTTCTTCCCATATAAAATTTTTTTAGAGAAATAAAAATCAAGAGAGCTATTACTCATACATTCTACCATAGCTTTACCATGAAGTATTCGAAGGCCCTTCTCTCCAACATGTCCAAGCCTTTGATGCCACAACATGGTCTTCTCTCTAGAGACCACTAGATTTTTTGCTCCACTTTCAGGAACCACAGAACTATTTCACCCATAAATAACAGTGCTACCTTACAACTTGTACAAAGCTCCAATCCAAACTCCCCGCATCAATACCAATGCTCCCCAAACCATTTTGCAGGTATCCTTCTTGAACACTATTTTTACACCTACATCATCTAGCTTGCTTACAGAAATCAGATTTCTAGCCAATGCAGGAATATGCAGGACAACCAAAAGTGTTCTAACCATTCCACCTTGCAACTTCAACTTTACTTTTCCGCGACCAACAATTATAGACTTCTTGTCATCCCCCAAAAAGATATCACCACCATCATATTTCTCATACTTGCAAAACCACTCTCTATGGTGAGCGAAGTGAAAGGATGCACCTGAGTCAATCAAGCATGCCTCATGATCTACATGTGTACTTGAAGATGCCAAGTACACATCCCCACCTTCATCTGAGGTGGTTTTCACCACTGCAGAAGGGGCCTCTTTAGATCCCTTTCCTTTATCAGGAGATTTAGATTTACAGTCCCTTTTAAAGTGGCCTTCCTTTCCGAATTTCCAGCACACCACCTTTATAGGTTTTCCTGGAGATTTAGATCTCCCTCTAGATCTAGATCTCCCACTCGATGACTTATTTTTGTTTCTGTTCTGGGACTGTCCTCGTATAGATAAGGCATCACCATTCTGGCTCTCCATATTTTTCCATCTCATCTCCTCCGTCAACAAGGCTGAGACTATTTCATAAACATACAAGGTAGTTGCATTGCTACCTATTGCAATAACCAGACTATCCCACGAATCTGGTAGAGAACACAACAAACTGATGCACTTATCTTCATCTGAAATTTTAATATCAACAAATGCTAACTGACTTACCACAATATTAAATGAATTCAGATGCTTTGTAACTAAGTCTCCATCTTTCATCCTCAAGTTATACAGCTTTTCCACAAGAACAATTTATTCACTAGAGACTTACATTGCTACAAAGTCCCTAACTTGTCCCACAAAGCCTTTGCTGTAGCTTCCCCTGATACATTCAGTAAAACTGAATCTGAGACACACAATCGTATTGTGCTCTTTGCCTTCTGATCCAACTTCTTCCATTATTCATCAGACACTCCCATTTGTTTAGTACCCAGATCTACCATGATCCACTGATCTTTATCCACCAATAGATCCTCCATCTTGAGTTTCCACAACTCAAAACTCTGACCATTAAATTTCTCAATCTCTATCTTTCCACTGCTCACCATCTTCTTTCCACTAGAATCGATCTTGCAGATCTCCCACTGAATAGGGTCTACCATAGGCCCGAGCGAAACCCCTTAGCAGCAATGGCATCCCCTTGAAGCCAAAACACCTCTGATACCAAATGTAGGTTTTAACCCTGTACAAAAATTACTTGCATTTGAATTCTAAAATGCAGAAAATAAACAATGTGAGAGCATAACACATAAAACAAATATACCCAGATATTTCCCTTGGATCCCAAAACTAGGACTACCAACTTGATTTTTCATTATATTCCTTTCAATGTTATAATACATATTTATACAGGCCGAAGCATCCAATACCATCGACCGAAAACCCTCGCATCCAATACCATGGACCAAAAACCATCGCATCCAGAAACATGTGCGAAAATCATGCACAAAACCATAGGTGGGCATGCCTCAAACCCCCTCTAATCCCCCCCGCTACACAATCACTGCAACGACAGGGAGCTCCACCACCCCTCCAACCCCCTGGTTAACTATGTGGGTTAGTCGTGGAAAGAATATAACACAACCCAACATGCAAAGTAAACCTAGCAAACCCTAATTAACCAACTAATCCTATTTTTGTAGAAAGAGAGTTGAAAAACATGAAATGAATGCTATTTCCTACTTAGGAAATAAACATAATCTACTCAAGCTATTTCTACAAGGAAATGAGAGAAAAAGATCTTTTTCGATTTTTATGTATTTTTTGGTGAAATTGTCATGCATGTAATTTATTTTTTTGTGAATGTGGCAGCGATTAGGTGGCAATGGAGGGCGAATTTGGAGTTTTTAGAGGTGTGAGAAGGTGTGGAGGGGTCCTAGGAGGTCCTAGGTGGCCTTCTAAAGGCTTTCCATGCAATCGGACTTAAAAAAAGACACCTACAGGAAAATCTACAAGAGGTTGCAGGGGATTTACAAGAGGTCTACAGAAGGTCTACAGGAGGATGCCGAGAGCTATTTTAGAGGTTTTTAAGGTAGGAAAACGGGTGGAAATGGTAGTTGATATCTAGGAGGATGTGCTAAGGTGTCTACAGTTCATCAATAAGGATTAGGGAAGAGAAAGATGGTTGGACGTGTTCGAAGAAAGAGAGGAAAGTGTATGAGAAAAGTGCAGAAAATTAAGGCAGATTTGTGAGGAAATTTGGATGACCAGTGGAACATAGATCAAAGAGAGATGGTGATGGCTGATTGGCTGACTTATTTTGAGAAGAGAAGTACTACTAGAGAACTAAAAATCAAACACTGAGATTAAGCAAGCAAAGAAACTAGCTACACCAAAAAAACAGAACTTTGCATCAAGCTAAGCTAAATTCTGATCTAGGAAAGTAAATGCTGAACAATGCTATAAATAAGGGAAGCATGGAAGGAAATTTATTGCAAAGACATAAATGAGAATGGTGAAATAGATCTATAGCAAAGCATGAACCTTCTAACAAGCTGCAACACTAGAAATCCTGTGGAAAAGACAAATCTGTGTTTTTTATGGCAGCAAGAGGGTCTTGGCCTCAGTTCATGGTCCCAAAGGGAGGAAAGGAGGCCAAGGATCTGTTAATGGCCTTTTTGTATCTTTTTCCTATCACTGTTCAACTTGCTACAACAGACTGAAATGGAAACAACCTTTTAAATCACCAAAAGCAACCTATCCTTAACTAAGAAAGGAATCTATCTAACAACAATTAATTCATAAACTAAAACAAAACATATAAATACAAGACAAGAGGTTCTTGGCTACTTGGATTGGGCCCTAACCCAAGAGCTTCAGCCCTCCGAGGTAACTCAGTGCTAGCTCAAAAACAATATCATCTTCATTATCAAAATAACAGTAAGATTACGTGAAACTGTCTACAAAAGTAACCTCGAAGTTGAGCAGAGAAATTGCCAAAAATGTTTGAAAACTTAACTAATATTCAACAAAATAATGTGTCCCTAGGCCTCTCTACTTATACAACTGAAGCTCCCAACGACTTCCTCAAAATCAGGGAGGCTTGGCTTCCAGAACTTGAGATAGACAAAAGTTATCCTCCACTTGCTCGGTTGCCTCTTTGGTGCATTGATGTGGCTGCTTGTGCTCTGAGCTTCCTAAAGGAGAATTTGAAGTAGGGAGTCATAAATGAGGGGGACACCCTCCTATAAATCCTCTCCCTTACTTTCTTCAAATATTTTCTGCCAAATGTCCATTAAATCTTTGACTTTGTCTCCCAAAATTGACCAAAAATCTGCATTAAGCACACATTAGACTCCATGGTATAATGACCAACCTAGCTCACTCTATTAGCATATATATAATAAAAAACATGCAATAAACCAATGAGAATGGTGGATTAAGCCAAGTTAGGAGGGAAAATGAGCCCATTTAATTACCCATTTATGGGGCTCATCATCACCCCCCTACTGAATGTGTTGTTCATCCTCTTAGCAACTAGTCCATCTCCTCATCTTTGATGGCCTTGATGGCCTCACTGGTATCCCATGCTTTTGATGTGAGATCCTCTTATTTATCATGGAATCCTGCCTTTCTATCCACTTCTTCCCACTGATTTTGTTCTTCTTCCTCTTTTCCACCTCTAATAGTTCTATCAGCAGTGGGGGACTTAGTTTCAGGCCAATCCAGTTGACCTTCAAACTCTGCATAGAGTGCTTGTATAGTGGCACTCTCCTTAGTGCCTCTTTCATCCTTGTTGGGGAGTGATACTCCCTTATCTGCAAGCTGTGTGGCAGTGTATTCCACCTCCTCATACAAGCATGAATACAATCATCTCCAAGTAATCTTTCCATGTCCTCAAAATGTCCAATGTCCTAAGCCTAATCATTGATATACTTAGGGGCACTTTGAGGATTATTTGCAAGCAACTAGTTTCTAATGATGAGAGCCATGGGGTCTGATGGCTTAGCTCTGATCATTAGGGGTTCATTCTGCTCTTTTGCCATCAACTTTTTGATTTCTGTTGCCCTTTTCTCCTCATGATTCATCCATGAGGCCATGGCCATTAGCTGCAGGTCCCCTAGCCAAGCATTGGGATCCCATAGGTTCATATCGGTGAGGGTCATGTTATGCAAATAGAACTCTGCTATCTTTGCCTTGTCTTCTACTAAACTTTGGTCACATAGGTCCATGAACTATCTGTAATCCTGAAAAGGAATTGTGCCTCTCTGTGCCAAAGTCTTGATCTGAAACTATAGCCACTGGTCTTTGAGGTATACTCCATATGATTTTGCTGGTTTTCTAGACTATAGTGCCTCCATAGACCAGCTGGCCATGCATGCCAATTGTGTTTCCTTTTCTTGTAGTTGTCTTCTTAGAAACTCATTTTCTGTTTCCAAGTGAGTTCTTCTGATTGCCTCTCTATTTCTTACAACACTTAACTCCCTACCATTTCTCTAAGTTGGTTCTCCATGTGGCCAATATCCTCTACCCCCTTGGATTTGGCTATTTGCATCCATCTATGTCTCCTTATCCTTTATTTCTCCAACTCAAAGAAAAGTGGGACTGCAAATTTCTGTGGAATGATTTTCCCCTCTCAAGAATATTGTATTAAGAGCCCAAACTAGGTTGGGGGTTAAGTTCTCGTGCCTCTGTTGTCTCCTCCTTCCCCTTTGGCTATTCTTCTACCCTTTTCTCAAGTTTTTCGGTCTCCTGTAGCTTAGTTAGGGTCTCCTGTAGAATAGTCTATGCCTCCTATAGAGCTGTTTTTGAGTCCTGTAGTTGCAGTCTTTCCTTCCATGTGGAATATCTGGGACTTCCTCTTTCATATGTGATGGGGGTTTTAGAGGGAGATTCTTCCCCTTTGACAGTGGGTGAATCTTCAATTATAATAGGCACTATTGAAGATGGCTGTGGTTTCCCTATTTTTATCCTTGTGCTTTTCTGAGCCCTGAAATACATTGATGTTCACCTATTCCTCTTTTGTTTGGGTTTAACTGGGGTGCTGAGGGCAGCAAGAGCAGCTGCTGCCTCCCTTTCTAGGGTCTCAGGAGACACTTCTGTCTTTTCTACCCCTTTTTCCTCTCCTTTTGTCTTCTCTGTCTCTATTGGTGTTGTTTCCTCTTGCTCTGTTTTGGTTTCTTCCTCCTCTGCCTTGGTGTCTTCCTCCTCTGTTTTGGTGTCTTCCTTCTCTATCTTGGTGTCTTCAATTTCCTCCCCTTCTTCCCCTTGATACTCTTCCCCCTCACTTTCAGAAGGACTGTGGTCATATGTGAGGGCCTTTATATCATCTTCTCCGGTCATATTTCTAAAGATTTCCCATGCTATGGGGATTGTGAAGGTGTGGAGGGCTTCTTCCACTAATAGTTTAATTAACCCATGGTGAGCCAACTGATCTGGACCCCCTACCTTCAACTTAATGCTCGAGTTGATGAGGGATTGCAGGAGAAAATAGGGGATGTTGAGTTTTTGTGGTGTGGCAGTGTCCATGCCATATCTCAGCTCATGGAGAAGTCTAAAATGGTAGCCATAAACTATGCTATACCTCCCTTCATATTAAATATAGTTGATAATTTGGTAACTAACCTCATCCCAAGGGTAAGGTCTTCTTGTTCTTCTAATGCCATTTTTGTCTTCTACAAGATGTTCATTTGGTTGGAAGAAGGTTTTCTTGGTAACTTGTCCCATTGGCTTTTCATCATTGCTCCAAGGTAACCAAGGGGAAGGTTGGTAACCCTACTGATAAATTCTGGGTTGATTTCCATGGTGAGACCTCTGAATGTAATATTGGCATGGGTCTTTGAGTGAGGTACTAAAGAAAGGGAAAACTCTTGAGCCACTTCTTCATCAAACCCTCGAAATTTTTCTAAAAATGGCATGCAATTTGCTCTTGTGAAAATGGCTACCACCTAGGGATGTTCATGAAGCCTAACTGAATTTGTGGGTTCCTTCCTCATGAATCCCCCTGTCATTTTACTTATAGCCCTTTGGAACACCCCAGGTAGAGATGGAGACAAAATTTTTGAAGAAACAGTAAACATAGAAAAACTGTGTTTTTTTTAAGGAAATAGGCAGAAATGTTTTTATTGAATTCCTCTCCTTCTACAGGTTCAATTTCCCGTTAAAATTGTATCATTCCTTGACATATTAATAATCAATGTGGGTCTGTATAGAACCTACCTCTTCAAGCCAGAATTTGAGGAAAAACCCCATGTTTCCTCCTTAAAAACTGCTTATTGCCCTTCCTGTAGAACTGGTTGTAGGTGCTCTTGTAGAACTTGTTCTTGCTCTTGTAGAACACCGATAGTAGAAGGATGGATAAAAATGATAGAGAATGATGGTTTTGAGGTTATGGAGGTGGTATAGAGCTTGTTGCAACTAAGTGGACAAGGATGAAATGGAAAAAAAGGTGGTGAAGGAGTTTCAAGGAGGAGTATTTGTGTCTTCTTTGGGATATTTCCGGTGATGGGGTGAGCTAGAAAAAGGTACGTTGCCATATTTGGACCGTTGGTTCCCACTACCTTGTCATCATGACTCCTCATGACTCCTTCCCACAATCACTTCCCATCAATCGGAGTTTGTATACCCTCCACTACCTGTCCTTTGGATTTTCTGTGAGTTGACTAGGCACACGTGTGGTGGCATCTTTGGATGAGCGTAGTCAACTGGACGAGGGTGGCCAGTTAACCAGCCACCTTTTCTTGTTCAACCCTAACCATCTCATTCACTTATGCCTATTTTTGAATTACACAGATGCAACAGAGGAGAGGGCTAGACACTTACCTTCAAGTCTAATGTTCGTGTTGTGATGCATCTTGGTTCCTTTACTATTGCATGCTCGTATTTGAGTTGTTGCATGCCTGTATCTCCTCTGTTGTATGGTTTCTAGTCCTTGATGTGTGGATTTTTTGCTTTTTTCAGGTCCCCTCTAGCTGGATCTGGCTTCAGAAATCCTCTTCAATCCTATGGCTCCACCTATTTTGTTGTTGTGGCTTGATTTTAAGGGAATCAGCTGCTACAGGAAATCCTACAGAGCTCCTATAGCTACTTCTCATTTTAAAATTTTTAGTTGATTGTTGTGCTGGGAGCTATGAGGATGCCACTAGAGATACTAATGGTAACGAAGAGGTATTTGGTAAGTTGCAGGTGAGATTTGGAGGTGCTATTCCTATTATTTTTTTGTTTTGTTCTAAAAACTAGTTTCTGTGTTTTTTAGCAGGAAGGAAAGAAATCAATGATGATGAGGTGGTGTAGGTGTGGGATGGATAGCTAGGAGGGTGGATAGCTATAGGAGGGCCTACATGCTCTTCATGAAACTTCCCAACTCCTCAAACTGTTTTTAAAATCCATTTCGAGCTCTCTGTGATTTCTACATGAGCCTCCTATAGAACAGACAGGGCCTCCCGTAGGATACACAGTGTTCGGAAAAAACACATAGTGATGTGGAAGAAAGGTCAAAAATGATGGAGAAGAGTGTGGATGAGGTGAAATAGGCTTCGTGGCATCTTCTCTTGCTTCCTGTGTTCCACCTGTAACCTGCAATGCATTCTAAAAGTCAACTTTCTCTTCTTTCTTTCTCTGTTTTTTTCTCGTTTTTTTTTTAAAGACAACTAGGGCACCTCAAGGAGGTTTTCACCCGAATTGCCTACCCTGGGTGCCTCCAAGGGAAGTTTTCACCCAGGGATCTCTCTCTTTTTTCTTTTTTCTTTTTTTGTTTTTGTCATCACTGGGCCACCTCAAAAGAGGTTTTCAACCCAATGATGGGACTCAAGTGCCTCATGGAGGTTTTCACTTGAGTCCTTAATATTTTTCTTTTTTTTTTTCTACTTCTTAAGTGAGTGGGTGGAGTGGAGGCTGAAACCTTCTCCACTACCAATTAACTCTCGCTTGGAGAGGGGCTTCTTGTAAATTTTTAACCTTTGTCCATTTACAAGCATGCGGGTGGCTTCCTCATCAATGGTTCTAAACAGAACTGAACCATTGGCATTGCATTTGTCCACAGTGTAGGGTCTCAGCCATCTTGTCCTCGGCTTGCCTTTGAAGTCTTTACATCTTGAGTCATAGATCAGTGCCCAATCTCCCTCTTGGAATTGCTTCTCCTTGATATTTTTATCATGCCATATTTTCCTTTGAATCTGGACTACCTTTGTGTGGAGAAGAGCCTGCAATCATTTTTCATCAAATCCATTGAGCTGGAGTAGCCTTTCCCTTTGCGAATGGCTGAGGTCTAGGTCCAGCTAAGCTACCATCCTTAGTGTATTCTATTCAAATTCTATTGACAACAAAGACTTCTTCCCATAGACTAGTTCATAGGGTGTGAACCCTGTGGTAGTCTTCCATGTTGTGTTGTAGGCCCAAGTGGCCTCAACTAGTCTATCCACCCAATCTTTTCTGTTGTTGCTCACTACCTTGGTCAAAATTCCTTCCAAAGCTCTGTTAGTGACTTCCACCCGTCCATTGGCTTGTGGATGGTAAGGGGTAGAAGTCCTGTGCTTGATTTTATGATGTGTGAGCAGATTTTCAATCAAGTTGGAAGTGAACTGACTGCCTTGCTCTGTAACCAGTTCTCTTGGATACCCGAACTTATAGAATATGGTTTCTCTTAAATACTCAGCAACGTTTTCCTCTATTGCTGCCTTGATTGCTTTTGTCTCTGCCCATTTTGTCAGATAATCAATGCACATAATGATGTATTGCCTCTATTTTGAAGGAGGGTTGATAGGACCCACAAAGTCCATGCCCCACTTCTCAAATGACTCAAAGGTCACTTGAGGTTGCATGGGCATCTCATCCTTTGGAGTAGGTTTCCCCATCCTTTGGCACCGATCATATTGGCTGGTATATCTCTTCGCATCTTGATGAAGAGTGGGCCAATAGTAGCCTACTTGCAAGATTTTGAAAGCAGTCCTCTTTGCTACAAAATGGCCTCCACAAGGCCCATCATGACAGGTTAGGAGAATGTCAAAAACCTCCTCCTCCCTGACACATCTTCTCAAGATCTGATCTAGGCCAAGTTTGAAGAGATTTCCCCCAATCCAAGTGAAAGGGGTGCTTTTCCTCATGATCTTGCTCTTCTCTTTTGAGGACAAGTGTGGTGGGAACTGTGCTGAAACCAAGTAATTTGCTATATCAGCAAACCATGGAGAGAGTACTGAGATAGAAAATCAGTGCTCATCTGGCATTTTATCATCCACCATTCCTTCCTCACCTGCAGGCAAATTTACTCTAGACAAAAAGTCAAAAACAACATTTTCTTTACCAGGCTTATCGACAATGGTTAAATCAAACTACTGTAGTAAAAGCAACTATCTAATAATGTAAGCATTTACATCTGTTTTATTCATTAAATTTTTTTTTTTATTTTGAGGAAAAACCTGTGAACAATTTTGAAACCAACGTTTCGGACTAGCTTAGTGAGTCCATCATCAGGGCAATGAGATTTGTTTTTGAGAAGAGAGAGCGTGAAAATTAAATTAATTAATACTTATTTAATTTATTTATTTAGATAGGTATTTATTATATGTATTATTATTTATTTATTTAGTTATAATTATATTATTATTATTATTATATATATATATATATATATATATATATATATATATATATATTATTTAAATTTCAAATAAAATAACTCTATTATTTATTTATTATTATTTTTATTATTATTATTATCATTATTATTTATTTATTTATTTATTATAAATAAATAAAAATAAATTAATAAATACCTATTTATTTAGATAGGTATTTATAATAAATAGGTATTTATTATATATTATTATTGTTTATTTATTTATTTGGTTATAATTTTATTATATTATTGTTATATATATATATATATATAACTTATTATTTAAATTTCCAATAAAATTAATCTATTATTTATTTGTTGTTGTTGTTGTTGTTGTAGTATTATTATTATTATTATTATTATTATTATTATTTAGTTGTTATTATTATTATTATTATTGCTTTTTTATTTTATTTAATAGGGGTTTCCGGGTGTCACTTAACTTTAGACCGTCATGTCTATTCATATTATTGGAGGATTTTTCGATTTCAATTGCTTCTTTTACTCTTCTTTTTAAATAATGGTCTTCTTTATGAATTAATTTTGCTTGTTCCATGCAAATATAATGTGAGGAGGAACAAGCATGCTCAGCTAAGCCAGATTTTTCTGACCTATTTCTTGAGATGTCATTAATATGCTCTTTTAGCCTAATGCCAAAGGATCTCCCTGTTTCACCTATATATACTTTGCCACAAGAGCAAGGAATTGAGTATACCCCTTTGCGATTTTTTGGGTCAATAAGGTCCTTGGCAGAATCTAGCATGTTTTTGATGGTGTTAGGGGGTGTGAAGGCAACCATAATGTTATGCTTGGTGAGAATTCTAGCGATTTTGTCAGTGGTTCCTTTAATATAGGGTAAGGAGATTCTAGGGTTTTCCAGAGTCTTCCTTTTTTGGGTATTGGTTGTGGATTCTTTGAATATCTTTTGGATAATGCTTTTCTGATAGCCATTGTTGATGAAGACCTTGCAGAGATGGTTAAGTTCTTCTTCTAAATGATCAAGGTCAGAGATTCTTGAAGCTCTAGTAGCAAGGGTTTTGATGACTCCTACTTTTTGCTTCGGATGGTGGTGGGAATTAGAGTAAAGATATTTGTCGGTGTGAGTTTGTTTTCTGAAGACCTGGTGGCTTAGTTTGCCATTTTTCTTGGTAAGGAGGACATCTAGGAAGGGGAGCTGGTTGTATTTTTCAATCTCAATAGTAAATTTTATGTGTTCTGAGAGACTGTTTAAGTGGGATAAGAATTCATTAAGTTTATCTAAACCATGTCTCCATTTAGCGAAAATATCATCTACATATCTTTTCCATTCATCAGGTGTAAAGGGGAAAGATTTAAGGGCCATTTGTTCAAAATGTTCCATATATAAATTGGAAATCAGAGGAGATAAAGGAGAACCCATGGCAACTCCATGAGCTTGCTCATAGATTTTACCTTTGAAGCTAAAGTATGAAGATTTTAGGCAAATGTCTACTAGTTCTACAGTTTCATGGTCTGTAATATTCTTTAAAAATTATATGGCTTTATCTACTGGAATCATAGTGTAGAGAGACACTACGTCAAAGCTAACTAGGATATCATTGTCACTGATTTCCAGGTTTTTAATCCATTCTATGAAAGAGGCAGAATCTTTGATATAAGAGGGAGTGTTACCTGATAAAGGTCTAAGCTTGTTTGCAAGGAATTTTGCTAACCAGTAAGTGGGTGATCCTATGGTGTTCACAATGGGTCTCAAAGGAATTCCAGTTTTATGGATTTTGGGAACCCCATAAATTATAGGGATGATGGCACTATTTGGTATTAATCTGTTCTTAATAGTAGAATCAAGAGAGGAGTTTTTGATTCTGTTACTAACTAAGCGGAGAATTTTGTTGCTGGGGTCCTTGTTAAGAATGCTATAGCAGTCACTCTTGTTAAGGTGTTCTTCCATCTTATTCTCATAATCTTTCCTATTCATAATAACAGTGGCATTTCCTTTGTCTGCTTTTAAAATTATGATGTCCTTATTCTTCCTGATGTTTTTTAAAGCTATGGATTCTTCTTTGGAGATGTTGCTGGGAGGAGGTCTGGCATTTCTGAGAATTCTAGCCACGTCTTGTCTTATTTCTTCTGCAACATTTTGATTAGTTTTTCTGATGATAACCTCAACATTACTAATGATATCATACACAGGTAATTTTGCTGGAGATATAGCAAAATTTAGGCCTTTTTCTAGCAGCGCTTTCAAATTGTCATCTAATTCCATATTTGAGAGGTTGATCACAGTTTCTTTTTGTGTTTTATTTATAATTTGCGTTGTCTAGCTATTTATTTTCCTGAGAATATCTTTAACCTACGATTTGCCATCTATCTGTTTATAGATAACCTGAGTATTTCTGATGGGAGCGCCGTGCTGGATATTATTGATGTCTTCATTCTGCGTAAAATCTTCTGCAACATTAGTTCTCCCTTGCATTGTTTGATTGTTTAATTTCAATTTAATCCATGTTTTCACGCTGTCCAATTCTTTGATGTATTATTTCTACGTGCTGTTAGACAAAATGCCTTGTGTGATGCGGCTACCTACGCTGTTAACTATGCTGACAGCGTGATTTCCTTGTTGTTCATTATGTTGGAGAACGCCATGTGAATTGCTGCCTTTTTCTACGATGTTAACATCAGCTTGCGCTTTCAAAGGGTTTTCCCAATTGTCAAACTGCCTGATGGTGGCATCATACTGCGTAAAATCTTCTGCAATATTAGGTCTCCCTTGCACTGTTTGATTGTTTAATTTCGCTTTATGTGTGATGGGGCTGCCTACGTTGTTAACTGTGCTGACAACGTGATTTCCTTGCTGTTCATTATGCTGGAGAATGCCATGTGAATTGTTGCCTTTTTCTACGATGTTAACATCAGCCTGCGCTTTCAGATTTTCCCAATTGTCAGACTGCTTGATGGTGGCATCATACTGTTGGTTAACTTTGTGCTGGTGAGTGTAGCTGTATTCCTGGCCAATTTTCTGCGTCTGAGAAGATTTGAAGTAGAAGTCAGCATTTCCCAAGTTTTTAAGCTTTCTGGATTTCTTTGTTAAGTTATAATTGAAGATCCTTTCAGATTTGGCGAAGGTGAAGGCATCCAAGATTTGCCAGAGATCAGAACGAAGAGCCGATGCTAGCACAAGATGCAATCTCAGAAGTTTTTCAGAAATTTTAATTAATTGGACTCTGGTAAATTTGATTTCATGTTTGATGCGGGTTTTACTGAAATTATTAAAGACAGAGATGTTCCTACCCCGTTTAAGGGGATGGTTACATTTGGCGAATTGCAGCATGATCAATGTGTACAAAGTTTTGATAGCCTGTGATGTAATGTCTGAATTTATTTAAGGAATGCACTACAGTTAGGAGTTCCTTCTCGGTTACTGTGTAGTTTAACTCTGCCTTTGACAAGTTTTTACTTATAAAGTATATGGCATAAGGTAAATTTTCATCAATTTGTCCCAAGGCTGATCCTATTGCTTTGTTTGAGGCATCTGTGTGAATGTGGAAAGGTAGGGCCCAGTTTTGGCCTCTCAAAATTGGGGCAGTCACAAGTTTGCTTTTCAAGGTATCTAGGGCTTCTTGACAGTTCTCAGTCCATATGAACTCAACATATTTTCCCAAAAGACCAAACAACGAAGAGGATAACTTACTGAAATCTTTAATGAATCCTCTGTAATATCCCGTTAAGCCTAAGAAACTTTGGACATCTCTCACCTTTTGAGGAGGTGGGACCCTTTGGATGATGGCAACTTTGTTGGGGTCCACCTGCAATCCTTGTTGAGTTATTGCATGACCTAACACGATCCCTTCAGTAATAAAAAATTCACATTTTTCCGAACTGAGGGACAAGTTCATTTCAATACACTTGTCCAAAACTTTTCCTAGGTTAGATAAAGCTTCTTGAAAGTTAGAACCATAAGGAGTAAAATCATCCATATATATTTCCAGTGCATCATGAACCAGTTCAGAAAATATACTCAATACTGCTCTCTGGAAAGTGGCTGGAGCATTGCACAAACTAAAAGGAAGGACCCGGTATGCAAAGATACCCCAAGGACAAGTGAAAGTGGTCTTATATTGGTCTTTCAGGCTGATTTGAATCTGATTGTACCTGCTAAACCCATCTAGGAAGGAGAAAAACTTTTTCCCCGCCAGACCAACTAACACTTGATTTATGAAAGGAAAAGGAAAATGGTCCTTTTTAGTGGCCTTGTTCAGTTCCCGATAATCGACACAGATTCTCCACTTACCATTTTTCTTTGGCACTAGCACCAAAGGAGAGACCCATCCACTATCAGAGATGGGGTAGATGAATCCTACATCTGGTAATTTCTGCAATTCTTCCTTAACAATGTCTTTAAGGTCTAGATTCATCCTCCTTTGAGGTTGCTTGACTAGTTTGCAATCTTCCTTAATGTATATGTGATGAGTACAAACTGAAGGGTGCACTCCCTTCATCTCCTTATAACTCCAAGCGAAGGCATCTAAATGTTTTCTCAAAAAGCTGCACAGTTCCTTCTCCTGGGAAGTGGATAGGGATGAGTTGATTTTCAAGCTTCTTTCTGGGTTGAACTCTATATTCTTAACATGGAGAGAGGTTGGGTCAGCCACACAGAGATCAGTTAAGGGATTGTCTTGGGTTTCTTTCAAAAGATCTTCTAATGGCAAAATATTGGGGGGTGGATTCTACATTAAATTTTCAATGATATCATCCTCATTTTGCGGTTTCCCCCCATGACAGTTTCTACTACACACAGTGGCGCAGAATAGACTTTATCCTCATCCTCCTCCTCCAACCAAAGAGGTAGATCATGTTCTAGCAAGGGTTGGGCAAGAGGGTATAGGATTAGCTGCTTGGACATATGCCCGTTCTTGATGGTCATATTCCTAGCCCGACAACTGATGTAAGCATCAGCAGTGGCCAACCAAGGTCTTCCCAAGATGAGAGCATACCGAGTGAGCTTTGCCTTCGGCTCTAGAACTAATAAATCAGTAGGGTACTCCCAAGAATCAATGGAGACCATCACATCCTCCACAATCCCTTCAGGGGTCATGGTGGAGCGGTCTGCTAGCTGCAGTACTGTCGTGGTCTTTCTCAAGGAGCCCTAGAGGTTCAGTTTGAGTATGGTGTCCTTTGTCATCACATTAATGGCAGCTCCTGGATCAATCAAGGTATGTGGGATCATGGTGCCATTGATGTGGACATCAACTACTGGGCTTCTAGGGTCTAGATATTTTGGATAGATTACCTGCCCCAACATCAGGTCGGACAGTTGTCCTATGACATTGATGGTTGGGGCATCTCTCTTGTGCCTGCCTGGATGCCTGAAGAACTTCTCTTTGATCATCTTATTGTATATAGGCACATCCTTTATGGCTTGGAGAAGTGGTATCTTTACACATAATTGTTTCAATTCTCCCAGAAGTTCAGTTTCTTCTGGGGTGGGTTGTGTTGTCCCGGATAATCTCTCAGGAAAGGGTGGAATTGCTTTCAGTTCACTTTCCTCTTTATCTTCCTCAACCTCTTGAGGGGGAGGCTGGATATCTGGGAGAACCTTCCCAGATCATAGGTTAATCTCCTGAATCTCCACAGCATAAGTTGGGCATGATGGTTCCCCACTATATACTTGCTGGGCCTATTTGTTGTTCGGGTTTAGGTTCGGTTGAGCAGACATTTGGGGTTGCCTTGGTGGAGCAAGAGGCAATGGTTGTGGTTGAGTAGGTGGTGGAGGTAAAAGAGTGGGAGGAGAGTTGTACTGGGGCCTCCACCCCTGATGAGATGCATTCCACTAAGGTTGTGGCTAAGCATAGGAGTGAAATGAATGAGTGGCTAGTTGGGCATGATATTGAGATGGATAGGACCAAGGAGGAGGTGTGCACTAGGAAGAATGACTAGGAGGGCCCCAAGAAGGTATGGAAGTGGCTTGGTTGGGGTTGTAGTATACTTGAGGTGTCTCTTACATTCCCTGCTGGTATGGTCTAGGTCCATGCAGTCTCCTTTGGTTCATGAAATAGAGTGGTTCAGTGGCTCCTTCGGGCACTTGGTATACAACTTTAAGTCCGGGCAAGGAAGGGAACTTATCTGTAGAATGATCGTCTTCACAAACTGAACAAACCTCTATAGAGTCTAATGCACATCCATTCCTAAGATGCCTTCTGGTGCACCTAGGACAAAAAATGGCCAAAGCCCTCTCTGCTTCCTCTTGTTTCCTTTTGATATGCAAGGTATCCATTTGCATGGCAAGAGTCTGCAACATCTCACTCTTGAAGTCTTCCAGCATGTTTCCAAGATCACCTTTGATGGATGAACTGGATGAGGAGGTACTAGGTATGGGTTGACTCCCCCTACCTCTCTTTCTGGCTACCCTTGAATGGTTTCTAAAAATAGTCTTTATGTCTTCATAAGGTAGTTGGTAGATGTCTCCCCTAGCCAGTAGATGGAGGGTGTCTAGAAGGTCTTCCAGAATTCCCCTGAGCAGGACAAACTTCAGCGATTCGAGGTCAAGTGTGCACCTCACCCTTTTATAACTGAGCTGGAACCTCTCTTCATAATCTTCCAATGATTCATCACTTCCCATGGTCATTCAGAAGATTTCTTCCTTAGTGTCTTTTGAGCTACAGTAGTCTCGATATTTGTTATTAAAGGCCTATTGCATCTGGGCCCAAGTTGTGATGCTATTGCTAGGTAACCCTGTGAACTAGCACAATGCTACATCCTTGAGGGTAGAAGGAAATAGTTTCAACTTTTGCTCATCTTCTGCATAGTCATAGGTTCGACAGATAATAGCAAACTCAAACAAAAAGGTGTCAGGATCTTATGTAGTCAATCCATGAAAGTGAGGTAGGGTGGAAGGGCTTATGTTCTTCATTTTAGTGTCCCCATTGGTCTCTCAGATGGGAAAGGTACCCTCTACTCTTTCTCCATTCCCCCTAGCATTTAGGTTTTCATCCATTTTATCAGGAGGGATGTTTTCTTTTTCTTCTTCCCCTATAGGTTCTTCAAATATCTCTGGTTGTTCACCTAAAGGTTCTTCTTAATCACTGCCACCGAAGAAGAGAGAAGGGTGGCTATGTGATGTGGTGGGGGTCTTGGGCAAGAATTTTTCTGAATTATCTCTATTCCTACGAGGCATGAAAGGAAATCTCTTTTTTGGTGGTTTTCGCTTTTTTCTGCTTGTACCTGCAAAACTGAAATTGATTGAACAAACAAATTGCAAATAACTGAAATGAACTTGCTGAAATGGAAATTACAGAATTGAAATGAAAGCAAGGGAATGACTAATATATTTTTGTTGAAATGGAAATTGTAGAATTGAAATGGAAGAAAGGAAATGACTAATCTACTTTTGCTGAAATGGAAATTGCAGTATTGAAATGAAAGCAAGGAAATGGCTAATCTACTTTCACTGAAATGGAAATTGCAGAATTGAAATGAAAGCAAGGGAATGGCTAATATACTTTTGCTGGAATGGAGATTGCAGAATTGAAATGAAAGCAAGGAAATGCGGAAATTGAAAGAGACAACTACTCTACTTTTGCTGAACTAAAGTACTTAGCAGAATGTTGCTGTAGAAAATAGAGGAAAAGCGGTAATCATAAAATACTCTAAAGCTTCCCTCCAAATGCCACCAAAAAGTGGTGAGCACCAGTATTTCAGCAATAATGCGGCAACTCCTGGGCTTCCTACTTTACTTTTATCAACCCGGTAGTTCGTAACAAACTTGGAAGCGACGGTGTTGTATACACAAGTACTAGTTCTTACTGCAAGCTGTCACTTGGTCAGCTAGCACAAGATCATTGGTAGCTCAAGCCAACTTATATGAATTCTAGAAGAAGCTTTGTATGTGATGAAAGAAAGGAAATCTTACTCTACAGAGGCTACTCTACTTGCAGAAAGAGAAAGAGGACTAAAATGCAAAGTAAAACTAGCAAACTCTAATTAACCAACTAATCCTATTTTTGCAGAAAGAGAGATGAAAAACCATGAAATGAATGTTATTTCCTACTTAGGAATTAAACACCATCAACTCAAGCTATTTCTACAAGGAAATGATAGAAAAACATCTTTTTGGATTTTTATGTATTTTTCGGTGAAATTGTCATGCATGTAATTTATTTGTTTGTGAATGTGGCAGCAATTAGGTGGCGATGGAAAGAAACTTTGGAGTTTGCAGAAGTGTGAGAAGGTGTAGAGGGGTCCTAGGAGGTCCCAGGTGGCCTTCTGGAGGCTTTCCCTACAATCGTACTTCAAAAAGACACCTACAAGAAATCTACAGGAGGCTACAGGAGATCTACAGGAGGTCTATAGCAGCATGCTGAGAGTTGTTTTAGAGGTTTTGAAGGTAGGAAAATGGGTGGAAATGGTAGCTGATGTCTAGGAGGATGTGTTAAGGTGTCTAGGGTTCATCAAGAAGGATTAGGGAATAGAAAGATGGTTGGACTTGTTCAAAGAAAGAGAGGAAAGTTTATGAGAAAAGTGCAGAAAATTAAGGCAGATTTGTGAGGGACTTTGGATGACCTATGGAACATAGTTCAAAGAGAGATGGTGATGGTTGATTGGTTGACTTATTGTGAGTGAAGATGTACTGCCAGAGAACTGAAAATCAAACACTGAGATTAAGCAAACAAAGAAACTAGCTACACCAAAAAAACTGAACTTTGCATCAAGTTAAGCTAAATTCTAATCTAGGAAAGTAAATGTTGAACAATGCTATATGGAAAGGAAGCATGGAAGGAAATTTATTGCAAAGACAAAAATGAGCATGGTGAAATACATCTACAACAAAGCATGAACCTTCTAACAAGCTACAACACCAGAAATCCTGTGAAAAAGGCAAATATGTGTTTTTTATGGCAGCAAGAGGGTCTTGGCCTCAGTTCATGGTCCCAAAGGGAGGAAAGGAGGCCAAGGATCTATTGATGACCTGCTTGTATCTTTCTCCTATCACTATTCAACCTTCTACAAAAAACTGAAATGGAAACAACCTTTTAAATCACCAAAAGCAACCTATCCTTAACTAAGAAAGAAATCTATCTAACAACAATTAATTCATAAACTGAAACAAAACATACAAATACAAGACAAGAGGTGCTTGGTTACTTGAATTGGGCCCTAAACCAAGAGCTTCAGCCCTCTGATGTAACTCAGTGCTAGCTCAAAAACAATCTCATATTCATTATCAAAATAACAGTAAGATTACATGAAACTGTCCACAAAAGTAAGCTCGAAGTTGAGCAAAGCAACTACCACAAAATTTCAAAATTTTGACTAATATTCAACAACCTAATGAGGCCCTAGGCCTCTCTACTTTTACAACTAAAGCTCCCAATAGCTTCCTTAAAATCAGGGAGGCTCGGCTCCCAAAACTTGAGATAGACAGAAGTTATCCTAGCTTCCTAAAGGAGAATTCGTAGGGAGTCATAAATGAGGGGGACACCCTCCTATAAATCCTCTTCCTTGTTTTCTTCGAATATTTGTTGTCAAATGTCCATTAAATATTTGACTTTGTCTCCTAAGATTGACCAAAAATCTGCATTAAGCACACATTAGACTCCACGGCATAATGACTAACCCAGCTCACTCTATTAGCATAAATATAATAAAAAACATGTAATAAAATAATGATAATGGTGGATTAAGCCAAGTTAAGAGGCAAAATGAGCCCACATAATTACCCATTTATGGAGCTTATCATCTTGTATGCGTGGTTGCATGTATCATTCATGCATGTTTGATTTCGAGTATCATTCACTCATGCTTGATCATATGCACTTAAGAATATGGGTAGTTGGTCACATATTCATTATGCATGTTCATGTTTGCACGTGGTCAAGTGTACAGTGATGTAGTGGTTTTTTTCATGCATGAGGTTGTGGTTTGTGTTATTATTGAGGTCATGCATGGATGACTAGACCCTAGTTACAATTACGGTTGCATGGTCATATGCTTATGTATTAAGTTATATATGTTGTCATGGTTAGGTTATACATGTATCACGCTGATTTGTTGATATTGCAGACAAGGTATCCTCCTCGGATATACTAAGGTACATTGGTAAATTATGAATTGGTTTCTTTGACATAGTATGCATTGTTGGAAAGAGATCAAATGGCTAGCAAGATGGTAGACTAAGTAGAATCTCCCTATGAATCAGATAAGAAGCATGGTGTGGAACACTTATGATTTGGAGGACAAAATGAGGAGCTTAAAGGAAGAAATAAGGAGTTTTAAGGTAGATAATGACAGAATCATACAAGCACAAGAAAATCTAGTAGAGGTAAATGCAGTAATACTTCAGAGTTTGTCAAATTTGCAACGATAGGGACCACATCAGATTAGGTATGAGCAGGAAGATTGAACTAGTCGGGCATATAGCGATAGGTTTCATGGTGGTCATAGGTTGGATAGTGATGTCATGGTCATAGATGGTAGAATGTTGGACACTCCGGATAGGAGAAGGGATAGTCATAAGTACCATTCTAGTTTTGGTTCTGAAAAGAATGATGATTGATATAGTTATCATCCTTACAGGAGGTTTAACAAGGGGTATTTTCCAAATGAGTTTAAGAAAAAAAAGCCACCTAATTTTTATGTAGAGGTAAATAAATCACAAGATGCAGAGGCATGGGTGCTAGGCATGACGAATTTCTTCAGGTTGCATGACTATTCAGAGAACATGAAGGATAGAGTAGCTACATTCAGTCTTAAAGGTAAAGCAAACATCTGGTGGAAAGATGTGAAGAATGTCAGAGGTATACATGAGGAAAATTTGACTTGGAATGAGTTTGAGTGGATATTTAAGAAGAAGTATTTGTCATAAATATACTTTGATGACAAGGTGAAAGAATTTTATGAGCTAAAGCTGGGATCCATGACAAATGATGAGTACACTAGCAAGTTCTTAGATTTTCTGAGGTATGTGCCTTACCTTAAGGAGGAGAAGCCCAAGATTTAGAGATTCACCATTGGGTTACCAATTGCATTTAAATATAGGATTGAGTTTGACAAGCCTAGATCATTAGAAGAGGCCATCCAGAAGCTAAAGCATTACTATGAACAATTGAAGTGCAGGATTGAGACTAAGCCAAATTGGAGAGTTAATGCAAAGAATAAAGGAAAATGGGACAAGAAGCGAGTAAGATTACAGGATTCAAGTAACAAGGAAAATTTTGCACCACCTAAGAGGTTCAATGCATCATATAGAGGACAGGGACACAAATCTGAGGAGCGGAATAAGGAGTGCATGAAATGTTGGAATTTTGGAGGAGATCATCACAAGAGGGATTGTTCACAATACCAGAGTGGTAGGCCTAATATATACAATGCACAGGAGGCACAGACTGCTAGAGACGTTGGTCAAAGTATTCCATGTATCTATGTAGCATTCGATAACAAACAGGAAGATCATCATGCATATATCATTGAGATGGATGGTAAGCTTTGTGATAAAGTTATTTCTATTTTGATTGAACTAGATCTAATTATAGCTATGTTAGTCTTGAATTGGTGGATAAGTGTGGTTTGTGTAAGGAATTTCATGCAAAGTCTTTGTTAGTGTAGTTTTCTACAGGTACGAACAAGAGATTTCATCATTGGGTAAGAGCTTGTGCATTTCATTTGAATGGTATGCCTATCACAACACATTTGAATGTATTACCGTTGGTTTCATACAATATGTTATTGCACATGCATGGGTTGTATCTTCATATAACCAAGGTATACTTTTACGACAAATCCATTGAGTGTGTTGATGAAAATGGAGAACCATGATTCTTACAGGGTAAGAAGAAAGTTACATCAATTAGGATAGTGACAAATATGCAAGCAAAGCATAGTCATAGGAAAGGGTGTAAGCTATTTGCAATGCACATTTCTAGTGACAAGGGTAAGGAAGTTGAGAATGCAGATGTGTTGAGAAGGTACCCAGTTTGACAGTGGTTCACGGATGTATTTCCTGAGGACATTACAAAGTTACCACCTCACAGGGAGGTATACTTTTCTATTGAGTTAGTGCCAGAGGAAACTCCAGCATCAAAAGGACCTTACAGGATGAGCACACCTGAGTTGGTTGAGTTAAAGTTGAAATTGACGGAAATTTTGGATAATGGGTACATTAGGCCAAGTGTATCACCATGGGGTGCAACAGTATTGTTTGTGAAAAATAAAGATGGTACTCTCAGATTATGCATTGAATACATGCAGTTGAACAAAGTGACCATCAAGAACATGTATTCCTTACCGAGGATTGATGACTTGTTCGACTAGTTGAAGGGAGTAGCATTGTTCTCGAATATTGATTTGATATCTAGATACCATCAGGTACACATCAAAGAAGAGGACATTTACAAGATCACATTAAGGACAAGGGATGGGCATTATGAGTTTGTTGTTGTTCCATTTGGCTTAACTAATGCTCCAACTACATTTATGTGTTTGATGAATAGAGTTTTGCGTCCATATTTGGATAAGTTTGTTAGTTTGTTCACTAATGATATACTGGTATATTCTAAAAATGAGGAAGAGAATGTTGAACATTTAGCGACAGTGTTGAGGGATTTGAGAGAGCATCAATTGTATGCTAATCTCAACAAGTGTAGTTTATTTTAGACTAAGGTGCACTAATTAGGGCATGTTGTCTCCAAGGAAGGCATTGCAGTAGATACAAAAAAGTAAGAGCCATCATGGAGTGGGTAGCTCCTAAGAATGTCGATGGGGTGAGATCCTTCATGGGTTTGGTAGGTTACTACAGGAGGTTCATCAGGAACTTCCCATAGATTTCTTATCCTATCACATTATTGTATAGGAAAGGTAATAATTTTGAGTGGACAGAGGAGTGTGAGGCTAGTTTTGAGTAACTAAAGTAGTTGTTGACACATGCACCAGTACTAAAGATTGGAAATATAGATAAAGAATTTCTAGCATGCATAGATGCTTATAAGAGAGAACTTGGTGGAGTCCCTATGTAGGATGGACAAGTGGTATGCTATGAGTCACAGAAACTAAATAAGCATGAGTATAAATACCGCATGCATGACCTTGAGCTGGTAGCGCTTATACATGCATTGAAGATGCGGAGACATTATCTCCCGGGTAGGATATTCACATTGATGAGTGATCATAGTGGTTTGCGGTATCTATTTGATCAACCGAATCTAAATGGTAAGAAGGATCGGTGGTTTGCTACAATCAGTGAGTTTTATTTCAAGATCTAATATCTAAAAGGTAACGAGAACAGAGTGCCAGATGCTCTTAGTAGGTGGGTAGAGGTAAATCACTTGGCAACTATGACCTCCTATGGGACAGATCTACAAGATAGGATCTTGCAGACTGGTCAACAAGATGTCAAGTATATGGATATTGTGTA
This sequence comes from Pinus tabuliformis, assembly GCA_031772625.1. Classification (NCBI taxonomy): domain Eukaryota; kingdom Viridiplantae; phylum Streptophyta; class Pinopsida; order Pinales; family Pinaceae; genus Pinus; species Pinus tabuliformis. The sequence continues at coordinate 1,078,108,541 of CM062816.1, forward strand.
GAAGTTACAACAAGGTGTTGGTACATGTACATATGAAAGTAAAAGTATAGGTACAAGTGTAGGTGTAGATATAGGTACATGTAGTGGTACAAGTACCGGTGGAAGTACAGGTACAGGTATAGGTGCAGGTGCACAAGGTATGGATTATTGTCTTACAACATATGGATTGATCAAGTTCCAAGACAGGATACATGTGCCAGATAGAAATGATCTCAAGAAGGTGATCTTGAGAGAGTTTCATGCAAAACCATATTCAAGTCACCCATGTTATCAAAAGACATAGACATAAGTGAAGAGATTCTACTATTGGCTGAATGTGAAAAGGGATGTAACATAGTTCATGTCTAGATGTTTCGATTATCAGTGAGTGAAAGTAGAATGTCAACATCGAGGTGAACTACTACAGCAAATCGTAATCCCATAATGGAAATGGGAAGTCATTTCCATGGAATTCATTACAGGCTTTTCGAAGATAGTGAGACAACATCATTCCATCATGGTTATTGTGGACAAGTTGATGAAGGTTGCACATTTCATTTTGGTGAAATCTACATTTTCATCTAATGATGTAGCACAGGTATTCATTCGAGATTTGGTCAGATTGCATGGTGTTCTGAAGAAGATTGTGTCAGACAGGGATGTGAAGTTCACTTCCAAGTTTTGGAAGGAGTTATTTTCAGGTTTGGGCATAGAGTTGGCCTTCAGTGGGGCTTACCATCTGCAGATAGATGGACATACAAAGAGAGTTAACAGTATATTGGAAGACATGTTGAGGATGTATGTGATGCATCACCAATGAAAGTGGAAGAGTACCTTCCACTTATAGAGTTCCCATACAACATTGGGTATCTAGAATCATTGAGGATGAGTCCTTTTGAGGCGTTGTATGGGTGAATTTGCAACACTCCCATCCGTTGGAACAATCTAGTTAATAGGGTGTCGATTGGACCAAACATGTTGACAGACATCGAAGATGAAATGCATGTTATAAAGAAGAAGCTAAAGGCAGTGTTATAACTTTGTAATCTCCAAAGGGTGTGATAGAAACCGAGAGGTAATCACAAAACCACTTTGGAAGATGGGATATATCCCTTCTAGCTTCAAAGAGGGATCTCTCTATATGATTTAGATTTGTTGGTTTAAGATATTAGGCTAGTTATTGAGTTTCTGAGTTTGGTTTTTTCAAAATTTTGGCTTAAGCTATAGGGACATTCCATTGGGAATGGATTCAATGAGTCTTGGGTGATCAAATACAAGAATTGCATAACAGATGTAACAGGGAAAGGTAGGCGGGCTTTTGGATCTTTAGAGAATTTATGGAATGAATGGGATTAAAAGATTAGATTCAATTAAACATAGAGCATACTAGGATGAATTCTACATTTAATATTAGTGTGAAAACATAGATATTGTTTTCAAAGAAATTCATCCCTTAATCCTCTTTAAAAAATAAAGACAAAAAAACATATGGAAAACTAGAAAAGAGAGGAAAATTCACCAATTTCTTGACACAGGAATCCTGGAACAAACTTTTTGTATTAATGGAAATGATCACTTCATTACATGCACAACTTTACATCAAGGATATACTTTCTTCATAAGAGTTCCAACCCTTTGCACTTCGAATTATGAAGTATTTATACAAATTCATAAAAATACCTTGATTGAAAATATCAAGATTTTCCTTACAAAATATCCTAAAAATTGTTTACAAAAATATTATAGGAATACAGGAAAACTAAAATTGTTGAAGATCTAGCACTGACTTCGAGGATTATTGGTGATGACTCGGCTTGAGAAAGCTGTTGATTTATTGCTGAAGATGAATACCTATTTTACTCAAGAATTTGACAAAGTTTATCCCATCTGTTGTCATTTGGGGTGGATAGTTTAATTAAATTTTTGTAGGTTTCATACACCTTAGTATATTTCTAGAAACTAGGCTTAACTGAAAACAGATGTTTTATTTCATGTTTGATCAGTAAGTCGAATTTTCAAACCTTCCATGAAAGCTTTACCTGTAATGGTTTCCTTTATGGTGGAAAATTTTTATTTATCTCTGGTTATTGAATATAACTTTTGTTGATAATCCTGTAGCTGAACTAACTTATCTCCAATTCCCTTCAAACCTAGAAGCCCCTTCTGGTGTAGTATGTTGAACTTCTTATGGAGTTTTTGAATGCCAGACTCTAGATTGTGACACTTATTCTCTAATTTTAGCATTAAATTCCATTTTGTAAGAATTCATCTTACCTCAACTATTGTTTCAGTTCTGGCAGTGATCTCAAATTCCTCCATCTCGTCCTTGGTCTTTGAGTTCAGAATTCTTATTAAGTCAGTGGCTTCACCTAGTTTCTGACCTAATTTTTCCTTTATCTCTTCTATGACCTCTTTTGATCTTTTTACCAATTCCTCCTGCTTGAAAATTATTTGGATGGAAGGCCAAATTTCAGTCATAGCTTCATTGGTTTCCACCCAAATTTTCTCCTTTACCTATGCAATTCTCGGGACCATAGAATATTCATTCTCTAACTATTCAGTTATTTGAGTTAACCTTTGAGTCTTTTGAATCTCTACCACATACACATTGTAAATCTTTAATTTCTCCTCTTGAAGGTTTTTAAGATGATATTTCAGGTTTTCAATCTCTTGGCCTATGATAAACAAGTCTTCCATACCTTTAATTAATTCTTTTGATCTATTTGTATACTTTGTCTCTATTGTTGTAGCTGTTGAAGTCGAAGCACATGTTGTTGATGTACCTGTAGCTAGAATTGTTGTGAGAGGATTGTCTACTACGTTATTTGATTGCTTTTTCTCTTTTAGCAACTTCTCGATTTCAGACTCCATTTGTTTAATCTGCCCATTCTACTCAATGATAATTTTAAACATATCTTCTTTCTCCTTCTCTAGTTGGTCAACTTCCTTTGTTTATGGATCTTCAGTGATGGAAGTTTGAGATGATTTTTTAGGGCTACTATCTCAACATTTTTTCTTTTAATGATCTCATTAGCAACTTTTACATTACTGGGATCATATCCCAATTTAATCACTAAATCCTCGAAAGAATTTATCTTAATATCTTCAGCTAAAGAGGATATTTTCTCTAATTTCAATTAAGTTTGAATGTTGTTGACTGATGCCTGAAGTCTCGAGGCAACCATTGTTGAGTTTTTCAAGGTAAAATACAGGATGTCACTTGTTTGTTTGTGCAAATCCATCTGATCAATAGGATGGATTTGATCAACATTGAAACAAAAAAGGGACATTTTGTATTCATCTGTAGTTTTAGGAGAAGGAACCTAAGCTTCTAAGAAAGTTATCTACATTTTCCCTTCCTTAGTGTCAAAAGCAGAGAGAAGTTTGTGCTGAGATAAGGTTGTTTGCTTCCAAAACTAAGAATAGGTGGTTTCTTTCAGTAGTTCATTTTTCTTCTTTATCTCCTTTTACCTAGAAAATATACTTGGTTCAACTTGATCGTGAACCAATTCTCCTGGTTGAGATGTTTCCAGAGGTTCCTAAGAAGCTGAAGATGATGGTGATCCTATGATAATGTCTTCAATATGAGGGAAATTAGAAGTACAAGGGCCTGTCAAAACTAGTATAGACTGTACATTTACTTCCTATGAAAACTCTTCTACTGGATTGGTTTTATGCCTCTTCTTATATATTTGAAATTATTTCCCCTGAATTTCTATGGCTGAAGGGGAACATCCTCCCTTAACCTTTTATCCTACTTTTCCTGGGGCACTAGTGTCTGAGATGTCATTGTAGAGAGTACATGTTCTTTACCCTCCTACAATGTGTTTTCCTCCCATTGATCTTGATTCCTATATTGCTCAATTTTAGGTCTAGGAGTATGAGTGTGTTGTGGCCACCAACAACCCCCCTCCTTCTTTAAGTATTAGCAATAACACTAAAGAAGTGGGGACCCTTAGTAAAATATTCAAAAATAATCCTTAAAATATATCACACGGAGAAGAGTAAAACATTTCTTTATGAGCACAATAAAAAACTGCGAAGAAGCGACGCGAAATTCATCGCATCGCATACATTAAAAAAGTGCCCATAAATGAAACAAATCTCTGATGGCTATTATGCGACATCGCATATCGCAACATCGCATAAACAGCACACAATAACTTAACAAATTGCAACGATCTGCGATCTGAGATCTTACGATAAGCGTGATCTGCGATCTTGCGATAAGCGCGATCTGCGATCTTGCGATAAGCACGATCTTGCGATAAGCGCGATGCTACGATTCTGTGATAAACTGATCAGGAAACTCTGCAATGACACATCTTGATAATGCGATCCGCGATGCTGCGATGCGAATCGCAGAAATCACCCATCGCAAATTTTCCTCGGCTTAGCATTCAAGAAAAGTTGTCCCTAAACCAAAAAATTGGGCGCACACCTTAAAAGAAATTAATGAATGTACGCCAAAGTATTCATGAAGGACAGTTTTGTGTTTTTCAAAGAGTCAGTTCACTATGGGTGTCATGATTTTATACATTCGTAGAGCTTAGAGCTTTCGTGTCAAAATTTATTATCATTACTCTTTTCCTTTGCGTGAACTGCAGGAATAAAAAACAGGAAACAACATGAAGCAATGTGCAGGAAATATCTAAGGAAAAAGGGAAAGCGTCAATACTCGGAGAACAAAGAAGAGATGTCCTCATAAACGGATACCGCATGCAACAGAAATGCAGATTTCAGAGTATTACTGAATAGATGTTGATATCAATAGGCAATTCGACACTCAAGGTCAAAAGCTCAAAAAAGCGGCATGTTTACAAAATTATGAAAGCTTATGCCCAGTAAAGGGAAAAGCGCTAAAGGTGGAAAATGCACCAGAAGGGCCCGGATCAAAGAACAGAGGCAGTTTTCGATGTGCGATTAGCGCCTAGCGCTAATCGCGCATCACTAAGAAAATTGTTCAGAAAGAAAAGTCCCTAATTTGCTTAGTCATCCACGAGTCCAGAAACCAAGATAGCAAAAGCAGAAGCAATTTGAGAGAAATTTGGGTTGTTAGCAAGTATATACGTAGTAAATTCGCCCAGCCAGAGGATGACTCCCAAAAATATCTTCTAGTTTACTAGAAAGTGGTGCCAGTGCTTGCCATTTCTATTTGCGTAGCTCAAGCAAAAGCAGAAAACAACCAGCCAACTCTTCCCAGCCAATTGTTGCATGCTCGCAACATTAAGGAGCAAATGCAGAAATAGTTAGGAATTAGATTCAGTTTTTAGAAATAAGTTTGTTTAGGTAAAGGGCGGTCATTTAAACCGTATCCTAAATTTATGTAATTAAGTTATTTAGTTAGCAGTATTTAAACCCTTCTCATGCATTTAGAGAAGGGTCCAGAAATTTTTCAAAAACTTGTCCTCAGAACATGCACTTCTGCACCCTCAGAGGAGGTTTTGATGAATGAATGGATCAAGGTTTATTAATGTTTGCATTTGATATCTGCTACTGATGTTGCACTTCTGTACTCTTGGTAGATATTAGAACAAGTAGAGATAAATCATTGTTGCTTGAAGCTTATGAGTAGGACCAGTCATAAATGGTACTTTTATCTCTTCGCCATTTCTGCTTATATTCTTAAAGTGATATACAGTTTTTAGTTGTCTATATGTTATTGCATGAATGTTTGAGTTACCATTTGGCACTTTTGTATGGTGCAATCATTTATTTATGTTTGATATATGAATAACTTATTATGTGGTATGTTGTTCACAACTGTTTTGCCTAACTTTTTATGCAAAGTAGTTCATCTTCATTGATTTTCATTCTTATGATAGTTGAATGATCTTTATTACCAATTATTATTTGAAATCTCTTTAGATCACATAATAGAAGAAATACATCCCGGGTTAGCATAGATTAGATGTGTTGTTTTCATTAGATTACAATAGCATAGAATTAGATTAAAGTAGCTTAGATTAGAACTCTTAGATCAGCATCTCCAACTCTACACACACACACACCCTTAGATTGGGAAACTGGTCCCATTATCCCCAGTGGGACCCGCTATACCAAACGGATAAGGAGCTGCCAACCAAGGTTCGGACCGGGTGGGTATCCCCCTTGTTGTCGACCCGATTTTCGGGGCTTCAACATATTTGGCGCTAGAAAGAGGGCCTGAACTATGAATGCCACTTAAATCAAAATCTAAATACCATTCTGAGAGTAAAACTCCCTCATCATCTCCCCCGACTTCTCCAGTATATTTAAATCCAGAGACAGAAGTCGCTCGAGTATCAATCGCTACTACACGCCCTGATAGTTCAGACCAATCTACCATTAAACCTCCTGGAGTTGAATCTCTGATTCACAAACTTCAGGGATTTTCAATTTCTCCTCAGAGGTCTGATAAATCTCAAAGCAGTGTGACTTCGCAGTAAAATCCTGCTCATCCCCTAACCAGGTTAAAGAGTGAAAAATGTGGCATCCAGCCAACTGAATTGCCTCTTCCCACCAGGAAAAGAGCGAGGAAATCACCACAAGAGTCTGACAGTGAGACTCTTTCATCTACATCGCCCATTTAAAATACCTCACCGTGAAGTCAACCACCCACACCTCCATTCCAAACCATCATCCATCCATCTACCGGGACTCCCACAACCCCTCTTCAATCATCTACGATCATAGTATCCTCATCTTCCCAGCCACAGAGATCATCTTCTGCACTGTTCTCTACTAGAAGCTCAACGATGGCCCAGTGTCCATGGAACAACCCTGGGGCAGTTTTAATGCCCGCGCCCTTGAGTCAAATATCAGCCCATCCTGAGAAATGGCTGCCCAAATTCAATCCAGAAGCACGCATGCTAGTGGAAGAGCACATAAACAGTTTCATGCTTTCTATCAATCTCAATGGAGTTACTAACGAAGATGCTGTTGTTTGGCTTTTTCCCTATACACTGCAAGGGACAGCCGGGTCATGGTATTTTTCATTACCCTCCGGGTCTATCACAAGTTGGGATATCTTCCACAATCAATTCCTTATCAAGTTTGGTGATGACAGATCAACGGCAACATTAATCAATGACCTATCCAATCTTAAGGCCCAAGCTAAAGAACCTATCAAAGATTTCGATTTACAGTTCAATAAAATTCTCAACAAAATTCCCACTGCTTCCCAACCCAGCAAAGAAGTACGATGTGAATGGTATATTACTGCTTTACCATCAAACATAACAATCTTCGTGGATAGAACAAACAAAACAACCTTAGCTGAAAACATGACAGAGGCGATAGCAGTAGAGAAACGCGTAATAGCCCTGGAAAAGAGATCCGCGATAGAGGAACGCAAGTCTAAAAAAGTCACCTTCAAGGAAGACTCGAAGAATAAACAAACAAAAGACCCTTTCGATTTGGAAGGAATGCAGAAAGTATTAAAGACCATGTCTAATGAGATGATTGACATAAAAAAACAAGTAGCAGAAACTTCTTTAAAAAAGCCCTACAGAGCTTTTAAAAGAGGTCCTTCAACGGATGCAAGACCACCCAATGCCATCTCCAATGCTGAAATTGAGGTAGAGGAAGAAGAAGAAAGTGCCACTGAAGGGCAGACCGATGACGAAGAAGATGTGGAATTACAAGGAATGTGGAATTTCATCCTCCCACAAGAAGAAGATCAAGAAGTATTTCCGGTTAGCACACGAAGCAAAAATCAGCTTGATCCTCCCCAAACTACCCCTAAGCAGAAGAGCACAAGCCCTACAACAAAAGGTAAAGTCGCAACAAAGAAGACAACCACTAAAGCGACTCGATCTAGCCCAGTCCAAGCAAATCAAACAACTCCATCAAAAACACTGATAGTGTCGGATGAAATGGAGTACAATATTATTGATGACATGAAAAAGACTAGGGCTAATATTACCCTTTATGAATTGAGCAAATTGAAGCATCAACAGAAGATAATGATGAAATAATTACACGCCGTGCCTATTGTACCTTTGCCTACCGTTGTACTCTCTCAAGCTTCCCACAACATGGGAAGACCTCCAACTAACGCGATCAATAAGATTGATCCAAATGATATCGCCTTGATTGGAGGAAGATCAAGATCTCACACTCCCCTGTTTCTTCTCACTTATGAAATTTTCAATAAAAATGTGCACAATTGTTTGGTAGATTCCGGTGCTTCATCGAATATTTTACCCAGATCAATATGTGCTAAGTTAAATGTTCAACCACAAAAATCTGCAGTATGCATAGTTCATCTTGATCGATCTCAAGTCGAAGTGATTGGTGAAATTAATCAAGTAACCATAAGATTGTCATCTAACCCGAAGGTATGTCAGGTTATTGACATTCTAGTGGCTGATATCCCAAAATTCTATGGCTTAATTCTTAGCAGGGATTGGTCCGAGAAACTCCATGGATACTTTGCAACTGATTGGTCGCACATGTGGTTACCCTACAACGATAAACCGAATCAAATAAAGGTTGAACGAGAGTTGCACCAGAAGTACATAGTAACGGAATTAGAGGGAGAAAATGAAGTGGTATCGTATAACAACAGTATCATAGACAATTACTCGGTAGATTCTTTTCTCGGTAATTTCAATGCTCACCCATCACCTTACTTAGAAAATTCAGTTTTGTCCCAAGTCGAAATTTTTTCCCAAACTGATAGTTCAAAGTGTGTTAATTTTGTAGATGAACCTGTAAATACATCTTTGTTTTGGAAATTATATTTCGATGGCTCTAAATCTAACGAAGGAGCAGGAGCAGGATGCGTTCTGATTAGTCCCGAAGGAAACAAGACTATTCTTACGTGTAGACTCGAATTCAATTGCTCAAACAATACAGTAGAATATGAGGCCTTGGTGCAAGGCCTATACAAAGCAATCGGGTTAAACGTCAAGTATCTTCAAGTCTTCAGAGACTTTGAGATTATCGTCAAACAGGTACGTAACACTATACATTGCCTATCAAGTCATTTAAAACACTATCAATATTTAGTACAAGATCTGACTAAGCATTTCATAGCATTTAATATCTCTTCAATCCCGAGACTCCAAAATGCAAGCGCAGACCTTTTGGATAACGTAGCCTCTAGGCTTATTCCCTCCGAAGATTTTAGTCCAGATAGATTCTCAATAGAATTCATCTTTAGACCGTCCATCCCTGACAACATTACAAATTGGAGAGTATTCAATGACGATCCTGATATTGTAAATTTCCTCACTTCTGAAGGATCCTACTCCAACCAGATAATTGACGAAGACCATCACGATCGACAAATACAACAAAATAGCATTGATAATGCTACACCTAAATCAGTGGTTAAGTTAGAAGACTTATACGATTCGAAAAATCGGTTTAAAAGGTCTACCAATTCAAAGCTCTATAGTTCAACTCTGAACAACGAATTAGTAAACCTAGGAATCGATGATAAACCACAAAACGTTAATCTAGGCATCGGCCTAGTCCCTGAAGAAAAACTAGCGTATATTCGTCTTTTGAAACAATATGAAAATGTTTTTGTCTAGAATTACGATGAGCTGAAGACGTACAACACTTCTATCATTCAACATACTATTCCTATGATTGACAACGAAAAACCTGTCCAACAGAAACTGAGAAAGATCCACCCCAATTTAGAAAATCAGATAAAAATTGAGCTAAATAAGTTATTAAGAGCCAGAATAATTTTCCCCGTCAGACATTCCAAATGGGTCTCCAATATGGTACCCGTTAGAAAGAAAAACAGAGATATTAGAATCTGTATCGATTTTCAGAATATTAACAAAGCCTGTCAAAAAGACAATTTTCCTCTTCCACCTATGGAACAGATATTACAGGCAGTAGCAGGCTCAAAACTGATGTCTTTCTTGGATAGATTTTCAAGATATAATCAAGTGCTGGTGCATCCCAATGATCAGTTGAAAACCACATTCAGAACTAAATGGGGCACATATGCATATCGGAAGATGCCATTTGGTTTGATTAATGTCGGCGCTACATTTCAAAGAGCCATGGACATCACATTTAAGGGTTTAGTCAATAAATCTGTAGTATTTTATTTGGATGATATAACAGTGTACTCCAAGAAGCGAAGCGACCATCTCAAAGATTTAAAACAAATTTTTCAACGATGTTTAAGGTATGGGATTTCACTTAACCCAAAGAAACCTTTTTTCGCATTAAGTGAAGGAAAACTTCTAGGATTCATAGTGTCAAAATCTGGTATTCACATTGATCCTGACAGAATCAAAGAAATCTCTGAAATATCTCTACCTCATAATAAAAAAGCCATGCAATCTTTCCTTGGTCAAATCAATTTTGTAAAGAGATTTGTCCCAGATTTTTCACGAGTTGTGTCTCCTTTTCAAACCATGATTAAAAAGAATTCAAATTTCAAATGGGGTCAAGATGAACATGAAGCATTCAACCTGATCAAACAAGCTATTATTAGTGCTCCATCTTTAGCAACCCTGAATTTTTCAGAATCTTTTGTTTTATACACATTTGCCTCAGAGAAATCATATGCTGCAATTCTAACTCAAGCAAATCAAGAAAAAATAGAAGCTCCAATTGCGTTTTTTAGTTCAAATTTACAAGGTGCTGAACTCAATTATTCAGACATGGAAAAACAAGCCTATGTTGTTTTCAAAGCGGTCAAATATTTCAGACCTTTCTTACTTAAAACCCATACTAAGATCATAGTACCATTTCCAGCGGTAAGAAATATTCTAATATAGAAGGATATGGGTGAGAAAAGAGAAAATTGGATCACTGCTTTACAGGAATACGACCTTGAAATCAAACCAGCAAACATTGTAAGAGGTCAAGGCTTCTACAAAATGTTGGCTGGAGCATCGCAAATCTCTGAAATTTCATCTGAAGAGATACAGATGTATGAGGTAAGCCTAAACGATGCAGAATCATTGTATGCTGATATCATTTATTATCTTAAGAATGGGTATGCTCCATCACACCTAGATCACACTAAGAAAAGAGCTCTGAGATTGAAAGCTAAACAATATCGGCTCATAAATGATATTATTTTTAGAAAGAATTATGATTCTGTTCTTCTTAGATGTCTTGAAAAAACTGAAGCTGGAAAGTTTTGCAGTAACTCCACGATGGACCAGCAGGCAGACACTATTCTGGAGATGCTACTGCACATAAAATTTTACATGCAGGATATTACTGGCCTACGATGTTCAAAGATTCACACAGTTACGTGAGGAAATGTCAAGTCTGCCAAACTACTCTTGGAAGACAAAAGAAGCCATCCCTGCCACTACAACCGGTAAACATCGAGAAACCATTCAGTCAGTGGGGCTTGGACATAATAGGTGAGATCGTTCCTCACTCTTCTAAGCAGCATAGATACATCCTCATGGCAACAGATTATTTTACTAAATGGGTAGAAGTAGTTCCTCTCAAGACGGCTAATTCTGAAAATATTATCGAATTCATAGATCAATTTATAGTCACTAGGTTTGGATTTCCAACGACTTTAATGTTTGATAATGCATCATACTTTTTTGGAAATGCAATGACTGAGTTTGCACTTAAAAGAGGGTTCAAACTAAAATATTCGGCCAATTACTATCTGCAAGGTAATGGGTTAGCTGAGTGAACAAATAAAAACCTAATCAGGATTATTAAAAGAACAGTTGACCAGAACCAAAAGAATTGGCATAAAGCTTTGGTAAATGCTTTATGGGCAGATAGAATAACGAAAAAAGCTTCGATCGGCACTTCCCCCTTTAATTTAGTTTATGGGAAAGAAGTGGTTCTTCCAACTCACTTAGTCATTCCCTCTTTGTCTTTAATACAATACATTGATGAAGTACCTACTTCCTCCATACAACTAAGACAAAGGGAAATAATTAAATTATAAGAGCAATGAGAACAAGCTAAGAAAACCCATGCTCATCATCAAGCTCTAATAAAATCCTCTTTCGATTCAAACATAATGACCAGAAAAAATTTTCAGATGGGTGATTTAGTTTTAAAATGGGATAAGGCTCACGAAGAAAAGGGCAAACATACAAAATTTCAAAAGATGTGGCTTGGTCCTTTTCAGATTGTTGAAGTCATAGGTCCATCAACATTTGTCTTACAGGATCTAGCAGGTAGAAGGGATTCTTTGCCTGTTAATGGTCAAATCCTTAAAACATATTTTCCATAGAAGATTATTCTTCTATTTTGTAGAATAGTTTTGTTTTTTCTTTTATTTTTCATAATAAAACCAGTTGTAAATGGTTACTACCGGTATTCACGAAAAGACACCAATTCTCTTTCAGATTTTGAGCTTTTCGCTTGTATAAATAGAAAATTTTTGAAAATCTGACCTTTATTATTGACAGATACAGTTAAAAAGTTTAGCCTAGATATGATACTAGTTTCAACATCAAAAAATTTGATGAAAGCAACCTTTAGCGAAGGAATTGTTTTATATCAGCACAATGAAAGGTATCAATAACAAAATAAAGGTTCTCTGTAAAACTGCTGTTTTCAAACTCTATTATTGTCATCCAGAGCTTTCTTAAGGAAAACAATGATTTCCTCCCTGTTAAAGAAAATCGCAGCATTCAGAGGGACAATCCAAGAAACACTATATCTCAAAGAATAAGAGGTCTCATCACGAGCCAGCTTATCATGATCACAGATATTATAAGTTTGCTGACTTTGCCAAACACTGTCCATCAAAATAGGGCAATGACTCAAGATTGTTGAAATTAAAAGACAAGGGGTCTCATCACGAGCCAGCTTGTTCAGCAAAAGTGTAAATCAAGTGAATGACTGTGTCATAATTTGGCTACCAAACCAAGACATTGTTATTTAAGAATAAAAAAGGAAAAAGTGTCAATATGGATTTTTCTTTGAAGGTTGTAGATAACCTTAAACAAGATAAAGGATCATTGCTAGGTAACAGGTAACCCTGTCGAGGCTATGGACGCCTGCTGCCAGCAGAGGCTCTACCTACGGCAGACGAGCATATTTTAAGGATAGCACACAAAGAAGACTTTATTTTATCTTTACAAGACCAAGTAATGGCTGATATAAATACAAGGACAAGCCTGAGGAAGCAAACAATTAGAATAGAAAGAGGTTGAAACAAAATATCATTGATAGAATAAGGCATAATGTACTCTATCTGTCCATAACAAAGTTTAGATTTATGAAAATTTTTCCGTTTTGGAAGTTTAAAAAATTCAATAGAAAAGCAGAGATAACTGGTTCTTCCAAGTGAATCACCATTGTTGTGGCCACCAACAACCCCCCTCCTTCTTTAAGTATTAGCAATAACACTAAAGAAGTGGGGACCCTTAGTAAAAAATTCAAAAAATTTTATAATTTTTTTTGTATTATACTCCTTAAAATATATCGCACGGAGAAGAGTAAAACATTTCTTTATGAGCACAATAAAAAACTGCGAAGAAGCGACGCGAAATTCATCGCATCGCATACATTAAGAAGCGCCCATAAATGAAACAAATCTCCGATGGCTGATATGCGACATCGCATATCGCAACATCGCATAAACAACACACAATAACTTAACAAATTGCAACGATCTGTGATCTGCGATCTTACGATAAGTGTGATCTGCGATCTTGCGATAAGCGCGATCTAAGATCTTGCGATAAGCGCGATCTGCGATCTTGCGATAAGCGCGATGCTGCGATTTTGTGATACGCGCGATGCTGCGATTCTATGATAAACTGATTAGGAAACTCTGCAATGACACACCTTGATAATGCGATCCGCGATGCTGCGATGCGAATCACAGAAATCACCCATCGCAAATTTTCCTCAGCTCAGCATTCAATAAAAGTTGTCCCTAAACCAAAAAATCGGGCACATGCCTTAAAAGAAATTAATGAATGTACGGCAAAGTATTCATGAAGGACAACTTTGTGTTTTTCGAAGAGTCATTTCACTATGGGTGTCATGATTTTATACATTCATAGAGCTTAGAGCTTTCGTGTCAAAATTTATTATCATTACTCTTTTCCTTTGCGTGAACTGTAGGAATAAAAAACAGGAAACAACATGAAGCAATGTGCAGGAAATATCTAAGGAAAAAGGGAAAGCGTCAATACTCGAAGAACAGAGAAGAGATGTCCTCATAAACGGATACCGCATGCAACAGAAACACAGATTTCAGAGTATTACTGAACAGATGCTGATATCAATAGGCAATTTGACACTCAAGGTCAAAAGCTCACAAAATCAGCATGTTTACAAAATTCTGAAAGCTTATGCCCAGTAAAGGGAAAAGCGCTAAAGGCGGAAAACGCACCAGAAAGGCCCGGATCAAAGAACGGAGGGAATTTTCGATGCATGATTAACGCCTAGCGCTAATCGCACATTGCTAAGAAAATTGTTCAGAAAGCAAAGTCCCTAATTTGCTTAGTCATCCACGAGTCCAGAAACCAAGATAGCAAAGGCAAAAGCAATTTGAGAGAAATTTGGGTTGTTACCAAGTATATATGCAGTAAATTCGCCCAGCCAGAGGATGATTCCCAAAAATATCTTCTAGTTTACTAGAAAGTGGTGCCAGCGCTTGCCATTTCTATTTCCATAGCTCAAGCAAAAGCAGGAAACAACCAGCCGACTCTTCCCAGGCAAATGTTGCTTGCTCGCAACATTAAGGAGCAAATGCAGAAATAGTTAGGAATTAGATTCAGTTTTTAGAAATAAGTTTGTTTAGGTAAAGGGCGGTCATTTAAACCGTATCCTAAATTTATGTAATTAACTTATTTAGTTAGCAGTATTTAAACCCTTCTCATGCATTTAGAGAAGGGTCTAGAAATTTGTCAAAAACTTGTCCTCAGAACATGCACTTCTACACCCTCAGAGGAGGTTTTGATGAATGAATGGATCAAGGTTTATTAATGTTTGCATTTGATATCTGCTACTAATGTTGCACTTCTGTACTCTTGGTAGATATTAGAACAAGTAGAGATAAATCATTGTTGCTTGAAGCTTATGAGTAGGACCAATCATAAATGGTACTTTTATCTCTTGGCCATTTCTTCTTATATTCTTAAAGTGATATACAGTTTTTAGTTGTTTATATGTTATTGCATGAATGTTTGAGTTACCATTTGGCACTTTTGTATGGTGGAGTCATTTATTTATGTTTGATATATGAATAACTTATTATGCGATATGCTGTTCAGAACTGTTTTGCCTAACTTTTTATGCAAAGTTGTTCATCTTCATTAATTTCCATTCTTATGATAGCTGAATGATCTTTATTACCAGCTATTATTTGAAATCTCTTTAGATCACATAATAGAAGAAATACATCCTGGGTTAGCATAGATTAGATGTGGTATTTTCATTAGATTACAATAGCATAGAATTAGATTAAAGTAGCTTAGATTAGAACTCTTAGATCAGCATCATCCAACTCTGCACACACACACACACCCTTAGATTGGGAAACTGGTCCCATTATCCCCAGTCGGACCCGCTATACCAAACGGATAAGGAGCTTCCAACCAAGGTCCGGACCGGGCGGGTATCCCCCTTGTTGTCAACCCGATTTTCGACGCTTCAACAGAGTGTAGGGAGTAGTTTTCTACTCTACTCTCAACTTTCATATTATTCCCAAAGGATGATATGATCAAGTGAAACTGAGTTTAAACTTCATCTATTTGAGCAAAAGATCTACTTCTTTTGTTGCTATCCTAGAATTACAAATGAAAGGCCCAACCTCTGCTTTTATTTTGAACTGAGATTTCCTCTTGGATGTTACAAAGTGTAGATCATCGATATTGATCATTTGTCGAATATACTCTAATGCAAATAGTATTATGGGAAAAAAATTAGGAAATTTATAGGGAGGTAATTTGCACCCATACACATTGACCTCAGTGTAATTTTGATATAGGTACCAGTCACATGTTTTCATTTGATCACTGAGATGTAAATTATCTTTATCTCAAGTCCAATTCCAGGTTCAACATCACTGTTAAGTAGGCAGTAAACTATATACAAAAAATAGTCTACATAATCACTGAAGGTGAATTCATTGGTCTACTTCCTTACCAAGGAAGTCTAATGAATCACAAATTATGCATTTTCCTCATCATCCAATTTTTGTAATGGAAATTGAAATATGTCTTCCTCATGGAATAGGAACAAGTACACTAAAACTGAAGCATGTTTGAAGACTCCTTCTGCAGAAAACTTAAGGAATTGTTCATGAATGACCTCTCCTAAGAATTTGTTGTAATTAAAAATGATTGAAGGCTTTTCTTTTGTTGAAGACAATGATAGGAAACCTATTATGGCTTCATCAAACCATTGATCGGTTTGATAGCCCAGTAAACAAGAAACTATAGAAATAATCTGTTTTGTCATTTCAAGGAACATGGAGGATCGATAAGCACGGTTTGTCTTCGCAAATTGGACATCCTCAGGAAGAAATGTCTCAAATATTTTGGCTCTGTGAAGGAAAGTGAGGTTTTTGTAGAGTTCCATAAGGGAATCTACTAAAAAATATTTCAGAGGGGTTGAATTCTGGATCTACATCATTTGGAAAATGAAGTCATGGATAATTGTGAAAATGATCTCATTGTTTTGGGCTATAGTTTCTCTTTGGCTGGGTATGTACTAGAATTGGAACCATGAAACAAATTTAGGAAAATGATGGGTTTGAGGAAAGATGAATTGAGGTAAGAAGGAGACCCACATGCCCAATTTGTCACTGACATCAACATATTTTTGTTTTAGCCAATCATGGAGTTTGTAGAGATCGAACTCACAATTGGTTTCAATGATTTTGTATTGTTGATCCACTAAAGGCTAGTGGTCTAAGTCAATTACATGGGGGAGCAAGGGGTTTTCTTCTAAGGCTTTTGATTTTCCCTTAGAAGACTTGTTGGAAAGGAAACAAATAAAACATTGCAATTACCTAGGAATTTGGTAGGATGAGATTGCCTAGTTCAATGACTAGTAGTGGTGACAAGTTGACTTGCTGACTCATAGCAGTAACAGGCTTGGGTCATTCAGTGTTCTGGAATATCAGAGGAAGGGCCAATTGAACAGTATTATGGTTTATTTATAAATGAAATCATTTACCATTAAAGATTGATCTTTTTAACGGAGTGGGTTAGTTACTTAGCAATGATTGCATCTCCTAAATGGTTGCTTTAATGGTTAAATGACATGTGTAAGGGATGTGACCAGAGTGGGAGATGAGTCGGAGGGGATGTTCCATGTGGCGGGAGCAAATTGGAGTGAAGTGGGAAGGGATGTGACAAGAGTGGGGTTAACGGCTTTTTATTAGGCAAGAAGGGGGAGAAGTGTATTTCGGATGGGGCAGGGGGGTTTCTGAAGTGATCGCACTTCGTTGATCTAGGCAAGTTAGATCACGGCCCTTGATTAAAGCATGACTTTTATTACATAACGACAAACTTTCACAATCAAAATAAATTTATTAAAAGTAATCTAATCACGATTACACTATGTGATTAAACTAATTAAACACACTTATTTATAATCTAATGCGACATTTAAGCTAGTAGTGCACATTTTTTATTTTTCTAAGGGTTTTCATCAATTATTTTTTTAAAATATATATCTATTTATTTATTGAAGTGGCATTTCAGCTAGCTCATTTATTAGGCTATTTTTCATTTTTTCATATTTTTATTTCGTTTTTTTTTTCACATATATATCCTTTTCTTTTATACCCCCTTTTAAATTTCTATTTTTATTTTTTTTATTGGAAATAATATAAAGAATACAGTATTATTTACAACATCTCATAACATAAAAAATAAATAGATAATCATCAGATGATCTTATAAATTATAGGACCCTAACATTGGCTCCAATGGGGATGACATCCTTCCTGTGAGGTGTCAAGAATATTGTAGATTAGTAGCCTTTGTCCATTTGGTATCATGTTCTTATTCTACAACTGAAATTATTACCTATTGTTATTATGAATACTGGCGACAACTTAGCAGAAGCTTAGGGCCTTCTCTTTAGGCTTCAATTCCTAATGTTAGCCACCCTCTCTTGCAGTAAAATGGTAAAATGATATTTATAATGACTTGAATGAGAAACTTATCTATTCTAGAAGAAAATAGTGCTTGAGCAGTCTACCATTGACAAGTCCTCCTGGCAGTCCTTCTCTAATTAAGTCATTTAGAAAAGATGCATTGTTACCTCAGAAAGATTCAATTTTATAGGGTCCTTTCCACAAACTATCAAATTTCCCATGCTTACCTTTTTCTTCATTTCTTGAATCCCATCTTAACACGAGATCATCTAATTGGAAGTCATCTTATTTGGTCCCTATGTCATGGATATTTTTTATTTTGTCCTATATTATCTGAGTTTTTCTGTAGACTTCCTCCCTGGTTTGTTGCGATTGTATTATTTAATTTATCCTTCTTTGTACATCATTTGGCTCGACTTGTGATTCCTGCAATAACTTTATCAAAAATATTCCCAGGGAAGTAGGAAAAATTACATCCACTCCATATACTAATTGGAAAGGAGACATTCCAATCAACTTCTTAGTGCTAATTCTATCAGCTCACGGAGCATTAACCAACTTATTGTGCTAGGATTTTTATTTCCCTGTAACTGTTTCTTAATAATGTTGACTAAACACTTATTAGGAGACTCAACTAACCCATTCCCTTGTGGTTAATAAGAAGTAGAGAGTTCTAAATTGATGTGATACTTGTGGCAAAAATCAATCATTCTCTTTAACTTGAAATTATCAACATTGTCAGTAATGATTTTATGTGGACATCCAAATCTCACGAGAATTTACCTTCTAAAAACTGATAGATTATAGTGTTTGTAGCTTGTCTTGTTGGAATGGCCTCAATCCACTTAGTGAAGTAGTCAGTGGTTGCCAAAATCCATTTATGTTGAGCTGGGGAGCTTGGATGGATTTCTCCAATGAAATCTAGACCCCATTGCTGGAAAGGAACCTCAACTGAAATGGGCTTTAAAGGTAAGGGAAAAAAATTTCTCTTGCCTTCCAAGATTTGACACTAATGGCATGCTGAAACTCTCTCATAAATATATGCAAAGAAAGGTATGCCAGTAAAATCCATCTCTTAGGATTTTGTTGGTTGTGGTCTTCCAATACAAATTTCCTCCACAGTCTCCTTGATGAAATTCTTTTATAGCCTTGTCTAGTTCATCCTTCAATAAAAAATTTAGAAAAATACCCCCAACATCTTTCCAATACACATCCTAATCTAAAATGAAGAATTTCGTAGGTTTTAAATTGAGAAATCTAGATTTTGTTTTTGTTAAACAAAGAGGGCTTTTAAATTTTGTAAAACAAAGATAATATCTACATAGCAAGGAGAGGTAGAAAATGGTTTTGAAACCTGTGGAGTCACCAACTCTTCCTGTTCACCAAGTGCAACTATAAATTTATGTCTAATGCATGTAAATTTGACTTAGCCATTAGCTTAGCCAATCCCTGACCTTTGATGAGCTTAGTAGGCCTTACTTCAATGTCATATTCTATTATTACTACCATCCATTTTCCTCTTCTCCCATTTGGGTCAGTCTGAGTGAGGATATCTTTCAGTACAACACTTGGAACAAATATGGGAATGGAGAATGTACACCCTAAAGTATTCCAATGCCTTTACTAGATCAAAGGCTTAGTTTTCCATGATATTGTACTTTGAGGAGGTAACTCTCAAAGCTTTGTTGAAGAAAGCTATAGGTTGTTCAAATCCTTCCCTTTCCTTCTGCAACAGAACTGCTACAATGGTGTGTTCAAATGCAAAAGAGAAAATCATGAAATCTTTAGCAAAATCAGGGCTAATTAAAATAGGAGAAGTTGTCAAAGCTACCTTTACTTCACTAAAATATTTTTTAACCTCACTATTCCATCTATTTCAGTCTCTTTCCTCAGCATGTTTGTGATTTCTCTCAAGATCTCGGCCAAGTTTGTAATGAATATTCTTAGGAAATTGATACTACCAATAAAAGACTGAACTTATTTTTTGTTCCTGGGAGGATCAATCTTCATTATGGATTGAACTCTATTGGGGTCTGTTATAATACTTTATTTTCAAATAATATGTCTAAGTAACTTTCCTTCCTTTAAACCAAAAGGATATTTTTTGGGGTTTAAGGAAATACCATATTTCCTGCATTTTTCAAAACCTCTCCTCAAGTGTAGGAGGTGATCTTCCTCTGTTTTGGAAAATACAGTAATATCATCCAGGTAAATTAAAATGAACCTGTCTTTCGCATCAGCAAATACAATACCCATTTCTCTCTGAAAAGTGGCCCCTACATTCATAAGGCCAAAGGGAATTTTTACATACATAAATGTTCCCCAAGTTGTACTAAATTTTTTTTCATGATGATCATCAGGATATACCAGAATTTAGTTATATCCTTAGAAACCATCCAGCAAAGAAATTACAGTGGAACCAACTACTTTCTGTAAGATATGATCCATTTTAGGTAGAGGGTAGTTGTTCTCGAGAGAAAATTTGTTCAGATTCCTGAAATATAAAAAGAGTATTATTTCTCCTGTCTTATTTCTTGTTGGCACTAGATTACACACCCATTTTGAAAATATTAAGGGTACAATGATTTTTGTGTCAAACCGTTTTTTAACTTCCTTTTCTATCAAAGGTAACAAAACTGGATTTACCCTCCTTAATTTATGCTTGAATGGTTTTTGGTCTTCTCTAATGGGAATGGTATGTTGTATGATACTAGTATCATATGATTTTAGATCTTCATAGCTCCAAGCAAACACATCAGAAAATTATTTTAATAGCTTAATGTATTCATGTGTTTCTTTAAGAGGCAAGGATTTGGACAACTTTAAAATCTTAGTACTTTCCTCAATACCTATATCACAATCCTCAACATCATCTCCTACAGGTTCTATTTTTGTCTTTTTGGCTACATCATTAAAATCAAATAGCTCTTCTAATGGAACTAATCCTCGTGGTAACATATTGTCTTTCAATTGTATAACCTCTATTGCCTTTGAATTTTCATCGGTCTCATTTAACACTATTTCATTTATATTCTCTTATACATCATTATTTGCATCAATATGTAGACACTCAAACTCTTCTTTCAGCTGTAAAAAAAATTCTACCTTCTTATCACTACCAAAAACCTGTTGATATCTTACATTATCTGGAACATATGGCCTATGTTTCACTTCCACCTCATATTTTCTATTGGGATGGAATGGAATTTTACAAGTATTGGCTGAAGTAGCCAAAGCATCAACTAAGATATTTTTCCTTCTAGGGATAACAAACAATTGATATTTAGGAAAATATTGCAGAAAATTTAAAACTGCATTTTTGTAGGCTCTTAGTCTAGGGTGTTTAACTGAGTACTCACCTTTAATTTGGTTAATGATGAGTTCACAATCCCCATGTACAGAAATTCTTTTAGCTCCCAACATCTTTAAAATTTGCAGTCCTAAAATGAGTGCTTCGTGTTCATCTATATTGTTTGTACATTGCAAATTAAGCTTGTAAGCATGTCCCTTAGCTATATTTGTTTGTCTGTTTGAGATGAAAACACTTGCCCCTACTCCTTCCTTTCTCATAGCCCCATCAAAATCCATATTTCAAAGGGCTTCCCCCTCTTCATCATGTTTCTCAATATCTAATTTTATATCGTCTGTGTTACTCAATTCAGCTTCCAAGTGTGACACTTCCTCCTTTACACATTCATTGTTATACAAAATAAATGAGTCCATATCTAAATGCACAGAGTACAGGGGTTAATTATTTCACTTGTCTTGACTACTCACCATATATTTCATTAATGTTTCCCATTATAACGTTCTCTGCTGACCAGAAATGGGAATGGTAGCATAGGTCATGTCCATCTTCAAAGTACCCTATAACTTTTCTCCCCATGATCTTGATAGCAACATTCCATATTTGGGAGGTATGTCTGCCACTACAATATCCATTACCAAACTCTTTATTGGTATTTTTACCAGTGTAACACATAAATATTTGATGAGACCAAAGAATCTCACTTTGTTGGAGTCAAAAGAATATAAATCTTTGTAGGGTCTAGCTTCTCCATGATGGCTCTAGACATAATATTGAGCGAAGCACAAGAATCAAGCATAGCATTGTGCAGAATTTTGTCATGAATGCTCAAACTAATATAGAAAGGTGGTGCACTACCATCCTAAGACTTCCCTTCAAATTCAGGTCCAAACAAAAACTCAGGTTGGTCATCAGTTAAGTTGACTTTGTATATCCCTTCCCCTATCTTTGGAGCCTCCATGACTTGATATCTATATTCATTCTTGTTAATTAATTTAGTGAGAGGAATATAAATTTTCACCTTGGCCAATTCATTTTCAATCTTAAAAGATGTATGAGGTTTATCTATTTCTTTTATATTTAGATCATGTTTTTTAGAATTCTCCCTTTGAAAATCATCTTTTGACTAGCTAGTAGAAGGAGTGTCACTCTGAATCTTCTTGGGAGGAGTTTCAACAACCTTTTTACTCCTCAAAGTTTTTTTTTTGCACCTCCATTGTAGAATTTTGGTATCCTTGTTTATAATCATGTGACTCTAAAGGGAGGACTTTTGCTTGTGATAGCAAGAACAGATCTTTCTCCTCTTTAGTTAAGAAAGTGTTGTCAATTTCACTTCCCCAAATAAGTTTATTTGATTTTCTTCAGGATCATGTGGTATCTCAACTTCTTCATCTGTATAATTCTCTTGGAAAGGAGGCCTAATTTGTTGTTGATCAGTTTTCCCTCTTTGTTCTCTCTGTTTGATTTGAGGTGGGTTTTTCCTAAAATTAGGATTTATAATTGGATTACCACCTTGATTATCCCTTGGAGGATCCCTATCATTTAAAATTGTCCTTTCCATAATTTTCTCCATGGTTTTAACTAAGGTATCCAACTTAACATATGATGAAGAAGAAGTAGGTTCTTATTTAATAGTGAATCTCCTCTTAGCATTTAACTTAGCTCTCTTTGCCAGCAAATTTTCTTCCACACTGACTGCATTCCTCTGCGTTTCCTCAAGGGTAGCAAGATTCCTCTCCCTTAGTTGCTAAGACGCGTCTAGATCAAAACCATCTAGAAATTTGATCAAAGATAGTCCTGATGGGGGTTTTATTGTAGCTGGGATAGAATTGTAAATGTTATTAAATCTAGTGCAATATTCTTAGACAATTTCACAAGGGGCTCCCTTTATACTCTCATATTCAGCCAAGGTTTGGAGAGGATTCTTCTTTACTTCCCATCTTTTGGGGAAATTTTGGTGAAATTGTGTGAGATCTAGGACAAAGGAAGCTAGTAATACTTTAAACCATTTTTGAACTTCTCCTATAAGACTTTGCGGAAATGGTATCATATTCACATCATCATCCTCAATTTCTTGCAAAACTAAATAATCATTAATTTTGTATATATGTTGTTGAGCAATGATTGCCCTGTGCCATCAAATTGAGGTAATCAAATCTAATAATCTTGTGGCATGGCATTAAGTTGTCCAGGTAGGACCAGGGCAGCATAACGAGCTTCCATGATTGGTAATTTGGAATGAGAAGATGATGAAACTGCAATAGGTGTCGATATGGGAGGTATAAAAGGGGTTGGGATTGTACTTTGTTGAGTTGATGTAGTGGTGGTAGGGATAGTAGATGAAATGGGTACAATGGTAATGGGAGGAAGTACTGGAGGGGCAGTAATAATAGGGGGAATCACTGGTGGGGTTGGTGATGAGGTAGCAGTAATAGAGAGAATCACCCGTGGGGTGGGTGATGAGGTAGTAGAAGAATAAGGTGAAGATTTAGATGATTGGTGAATAAGAGCTTTCTGAATAGCCTATTCTAATTTGGTCACCAAAACTTAAAGCTTATTAAATTGTTTTACAATATCTTCATCAGAGTCTGGATTTACAGGTTGATGATTTGATATATAAGGTTTCATCATAAAAAATTGTCTTAGGTACAAAGTGTTGGAAATAATACTGAGAGGGGGGGGTGAATCAGTATTATCAGATCAATAAAAATTTTACATTTCCATACTTAGATACATATACGCTACTTCATCCAAGGGAACCCGCGTGTATACGCAGCTGTGTCTAAAGCAACTAGCATATATCCAAAATACTTATGATTCATTTAATTCATTAAATGTTGAACTTTAGTTAGTGCATCAGAACTTCATTAACCATATGAACAGAAAGCAGGTGTAGTAAAAACAGAACAGATCATCACACACAAGAAGCACACATGAACACCATGATATAAGGTGGAAACCCAATGTGGGTGAAAACCACCTGCTGCAATTCATTTCTATCTTCCTTTATTAAGAAACTTCTTTTACAATGTACTGGTGCAGTCCTTTACCAATACGCAGGCTACTACCTGCAGAAGGATACAACCTTCTCTCATTCTCCAGACTCTCCTGGAAGGGAGCTCCAACCCCCTTTGCTCTTGTACTAGCTAAGATACTAGTATGTAGGCACCGTCCTACAATCTTCTCTCCTCTGGGTACCACGTTTCATAAATTTTCAGACTAGATACTCCTGAAGCACAACACATAATCTGAAGGCCACGTTTCATCAAATTTTCATACTGGACCCATAACTATCATTGAAGCTCAAAACAATCACTACTAGCATCATCAAACTCTGAATCACTGAAACCCTGTTAACAACACCGTCACCAGAACGCAGAGCAGACACAGAACTCTATAATAACAATCAGACCCAACTGCAACTTCAAATATCATACTTTACAATGTATATGCCACTACGATGAATCAAACCCGCGTATATACGCGCTTATTCAAAGGCCAACCCGCGTACAGATCTAAAAATATTTTCTTATAACTTTGCAGCTGTACCAAACATCAGTCATACTCATAACATTTATAGAACATTACTTGCGTCAGTATGCAGATCTAGAATAAGCATAATCAACCATATAAAGATAGTTCATTTCAAACCATTTGATCCCGATCTATCCTTAGATCTTGTTCTCCATCAACCGGTGAGATCCCTCCTTAGCTCAGATCAAGCAATGCATCATCAACCCATAACCTGTATACTGGATCTCATCCTTCCTTAGATATTCAAGACTTTTTGGATGCCCTTGCCTAATGATCTTCTTCTCCTTTTATAGTCTTAGGCCTTGCTCAATACCACGGTCCAAAACCATAATAAATCAATACCAAGAGCCCAATACTTGGGATCAACACACTTGTCGAGATACTGTGGTCCTAAATCATAGGTTTAAATACCAAGGACTAACTACCACGGACCAAAAGTAAGCTTTCCGACATGTACGCGCTTTTCCGTGCATAAAACTGCGTGTATACCCTACTTGGTATATAGCGAATCTGCGTATACGCGACTTTGTATATAGTGAACCTGCTTGTATACGCGACTTGGTATGCAGTGAACCTGCGTGTATACCCTACTTGGTATATAGTGAACCTGCGTATATACTCTTCTTTCTACATTCTTTGTAGTCTGATCATCAATTCTTTGCTACTGATCTGCTGCACTATGATCTACCATCTGTGTGAGTTGCCATCAAGGACAACACTAATGCCAACAATCTCCCCCTTTGGACTTGATGGCAAAGCTAACTTGTCATACTTAGAACTTGATCTTCTTATTCCTTTGAGCTGTCTTGCATCAGTCACAACTGATATCTCTTTTGAAGATTCATCCAGTTATACATAAGTGAGATGTTCTTCTATGAGTGGGTTTCCATCAAGTACAACACATGCATCAAAATGCCAACACAAAGTTTTCTGACTTAGTACGAAAAAGGATATTATAAAAAGGTAAATTGAATTCAATATTCTCTACAGTTACAAAATTTTCAAGGAGAGAATTAATTTTGGGTAGTGAATTATTACCTGCTTGGATCTCACTAAAGTTCTTCTTTCTAACACAGGATTATCTACAATTTCTTGTGGTTTAGGATTTGGATTAGCTCTATTGTATATCTTTCTAGGATCAAAATCTACAATAAGTTATTTACAAATAGAAATTTGTAGAAAATTTAGGTGGAAAACACCATTAATAACATCTATTTCATAGCTACACACTTGAAATAGCCTTTAAGCTTTAAAATAACAATTTTACCAGGGAAAATTTAACTTTATATCAGATTTTTTCGAAGTCCCCAGTATGGTCGCCCGAATGTTATCACTGTAATTTCCCAAGGGTGTGAGAGAAACCCAGAGGTAGCTGCTAAACCACTTTGGAAGCTGGGATCTAGTCCTTCCAGCTTTAGAGAGGGATCTCTCTATATGATTTAGATTTGTTGATTTAAGATATTAGACTAGTTATTGAGTTTCTGAGTTTGGTTTTTCAAAGGTTTGGTTGAAACTGCAAGGATAGACCATTGGGCATGGAGTGAATGAGTCTTGGGTGATCAAATACAAGAATTTCATAATAGATGTAACAAGGTAAGGTATGCAGGCTATTGGATCTTTAGAGAATTTATGGAATGAATGGGATGAAAAGATTAGATTCAATTAAACATAGAGCATACTAGGATGAATTATATATTTAATATCAATGTGAAAACATAGATATTGTATATAAGATAGAACAAAGTTTATTCAAACAAATCTGGCCTTTAATCTTCTTTAAACAATAAAGACAGAAAAACATATGGAAAACTGGAAAAACAAAAATTTTACAAGAGAGGAAACTTCACCATTGGCTGACACAGGAATCCTAGAACAAACTTTCTGTTAATGGAAATGATCACTTCATTACATGCACAAATTTGCATCAAGGATTTGCTTTCTTCATAAGAGTTTCAACCCTTTGTATTTCGAATTATGAAGTATTTATACAAATTCATCAAAATATCTTGACTTAAAATATCAATATTTTCCTTGCAAAATATCCTAAAAGCTAATCGCAAAAATAGTATAGGAATATAGGAAAAGTAAAACTCTTGAAGGTCTGGCACTGACTTCAAGAATTGTTTGTGATGACTCAGCCTATGAAAACTGTTGTTTTATTGTTGAAGATGAATACCTGTTTTACTCAAGAATTTGAAATAGTTTATCCTATCTGTCTTCATCTGGGGTGGAGAATTTAATTAAATTTCTGTGGGTTTCATCCACCTCAGTATATTTATGGAAACTAAGCTTAACTAAAAACATATATTTTATTTCATGCTTCATCAGTAAGTCAAATTTCAAACCTTCCATGAAATCTTTCCCTGTAATGGTTCCCTTTATGGTGTAAAATTTTGATTTATCTCTGACTAGTGAATATAACTTTTGCTTATAATCCTCTAGCTGAATTAACTTATTTCCAACTCCCTTCAAACCTAGAAGCCCCTTCTAGTGTAGTATGTCGAAATTCTTATGGAATTTTTGAATGCTAGACTCCAAATCGTGACACTTATTCTCTAAGTGCGGCATTAAATTCCTTTTTGTAAGAATTCTTCTTACCTCAAGTATTGTTTCAGTTCTATCAGTGATCTCATATTCCTCCAGGTCTTCCTTGGTCTCTGAGTTCAGAATTATTATTAAGGCAGTGGCTTCACCTGGTCTTTGACCCAAGTTTTCCTTTATCTCTTCTATGACCTCTTTTGATCTCCGTACCAATTCCTCTTGCTCAAAAATTATTTTGATGGAAGGCCAAATTTCATTCATATCTTCATTGATTTCCACCCAAATGTTCTCCTTTGTCCATGCAATTGTGTGGACCATGGCAGATTCATTCTATAACCGTTCAATTCTCTAAGACAGCCTATGAATTGTTTGAAGCTCTAACACATACACATTGTCAATCTTTAATTTCTGCTCTTGAAGGTTTTTAAGCTAAGCTTTCATCTTTTCAATATCTTGGCCTCTCATAGACAAGTCTTCCATACCTTTAATTAATTCTCCTGGTGTATCTGTTGATTATGTCTCTGTTGTAGTAGCTTTTGAATTCAAAGCACCTATTGTTGATGTACCTACAACTGGAATTGTTGGGAGAGGAATGTATACCAATTTAGTTGATTGTATTTTCTCTTTTAGCAGCTTCTCAATTCTGTCTCCATTTGTTTAATCTACCCATTATTCCCAATGATAATTTTAAGCATATCATCTTTCTCCTTCTCTAGTTGGTCAACTTCCTTTGTTTGTGGATCTTCAGTGGATGGAATTTCGAGTTGCTTTTTCAGGGCTGCTATGTCAGCCTTTCTCCTTTTAATGATCTCCTTAGTGGATTTTACATTACTGGGATCATATCCTAGTTTAATCACTAAATCCTCTAAAGACTTTATCTTAGTGTCTTTAGCTAAAGAAGGTATTTTTTCTAATTTCAATTGAGATTGAATATTTTTGACTGATGCGTGAAGTTTGGAGGTAGACATTATTGAGTTTGTCAAGGTGGAATGCAACATCTAACCTGTTTCATTGTGAAAATCCATCTAATCAATAGGATGGCTTTGATCAATGTTGAAAGAAAAAATGGACATTTTGTATTCATCTATAGTTTTAGGAAAAGGACCTTGAGCTTCTAAGAAACATATCTACATTTTCCCTTCCTTGATGTCAAAATCAGAGGGAAGTTTGTGTTGAGATGAAGTTGTTTGCTTCCAAACATCAGAATAGGTAGTTTCTTTCAGGAGTTCATTTTTCTTCTTTATCTCCTTTTACCTAGAAAATATACTTGGTTCAGCTTGATCATGAACCAATTCTCCTAATTAAGATGTTTCCAGAGGTTCCAAAGAAGCTGAAGATGATGGTGATCCTATGAGAATGTTTTCAATGAGAGGGAAAGTAGAAGTATAAGGGTCTGTCAAAACTATTGTAGACTTTACATTTTCTTCCTATGAAAACTCTTCTACTGGATTAGTTTTCTGCCACCTCTTATATATTTGAAATTTTTTTCCCTGAATTTTGTGACTGAATGGGAAACATCATCCCTTCACCTTTTATCCTGCTTTTCTCGGGGCACTAGTTTCTGTGATCTTGTTGTAGAGAGTACTTATTCTTATGCATCCTGCAATGTGTTTTCCTACCATTGATATTGATTCCCATATTGATCATTTAAGGTCTGGGAGTATGAGTGTAGGGAGTATTTTTCTGCTCTATTGTCAACTTTGATGTTATCCCCAAAGGATCATATGACCAAGTGAAACTGAGTTTAAACTTTGTTTGTTTCAGGAGAAGACCTTCTTGTTTTTCTATTGTCCTGGTGTTGCAAATGAAAGGCCAAACCTATGCCGTTATTTTGAGCTGAGGTTTCCTCTTGGGTGTTACAAAGTGTAGATAATCCATATTGATCTTTTGCCTAATATACTCTAATGGAAATATTCTTGTGGGAACAAATTTAGGCAATTTATAGGGAGGGAATTCGCACCCATACACTATGATCGCAATGTAATTTTGATACAGGTACTAGTCACCTATTTTTGTTTGATCACTGAGATTGTAAAATTCTCTTTATCTCATGTCCAATTCTAGGTTCAACATCACTGTTAAGGAGGCAAGAAACTATAAACAAAAACTGGTCTACATAATCACTGAAGGTGAATTCATTGGTATGATTCCTTAGTAAGGAAGTCCAATGAATCACAGATTGTGCATTTCCCTGATCATCAAGCTTCTGTAATGGAAATTGAAATATGTCTGCCCGATGGAATAAGAACAAGTACACTGAAATTGAAGCATGTTTTGAAGACTCCTTTTGTAGAAAACTTAAGTAACTATTCACGAATGACCTCTGTTATTAATTCACTATAATTAAAAATTATTGAAGGCTTTTCTTCTATTGAAAACATTGATAGGAAACCTATAATGGCTTCATCAACCCATTGATCGGTTTGATAGCCTAGTAAACAAGAAACTATAGAAATAATTTGTTTTGTCATTTTAGGGAATATGGAGGATGGATAAGGAGGGTTTGTGTTTGCCAATTAGACATGCTCAAGAAGAAATGTCTCAAAGATTTTGGCTCTGTGAGGGAAAGTGAGGTTTTTGTAGATTTCCATGAGGGAATCTACTAAAGAAGGTTTTAGAGAGGTTGAATTTTGGATCTATAGCATTTGGCAAATCGAGTCAGGGGTAGTTGTGAAAAGGATGTAATTGTTTTGGGATATAATTGCTCTTTGGTTGGGTATGTACCAGAAATGGCACGTCCAACTAAAGATGAATTGAGGTAGGAAGGAGTCCCACAAGCCCAATTTGTCACTGAGATCAACATATTTTTGTTTTAGCCAATTGTGGAGTTCGTAGAGATCGAACTCACAATTGGTTTCGATGATTTTATATTGTTGATCCATTAAATTTTGGGTATAAGTCAATTATAGGGGGTAGCAAGCATTTTTTGCTAAGGATTTTGATTTTCCGTTAGAAGCCATGCTGGAAAGGAAAGAAACAAAATGTTTCGTTTAACCAGGAATTTGGTCGAATGAGATTCTCTGGTTCGATGACTAGTAGTGGTGACAAGTTGACTTGTTGGAAGGTAGCAGTAACAGGTGTTACAGGGAAAAGTGTCTACACAGAACTGCTTATCCCACTAAGGTGTGATAGATACCTTAGAAACAAGCAAAGTAAAGCTACTTTCTTTTTTCCTTTATGAAGTATAGATCAGAGAAGAACAAAGAAGACCAACCTTTGTCTTGCGCTAATCTCCTAGTTCGATTCCTCTCTCTCTTGATAGTCTTTCGCTACTTGTTCCCTTGCACACCCAGCTTCCCAAAGTACTTGTAAGATCACAGTAGCATAGCACTATACAAGAACATGGATCTATAATAATAAAAAATCTAGGATCAGATGTAGATTGACCATACAAATGCAGCAAACATGAATGACACAAGAATATGGAGGAAAACCTGAATAGTTTTTATTGATAAACAAGAAAGAGGCAAGGGGAGTTACAACCAGTTGTTCTGACCCAGCATCATCCTCTCAGCAAGGAATCCCCTCTTCACCTCATACAAAGCTTAGATCACCCAACAATCTGATGTTGTCTCAAGAAACCAACAGCAATTCCTTACAATATGCAAAATTCCAGCCTCTGGATCTCTGGGATGAGGGATCCATATATAGATATCTGTAAGGGAGATGAGCCAGCTTGTGATTTGATTAGTTTCTTCCCTCTGATAGTTCTTGCTTCCACTTGGAGATTGATGATCTCTTACTCATCCTTGGTCGAATTCATAGAGGCAAGTGTCACAGGAGAAGTTTCTGGAAGCTTCCATTGCCTCTCCACCTCGCAGAATAACACTGCCATTTGTCACTTCTCACCCATCGCACCCCATAGAATGGATTTTTGAAATGCAACGCACCCACACAGTGTGTTTAGGTGAGATGCAATGCACTTTTCCTATGGAGCATCTGAAATGATCATGTTTTGACCAATTCTGAGTATTTTTTCATGGAGAACTTCTGGGAGAAGCTGTAATCAGTTTACCTTGTTCCTTTAGGGGTTAGAACAACACTTTTAGGCACTTAGGAGCCCTTGGTTTATGGAAATTTCATGCTTGGGGTTGTAGTGCCCAAAAATGTCTATAACAGTTGCCCCCTAAAGCATGAGGTCATTAATCTTTCGATGTCGGGTGAAATGCTTTATCATGAGGATCCAAAGTTCTTTCAAGCTGGGAGGAGACCTGTAATAAGATACAATACAATGCATTATCTTCATAATATTTTCATGATCTAGCTAAGGCAGGTATTCCCATGCTTAGCTTTATAAATTCATTTTCATGTACATAGGACAGATAATCGTCTGAGTGTAGACTGATGATTTTGGTAGAGCCATCATCCCTTTGATTGGATGATTATCTGTGCAGCAATGATGTACATTTGATGTCTTTATTTCCCTGAATATATATCGCAACCTGGATGGATGAAACTAGATCCGAGGTCTTCAATCTCGTTCGATCTTCACTCGATGTACAAGTCGATCCATGTGAGAGATGTTCTGGAGTCGAACATGGAAATACATCGCCTGATTACCAGCCAATGATGTAAGCTGTTAACAGGCGCGAGAGGAATCACCGATAATGATAATGACCCTCAAGGTACTGCAGTACAATTCACTTGGTGTGAATAAAGGACTTGGCGTCGAACACCACGCAAAATCTTTCGGTCGAAGGTCATTGATGTAAACCTGTCACCGGAAGTGAGAAACTTGCCATTGAGGCATGCAAGCTTCAAAGTACTGAATGGGGTGTTCCTAGGTCGACTTCTTGGATAATGAGCGGATGTCGACAAGAAGCGATCCGTCATAGGAGGGCCTTAATGAATCCCACATCAATGACATGGAACGGAGCAAATGATTTCAACAGAGGTGAAAACGATCTGGTGATATAAGGTTCAAGGTGGCGGTCATGAAAGAATGGAGAGTGAATGTATTGTAGTGGGTGAGACACAGGTGAATTCTCTGAATGACTTCTCTTGAACATATCGGCGACACTGACGTGATGGATTGGTAGCATTAACCCCAAATGTGGATGGTGTGATGGGACCATGGTGATGTGACCGGTGAATGAAACAACCCAACCCGACTTGGATGCGGAGTGAAAGTGTCATGTTCAAGAGCGACTTGCTACCATCAAAGTTTCTTCAAGTTTTCTTCCCAATTTTTCCCCAGTCATTGCTGACCAGTACCTCTTTATTTTTGTCAAGCTTGAGGAGGATAACATATGCTTGTTCTATAATTTTCCCTTCAGGCAAACCCATCACTATGTTTTAACGAGCCTACCGATAGTGAAACTCATTCTTGTCTATAGACAAGTTTGTCGCTATTAAGTTTTAACGAGTTTAACGACAAAGATAACTCGGTCCTTTTCAATTTTAGAGAGTCTGAAAAGGAACGTAAAGGAAACTCCAAATTTCCTTTTTCATCATCTAATCCCTTAAGTTCGAAAAAGTATAAAACAATACAGAAGGGATGAATTTCGATCCTTTTAACGAGCCGAACAAAAAAAGCACTCGATCTTTTTGTGTAATAATCCCTCAGGTCTAGAAAGATTAAAATCTAGAGGGATAGGACTTCCGGTCCCTTTAACGAGCTGGAGAGGCCAATGGCTCGTCAATCTTTTCATATTTTACGAGTCAGTTGAAAAGAGCTTAAAGGAGACTCGTCTTTTGAGGAACGAGTGATAAAATTGGGTAGCAGCTGGTTCCAGGTAAGGTTTGGAATGTTCCAATCACGGCAGTGTTACAAGGATGGCTAGTGAGATCACTCTTCGCAGCTGTTCCTCAAAAGGGGGTAAACAATCAAATGGAGGTGAATGATCGGCCAATACAGAGTGGAGGTGATGGGGAGAACACGACCAAGGCTTTTAAAGGCTGAAGTACTTCATTCACGATGGTTGTTTACCAGGAAATAGTTCATTTTTTAATGAGCTTAAACGCGGGGGGAAACATTTGCTCATGGCTTATGTTTATTTTTTAACGAGCTTGAACTATGCGCTAAAACTGCTCGATTAATCCAGTCGTATAATAAGAATGTCCCATTTAAAAACGGCAATTTTTAGAGCTTTTCTCCACATCCTTTCTTTATGAAAGTTAGGAAACAACCAATCCTACGAGTTTAAAGGGTTAGAGGACCTACAAATTTAAAAAAATAAATAGTCGCTCTTCGCTTGCATGCCAAAAGGTTTGCATGCCCCCAGGTATAAAATAAAGTTTCAAGGCCACCTTTTGTTCAAACTGACAAAACATTTGTTTTATCAGGAAAGGTAATCCTCTTTCAGGTTACCAAAGATTGTTCTATTCACGGCGCAAACAAAACATTTCTTCGGCGATGTCTACCGAAATAGACAAAGGTGAGTGGAGGAGGCTACTCCAATCACGTAACTTTGACAAGAGAATCTTGTTCCAGAATAACTCCCTCTTCCAATCACAGACGGGAGTACAGACTAGTCATATATCTCTCGCGGAAACCTACCCTATACCTGAAGTTTTCCTCCTGAAGCAGACCAGGGTGCATGCCCCCTGGGTTTCAGTCATGTCTCCCGAATCACTCGCGCTCATCAGGTGGACGGACTGGAGATTGATGGGACATTCCTTGTGTGAAAAGACCATTCAGGGATGGTATATGACTATTTGCTCTGTGTGATCCGGGAAATGAAAGCTGGTCTATGAGCTTGACCACTCTTCCTTCGTGCGGAAAACACATCACTCTAAAGAGTGATGAGACAATGGCTCCCATGCAATAAATGTAGTCTCATCCAAGGAGTAGATTATAATCCAGGGGTCCTTGAACTACCATTATGTTCATTTGAACGGTTTTCCCTCTAAATGTTATGGGCACATTGGGAAGGATCCCTAACGGTCGACTGGTTCCTTTGTCAAAGCCTGTTAGATTTCTCATCTCAGGCAAAAGCGATGGCGAACCAAGCGATTTCCAGGCAGTCGAGGAAAGGATACTCACAGAAGCCCCTTCATCTATGATGGTACCAGCTATAACCATTCTATATACTTGAGCAATAATCTGGAATGGTACACTAGCTCGTAAACGAGGTCTGCCTAGCTGATTCCAGTCGAAGGAGACAACTAGATTGCTTGGAGGTGGGACTGAATAGACGACCGGGTATGACTCTGACGAAATTCCTTCCTATGGTAAAGGAATGGGTAAATTTCCCCCATGTTCATCGGAGTCTGTGCTTACGAAAAGAATTTGGACAGTGTCATCCTTATTCTCTTCTGTGATTGTATCATCTGAAGATGGAACCTCTGAAGGCAAGACCAGGTCAACTGTCGCCTCGACCTTTTGACTTTCGTCTAGTATGGGTTCAGATGGTTTGTCTTCAATGATAGATGCTTCAGCCGACCATCTGGGCGGGTCAGTCGGTTTTTCAACTAGTGACGGACTCGGCAAGAGTTTTTTATATCCAGGAGGAAGTCGTAACGGTGAAACCAGATGATCGTCCAAAACTCTTTTAGCCTTGTCTAAGAAGGGACAACGGTGGATGGCATGATCACCTTCGCACAGTTTACAAGGAAATCTGTATTTTCCTTTTTGTCCTGGGGCTTCACTTTCACTAGTCAACGGTGTGTTTTCAACATGATCATCAGAGTTTGATGACACCGGGTTGTGCAAACGAGGAGACCAGTCCCTTAAGATTCGAGGGATGCAAGGAAAATCTCTATGATAGTGGTCTCCTTTGCAAATGATACATGGCGATTTAGGCCTGGTCGATGCAGTGTGTGGATTTTTGCTAGACGACGCTTGGTTGCCCCCGCTTGCTTTTGGCTCCTTCTTCTTCTTCTCTTTCTTCTTCTTTTCTTTCTTCTTCTCAGGTACTTGATTTTTGGCTTTACCAGCCCCATCAAGCAAAGAGGAAGGAGGAGAGGAAGAATTGGAGGAAGTAGAGGGTTGGGCGGTGACTCTGGATTCGTCTAGTTGCTGACTCGATTGTTCAGGAATTTCGGTGTTCTAAATGACAGAGGTTGAGAAGAGCCATACAGGCAAGCCGATTGTCAGTCTTGGAAGCGACAATGTGGCCATATGGGGTGCACCAACATCTCCCCAAGAGGAGAAGGGACTAGGATTTCCTCCAAGGGGAATTCCTTGGTTGATGGGTTCCGTTTTCTCAACCTAAGATCAACGTAGGAAAGGGTGATGATTATTCCATTTAAAATAAATTTTAGACGCTCTGACACAACTTGTTTTTCAATTTTTAAGAGTCGAGAAAAAACAAAAGATGACTCTAGTCGCCTTCGATTCTTAATGAGCCTGAAGTGACAAGTGCTCAGATGGACCTTTTCCTTTAAGGAGTCTGAAAAGGAATGAAAGGGACTGCTCTGGAAATCTAGGTAGAGGGATTACCAAACCAATCGCAAAACTGTAGAATACTTTTTACGGTACGGCAGTCAATCTTCCCGAATGATGTGTTTAGTGCATTGCAATCGATAGGGCGACAGACGCGACTTCCTATGGATAAAGGATTAAGCCTATTGGGGTCTCCCAAAATATACTCGATGGTACGTGGGAGCACAAGTCCGTACTGGCACTTATCGTCTGAAAGTGGAGGAATCACCCAACCATCAGTGAGAACAACAGTTACCAGGCTTTACGACGCGGGAATACGTCTCTAGCCTAGACTTCTAAATGTTGTGTGTTAGGTTCCAAAGCATTGTTAGATTCATTGAATTTATTTTATAGTTGATCTTGTTTATGAAGTTTGCCTATCAGGTTCACCACGAGATGTAGATGTGTAATTCCTAAAATGAAATCTAAGATGATAAACAGTCTTTTATCTTCTTTGTGCAATGAAAATCCTAGCTACTAAGGAAAGAGAGACAGTAATCTTTCGCAAAGAGCAAAGAGCACACTCTAAATGCACTTTCCTAAATCAAAGCAATCAGATAATCTAAATGCAAATGCACATGCATGTATTTGTTTTCGAATTTCTTAGTATGTAAATGATAAAAAGAAAGTTGATGCACAAATCTGAATTACTTTTCAAGCGACAGTTATCAACAAGTTCCTTTTAGAAATCAAAATGGAGGCAATCACAACACCTTACAATTTGGAAATGAATACTTGTTTTCAACACTAGAAAAATTACAAATTCAGACAAAAAACAATAGTAACAGGATAATCGACTATCTACAGCAATCAAACTCTTTCCTATGCCTGAAAACGACACTTGCGACGCTTTCAAATCAAAGGATGACAGTACGCTTACGCTACTTTTGCAAAGGAGAACTGAAAATGACTCAACTAACACACAAAAACATTTACAGTTCTTTTGTACAAAGGAGGCGGAATAACAAGAAAGAAAAGGAGTTTCAAATAGAGATATACTGATCACAGGCAGCAAAATTCATGAATAGAACTGGAAAGAATGAACTACAGAAACCAAAACTGAACAATGCCTAGTCTGATCAGTGCACCTGTAACACAGGGAATTTGAAATGCAGCGCACCTACTACACTCAGGAAGTGCGTTGAATTTCAGATTCTCAGAACAGTACCTCCGCTGAGCCAGAGACAAGACTTTGCTTGGGTTCCGGGTCACAGTTTACAGTTCAGTTCATGGGTTTTGGCTGAGCAAATGGTAATCAGTAATGCGACAATCAAGGGTAGATCTAAGGAGGATCTAAGAGCTATCACAAAGGGCAATCAGAGAGTTCGTAAATCAGTTGTTTAATTTATAAACAAATCCCAGATATTAACTGAAGCGGCATTTATCTACTTTTCATTTGCATAGCAAATGCAGTTTGAAAGCTACCTAGCTCGACTGCAGGCTCCGTCTGTAAGTTCATAAAATAGACAACGAGGAAGATAAACAAACAAACTAATTCATCCCCAGCGGAGTCGCCATTTTGTTACAGGGAAAAGTGTCTACACAGAACTACTTATCCCACTAAGGTGTGATAGCTACCTTAAAAACAAACAAATTAAAGCTACTTTCATTTTTCATTTATGAAGTATAGATCAGAGAAGAACAAAGAAGACCAACCTCTGTTTTGCGCTAATCTCCTAGTTCAATTCCTCTCTCTCTTGATAGTCTTTCGCTACTTGTTCCCTTGCACGCCCAGCTTCAAAAAGTACCTGTAAGATCACAATAGCATAGCACTATACAAGAACATGGATCTATAATCATAAACAATATAGGATCAGATGTAAATTGACCATACAAATGCAGCAAACATGAATGACACAAGAGTATGGAGGAAAAATTGAATAGCTTTTATTGATAAACAAGAAAGAGGCAAGGGGAGTTACAACCAGTTGTTCTGACCCAGCATCATCCTCTCAGCAAGGAAGCCCCTCTTCACCTCATATAAAGCTTAGATCACCCAACAATCTGATGTTGTCTCAAGAAACCAACAACAATTCCTTACAATATGCAAAATTCCAGCCTATGGATCTCTGGGATGAGGGATCCATATATAGATATCTATAAGGGAGATGAGTCAGCTTGTGATTTGATTAGTATCTTCCCTCTGATAGTTCTTGCTTGCACTTGGACATTGATGATCTCTTACTCATCCTTTGTCAAATTCAGAGTGGCAAGTGTCACAGGAGAAGTTTCTGGAAGATTCCATTGCCTCTCCACCTCACGGAATAACACTGCCATTTGTCACTTCTCGCCCATCACACCCCATAGAAGGGCTTTTTGAAATGCAACGCACCCACACAGTGTGTTTAGGTGAGATGCAACGCACTTTGCCTATGGAGCATCTGAAATGATCCTGTTTTGACCAATTCTGAGCAGTTTTTCATGGAGAACTTCTGGGAGAAGCTGTAATCAGTTGACCTTGTTCCTTTAGGGGTTAGAAAAAAAAAATTAGGGACTTAGGAGCCCTTGGTTTATGGACATTTCATGCTTGGGGTTGTAGTGCCCAAAAATGTCTATAACAACAGGATTGGCGTTCAATGTCCTGGAATATCAGAGGAAGGGGAAATTGAACAGGATTATGCTTTATTTATGAACAAAATAATTTATCATTAGAGATTGATCTGTTTAATGGAGTGGGTTAGTTACTTGGCAGTGATTATATCTCTTAAATAGTTTCTTTAACGGTTAAATAATATTGTAAGGGATGTGACGGGAGCAGGAGTGGAGTCGAAGGGGACATGCCATGTGGCGGGAGAAGATTGGAGTGAAGTGGGAAGGGACATGAAAAGAGTGGGGTGAATGGAGTTTTATTAGATGGAAGGGAGAGAAGCTAATTTCGAGGGGGGGGGTAGTGGTTTGTAGTTTAGGCGGGGGGTTCAAATTCCACCAGGGAGTGCGACATCACAAAAGTGGTAATGGGAGAATCTGCTTTGAGGGCTCTCCACAAGATGATCCTCAAAATGATAAAGTACTTCACTCTTCCTATATGATAAATGAAATCCTCATCTACTATAGACTTCGCACTTTAGGGGGAAATCTGTTACAAAAAATATTTTCACCATGACTATTTGCAGTCAGTATGGGTCTATCATCATTCATATTGTCCTCTTAAGAAAGTCTCAAACCTCAGCTCTTCATGTCAAGCTTTGAAAATGAGAGAAAGACCTTAAAAAATCATTAAAGCTCTGGTTCCACACATTCTCTCACTATTGCCTGCGATCCCGCACCCCCTGTTCATGTTACCTGCGGACCTGCCTGCTCTGTCTCTAAAGGAGTGGGTGTGGACCCCTGTGAAAGTCAAAAATGCGTAAGTTTATTCTTAAAAGCTCACTTTGGGTCAATTCTAGATGATTCTAGAAGGAATCTTGACATGGATGATTCTCTCCTAGGTGGTTCATGAATCCCCAAAAGAGAAGGATCTAGTCCCTTGATGAGAGGAGCTTATCCCTTTGAAGGAGGGCTTTATCCCTTTGAAGGAGGACCTAGTAACTTCCCTCCATTGCACTATAAATTAAGGCATTGGGCTGGTTGCTAGAGAGGTTAGAAGCTGAACATCTTTTAGGGTAAACACTGGTGGAATTGAGACTTCCTAGTTAAGCTTGAGAGGAGAGATCACATACCTTTTGGCTTCATTGGGAAGAGAGTGAAACTTGTCAAAGTAGAGGAGACTTCTTGATGGACCCTGGGAGGAGCTTGTACAGCATCAAGGCACAGGTTGTAAAGTTCTTCTTTGATTTAAATGAATACAATCAGATTCATTTTTCTCAACAAATTGTCTTATGTGATTTTCTTCATGAATTCGTTGATCATCATGATAAGTATGCTTTATTATATTGGCTTTTCAGGTGCTATTTAATTTGTGTGCTTGTTTGTGTTTGCAGATTCTCTACAAGGGAGCTCATTTGGATCAACGGAGCGAGGCTTCCACAAACTTGCATTGGACCCAAGGTAGGCCTAAAACACTTGTTTGCCTTTATTTATAAATTGCATATTTAGAGAAAGATAGAATTTGATTGGTTTGCTTGTCACTAGATATCATTAGATACTAGGGAGGTTGGTCTTGTCCGCAAGAGCGACTCATTCCGTGTGACAAAATGGCGACTCCGCTGGGGACTTTAATTTTTTATTTGCATTTACTTTGACTTGAGAAACTGTATTTGTGTTTCTGTTTTTGGCTTGATGTGTGTGGGATTGGGTAGGTTTAGTTAATCTTGAATTATTTTTTGTTTTTCATACTTTTGGAAGAGGACTGCACCCTCTTCTTGTAACACAGTGCGGACCTATCCGCGCTTTTGCTTTACACACAGAGCGGTCCCACACCTAGGTAAACTGGGAGCCTACAGACCCTGTCAAAATTTTGAAAAACTTAAGATTTTCTCTTTCAGTCAGCTTAGGATTTATTTATGTGTTTTTAGCCTCTGCCCAGATCTGCACGTGACTTGTCAGGAACTTTTCTTAGGTTAATTCCATTGGCATTCCTATTGTAAGCTTTTATCAATTGGGTGTTTTGAGTCTCTTTTTTGAGAAATTCTTGATTTGTTTTCCTTTGGTCATTACTTGGAGGTTTGTCTCAGTCTTTTCACAATTTTGCATCCTTTTTTTTTTGTTTTTGCTAAATTGTGTATGAGTGTTTTTATTTTTTTGATCTTTGGAACTCACCCAATTTTCTTGACTTGCACTTGATTAGTTCTTAGATTACATTAGAATCATCTTGTGTTTGAGAATTCTCTTGCATAGATCACATTTGCATAATTAGAATTCTCAATATGAACGAAAAATGTGCATAGATTACATTTGCATACTTTTCAAGTGAATTGTGCATAGATTACAATTGCATAGTTTAAATTCTGAAAAATCAATTGTAGATTTAGATCAGCTTTCTTTGATTTGAATTTACATATTTTTATTCTTGTTTTAAACACACAAAAATAAAAATAAACGGTTTTGGAATTCATTTTCATTAATGTTTCTTGATGAAATTAGTGCATTAGAGAATTTTTTATATTTTCTCTTAGTGATCAATTTTTTGCATTGTTGGAAGTGAATGGAAACTCTCTTCTTACTTTAGTTAGGATTCATTGAATTGAAAAGATTACATTATCATATTCGATTGCATTCAGTTTTGGGTCGGGTCATAACACCATTGGTTTCATATCCATTTATCCTTTTGAGTAATAACAACCTAAATAACACAGCGCTTAATTAAAATTCATCTAGTAATTTTTACATTTTTAGGGCTCTTTCCACTAATCTAGATTAGGCTAGTGTCTTGGAATAGGTTTTAGTTAACTCTCCAAGACAGTAAAACAAACAAGTAGTCGATCTTGCGGTAGGAAATAAATTCCAATTGTTACATCTATGCTCTGGGAAGCTCCTCTTAAAGGAGTCAAGCACGAGATCATATCTAAACCAGTGAGGTAATCAATCCTTCCTCATTGGGAACGATAGAAGATATACACATATTAAAAATGGTAAACCTCGGATTAACCATTGTCGAGGAGCCTGGGGTCACTTGTTGGTAAACCTTGGATTATGTCAAGGAGCCTTCAAGGGGATTGAGCTTTGCTACTCTGCCCTTGCGTGTGTATCGGATCACAGAATGTTCCCCCGGGTATATTTGTTTCTGTTGGTAACCATAATGACCATAATCTATAGGATTCTTTCCTAAGGTGACGGTGGAGGGAAGATCCCACTGTACCTAGAGCAGACGTCGACTAGACTCACTTGGATTTTCTGGGGGGTTCTCTTCACTCGAGACGGTTTAGTGGAGAAACTTGTGCCATTCTATTCATTAAGTAGGTTGTCGGGGTAACTGTTCCAACCGTCATTTCTGTATTGAATTCTGCGACGTTGGATTTCATCACCAACTAGTGTTTTTGGTACGGAAGGTTAATGTTTGTGTGTGGTTTGACTCCTAGATTTGACAGCGCGTGTTAATTTGTTTGTTTTTACTTTTAGAGACCATAGCTGTGAATTGTGAATTGTTAATTTTAGTTTTAAATTGTTAATAAAATTCACTGAAGTTGAATATAATGGCAAATGTTCCGGAATTTACCAACCAAGGAACCCCTCTTAACGAGAACCCTAGTACTTTTCCTTACCTTGGAAATGTTGGTCCTCCTTATATGGCTACTTTTTCATTACTTGGATTTACAATAAGTTTACCAATATGGTTATTTTCAACTTCATTGGCCCCAAATACTCCAATTGTTCCACCTCAACTGAATGCTTCACCTCAACAAAGTTCACCATCTCAACATCACCAACCTTCTGTTGACCCTTTACCTTCTTCGCCTAATTTTTCTTCCTCCATTTCTTCCTCTTCGCTTGGTAAAAGCCTTGATGCTAGTAACCAGGTAGCTAAGAAGAAGAAGAAAGGGAAGAAGAAGAAGAAGAAGAAGAAGCAAGATAAGAAAGAAGTCAACCAACCAACCATGGTTGTAAGTGTTAGTTGTGTTGAGGAAACCTCCAACATGGATCGTAAACCCAAGTACCCTTGCAGGCTTTGTAAGGGTGACCACTTCCTTATCAATTGTCCTGGTATTCCAAAGGTCTTGGAAGTAAGGTCAGAAAAATCTCATCAACTTTCCATTGATCCATCAACCAGTGATAGTCAGGTTCCTGGGAAAAAGGGTAAAGTTAGGTTTCCTTGTAAGTTATGCAAATGGAGTCATCAAACTCACATTTGCCCTCACATGGATGAAGCCTCAAAATTGTTGGAAAACCTTACTGTTCCACAACAAGAATTTCCAACTGGTTACCATAAACTTTCTCCCAACTTACCGTCAACTGACAGATTGATTGATCTAATTTCAAGTACAGTCGATCCCACTCTTCCATTGGAGAGTGAAACTCATATCACTCAGGTTTATGATCCATTAGTTGATCAAGTGGTCGATTCAATTTCATATTCGATCGATCCCACTCTCACTTTAGAGAGTGAACTTCATACCGCTCATGTTCTTCTTGTTACATCATATTCTTCTACGCGGGGGGGCATTTCACCTGTTTCTACAAAACCCCCTCCAAGTACTGAGGTCTTTTCCTTTGATTGGAATAGATTGACAAAACCTCATCTCCCTTCCTCCATCCATTTCCAAATCATTCTGAAGGCAGGTGGTAGCGACATACACCACACACAGGTAGATGAAGGTGCTTCTGTTAGTATTTTATCCTCAACTGCTTGGAAATCTGTGGGTTCCCCTCAGCTTGTGCCTATTACGCAAAATCTGAAAGCTTCTAACAAAACCATTAGTGAACCTTTAGGGATCCTTCCTAAGTTTTCTATTACCTTGGAAGGTAAAACTATCTGTATTGATCTTATGGTAGTTCTAGGTCCCTTGGATTTCAATTTACTCCTTGGGCGAGACTATGTTTATGCAATGAAAGTTGTCGTATCGACACTCTTTCGCGTGATGTCTTTCCCTCACAATGGAAATATTGTGACTGTAGACCAGCTTTCGTTCCCTAGTCTTGTTTCAAATACCAATAATATGACACCCCTAAATGTGCCTGATTCTAAAGTCGTACCTACCCTGCCACGGGGTAATTATGTGGCAACGAGTCCCATGTTTTCAGTTACCGATGTAAGTGAGCCTCTCACTGTTTTCTCATCTTCGTTTGATTTAGATCTAGTAATTGACATGGAAAACTCTATGGGATTATTTGAACGCGATGTTCTTATCCCCTTTGAGTCCCTTGACATGTTTTCCTTCCAGAGAAATATTCTTCCTTCTGATGAAGACCTCTTGGAATCCATGATCAAAGTGTGTCCATTGACATGTCTTTCTTCCAGTTGGAAGCCATGATCAGTGAGCACGAGGATAGTTTTTTCCTGTATCAACCTCGTTAAAAAATGAAACAGGCTGTCATGAGGACAGTTCTTTTCCTGTGTCAACCTCATTAAAAAATGAATCAGTTGTTTCGAGGAAAGTTCCTTTTACTGTTTCGACCTCGTTAAAAAATGAATCAGTAAGTATGAGGAAAGTTCTTTTCCTGTGTCAACCTCGTTAAAAAATGAATCAGTTGTTCGAGGAAAGTTCCTTTTACTGTGTCGACCTCGTTAAAAAATGAATCAGTGAGTTTGAGGATAGTTCCTGTTACTTAGTCAACCTCGTTAAAAAATGAATTAGGTATGAGGAAAGTTCTTTTCCTCTGTCAACCTCATTAAAAAATGAATCAGTTGTTCGAGGAAAGTTCCTTTTACTGTGTTGACCTCGTTAAAAAATGAATCAATGAGTTTGAGGATAGTTCCTGTTACTGAGTCCACCTCGTTAAAAAATGAATTAGGTATGAGGACAGTCCTTTTCCTGTGTCAACCTCGTTAAAAAATGAATCAATTGGTCAGAGGATAGTTCCTGTTACTGAGTCAACCTCATTAAAAAATGAATCAGGTATGAGGATAGTTCTTTTCCTATGTCAACCTCATTAAAAAATGAATCAGTGAGTCAACGAGGATAGTTTTGTTCCTATGTCAACCTCGTTAAAAAATGAAATAGGGTGTCTTGAGCATAGTTCCTTGTCTTGTGTCAAGCTCGTTAAAAAATGAATCAAGGATTTTAGAGCATGGTTCCTTGTCTTGTGTCAAGCTCGTTAAAAAATGAAACAAGGATAGGTTATATAGGTAGATTGTAGAGAGTAGACTTGAGCATAGT
Organism: Pinus tabuliformis; assembly: GCA_031772625.1. NCBI lineage: Eukaryota > Viridiplantae > Streptophyta > Pinopsida > Pinales > Pinaceae > Pinus > Pinus tabuliformis. The sequence goes on from CM062816.1 coordinate 1,078,152,976, forward strand.
TCCTTGTCTTGTGTCAAGCTCGTTAAAAAATGAATCAAGGATTATGAGCATAGTTCCTTGTCTTGTGTCAAGCTCATTAAAAAATGAAACAAGGATTCATGAGCATAGTTCCTTGTCTTGTGTCAAGCTCGTTAAAAAATGAAACAAGGAATCATGAGCATAGTTCCTTGTCTAGTGTCAAGCTCGTTAAAAAATGAAACAAGGTGTTATGAGCATAGTTCCTTGTCTTGTGTCAAGCTCGTTAAAAAATGAATCAAGGATTTTATGATCATAGTTACTTGTCTTGTGTCAAGCTCATTAAGAAATGAATCAAGGATTTTAGAGCATAGTTCCTTGTCTTGTGTCAAGCTTGTTAAAAAAATGAATCAAGGTTTTTTAGAGTATAGTTCCTTGTTAGGTAGATTGTAGAGAATAGTTATGAGCATAGTTCCTTATCTTGTGTCAAGCTCGTTTAAAAAGTGAAACAAGGGTTTTGAGGATAGTTCTTTTCCTGTGTCAACCTCACTAAAAAATGAAACAACTCCCACGAGTCTTTCCAAGATTTCGAAAGTAAATCTTCATTTCATCCACCTGGTTGAATGCAAGGAAGCTTGGGGGGCATGTACCTTGATTTGTGTCATTATGTTGGGGGCATGTGGACTTATAACAAGCATAGTTTTTCATTTCAAGCTTGCGTAAACATGAAACCGAATTCAAGCATAGTTCTTTTCCTGTGTCAAGCTTGTTAAAAAATGAAACAAATCCTCCTCTAATTGAGTCGAGAGTTTGACTATATCTCATAAATGTTAAGTTGTATATTTAGGTTAGTTATTTAAGTTTTTTGCATAATTTTCTTACAGTTTTATGTCGAGTCTTTCAAATGATCTCGTAACTGAACCTTCATTCCATCCAGCTATAAATAAATGTACTTAGTTGAATGAAATGAAGCTGGGGGTCATGCGCTCTAGCAATTATGCTTAGGGGGCATCAAGCATAGTTTTCTCTCTATTTCAAGCTTGTGTAAAAATGAAACTACTTTGAAGCATAGTTTTTCTCTGTTTCAAGATTTTGTAAAAATGAAACCTATCTTGAGTCAATTTTAGTTATTTTCAAGACTCGTTAAACTCATGAAAATCCTGAGATTATTTTTCTATCTTTCATTCTCGTAAAACAATTGAAAATGTCGAGTTCCTTCTGTCTTTTCCTTCTTGTAAATTAAATTGAAAGTCGGCCATATGAGTACATTTTTATCATTTTTTCGAACTCATTAAAACTTACGAAAAATTGAAACCTTAGAGTCACCTTTAAGCTCTTTTCTGACTCCTAAAATATGAAAAGATTGCCGAGCTTTCTCTTTTTAAACTCGTTAAAATGAAATCAAAAAGATGGTCCACTTACAGCTCTTTTTCTGACCGTATAAACATGAAAAGATTGTCGGACTTTTGTCATTTCAAGTTCGATATTGGTAATAAACAACGTGACTTTGATCACTTTTTTACTTTTTCAGGTCAAGGCCACTAAATATGAAAAGTACTCCTTGGTTGTAATGATCAAGCGGTTCTCTCAAGTATTATTTTATACCTTTGTGGGTTTGGGAGACACAAATTTACGAAAAAGGACAACCATGGAGTTTTCTTAAGTTTTTTCAGACTCTCTAAAATTGGAAAACGCCGCGTTTCTCCTATACTGGACTCGTTAAAATTTAACAGTAAGGGACATGTTCAATTACAAACAGGAACGGACCACTCCTTCTTAGGGTTTGAGTTTAAACTAAGTTGGACTCATCTGAAGGATGAGCTTATAATCAAGCAAATGTTATCCTCCTCAAGCTTGTCAAAAATAAAGAGGTACTTGCCAGAAATGGTCGGGGAAAAGAGAGAAAAATGAGCCTGTTTGTCATACTTTTTAACCACTCTTGAACACGACACTTTTATTCACCTGGGTTGGGAAATTCTTTGCCTAATAGTTGATCAAACCATATTGAAAGTCTTCAGCTGGTTTCTGGGTATTAACTTTGGGTCAATTGTCACCAAACCATCTGCTGTGTCGTTATGTTTTCAAGAGGTCATTGCAAACAAACCATTCATCTGCAAAATATTTGTCATCCATCTTGACCATCCCTAAGTTAGTCCTTGCAACTATATTTATTCAAACTTGATCTATGATTTCTTGTTGTGGGCTTGCCTACAACGGATCGCTTTCTATTGACTTCAGCTCATTATCTAGAAAGATGATCTAGAAATCGTCAGTACCTTGGGATCTGCATGCCTCAATGGCAGGTTTCTCGCCTTCGACGATAGGTTGCATCATTGACCTTCGATCAAAGGATTCCGTGACATGTTTGACATCAACACATCTATTCACATATCATGGATTGGACTGAGTACTTTGAGAACCATTGACATTACTGGTGGTTTCTCTCACACTTGTTAACAATTTACATCATTGACTGGTAATCAAGTGGTTTCTACCATGTTCGACTTCGACACATTCATTCACATGGATAGAATCGTACTATTTCGGGAAGTAGAAATCAAGACCCTGGATCTAGTTTCCACCATCTAGGCTACGAGGAATTTTGTATTCATTATACAGTGGACTATTCATAAACAGATGGCTATGTCCATACTGTGTATACATGTGTCTATACTTATGATGTATTACAAGATCATTCCTATATCAGAGCAGTAGTTAGTTTTCTAGTCAGTTTTGATCTGAGTATGGGAATTCCTACCTCAGCGATGATATGATCTCATATATATATATATATATATATATATTTTGCATTGAATGTTTTTACCGGTTCCAACCGGGCTCTCCACAAGATGATGCTCGAAATGATAAAGTACTTCACTCTTCCTATATGATAAATGAAATCCTCATCTACTACAGACTTCGTACTTTAGGGGGCAATCTGTTACACAAAATATTGTCACCGTGACTATTTGCAGTTAGTATCGGTCTATCATCATTCATACTATCCTCCTAAGCAAGTCTCAAACCTCAACTCTTCATGTCAAGCTTTGAAAATGAGAGAAAGACCTTAAAAATCATTAAAGTTCTGGTTCCGCACTTTCTCTCACTATTGCCTGCAGTCCCGCACCCCTGTTCATGTTACCTGTGGACCTGCCCGCTCTGTCTCTAAAGGAGTGAGTGCGGACCCCTGTGAAAGTCAAAAAGGCGCAAGTTTATTCTTAAAAACTCACTTTGGGTCAATTCTAGATGATTCTAGAAGGAATGTTGACATGGATGGTTCACTCCTAGGTGGTTCATGCACCCCCAAAAGTGAAGGAGCTAATCCCTTGATGAGAGGAGCTTATCCCTTTGAAGGAGGGCTTTATCCCTTTGAAGGAGGACCTAGTAACTTCCCTCCATTGCACTATAAGTTAGGGCATTGGGTTGGTTGCTAGAGAGGTTAGAAGCTGAACATTTTTGAGGGTAAATGTTGGGGGAATTGAGACTTCCTAGTTAAGCTTGAGAGGAGAGATCACATATCTTTTGGCTTCATTGGGAAGAGAGTGAAACTTGTCAAAGTAGAGGAGACTTCTTGATGGACCCTGGGAGGAGCTTGTACAACATCAAGGCACAGGTTGTAAAGTTCTTCCTTGATTTGAATTAATACAATCAAAATCATTTTTCTCAACAAATTGTCTTATGTGATTTGTTTCATGAATTCCTTGATCATCATGATAAGTATGCTTTATTATATTGCCTTTTCAGGTGCTATTTAATTTTTGTGCTTGTTTGTGTTTGCAAATTCTCTACAAGGGAGCTCATTTGGATCAATGGAGCGAGGCTTCCACAAACTTGCATTGGACCCAAGGTAGGCCTAAAACACTTGTTTGCCTTTATTTATAAACTGCATATTTAGAGAAAGATAGAATTTGTTTGGTTTGCTTGTCGCCAGATATCATTAGATACTAGGGAGGTCGGTCTTGTCCACAACAACGACTCATTCCATCTGACAAGGGGATTGGGCCAGTACCATATCGACTTTCACTACCTCCAACAATGAAAGTACAAGATTTTTTCTATGTTTCCTTACTTAAGAAGTATGTTAAAGATGTTGATCATGTGATTGACTAGTTTGTATTGCAGGTGGAACTAGATACAGAATTCAAGCCAGAACCTCAATGTATATTTCAGAAAAAGGTGCTCATGCTCCAGATCTAAGAAATTGAGAAATTGAAAGTGCACTCCAAGCACTTTGGGCTCGATGACGCTACATGGAAGATGTTGGATCAAATGCGAGCTATGCATCCTTCCTTATTTACCAGTTGAGGCAAAGCCGTTTTGGCTTGGTGTTTTGGTGTGATTTTGGTATATGCTTTGGTATATGTTTTGGTATATGCGTTGATGATGTTGGTTTATGTACATATATATATGTATGTAAATACCTCCATGAGCTATGTTATAAAGCTCCACTAAGCAATTTGGGTGTCATGCCATTATAATGTTATGTTGTTATGTTTTCACGTTGGTTGCTTCTTAGCAAGATGATCATTGTAAATAATGCATCGAGCTAATTTATAAAATTCCATTGGTAGTATATGTTTTGTTTACAACAATTTTGTGATTATAGGTGTTGTTGAACACCGAGGATGGTATTCCCCCAAGGGGGAGGGTTCTGTAACATCCCTGGTGAGAATTCCATGTAATAAAAGTAAATTAAAGAAAAATAATAACCATGGATGATGGGACACTTATTCCAAGCTGAAGGTTGGGAAAAATCCTAGTGATGGGGATCACTTGTGATTGTTTATGGCTAAGGAAATTGGCAAAGGAAATGGCTAAGGCTTTGGAAAGGAAAAATGGAATTTTTTGCACATTTATTTATGAAAATAATGGAAATTAGGAGAGAAGGAGGTGAAAGGTCACAGGTTGCATGTGAGGAGGAAATTGAAGGAAAATAATGGAAAATGTAGAAAATAGAGGCCTGATTCATAAAAGGGCTTCTAAGGATGAGTTGGTAACCTTTTTTTATTTTAGTGTTGGTGCTCTCTCTCTCTCTCTCTCATACTCTTGGAGATTTAGAGTTTTCTTGGAGCACTCTTGGTGGGTGTGGAAAACCTGGAGTCTTGGAGCAAGGAGGAAAAATAAGAGAAGGAAAGAGCAGGAGGGCATCGAGATCAGTGACTACATCATATTTTCTTGTAGGTACCAATTTGCATGTATGTCTCCTTCACTAGTTTTGGCATGCATGGCATATGCATGTGGTCTATTTGTTGTGTTATATCATTGGCATGGAGGATAATCGGTATTGACAGTGAATTTCCTAGCCTTTCCATTTCTTGGATAGCCATGGTGATTATGGGTTCATTTTTCATTATTTTGTTTTGGTTGGTTCTCATGTTTCCTTAGCTTGGGTTGAGTTACTAGTCTCGTAGCCTTGGTTGGACAAATGCTTTGGAGCTCTGGAATAGCTTGGGTTTAGTTACTAGTCCTGTAGCCTTGGTTGGACAAACACTTTGGAGCCCTTGGTGGGTTGAGTTACTAGTCTCATAGCCTTGGTTGGAAAAACACTCTAGAGTGTGGTAAAAGTTGTGGGTTGAGTTACTAGTCCTAGAGCCTTGGTTGGACAAACACTCTAGAGCCTTGGCTGGTTGGTATAGAGACCGATCAGATGATGGTTTTGATGATGTCTCACCATCAGGTGGAATTGTTGTTTGATGGGTTGAGGTGGATGGCCTCTCAAAGCCTTGGATGGATTTTTATTGATGTGTTCTATGAGATCCCACATTCATGCTTGGCATATGGAATGGGGGTGAATGGCTAAAGAGAGATTTGGCTCATCCATTCTATTGTCGAGTGGAATGTGGAAGTCCCATCTCGGGTTTGGATTTTGAATGATTAATGAAAGGTTATTTCTCCTTGTATTTATATGAGAATTTGGATGGATTATATGTGGTCTACATGGTTGTAATTTCTTGAGTATTTCTGTTGCTATTATGATGGTTATGTATGTGTTTTATGATAGAAAATGTGTATGGATTTCATCATGTTTTTTACTTGTAATTGAATGATCAATGTATCTATGACCTAATGTATGGAATTTCAGTTCATGTGTCGAGGCATCAATGGTTCTTAGCGATTATCATCTAAGTATGAGACCCCTATACTCAGAACTGTTATTTACACCTATAGATTACATATTCATGATATGTTTTATGAAATGCATATCACCACTAGTAGTGGTCTAGTCAAGGTCTTGAACAAGTATTTTATTTAGTACTATCATTTCCATGTTATTTTGATGATTTGAAGAAATGGTTCAATTATGTGCAGTGACATGGGTTATGGGACTGAAAATGTGGCTCAAATCCTGAATTCAATGGCATTACACTGATAAATTTAGTCTCTGAGCATTGGCAGGCAAGCCTGCGAGAGTGTCATTGGATTTCTGGTCGTTGTCATGCCTATAACATGAGAGAAAATGAGGCTTAACTTTTCCAAAAGTTTAGTGGGCCCAAGGGCAAGCTGTCTAAAGTATTAGATTATTTCCTAATGGTCCTGTAGCTGATGTTGAATGCCTCTATGGTGTGTTTTCTTTGATTCCACTTCCTTAACATGACTTGGGAGGTCAAACCATATAATAGTGGCCTCGCATTGCATGTTTACCCCAATTGGCTGATTTCTTGGGTAGATGTGGGAGAAGGGTGTTACACCTTGTTAGCATTATGATACAAGTGTTTTCCTTGATGGCAAATCATTCACAGGTCAGTTCAGGTTTGATGAAAGGAAACCCACAGTGTAACAGATCCATTCAAATGTAACAGGGCATTGGTACAAAAGAACAGGAAGATGGAACTGAAGTCTATTAATCAGGTTGAAGAAGTTGAAGGTAAAGGATGGTGAAAAGAAGTTTAAGATGTATATGCAGGTCCACTTAGTCAAAACAACATATATACATAGGTCCAACGAACAAAAAGCGTGTATACATATACACGCACTCCCATAAGAGGAAACATGCGTACAGGTTGGAAAATCAAGGAATTTCAAGAGTAGAGAATACCAGGGGTAAATACCATGGTATTAGCCCACAATATTGAGTGGAGTAACGACTATTTGATCTCGTCTAAGAATACCACGGGTCCTAAGTGGTTTTGGTCTGAGGTATTGAGAAAGGCCTAAAAATATATCTGGAGGATAATATCATAAGGCCAAGGTGTGCGAGTGAAAAGGGTTTCTAAGGAATACTTCTATCTGAAGTATATTTTATGTTGTAGGGGCTATGTTGGTGATTTGAGCTGAAATATTTTGTGCACCTTGACTTCAACGTTGGATTAGGACCATGAGACCTGAAATGACTTATCATTGAATGATTTGATATTGGTTGGGCCATATCTAATTATGTACACCTGTTTTATTCTTTGAATGTCATTTTCTGGGTTTGTCTGAAGTTTGGAATAGCAGCGAAGTTATGAGTTAATGTTTGCAGATATATACGTTGGTTCGCTTTGGTGAAGTTGCGTATACACACTAGTTCGGCTCTTCCAAGTAGCGTATGCAAAATAAAATTATGATATTCAGATATGACCGATATATTTGATCAATATTGTTGTTTTATTGTTGTCTGTTAGTGAAGTCTTCTTATATATGAATATAAAACTGAATGCATAAGGAGTTTGATATCTAATTAATTGATTGTATAAGTGATAAGGGTGATCTCCGCTATTGCCTGTGTAAGCTCTGTAAATTGAAAGTAGATGTTCAATATATTGTTGGTTGGTACAGACTTGATTCAGAAGTTTTATGTTTCAGTAGTTTTGAAGGTATACGCAGGTTTGATTAAAGGAAGTGGCATAAACACACAGGTTGGGTTCAGTAAAGTAGCATATACATTTTGATGCATGATTTTTGAGGTTGCAGTTGGTTCTGAATGATGATGTAGATTTATGGGTTCAACACAATGTTTTGGTGAAAGTGATCTGATTGTTCAGATTAACTAATTGTTGGTTGATGCAATTTGAGTTTCAAAGTTTCTGATGGATCCAGTATGAAAATTTGATGAAATGAGGCCTTCATGTGTATTGCTGTGTACCAAGAGCATCTAGTCTGAAAATTTATGAAACTTGGTCCCTGGAGGAAGAGAGAAGGTCGTAGCATTCTATAGGTCGATGCCTATGTACTAGTAAACACATTGGCTACTACAAGAGCTAGGGGGTTGTAGCTCTCTTCCAGTAGAAACTGGAAAATGAGAGAAGGTTGTAGCCTTGTGAAGGTGGGTTCCTACGTACTGGTAGGAGTTTGCACCAGTACAAGATTGTAAATATATTTTCTTATTATTAAAAGAAGATAGAGACGACAACAGCAGGTGGTTTTCACCCACATTGGGTTTCCACCTTAAATCTTGGTGTTCATGTGTGTTTCTTGTGTGTGATGGTTTATTCTATTTTTACTGCATTGTTTAATAACTTACTGATGCACTAGTCATAAATTAACTAAATCACAAGTTCTCTAGGTATACTCTGGTTTCACTAATCACAGTAGTGTGTACACACTAGTTCACTTCACAGAAGTAGCGTATATAAATCTGTTTTGGAAATGAAAAATTATTGATCTAATAATATTGATTCATCGCCCCCCGGCTCTCAGTATTATTTCCAACAATTGGTATCAAAGAAATTCCTTTAGAAGAATCTTGATCGCTTCAAAGAAGATCTATCAAGATGAATAATCACGAAGGCATGGGATCCATCATAACAACAATCTCCAATGGGATAAACTTAGTATATTGGAAAATAAGAACCGGAGCCTATCTATAATAGCTTGGAGCCGATGTTTGGGAAATTATGGAAGGATGATATCAATTTCTAGTAGTAATTCCTACAGACTATGCAGATCAGAAGTTATACGAAACCAATGCCAAAGCCGTCAATAATTTATTGGGAAGTCTGTCAGAATCATAATTTGTCAAAGTCATGTAGCTCAAGACAACCAAAGGGATATGGGACAAAATAATTCAGAGCTACAAAGGAGACCCTTAGGTAAAACGTGCTAAGCTTCAAACTCTTAGAATTGAGTATGAAACTCTTAAGATGCATAGTGATGAGATTGTTGCTAGATACTTTTTACATATAGATGAGATTGTTAATTGTATGAAGAATTTGGGTGAAGAGATAAAGGAAGCTACTTAGTCGAGAAAATTTTGAGATCTTTGTCTTCTAAATTTGAGTCAAAAGTGTCTGCCATAGAAGAAAAATAGGATCTTCAAACTATTACTATGACTCAACTCCATGGAATCCTAACTACCTTTGAAATGAGAAAATGAGGTCCATTAGATATGAGAGAAGCTGCTTTTAAAGTGTCAACAAAGGGAAAAGAAAAGGAAGAGCACAATGGATCAGAACACATTTCAGAAGAAGAAGATAAGGTAAATTTTGTCAAGAAGCTTCAATGGGTTTCTAGAAGATTCAAAGGTAATCTACCTTTCAAATGATTTGCTTGTGGTAGAGCCAGCCATTATGCTCCCAAATGTCCTCATAAAGATAAATATGAAAAAGGAAAGGAATATGCAAAAGGAAATAGAAAACAGGTTGTGAATAGAAGGAGTTACTATACACATGAAGATAGTGATGGCTTATCCAATAGTGATGAAGATGAAACTGACCAAGATTATATACTACTCATGGCTTATGACAATGATGATTTCTTGGATGCCTTAGAAGAGGAAGAATCTCTTCAAGAAATTACTAAACTCAAAATCTGTTTAGAAGAAAATAATATGATCATCGATACGTTGACACGCCAACTCACTAAAAGAGAAAAACACAATGAAAATCTAGAATGTGAAATTGTGGGTCTGAGAAAAGAACTTGAGAAGACAAAATCTCTTAATTTTAGATTTTCTAAAGGATCTGAAACTTTAAATGAAATCATCAAAGTTCAACGTTCTCCTTTGATAAAGACAGGTCTTGGATATACTTAAGAATCATCTCAATCACACAAATCGTCAACCTCCACCAGAAGCTATCTTTATGCAACAAAGACCAGTGAAAAATATGCTAATCGTCAGCAAAGGCCTAAAATTACTCATTAGGTAAATCATACCCAATTTACTCCAAGGATGAATATCAGTAGAACCTTCAACCAACAGGTAAACAATGCCAAAAGATTCTATAATCATAGAAACTTCTTTAATGGGTAATGTTTTTCATGTCATAACTTTGGGCATAAGGTTACTCAATGTGTTTCTTACAAAACCATCATGAATAGAGAAGCACGAAATCAAAAGAGTGTAACAGGAATCAAGAAAAGTTCCTATAATAACTCTTCTCCTCTTGAAAGTGAAGTAGAATGTTCGATTTGTAACAATTTTTGGTCATGAATAATTTGAATGCATGAGCAAATTTTTGCCATCACTTCAAAAGGAGAAAACATCATTAAATCCCAAGGATTGGAGAAAGAAGGAATCTCAATCAGAAAGATGTGGCATTGCTCTGTATGCAAAAGGACAAGAAAATCAATGGTACATCGACAACGAATGCTCCAAACACATGACAGGTGATAAAGAGAAACTTCATTCATATAATGCTTTAGAAAAAGAAAAGAATGTCTCATTTGGAAATGACACTCCAGATGTCATTAAAGGTAAAGGTTTTGTCTTCTTTAAATAAAAGGTTAAGCTGGAAATATCATGTATGTAGATGGTTTAAAGCATAACCTATTGAGTGTCAGTTAAATGTGTGATCAAGGAAATGAAGTCGTATTTCGATCAAATGGATGTGTGGTTTATGAGCTTGATACAGGAAAGACCATGATCAAAGGAACAAGAACTCCAAACAAATTATACATACTCAAAGGAAGACAACAACAATGCTATCTAAGAAAAACTAATGAAAATTGGCTATGGCATAGAAGATTGGGACATCTAAGCTTTTCTCAAATAATAAAAGCATGCAGGCACAACGTAGTTCGTGATCTTCCAGATATCAACATCCTATAGAATACCATATGCAAACCATGTCAAGTCGGTAAGAAAACCAGAGTTCACTTCAATGAAAAATAAGGATCATCAAGTAAGCCTCTTGAACTCACCCATACTGATTTATGTGGACCAACAAGTTAAAAGTCACCTCGTGGAGAAGAATACTTTATTTTATTTATTGATGATTTTTCCAGGATGTGTTGGATAGGTCTACTAAAACATAAAGCTGAAGCATTTGAAAATTTTAAAGCCTTCAAAGCTTTAGTGGAAAATGAATTAGATCGAAAAATAAAATGTCTCGGATCTGATCAAGGGGGAGAAGTCATATCAGACAAATTCTTTGACTTTTGTGAACAAAATGGAATAAAGAGGCAATTCTTCATCGAAAGAACTCCTCAGCAAAATGGCGTGGTGGAAAGAATGAACAAAACAGTTCAAAAAATGGCTCAAGCAATGCTTGCTGAATCTGGAACTCCTGCAATTTTCTGGGGTGAAGCTGCATTTGCTATCGTGACTATTCTCAACAAATAAATTGTCCGGATAAATAGAAATCAAACTCCATATGAACTTTGGTATCGTAAGCCTCATACTATAAAACACTTTAGAGTGTTTGGAAGAAAATGTTTCATCAAAAGGATTGATGAAAAACATGGTAAGTTCAAACCCAGAGTAGACGAAGGAATTCTTCTTGGTTATTCATCCAAAAGTAAAGGATACAAATGTTATAATAAAATAATTCATAAAATTGTTGAAAGCATTGACGTTGTAATTTATGAAGCATGCAAAAATTTGGAACAAATGAAATCAACAGAGGAATATGATAGTGAGGAAGTTGGGGAATGCCTTTCCGCATCAAATTGAAATGATATAGAAGAAGAAACCAATGAAACACCAGAAGAAAATACAACAAATAGGGAGAAGACTCCATCCAGGTATGTTCAAAAGAGTCATCCAGAATCTCAAATTCTAGGAGAAAAGGGGGCTGGTGTACAGACAAGAAGAACTCCTATCGGGGCCTGAAGTTATCTAGTATTACTATCCTCCACCAAACCTCAGAATGTAAATGAAGCCTACAAAGATGAATGTTCAGTCAAGGCCATGGATGAAGAACTTTGCCAAATTGAAAAGAATGATACTTGGGAGTTAGTTCCTAGACCTCATGATAAAAATGTTATAGGAACAAAATGGATATTTAAGAACAAGCTGAATGAAAATGGAGAAGTTATTAGAAACAAGGCCAGACTTGTTTGTAAAGGGTATGCTCAACAAGAAGGTATAGATTTTGAAGAAACTTTTGCACCTATTTCTAGACTTGAATCCATAAGGATGTTTCTTGCTCTTTCTAGTTTTCAAAAATTCAAAGTATATCAAATGGATGTAAAATAAGTCTTCCTTAATGTAGATTTAGAAGAATAAGTTTATATTGAACAACCAGAAGGATTCATTATTAGAAATGATGCAAAACTTGTATGAAAGATTAAAAAGGCTCTCTATGGTCTGAAATAGGTTCCAAGGGCTTGGTATTACCACCTTGACAAATATCTACAACAACAAGGTTTCACAAAAGGTTCTGCAGAGAGCAATTTATACATAGGTTGAAAATGATAAACTGCTAATTATTGTTGTTTATGTTGATGATATCATCTTTAGTAGCAATGAAGAATCCATGAGTCTTAATTTTTCTTCAGTAATGCAGCAAGAATTTGAAATGTCCTTACTTGGTGAACTTACTTATTTTCTTGGTTTACAAGTACAACAAACAAAAGATGGTATCTTTCTTTCACAAAACAAATATCTCAAGCAGATCTTGAAGAAGTACGAAATGGAAGATTCTAAACCAGTATGTACTCCAATGGTAACAGGATGCAGTCTTAGTTATAATGATGAATTACCAGCAGTAAACCAACCAACTTACATAGCTATGATTAGAAGTTTGATTTATCTAACAGGTACTAAACCTGATATCATGTATGCAGTAGGAATTGTTGGAAGGTTCCAAGCAAATCCAAAGAAATCACATCTCTAGGCAGTTAAAATAATTTTCAAATATCTTTAAGGAACTTAGGAATTTGGACTATGGTATCCTAAAGATACAAACCTTACTCTTCATGCATATACAGATGTAGATTGGGCAGGAAATGTTGATGATCGAAAGATCACTAGTGGAGGTGCATTCTATATGAGTTCTCGGTAAGTGTCATGGTTCAACAAGAAACAAAGTTTGATTGTCTTATCTACAACTGAAGCAGAATATGTGGCTGTTGCATCTTGATACATAGAACTAGTTTGGATGATGCAAACATTTCAAGACATTCAGATCACATGTACTCCACCCATCTCCATTCTATGTGATAATACAAGTGCCATCAGTATTTCAAAAAATCCTGTCATGCACTCCAAGACCAAGAACATACCCATTAAGTACCATTTTCTACAAGAACAAGTGCTTGGACAAAAGGTTAAATTGGAGTATGTTCCCTCCAAAGAATAGGTTGTTGATATATTCACTAAACCACTTCCCAAAGAAACATTTGAATATCTTATACAAAAGCTGGGAGTAGTTGCTGAATCATCCTGCTGTTAAATCCAATTTTCAAAGGAAGGTTATTATACATAGGTTTCATGAAGTATAGTCGTGTATACACACGGGTTTCTATGGCTGAAGGAGCGTATATGTTTTTCTCATAGAAAAATAGTGGGTCAGACTTTGATATGGGTGCTTTTTCTGATATTGATGATTAAAGTATGATGATATGCTTTGTTCATTGATTTTTATCTAACTGACAAAGATGCCTTAATGAATGACTTGTTGACAATGCAAAGGTAGCACAGGTTCAGGGGGAGCATTAGCCTTCACTCATATTCACATTGTCGGCATCATGGTTGCTGAGTTCAACCATGGCTTCAGATACTAATATTATTTGTTTCATAAGTCATGTAATGATATAGGGTGTGATATGACTTCTTCTGTCATGCTCTATATTTCAATGAGTCCTATTGGACATATGATGTAATTTGTATCCCACTTTGCATCGAATGGATGGTGTAATAATTTTTGTATTTATGTCATGTATAAACAATTGGTATATCCCCACTTGGTTGGGTGGATGAGTCAAATATGGTGTATCCCCACTTGGTTGGGTGATTGATGCATGTATGAGTCATTGGTCATAGGGAGGTCATACTCACTTAGTTGCATTATAGAGTCATGTTATGCTTTTGAATCATATCTCTACAAACTTAGCATGTACTCAGGGGGGGCATGGACAGCGTAATGTCTATCAAATAGGGAGAATAACTTGGTCCAACCTTTTCCCTTGATGTCAAAGGGGGAGAGTATTTTGGTGTTTCTTGTTATCTCTAGCAGTTTCTACAGCTTGCAGTAATCAACACCAACATGGTTGCCATCAAGTCCAAAGGGGGAGATTGTTGGCATTATGATACAAGTGTTGTCCTTGATGAAAGACAACCAACAGTGTAACAAATCCATTCAGATGTAATAGGGCATTGGTACAGAAGAAAAGGAATATGACACTAAAGTATACTAATCAAAATGAAAAAGTTGAAGGTAAAGGATGCTGAAAAGCAGTTTAATATGTATACGCAAGTCCACTTAGCCAAAACAACCTATATATGCAGGTCCACAGAACAGAAAGCGTGTATACGTATACATGCACTCCTGCAAGAGGAAAATCACGTATAGGTTGGAAAATCAAGGAATTTCAAGAGTAGAGAATATCAAGGGTCAATACCATGGTATTAGCCCACAATATAAGCAGAGTAACGATTATTTGATCCCGTCCAAGAATACCATGGGTCCTAAGTAGTTTTGGTTTGAGGTATTGAGAAATTCCTAAAACTATATATGGAGGAGAATATCATAAGGCTAAGGTGCGCAAGTGACAAGGGTTTCTAAGGAATACCTCTATCTGAAATATATTTTATGTTAGAGTGGCTATGTTGGTGATTTGATCTAAAATATTTTGTGCACCTTGACTTCGATGTTGGATCAGGATCATGAGAATTGAAATGACTTATCATTAAATGATCTGATATTGGTTGGGCCAAATCTAATCATGTACACCAGTTTTATTCTTTGACTATCATGATCTGGGTTTGTCTAAAGTCCGGAATAGCAACAAAGTTATGAGTTAATATTTGTAGATCTATACCTTGGTTCACTTTAGTGAAGTTTCATATACACACCGGTTCAACTCTTCCAAGTAGCGTATGCAAAAGAAAAGTATTTTGTTTAGAGATGACTGATCTATTTGATCAGTACTGTGGTTTTACTGCTGTCTGTCAATGAAGTCTTCTTAGATCTGAATTTAAAACTAAATGCATAAGGAGTTTCATATCTAATTAATTGATTATATAAGTGAGAAGGGTGATCTCTGCTACTACTTGTGTAAGGCTCTGTAAATTGACAGTAGATGTTCAATATATTTCTGGTTGGTACAGACTTGATTCAAAAGTTTTATGTTTCAATAGTTTTGAAGGTATAGGCAGGTTTGATTAAAGGAAGTAGCACATACATGTAGGTTTGGTTCTGTAAAGTAGCATATACATTTCGATGCATGAATTTTGAGGTTGCGGCTAGTTTGGAATGATGATGCAAGTTTCTAGGTTCAACACAGTGTTCTGGCGACAGTGATCTGATTGTTTAGATTAATTGATTATTGATTGATGCAATTTGAGTTTCAAAGTTTCTGATGGGTCCAGTATTAAAATTTGATGAAACAAGGCCTTCATGTGTACTTTTGTGTACCAGGAGCATGCAGTTTGAAAATTTATGAAACATGGTCCTGGAGGAAGAGAGAAGGTCATAGCCTTCTATAGATCAGTTCCTACGTACTAATAAACACATTGGCTAGTACAAGAACTAGGGCGTTGTAGCTCCCTTCCAATAGAAGCTGGTAAACGAGAGAAGGTTGTATCCTTCTGCAGGTGGGTGCCTATGTACTAGTATGAGTCTACACTAGTACAACATTGTAAACATATTTTCTTATTATTAAAAGAAGACAGAGACGACAGCAACAGGTGGTTTTCACCCACGTTGGGTTTCCACCTTAAATCTTGGTGTTCATGTGCGTTTCTCGTGTGTGATGGTTTATTCTGTTTTTATTGCACTGTTTAATAAGTTACAGATGCACTGGTTATAAATTAACTAAATTGCAAGTTCTTTGGGTATACGCTGGTTTTACTAATCACAATAGCGTGTACACACTATTTCACTTCATAGAAGTAGTGTATATAAATCTGTTTGGGAGATGAAAAATTATTGATCTGATAATATTGATTCACCGCCCCTCTCAGTATTATTTCCAACACACCTTTTATGGGCTGAATTGGATTGTTTATGAAAAAGGTATATGTTCACTAATCATTGTCAATAGAGTTCTCTTTTGCATTATTTTATCCTTTTTCGGGTTTGAGGTACTAAAATTACGAAAAATAAAATTATGGGGTTTACTTTTGTTTTACTCTTGACTCCCTAAAGCTGAAAAACACCGAGCTATACTTTTTCCGGGCTTGTTGAACATTTACGGTAAAAGAGCTTAGAGAGTTTCCTTTTCATGTCATTTTCAAGCTATTTAAAAATGAAAGCGACATCAAGTTACCCCTTTACTAGACTCGTAAAATATTAACACTACCCAAATCGTTAAGCATGATGAGATTGAACCACTCCTTCATAGGGTTTGTTAAAAAGACTTCAAAGGACTCATCCGAAGGATGAGATTACAGGAAAGGAATATCTTATCCTCCTCAAGCTTGTAAAAAATAAATAGGTACTTGCCAGTAATGGTGGGGGAGAAGTGACAAAGAATATTTGTTTTTCATTTGTAAAATGTAGTAGTCATTCTTGAACATGACACCCTGTCACTTTTGTGTCTGGGTTGGGAAATTCATTTGCATTTCAGTTGACTATAACTCATTTGAAAGTAATCAGTCGGTTTGGGTTTTTATTTTTGAGTCAAATGCTACCAAGTCATCATGTCGTGTCTCTAATATGTTCAAGAGAAGTTCAACCTCAGTCAAAATTACTTTTCCAATCTTCTCCTTCAGTTGCATCGACCATCCCTAAGTCAATCCTGAATTAATATAAACTACTATTCTTCAAAACTTGACATGAGTTTTGTGTTGTAGGGTCTCCTGTGACAGATCACTTCCTATTAACTTCATCTCATTATCTAGGAAGTTGATCTAGAAAACTTCAGTACTTGAAGCCTGCATGCCTTAATGGAATGTTTCTCACCTCTAACAATTGGTTTCCATCATAGGTATTTAATCAAATGAATCTGTGAATGTTCAATATCAAATCATCTATTCACACTTCAGAGATTGTACTAGAAGTACCTTGAGATCAATTGTCATTATTGGTAGTTTCTCTTGCATTTGTTAGCGGTTCACTTTATTGACAGGTAATCAAGTGGTTTCTACCATGTTTGACTTCGAGAAATTCACTCTCATGGCTAGATTCGTACTACAGATCAAGAGATGGAGATTAAGACCCTGGATCTAGTTTCAGTCATCTAAGCCACGTGGAGTTATTAAATATTCATGATTGTAAACATAGATCCATTGATGGTTGCAACCATAATGTGTCATCTATTGACATGGACCTTCAGATGTATTTCCATACTGTACTATATATAAATTTATGTTCTAAGCATGGGAATTCTTACCTCAGTGATGATATTATATATTGCATTGTAATGTTTGTTTGATTGTTTCATGTCTCTGACTGCAGTCTCTAACCAAAACCTTTGCATGATAAAGCATTTCAATCATCAAAATATTTCTTTTAACATTTCACTTTAGGGGCAAATATATTACACATCATTTTGTTGCATTAGGCAAATGACCATCGATTTGGATCTCTTGTTATCCACACATGAGTTCCAGAGCATTACCCTACAGAGTTTAAAACTAAATTATCCAAAAGAAATTGGAATTACTAGATGTTACGGGACAAAACCCTGATTTAGGCTATATTTGCAGTTTCTAAGCTAATTCCTCTGCATACGCAAGGAAGACCACTATTATATGCGCATAAGTACACATTGTCTTCCACTATGACCTGAAAAAATGACTTGAAGTACATAAAAAGAAAAAGTAAACTCTAGAAGCATTATTGGTAGCATCTATCCCAACCAAAAATTTTCAAATGAGAGCCTATTCAGTGTTGATCCCTCCCATCATGGATTAACTCCCCTTCCTTTGTGGAAACTCTATCACACTAATAGTGGATCTCATTCCTTGGAGAATGGATCCATAACTTCCCATTCTTAGCCTACAAAGCCACTACGGGTCTGAGAATTGGGGAGGATTGTTGGAAGTAGGTTTATGCTATCGAGATTAGGTTGGAAGACTTTTCTTGTGAGGGAGAGGGTTGGAAATTGCAGAAGGGGCTTGCTACATCAAGGCTACATGGTTGTAAGGATTTTCTCTAGTTTTATGAATATACGCAATTGTTATTTCTCAGTTACATCTCCATTTATTTAATTTGTATGATTCCTTGATCACCTACATAAGTTTTAGTTGCGTAATTAATCAATTCACGTATATAATTGGCTAATTATTTCAGTTATCTCTTCCATTATATTTTCTATGTTTTGATCTCTTGCTTTTATCTGTCTTTACATATATATTTCAGGACATTGTGGAGAAGATGTTGAGAGTGACGAGAGGACATTTAGAGCATCAAAGAGTGAGTGATCGAAAGCTTTGAGGCACTTCATCAATCAGTTCGCTAAAATGGAAAGAGGACTCTTTCATTCTATTTTCTTTCAAATGATCAAAACATAGAGAAAGGTAGCAATTACTATGTGTATGTTACTAGGTTTCTTTGAAGTCTAGGTAGATCTCTCTTGTCCGTAAGAGGGTTGTATCCACATGTTGATGGTGTTGGACCCACCAACATGTCAATGGGATCTCCTAGGTAAGAAGTCCCAATTAGACCTCAGACCATTTGGTGTAGGAGTCCCAATAGTGGGTCATAAGGTAATGCCTTGATTGCGATGTTGCATAGAGGCAAGTAGGATAACACTGTCAGTAGCAAGGGTGCGACTGCTGCAGTGAGGCAAGGAAGATGTATGAAAGGTTCTAACACAAAAGGGGGAGAAAAGGGTGAAGGTGAGTTCTAGGTTGAAAGGGATCAGTCCCAACTCAGCTAGGAACACACAACACAAAAGTACATACATAGCTTCCGGTAGAGCAGTCCACTCGGATGTGGTTGTCACAAAAAACAAGGTAATATAACACGTACAACACTCATGGATCAGTCCAAACGAGTGCAACGATTGTTATAGCAAGGTTCATGTGAAAAGTGTGTCTGGTGTCTCGCAGCACAGTCGACACGGATGGTGACAACATTAACAACATATGCAACACATTTTCAACAAGATCCATATAATTGAATGTGAATCAGTTCATACAAAAATATGTAAGTTAAACAACATATATCATTAAGGCAACTGGAGCAGTCCAACTACAATAACAACATATGCATCAAAATCCGTTGCCTCTTATTATATAAAGTATAAGTTCCAATCATACAATACATCCGTGTAAATCTGCAAGCCCCATCAGTGAAATGTTACAGCCACATCTGCCTACTCCTGCAAAACGATGTACTAGCTCTGTGCAGTGGAGAAGACAAGCTGTGTTACAATAAAATCCAAGCTTTCTTCAAGATAGTCTTAATAGAAGATTATCTGACCAAAAGCCTATACAATGAGTTATGAGGGACTATTTATAGCAAAGGGTGGGGTGACCTTTGACATTTCCCTTTGTGATAGTTCAACTACCCTCATGACTCTTCACCTAATCTATGACTGTTACATCCAACTATTGACACTTTGACTTACACTTGACATGACTCAACGTTACAATGCACATGTACTCATGTGAGACAACATGGCTTGAGCAAGCCAAGCAAGACATCACTGACACTCAATCCACTGTGGTGAGACCAACTCTTTGACATGCTTATGATGGTGAAGGTGGTGAGCTGATGCCAAGCTTGGTCGTTTGTGATGGTGTGCATGCACCTCATGGTGACATCTTGCTGAAGTGAACTCTTGCCTCCGTTGTAACCGGTGCATTGGTTCAGCTCCTTCATCCAACTCGTTTGCTAACATGTGCATGGTATTTTTGGGTGCGGTTAAACTAGAAACACACTAATGCATAGTTTCCATGCTGATCTTCAAGTGTGTGTTGGTGGTCATGTGCATCAACTTGTTGAAGTACATGTTCAGAGCCAGTTGGACATGCTTCTTGTCTTCGCCTTGGTGAGTGTGTTGAATTGGTTGGATTGCATGGATGCACTCAACGACATGTATGATGTTGAATCCCTTTCATGTGATCAATAACACTACTCACCATGTCTTCTCTGTGTCAGCTGTGGGGATGGATCTTTAACATGTATGGGCACAGTTTCATCCGTGAGTGCATGTTGCGCTCACTGTTTTTCCTGTTCCTGCTGCAACTCATTCGTCTGTCTATGCAACTTCATGTTGTTCCAGAGTTCTTACTTCAGCACATGCAACTCCTTCTTTGTTCCATTCTCTGTCTTCACATGATCTTCATGTCGCGCCGTCACCTCATAGCCAGAGTCTCCCAAGTTTCTTTCATCATCAATGGATCTTCTTGAGCTTGAAACCTTGTTCTGCTTTATTGTTGTCAACAACCGTCCACTTGCTTTCGCTACATTTGGCATGTTGTCTTAAGTTGTTGTTCATGATGTTGCTCACTATGATGCTGCTGCTATCATATCTTGATGTCCTTGTCTATGAACAACTTGATGTCTTCGTGGGCAGGCAACTCTCTAGAAACTTGATCGACTGCATCCCCAAGTGTGCTCTAAATGGTGTATTCATCTCTACTCTCCTCGAACCCATTGTACCTATATTGCTGGGAGACAAATGAACACCTGCGATACCCGGAGACTTGGAAACACTCATGGCAAGAAATCGGACAGTCGAAAACCAAAATGAAGATGAGAAATGACTTGCAACATACCTGGATGAATGATCATGAAGGTTGCGCAATTTCGGTCGGGAGGTAGGGAGACCGACTAACAAGACTACACAAGGCACAGTCTACGCTGCTAGGATACTGACTAACTACTGGAACTGCGGAATGCACAGTCCATTCTGGCTATTGACTACTGGGATTGCACAATGCGCAATTCTAGCTAGGAAGGATTGTTGGCCCAGGGACAAATTTGCATAATTTCTTGGGCCAAACAGTCACTTTCCTCCAAAAATGTGCAAAACAGTCCTAGAGGCCAGTGTTAGGCAGGAATATGCATTTCTGGAGAGGAAGGTGAGCCTTCCTTCACCAGATTGCACTATGCAGCCTTGGTGAGGGTAAAGTCCGGGCTAAGGCTGGCTCGACTCGTGGATGGGCTACTGAAAGCAAATAAGACAGTGAATGCATTGTGACACTAAGTGATAGCAGAAGTGATCGACATTGCATGCAAAAAATGAATGAAATATTCAACAAACAAATCAACATGCATGTGGGTGAGGCAGTTCGCCGATTGGGAGAACATCTGTGCAAAACGGTTTCATTCATGCAACAACTGTGGGATAGCAGCAAAAACTGAAACAGAGCTAGGAAAAGCTAGAATACATGTAAACAATAGCAAGAGTTCAAATAAATCAAGCAAACAATACTCGCACAAGCACAAACACAAAAAGCGACAGAAATGCAGCACAAGGCATGGGAAGTGGGCTTACCCTAAAATAGTTGAGCTGAATGTGCTGAATGCTCCTAGATGTGATGTGGGATGTCAAAGCTACAAGTTTGATTTGGGGAATGAGCTCTTCAGCATCTAACTGATGAGTTTTGATAACATCGAGGTTGTGACACACATACCACAAAGCTAGGGGAAGCAACACTTGGTGGGAGGTTTCTGAATTTCTCCTTGCATGTAACCTCCAACTACTAAATATAGATCCCTAAGACAAGGGATTCCTTTGCATGATTCCTTAGGAGAAGTAGCCTATGCATGAAAGTTTGTTTTGCTTGGTCCTAGAGGAAATCGATCAACTCAGCTGCACATGCAATAGGTTGTTCGACTGCTTGAAGGAAATGTGCATTTCTGGCTGGCAGCTGGGCTGACTACTGAGGAGATTTGTGCAATTTCTGGGTAGAGAAGCTGACTCCTCCCGAGATTTGTGAAAATTTTGGGCTGAGCAGCCTTGCTGGGAAATTTGTGCAAATCCTGCTAGGAGTGTTGGCAGGCAGGATTGCGCAACCCTGGAGCCCAGTAGGCTACCAGAGAGGATTGCGTAATTTCTTGAGGGAAGGCTAGTTGCCATCCAAAAATGCATAATTTTCAAGGGGAAGTTGCCTAGATCGCAGTTGGACCAAGTTTGGGTGAAAAGCCTGTGAGGGGAATGGATAAAGCTGTGATCGACAGGCTGCCTTTAGGCAAGAAAGACACTGAAGCTTGTGAACTTGATGAAGCAAGGCAAGCTACTGTGAAGGTTGGAAGGGAGGCTCCAAAATGAGGCTAAGGAAAAATTTTGGACAGTGGTTGTAGCTGCTACAAAACTTGGCAACGCACTAGTATAACTCCAACTCTGTGAATGGACTTTATTCGTGAAAATCAAGTCTAACGCCTTCGAAAGTGTTGTTCAGTTTTCAACTCATCTTGGTTTCACACTAACTTTATTGTAATATGTAGCATCTGCCAAACTCTTGGTCGATTGACACACATTCCAAGCTAAGGAAACACAATTGTTATGATTAGAGTTGAGGGGTATATAGGTGCACAAGCAGTATAGTCGTCAAAGTCTTAGTTTCATCTCTAGTGTTTCTCCACTGCTAACAGGCCTCGACAGTACCCTGGTGGAGTCACATAGGAACACAAGCATGGCTCCACTTCTAGCGAGCCTGGTCAATACCCCGGTGGAGTTACTTGCATCACCTCCCTACGCAGGAAGCCTTTCTCTTCTTTTGCCTTATTCATTTTCATTTTGAATTTTTGACTTTTCATTTTTTCATTTTTCACTATGCATAGGACTTATTCATTTCAGAGGTGGAAGAGGGATCCTGACTTATTGAGAGCAGAAGAGGTTGTTCCAGTAGAGAAGTAGTTTATTGTATCTTTGGCATGCTTGTTAAGGTTTTTCCCCTTACCTTACTCTACTTGACTGAGCTGACAAGGGTTAACCCAAAAACAATCGACTAGAGAAGGTGACACTAGTTACCACGCAAGTGTTGTGTTTACACCAAGGTTCACTTCGAATAGTACATATTTTCCTTCAACGTATCATGAACTAAAAGTAACAAGCTTATCATACAGAGGTAAGATGACAAATAACCAAGTAGTAATAGTTGTACAAGCCCCCTTCTACTTTACCCAGCTTGATTCAATATTCATATATGATTTCATGCAAAACTAACCTACGAACAAAAAAAGCGAACTAAAGAACAATAAAGCAAAGCAAGAGTGGAAGAAAAGTGAAGTGAAGGAAGTAAGAAAACAAGAAAACAAGAAAACAAAGCATGCAATAAAACAATCATGCAAGCAAACAACTAAAAGCAAACACTACTCCTACTCCTACACTAACGGTACATTGGCCTGATCATGTGAAGTGATACTTCCAATGTAGCCACTGGCGAATTGGTAGACCCATGTTGGTGAAGGCTTGGTCTGTGAGCAACTTAGTTGTGTGAACCAAGAAGAAAGATATAACAATGAAGAAAACCACACTTTTTGTTTCAAAGTGCCCACGAGACAAAGGTGAGTGCAAGTGCATGACAGGAAGTATGTGGACTTATCATGGTGTTGTGTGATGCTACATACAAATTTTAAGCATAAGCACACTCTTGACTGTGGCATCCAATAAAATGAAAGAAACAAAGATAACTTGCGTCGTGCGTGATTGTTTGCAATGTAACACTCCTCCAATGCATGAGAAATGGGATCATGCAGTTTGAGTGGAGGAAGTGTGATCTGTGTGTGAGATGGATCTTCAATGCATACAGATGAGCAATGAGGAGCCTTAGGTGATTGAAAAATTTCATGACCAGAAGTGAGACTAACCCCAAGAGAGCGAGGGATTGGCATAACGATCAGCTTGGGCTGAAGTGCGTCAATAGTATTGTGTGTCTCAACTTCATCATCAGGTAGATCATCATAAACCAGTGGCTTCGAAAGATCAACTGCGATAGATTCATGATAGTGATAAAAAATGGAAGTAAATAAATCACAACTACCATGATCAGAAAAATCAATGAATTCGTCAGCATCCTCATGATCATATGAATCAAATATAGGGGTAGATGAAAAGCGAACAAACTCATCCTCTGTGTTTTCGGAAAAGACGAATGAAGGATCAAGTGAATTTTCAAAGAATAACTTATCCTCTCCGTTGTCGAATGATGGACTAACATCCGGTGAGTCCTGCGAGTGATCAACAATGGGTGCATCCGTGGATGAAGACACGGATGCAAAATCATGGATGGAAGGCTCACCAAAGAGGTCAAGAAAGAACGAAGGGGGCTTCGATGGAAGGGAGTCATCTTTCGCTGAGTGTTGATGCTCAAGCTCCCACTCATACTCTTCATGAATGAAAGCACATGTTGGTTGTGAAACACCAACTCCGTCAGTGGGTTTCTCCTTGTTCACAACAAGTGAAGAGTCCGAAATGGATGAACACAAGACAACATCATCTGGAGGAACACCCGAGTGTGAAGATGGAGGTCGAAGAAAAGAATGCATATGAGAACTCGAAGGACTCACAACCAAATCTGTGAGAAAATTGAGTGAAGTGATGTTGGGAGAGTGTGAAGGATGAATAGGTGTGTGAGTATGATCTTCAACATCACTTGGAAGTGGTGGAGCTGTTGAATGAGAGGAAGGTGGACAGACAGTTGAGACGGTGTCTGTATCCACATGACATTGCGTAGCTCCATCAATGAAGAATGTTGGGCGAGGCTCGATTTCAAGCTTTTTCTTGGGATGGGTAGATTTCTTAAGGAAATATTCGAACCAGTCCCAAAGATAAGCAAACTGCATCTGGCTCCTTGGAACTGGAAACTAAAAGTCACAAAAGTGCTACCAAAAATCAATAATTGATTCATGCAGAGCCCTCTGTTGTTGTAATAGTTTCTAATCAAGATGGTCTGGATCAAAGTTATAGAACGTGTCTTCAATAAGATCACAGAAGTTCTCAAAAGAGTGCACGGTGTTAGCTAGTAGGCTAAGCAGCCAATGAAATGGGGATTCACGAAGTGTGTATGCAAGCATCAAACTAGCCTATTCGTCAGAAAACTCATCTTCCTCATGAATCATGGAAAGAAAGTTATGTAAGTGCTCAGGCCAGGCCACTTCACCTTCACCATCATACGTGTGAGTGGACAAGATATTGAAAAGGTTCCTCATGATGGAGACATTTTCATGATTTGGAAAACACCGTGGGGGAAGAAGAGTGCAAGACTCCATGAAATATGTGCAAAGGTTCAAAACTCGATGAGAGGACACAACTGTCATCAGTCCCTCCTTCTAACGCCAGAAATATTGACAGTGTTGGACCCACCAACATGTCAAGGGGATGTGCTCGGTAAGAAGTCCCAATTAGACCTCAAACCATTTGGTGTAGGAGTCTCAACAACAGGTCATAAGGTAATGCCTTGATCACGATGTTGCACAGATTCAAGTAGGATAACTCTGTCAATAGCAAGAGTGTGACTGCTACAGTGAGTCAAGGAAGATGTATGAGAGGTTCTAACACAAAACGGGGAGAAAAGGGTGAAGGTGAGTTCCAGGTTGAAAGGGATCAGTCCCAACTCCGCTAGGAACACACAACATAAAAGGACATACACAGCTTCTGGCAAAGCAATCCACTCGGATACAGTAGTCACAAGAAACAAGCTAACATAACACATACAACACTCATGGATCAGTCTAAACGAGTGCAATGGTTGTTACAGCAAGGTTCATCTAAAAAGTTTGTTTGGTGTTCGACAGAGCAGTCGACACGGACGGTGACAACGTTGACGACATATACAACACATTTGCAACAAGATTCATATAATTGCATGTGAAGTAGTACATACAAAAATACGTAAGTTAAACAACATATATCATTAAGGCAACTGGAGCAGTCCAACTACAATAACAACATATGCATGAAAATGTGTTGGCTCTTATTATATAAAGTGTAAGTTCCAATAATACAATACATCCATATAAACCTACTAGCCCCATCAGTGAAACGTTATAGCCACGTATTGTTGAGTCATGAAATGGGTATGTAGTTACTATTAATCTCATCATTCTTTTCCTTTATTCTTATCTTTTCTATATCCTAATGTGTTAATATATTAAAGAATTATGGTAAGAAATGAAGGAATTATCTGCAGTTACGACTTAGCTAATTATTAGCCTTCTTTATGCAGGAAAACAACAAAAGGGACAAATGTTGTTCCCTAATGAAGGAACAATAAAAATAAACAAGCCAAGGAAGGAACGCGCAGTTATGGCAAGGCTAAAGACGAATTAGGAGAATCAGCGCAAGAGAGGAAAGGATGTCTGAAGTTGGAAATCGGTTGCATTTACCATTTATCTTTTAACCTTTCTGATTATAAAAGGAGATGATTGTAGAAAGAAAGGAAGGAATCTTTGTTGTTATTGAATTTGTAATTTTAATTACAGACTCTCGTTGTTAAGAGTACACGGTTATGGTTATGAGGTCAATTCAACGAGAAGAGGGGGAGAGGAGCTCTGCGGCTCGGTTGAATACGATGGCTAGGGTTCCTGCAAACCACAGCGCCGCCGACACAAAGAACTCCATCGAAGGGGCAGCGAAGGCAGGGAATCCCTGCACGAAAATGCGTGGTAGAACAAACGATCCGACTTCACCGTCAAGGATCTGGCTTGCCACTGCAAATGATCGGCCCTCGGTGACAGATCAAGCTTCCTCCAGGTCTCGGACGAGCTCCCAACATTTGTTCCTGGGGTTCTCACACAGTACGCCGATTTCTTTTAATCCAACAGGGCAAGGCACGGTCGGAGCAGCCCACCACCGCCCAGATCTGCAATCAAAAACGCAGTATCAACCCGAATCTGAGCCATTAACTCAGCACAAGGACACGAAGGAAGCGATCTGGCCGGAAGCAACCACGGGTGAAGGAGACAAACAGAAGGGGGCACCTCTACAACCGATTGGGACAAGGAGGGGAGGCACAGTCCTGATGCCTGAGAACTTTCCTGTGCATGGCGGCTCAGATCTGATACCAGAATTAATGCGGCTGCATCTGGAGCCACTATGGATGCAGCTGGGGAAAAAAGAAAGCCCTTACACGCGGAAGGTAGACATACAAACCCTAGAACCAACATCGACACGCCAGATCCGGAGAACAAACATGCAAATCGAGGCTTGGTTAGGGTTGATCCGACAGATCTGAAACAAATATTCATCAGATCGGTAGAAGGCAGATACTACTGTGTACAAATCAAGGAAGGGATGGATGTTCTGGAGTTAAAAAAGTAGATCCATAACAAACTGGGAATCCCGGTAACATATCAAAATCTTTTATTCTCAGGACACTGCATGCAGGACCATCACACACTCCAGCACTATGGAGTGGTTAAAGATTCAACCATCATCCTCAATCTGAGACTACGAGGCGGCTGCAAGGGAACCAGCTCAAAGAATTCATGCTCTTTCCGTGATGCAGTCAAAGGAAAAGAACCAATGTAACACAGATCTGCACCCACATCAGAGCTTCCAGGGCCATACATAGTGGAACAGAGGCCAGAATCACCTATGATTACAGTATCATTGCTAGAGGTAACAAATCTATACACAGATTTAACTCAAAATGTTGTTATATGCAGATTTAACGGTTATTGGCCCAAAGCCGATGCATTGCATCAATGGGTATATGCTTCATGGACACCCAAATGTGAAATATATCTATGCCCCAAAGGATTCTTCATAGTCAGATTTAGCACAGAACTGGAACGGGATAATGCCATTAATTAGGGGCCTTGGTTTTGGGGCAATGCTGGCCTTTTTATCACCCCCTGGTTCCCAGAATTTGATGCCAATACCATGGTAGTATCGACGATGCTAGTTTGGGTGAGGCTACATAACCTCCCACTGCATTTCTGGCATTGAAAAGCATTAACGGCCATTGGGAATTCCTTAGGGAAACACCTTAAAATAGATGAGGACAGAGCCAACCGGGGCATTTTCACATATGCCAGAATATGTGTAGAGGTGGATCTAAGTCAAGGACTCCCAGATCACGTCACATTGAATTTTAATAATTCACTGTGGACGCAGCAACTTGATTACGAGAACACGGCATTCAGATGCCGAGGCTGCCTGCAGACAGGGCACCTTCAATATGCATGCCCACTGTCTAGTAAGGAGCCCAAAGGGAACAAGAAACAACAGAAAAAACCAAAAGGCTGGCAGAACACCGAACCACTGGAGGAGGAGGCACTGAACACGGATCCCTTGGACGTACAAAGCAAGCAGGAAAAAATGCAGGAGGAGAACACCGAAGGACCCAAATTGGAACCAAATAACTTGGGACGGCAGCAAGAATTACAGCTGGAAATAAGCGGGGCCAAACGAGCACATAGCTCCGAAGGATCGGACTCAGATAAGGAACAACTGGTGTACACAGAGGAAAACCAACTTGCCATAATTGTCCCCACTCCAAATGCTGGAGTCTGGCGTAAAGTAGAGAAGAAAAAAGGAAGGAAAACATAGGTCCGTAGATATTCTATTATTTCTGCTGTATTCCTGTCATTACAGGAACAATTTTTGCTCCTTTTTGTGGTTTTATTTCTGTTTTGCTGCCTGTTTTTACAGGTACAACCATATGCATATGCTTCTAGCATCTACAAAATGTAATTTTATCAATATGAATAAAATTACGATTTTTTCCTAGGGGAAAAAAAAAAAGAGAACACGGTTATATTGTAATGCTATTTTCATTCGATGATTAATACATAAGTGAAGTTGTTGTTCCCTCAAGCTATCTAAAGTAACTTAGTAGTGTTCGCTGGCAGCTAAGGGCCTGGCCTCTGGTGGATTCAACTGCTTTCTTTGTGTCATACATTTCCAATTCTCGCAAGTGTGATGGTTTGATAGTATTCTTGCTTTCTGTAATTTTATCTCCTTCACTATTTATTGTTTTTCGGTGTTGATAGAATATCTTTGCTTTATACAACTTACAATATTGTCGCTGATTCAATTCACTTTCATTTTGGATTGAGTTACTTAGATAAATATTCCACTTGATTTAATAAACTGTAAAGAGTATTAACTATCGTTGTTGGACTCTCATATTGATATCATTGTTGTTTAGATTATTTACTGAAGAGTGAGTTTGATTTAGATTAAATTAGTTCAGAAGAGACGAGTTATTGCTAATGTACTCTTAACTGATGCCATTGCTAATTTAATTGCTTGAGTAAGAATTTATTATGATTTTAGTAGAAGATTGGGTCTTGAAGTTCAGTTGTTATATTCCCTTTAATGATTGTTGTTGGAATTTATTAGATGCATCCGTTTACTCTTGTCTTTAAAGATCTATACTGCAATTTAGGAAACATTACTCTCTTAATTAAATAGTAGCCACATACTGCGTACACTCTTGAAATAAGAGGACTTGCCCAGATTGATAATTAATGTGAGGCTAATTAGGAGTTTTAAAAGGCACCTATTATCACCCAACATTTTGGCACCATTGCCAGGGAGAGTGTAGCCATTTACAAAGAGTGATGTACATCTGATAATTACCGTTGAGGAAGAATTGGGTATTAAAAACGGAAGGTAAGAACCTACGTAACGAGCAAGTAAAGTACCTACTCCTCCGCCCGCTTTTCAGCACAATTACAGAAAACTATAGTTATTTGATGCTTGTCTGTTAAGAGAGAACTGGGTATTAAAAATGGAAGGTAAGAACCTGCGTATAGAACAAGTAAAATGCCTACTCCCCTGCCTGCTTTCCAGCAGAATTGTTAGGATCTTAGGGTAGAGATAAACACTTGAATTGTTTTCATGAATGACTAAGAAGAAAAAACTCGAAAACAATCCAATTCCACTACCCAAACCCGACAAATCTAAGGGACTGGTGACCCTTGGACGATCAACTTTCATAGATGACATCTTAAAGAAAGTTGAATCTCGGCCATCCATAGGTCCTTAAAACATTGCTTCCAGACAACCTATTGTCTCCCTTCGGGCCACAGGCTCACCATCTGTAGCCTACGCTGAGGTCCTCAAAAAAACAGTACGAACTGAGCAGAGTTTTCAAGAAATTGAAAATTCACGCCCAATTTCCTCACAAGAAGGCAATTCTTGTAATATTCATGAAGGAGAAGGAGAAATAGGGGAAACAATGGAGCCAAGATCCCCTCAGGTAGTAATTGAGCAAGGAACACCCAGTATCCCAACTGAGGGAATGTTGTTAAGATCATTCCCACCCCTTCTAATCACCCTAGGAATAAATCTCTAGAGATCCCAGAAGGGTACTGGCATATATTTGATCAAATGGCCAACAACCCACAAGCACCCCAGACTTCCACATTACAGTATCCCATCATTGACACAGCTGTCAATGCACCCATGAAAGCTATCCCTCTACAAACTATTCCCAACTTTCATGGACTCACATTAGAGGATCCAGATGCATTTCTATTTGAATTTGATGTATTATGTCGGGGTTATGATTACACCACCGACCCCCAGAAGCTAAATTTGCTTCCCTCCCCATTAAAAGGAGCATCCCTACGTTGGTTTATGGGAATAGGTGGGGGCACAATAAATGATTGGGATCAAATGAAAAACACTTTCCTTAAAAAATATCAGGACTATTGCAGATCTAGGGAACTGAAAGACGAAATATTCCAAATGGTAGCAAGACCCAGTAAAACATTGGAAGAGTATTTGGAGCACTTCCAATATAACCTCCAAAAGTCTCCCTATGAAAATATGCCTTTGCCTGATAATGTGCTAAAAACTACATTGATTAAAGGGATGAAATAACAATGGATAGAGACATTAAATATTATGGGTAAAGGTGATATATATCAAGAAGACTATGCTGATATTATTAGATTGTGTATTAGGTGCTCAAGACGCGATACGAGATTGAAACCAACAGAATGCAACATGACCACCACGGATAGCAAAATCTCTAGCAGAAGCATTACTTGTGCAAAAATTGGCAACCTACTAGAGGATTTCAAAACAAATATCTTGGGAACTTTGATGACGCAATTAGACATCATGCAAACCAAGAAGAAGCAGGCTTAAGTAGAACATAACTTGGTAATATTTTGCCCAAGATGCAGGAAAAAGAATAGTCATAAAGAATCCCCACTGGATATGGTACAAACCTGTGCCATATGTACCAAAGATCACGCCACAGAAAGCTACCCATCACTCCCAGGGTTAAAAGCAGTCTATAAGGAGGCAGAAGAAGAAGTAGAACTAGTCTACCTGCTAAATCAGTGTTTCCAATGGAAACCACAACAAACAGGTACGCCTACTAACCCATCTTCTTTCTTTCAACCTTTGCAATATAATTCACAACAATAATCAGGAGTTATGTGGTAGAACCAGCCACCTTTTCCTAACTGGTCACATCAACCATTCTCTATGCCACCTTGGTCCAACCAATCAAATCAAAACAACAATTAGCCAAATTCCTCTTACTTCCCAACATTCTGGCAGAATAATGCATATCGATCTCAATGGCCACCCTCCACTTCACAAAACCAGAGTTGGCAGTCAAGCTGGCAAAGACCTACAAACTAGCCAGCAGGAGCAATCCCCCTACCTCAACCTACACTGCCAGCACTCTACAAATTGCAACTGAACCCTAAAACCAACCTACGACCACAAGTCCCAGCCCATTCCAACCTAAACCCCAACAATAGATCGGTCCAATCTGTGCAAATTATTGAAGGACCAAAGCCAACGACTAAGTTGAGGGAGTGTAATAAACTTAAATTAAGGTCTAGACAGATAATAGAGTCAGAGGGGGATAAAAATATACAAATTGAAGATCCGTTACCTATAGAACAAGCACCACAAGTGGAGAATATAGTTAAATAAAAAACTCACGATCAAACTATTACCTCTTCTCCACCATTCCCAGAGAGATTAATTATACACCGCTCAATTGAATATCCTGATTTTGATCTTTTGGGAGAATTGAAAATTTATGTGTAAAAATACCTCTCCTCCAGGCTATTCAAGACATTCCTATTTATGCAAAAACTATTAAGGAATTATGTACTAAAAAGCCTTAGAGGAAAATAAAATCAACCCCAACTGTCCACGTAGTCGATACTTTGTCCGATTTGTTATCAGGTAGAGAAACACTGGTGAAATATGAGGACCTAGGAAACGTTATAGTCACAGTACAAATAAATGGATGCATCTTCCCCAATGCATTAGTTGATTTAGGAGTAGCCATCAATATACTTACCACAACAACCTGTCAAAAACTTGGCATTACAGCCTTGGATCCAACTACAACCCTACTAGAACTTGCTAACCGATCGATTGTCAAACCAGAGGGGACACTACAGGATGTAATGGTGTCTGTAGATTCTTGGGAATACCCAGTAGATTTTTTGATCATCAATCCTAGAAACCGGCTAGATGGACATCCCCTAATTCTATGAAGACCTTGGCTGACAACCACAGATGATTACATAAGCTGTCGAACAAGAAGCATGACTATAGAAAGAGGAAGTAATGTGAAAAATCTAGCTTTATATCCTCCAACTCAGCCAAGCTTAATAATAATAAAAACTAGAAAACAACCTGTATCATATCTAACTGAAAAAATTAGATCACCACTAACTATAGAAGATGCTCTCGAATTCAAGGATCAAACAGAAGATGACATCATTAACACTTACATTAACCAACCAGATGTCATATCCCATCCAAAATGTCACATGATTGAAGCAGCCTTGGATAACGAAATTGAAGAAGATCCCTTAAAAGATATTAACAACCAGTCAATACCAACAACTTATGTTTATAATAGCAAAACCATAGAAATTGAGCCAGGGAAAACCTTAAATATCAACTAAAACCTAACTGATGACCAGGAGCAGAGGCTTGTTCAACTTCTAAGAACATATAAAGAGGCTTTTGCATGGGATTACACAGACATGAAATGGATTGATCCCCAATTATGAATGCACCACATCTATACAGAGAAAGATGTCAGGTCCATTCGACAACCTCAATGGAGGTTAAACCCTCACCTTAAAGATATTGTTAAAGATGAACTACAAAAACTGTTAGATGTAAATTTCATCTATCCTATATCTGACAGCAAATGGACCTCTCCATTAGTAGTGGTGCCTAAAAAGAATGGAAAGTGGCATATATGTGTTGACTATAGAGAGCTTAATAAAGAAACCCAAAAAGACCATTTTCCCCTTTTTTTCATTGACCAGGTATTGGAAACATTGGTAGGAAAAAAATTCTTTTCTTTCCTAGATGGCTTCAGCAGTTACAATCAAATTCAAATTGCCCCTGAAGACCAGGATAAGACTACCTTTACCTGCCCTTGGGGAACATTTGCTTACAGGGTCTTACTTTTTGAACTGTGTAATGCACCTGCCATATTCCAGAGGGCCATACTCAGCATTTTTTCAGATCTGATAAACGAAGGGATCGAGGTGTACATGGATGACTTTACACCTTACAGAGGTCACTTCGAGCCGGCATTACAAATGCTAGAGAAAGTTCTGCAAAGATGCATTGCTACCAAGCTCTGTTTAAGCCATGAAAAATGCCACATGATGATTATCGAGGGCCTCATCCTGGGTCACTACATCTCAGCAGTTGGAATTGAGGTAGATCTAGCAAAAATTTAGATAATTCTTTTAATACCTACCCCCTCCACACAAACTGAGGTACGCAGTTTCTTGGGATTTTCTGGATATTATAGGAGATTTATAAAGAATTTCCCTCAAATTGTTGCACCATTATATGCATTAACAGGAAATATCTATTTCATGTGGACTGACAAATGTGACACTACTTTTGAAGATTTAAAACAGCTTGTATCAACAGCCCTAGTATTACGAGGCCCAAACTGGGATTTGCCATTCCTGATTTCATCTGACGCTTCAGATATGGCCAACGGAGTAGTTCTCAACCAGGAGGAAGATAAGAAACCTTATGCAATATATTACATCAGCAAGAATCTATCTCCAACTAAATTGAATTACACTGTGACTGAAAATGAATTTTTGGCTATAATCTATGCTATTAATAAATTCAGACATTATATAATAGGATACCCTCTAGTTTTGTATATTGATCACTCCGCTCTTAAATATCTAGCTAATAAACCTATTACAAATGGAAGAGTGACAATATGGTTGATCCTTTTGTAGGAAGTCGACATAACAATCAAAGATTGACCAAGAAAGGAAAATCCAGTAGCAAACTTCCTCTCACGTATACCAAAGACAGATGACTCGACAGCAGTAGAAGACCAGTTCCCTAATGAGAATTTATTTGCTATAACCATGAAAACACTATGATACACAGATGTCACAAACTACCTAGCAGTCAGAAAATTACCCAAGCACCTGACACCCAGTGAAAAAAAACAAATAGTACAGAATAGTACTTGGTTCTCCTGGATCGGAGGATGTTTATTTCATATAGGAGTCGATATGCATATTCGAATATGTGTCAAGGAAGATAGAATCTTTGATATCCTAAAAGCTTGCCAGGATGGCCCTTGCAGTGGACATTTTGTAGACCGCAGGACTGGTCACAAAGTCTTACATATGGGATATTATTAGCCCACCATTTTTAAGGACGCAAAGAAGTTTGTCCAGGCATGCGATAGTTGCCATAGAATGGGATGCCCTAGGCAGTCTGATGAGATGCCCCTACATCTGCAGTTAGTCATTGAACCTTTTGAGCGATGGGCGTTAGGTTTCATTGGTCCAAGAAACCTATCATCTAATCAAAAGACATATATACTAGTCGCAAAAAAATATGTGACTAAATGGGTGGAGGCAGAAGCATTACCAAGGGCAACAGGGGACTTAGTAATCCACTTTCTTTTCCAACTGTTCATGCGATATGGCTTGCCTAGAGAAATAATTACGGATGGAAGGCCACAATTTATAAGCCATAAGATTGCTACGACATTAAAAAATCATCATATCATGCACAAAATCACAACTCCATACCACCCGCAGGAAAATGGCCAGGTAGAAAGTACCAATAAAGTAATCGAAGACAATACTCACAAAGACAGTTGCATCACATAGACGTGAGTGGACTACCCGATTGCTAGAAGCCCTGTGGGCATACCGCATGACATGGAGAAATACCACGAGATATTCCCCATATCAGCTAGTGTTTGGCAAAGAACCTATCTTCCCAATCGAATTTGAAATTCAGACATTGAGGATAGCTCAGAAGGTAGGCTTGGACTTAAATGAAGCACAGATTAATAGGCTACATCAACTCAATGAATTGGATGAAATCCGGCTATCAGCTCTTCAGCATACTGCATTGATCCAACAACAAAGAGTGGAATGGCATGATTCCCTCATCAAGAAGAATATATTCCACGAAGGTGATTGGGCACTTTTGTATGGTTCTAGGTTCTAGGATTTCCTGAGAAAACTCTAGACCAAATGGTTAGGCCCCTATGAGATACAAGAGGTGCATGATAATGGCACCCTCCAATTAGCCACCATTGATGGGTCTAGCTACTCTTTTAAAGCAAATGGACATCGAGTATTCCTCTATCACAAACCGCTTACCAGGGAGTCATTTTGCCAATAGTTATGGGAAGATTCCACTGTACAAATTCTTGCTAATGAGGACAACCCTTCCACAACATTGGTCCAGTGAAGAAATTTTTTTTTTTGAAATTTCGACATAAATTTTCCTTTCTGTTTGATTGAATTTGCTTGTATAATTGATTGTATATAAGTTGTTTTTTTTTCTATTTTTCCTTTGTTGTTCCCTCTAAGGAATAGCTGCTACTCCCTCTAAGGAACAGCTGTTGTTCCCTCTAAGGAACAACAATGTTCATGTGGATTTTATTCTTGTTGTTCCCTCAAAGGAACAGCCATTGTCCCCTCTACGAAACAACAATTTTCTTTGAAATTTTTCTTCTTGTTGTTCCCTCTAAGGAACAGTCGTTGTTCCCTCTAAGGAACAATCGCTATTCCCTCTAAAGGAACATCAATTTCGTGTGAAATTTTCTTTTCTTCTTGTTGTTCCCTCTAAGGAACAACTATTGTTCCCTCTAAAAAACAACCACTATTCCCTCTAAGGAACAACTGTTGTTCCCTCTAAGGAACAACCACTATTCCCTCTAAGGAACAACCACTGTTCCCTCTAAGGAAAAACAGTTTTGTGTGAAAATTTTCTTGATGTTACCTCTAAGGAACAATAATTTCGAGTGCAATATTTTACCTTTTTTTTCTTTTTACAGTTCCCTTTAAGGAATAGTTGTTGTTCCCTCTAAGGAACAGTCGTTGTTCCCTCTAAGAAATAATAATTTCGTGTGGAATTTTTTTCTCTTTGTTGTTCCATCTAAGGAATAGTTGTTGTTCCCTCTAAGGAACAGTCGTTGTTCCCTCTAAGGAACAACAATTTCGTGTGCGATTTTTTTCTTCTTTTTTATTGTTCCCTCTAAGGAATAGCAATTTCCGTGTGCAAATTTTTTCCTTATTGTTCCCTCTAAGAGACAGTTGTTGTTCCCTCTAAGTAACAATCAATGTTCCCTCTAAGGAACAACATTTTTGGCATGCATTTTGCATTGTTGTTCCCTATAGGGAACATTTTTTGTTCCCTATAAGGAACAACAATTTTTGTGTGCTTTTTCTTCATTGTTCACCAGAGGGAACAACAATTTTTTGGCGTGTATTTCCCTTTCTGTTCCCTAAAGGGAACAACTATTGTTCCCTCTAAGGAACAATAATTTTCATATGTATTTTCTTTGTTGTTCCCTATAGGGAATAGCTATTGTTCCCTGTTAAGATTAGGTATGTTCTATGCTAGAGCAATTTATTTAAATTTTCAGAGTTAGCAATCACATCACCATTACGATAAACTGCAGATAGAACATAAATATAAAATCGCAGAAGACAAGCCAAGGCAAGAGGACACAAGATATGGCGCGAGCTAGGGACAAACCCCACAATGTGCGGGGAAAACCTTTGATCAAATCTTCTTTTATCTTCAAATTTCAGCAGAGAAAGAGAGAGAGAGAGTACATTTACAATAGAAGTCAATACATTGACTTTTGATATCGCATGAGATCAGTTGAAGACATATTGCTTCAACTGATTCTCTTAAGTGACTCCTTCACCTATCTTAGTGCAGCATCTCGTCCATTTGTTGCACCTAGCGATGTGACACCATGTTGTATCATGCTACATCACGCTGCCCATATCATTGTGCTACCCATCATGCTCCTGCCCATGCTCCATGTATCATTGTGCTTCCTATCCACAATATCTCATAAATCATGTTGCTACCCAAGACTGCGTTATATATATGTGTCCAGATCACACAACGCTCTTATCTCTATGCCACAGAAGTTTATATATCTAGACAATCACTTTATGAACACTGTATATAATTCCTAATGATCCATTATCTGTCTATATACAGCTGCTGTCCAATAGCATATATATATGCATTCCAATATCTGTCTGCATACAACGAGAGTGTCAACAGTTCTGCGTGCGATGTCTGCACCATACCCTGCGTATGAGTCTTTTATATATTTCCACCTGCTTGTATATATATCCACGAGTAGCGTATTAATACCTCCAGCGTATCATGACTACATTGATGTGTCTAAATGCCTCCATGAGTAGTGTTATTATGACTGCATTGATGTGAGTATAAGCCTCCACGAGCAGCGTATATATAAATGCCTATTTCTTGATTATGAACAGTGAATGTGTGTATAGTTGCATCGAATATTGCCTGTGTATTATATCACTGCCTGCATCTTGATTATGAACAGTGAATGTGTGTATAGTTGCAACGAATATTGCCTGTGTATTATATCACTTCCTGCGTCTTGATTATGAACAGTGTCCATGCCATGTTTAGATATCTTCATAACTGCATATAACTGTCTTCATGTATCCGAGTCTAGATTTTCTCATAAGCTTGCGGCTTACTGCAGCTAGGGTTTGACAGCATTTGGGCCTCCATCTTTAGCGTATAATGTCTTCCATTCTAGTGTATGAGATATCTCCATTTGACAACGTGTAGGTGTCTCTGTTTCCTACATAGCTCGACCTGCGGCTAGGGCATCACCATAAGGCCAGCGTATCTTTTGGTTCTCTCCTTCCAAAAACCCAGACGTGGAGAGGAGATCACCTCAAAGATACATATTCAAAATGACATCAAATGCTCATCTATTTATACTAAAATGAGGATGATGAATAGACACGTCGGTTGGGCTTCTAGATCCTACATAAGAGCTGGTCGGCTTGATAATAATTACATAAACAAAATAAATTCATATCTCCATAACTACTTATCGGAATCGGATGATCTTTGGATCAATCCTACACCTCTCGATGAGAGGGATCCAATAAAAATATTAGTTGCCATAAATAAGCCTACCCACATGGAGTTTGGCCCTAGTTTCCAATTTAACACTCCCTCTCAACTAGGGAGAACTCCATCTGCTGATCCATATCTCTGCCATTAGTGCCTTGCACTACTCTGCCTAGCTCTGCTGCCTCTACTCAGCTCTACTGGCTTTGCTCTGCTCTGCTCAGCTCTACTGGCTCAGCTCTGCTCTGCTCAGCGCTGCTGGCTCTACTGGCTCTACTCTGCTCAGCTCTACTGGCTCTGCTCTGCTCAGCTCAGCTCTACTAGCTTTGCTCTGCTAGCTCTGCTCTGCTCTGCTCATATCCGCTGAACTATGAAGAAGAAGAATTGATCGAGAATGAGTCATATCATTCTCCACTGACCTGAAGTCAGTCTCAGAGTGCATACCACTAGTCCCAGACCAGTCTCAACTATCCCAAAGTCAGCTTCAAAGTAAGTACCACTCCAACCACTGGTCCCAGACCAGTATCGCAGTCTCAGAGAGTGTACCACTGGTCCCAGACCAGTCTCAACCGACCCGAAGTCAGTGTCATAGTATGTACCACTCTCACTGGTCCCAGACCAGTACTGCACTGACACGAAGTCAGTCTCGGAGTATGTACCACTGGTCCCAGACCAGTACTGCACTGACACGAAGTCAGTCTCGGAGTATGTACCACTGGTCCCAGACCAGTCTCAGCCGACCCGGAGTCAGCGTCATAGCATGTACAACTCCTACCACTGGTCCCAGACCAGTATCATTGATCCCAGATCAATGGAGGACATCCTAGCGTAGGGAGTACGGTAGATACAACGATGCGTCCATCGGTACTACTATGGTCCCTAACTTCATTTCCCTGCTCATTGATCAGATGAGAGGTACTTCCCATGAGTCCCAGACTGCATGGGTAGGATGCCTCGACATGAGAACTTAATCAATCCTGTCCTCACAGGAGAACACATCAATCCTGCTACAATTTCCATGGAAAACACATCAATCCAGGCTGCCATGGAGAACACATCAATCTAGGCCTCACAGGAGAACACATCAATCCTGCTACAATCGCCATGGAGAACACATCAATCCAGGCCTCACAGGAGAACACATCATCCTGCTACACAAGATAGCGAATCATCTTCCCACAAGAAAGCGAATCATCTTGTTTCAGTGCGCACCACCAGGGGAGGGTGAGTCACCCCGTGGTCGTATGTTGCTCCAATAGAACTGCAAGCCCCCCAAAGCTCCTAGAGCTCAATGTATGCAGCATGCAGGACCCTTTTACAAAGGTCTCTCGACGACTCCAAGTCGTTCGGGAAAATCACAAATTTGATCTTTCCTCAGGGCTCTGTCCTGTACATCATCTCAGTGTGATGGAGCCTCCTTGATCATCGACTTACCATATCCCAGATAAGGCAGTAATTGATGTCTATCTGCTGGAGAAATTGTCAAATACGAGATTCCTCAATAATCGAATCCCATCTCTGGTTGTCATAGAGATTCACAGTGGTATTCATCATGTGTACAAACAGCTCACTGAAGAGCTTCAGCAACCAGACTACCTCACAGAAGGCCATACTATCAGCAATGTATTCTGCCTTGGTGGTGCTCAGAATCACCGACTTCTACTTCCTGCTCATCAAGGATATCAAGGCAGATTCCAAATAGCACTGAGAAGTGCTCTAGTGATCCTCCATACTTCCTGCCCACTCATCATTCGAATAATCATGTGGTTTCATATTTCCAGCAGTGTATCTCAATTCATGAGAAATTGTGCCCTGAAGATATCTTAGAAGATTCTTGGCACTAATCTAGTGAGGCTCAACCAAATATGAGCTCACCATCCTAACTGCAACATAGATGTCTGGACGGAGGTTCTCCAAGAACATCAACGCGAATGAGTTTATGAAACTCAGAGGCATTTTCCAAACCTGGTCCGACATCATTACCATATAACTTTTGAAAGTTAAGATGCTCGAGGCAGTCATAAGCTTGCATCTTATCTTCCCACATTCATAATCCAACTCCCTCTGTCTCCTATAAATGAGAGGGTCTGCACCTGTCAGACATAGGTGCCGGTATGAGAGGTTTATCATCCACAACCTTCGAGTAATGGTTTGGATCGGTTTCACTCCTAGTGAATCTCAGCTACATTAGACAGCTATCAATCCTCTCATATTATGTCTGAGGTGTTTTTCTTCAAGCCATAGAGGGCTTTCTTCCACTTGTATACATGAGATTCCTTGATCATGATTCTCAAACTCCTCGGGTTGTTCCAAACCTGTGAACATGCTGCATGAGGGGAATGGTACCCTTATAATATTTTCCTTTGGTACATTTTAGACATGTACCTTCATGCTTCCTTTTGAATTCAGGCATTCTAGTCACCATTTGACTCACAAACCTCTAGAGCTGAGTCAATGGACATGGTCCCTAGTGGACTTCCTGCAACTTGATACAACCCTGAACTCAAAAACATCTTTAAAAGATCTATTTTCAAACACGTACCTTTCCATCGATAAGTGCCACCCTGCAACCTTTGACTTCCATTTCCGAGATGGACATCAGGTTCGATCAGGTACATAAAAGAGATTTTGGGGTTCCTTGCTTTCGTGGAAGAGTCGACCATTTCCTTGATGACCTGCATTACCAGTCATTCTTTTGATCATTGAAGATGTCCCAAGAATGATTTTTATCTTCATCAAGAGATGTATCTCTTCCATTCGAACACTCCTTCGCATAATAGCCGAACTTATTTCAACAAGGCATCCGCCTTTCCTTCCACCCTTAGATCTGAACTTCCCAATGAAGTGATCTTAAGATGGACCATCAAAATCTTCCGTTGCACCATTCTGATAACATTCTTTGCTTTGAATTCACCCTCGGTGAATTATGAGGAACCCATTGATCCTTCTGTCTTGTCCCAATTGTCTTCGGTGATTGCTATTTCACTCTTGCTTGGGCATTGTCTTCACCTCAGCTCTGATACCATGTTAAGATTAGGTATGTTCTATGCTAGAGCAATTTATTTAAATTTTCACAGTTAGCAATCACATCACCATTACAATAAACTGCAGATAGAACATAAATATAAAATCGCAGAAGACAAGCCAAGGCAAGAGGACACAAGATATGGCGCGAGCCAGGGACAAACCCCACAATGTGTGGGGAAACCCTTTGATCAAATCTTCTTTTATCTTCAAAGTTCAGCAGAGAAAGAGAGAGAGAGTACATTTACAATAGAAGTCAATACATTGACTTTTGATATCGCATGAGATCAGTTGAGGACATATTGCTTCAACTAATTCTCTTAAGTGACTCCTTCACCTATCTTAGTGCAGCATCCCATCCATTTGTTGCACCTAGCCATGTGACACCATGCTGTATCATGCTACATCACGCTACCCATATCATTTTGCTGCCCATCATGCTGCTGCCCATGCTCCATGTATCATTGTGTTGCCTATCCACAATATCTCATAAATCATGTTGCTACCCAAGACTGCGTTATATATGTGTCCAGATCGCACAACGCTCTTATCTCTATGCCACAGAAGTTTATATATCTAGGCAATCACTTTATGAACACTGTATATATTCCCTAATGATCCATTATCTGTCTATATACAGCTGTTGTCCAATAGCATATATATATGCATTCCAATATCTGTCTGCATACAACGAGAGTGTCAACAGTTCTGCGTGCGATGTTTCACCATACCCTGCGTATGAGTCTTTTATATATTTCCACCTGCTTGTATATATATCCACAAGTAGCGTATTAATACCTCTAGCGTATCATGACTGCATTGATGCGTCTAAATGCCTCCATGAGTAGTGTTATTATGACTGTGTTGATGGGAGTATAAGCCTCCACAAATAGCGTATATATAAATGCCTGTGTCTTGATTATGAACAGCGAATGTGTGTATAGTTGCAGCGAATATTGCCTGTGTATTATATCACTGCCTGCGTCTTGATTATGAACAACGAATGTGTGTATAGTTGCAGCGAATATTGCCTGCGTATTATATCACTACCTGCGTCTTGATTATGAACAGTGTCCATGCCATGTTTAG
Source organism: Pinus tabuliformis (assembly GCA_031772625.1). Classification (NCBI taxonomy): domain Eukaryota; kingdom Viridiplantae; phylum Streptophyta; class Pinopsida; order Pinales; family Pinaceae; genus Pinus; species Pinus tabuliformis. The sequence goes on from CM062816.1 coordinate 1,078,195,576, forward strand.
ATATCTTCATAACTGCGTATAACTGTCTTCATGTATCCGAGTCTATATTTCCTCATAAGCATGCGGCTTACTGCAGCTAGGGTTTGACAGCGTTTGGGCCTCCATCTTGAGCGTATAATGTCTTCCATTATAGCATATGAGATATCTCCATTTGACAACGTGTAGGTGTCTCTGTTTGCTACATAGATCGACCTGCGGCTAGGGCATCACCATAAGGCCAGCGTATCTTTTGGTTCTCTCCTTCAAAAAACCCAGACGTGGAGAGGAGATCACCTCAAAGATACATATTCAAAATGACATCAAATACTCATCTATTTATACTAAAATGAGGATGATGAATAGACACGTCGGTTGGGCTTCTAGATCCTACATAAGAGCTGGTCGGCTTGATAATAATTACATAAACAAAATAAATTCATATCTCCATAACTACTTATCAGAATCGGATGATCTTTGGATCAATCCTACACCTCTCGACGAGAGGGATCCAATAAAAATATCATCTTCCATAAATAAGCCGACCCACATGGATTTTGGCCCTAGTTGCCAATTTAACATTCCCTCTAAGCAACAACACCTTTTTTGCATGTCTTTCATTGTTGGTCCCTATAAGGAATAACATTTTATTTTTTTCTTTGTGTGAGGTTTTCTTTTTCTATTTCCTTTAGGAAATAGCACTTTGTGAATATTTGTTTGAGAACACCCTTTCTTTCCTTTGCTCACTCTTTATGATCCCTCTATAAGGCACAAGTGTACAAATATATGTGTAAGGATACAAATCTGAAGTTTACTGGAACAAGCAAATATATTGAATATTATCATCTTTAACAAGATTGCTTTGTATGGATCCAAAAATAAAGGACACAACCATCTATATCACTTCATTGTCCTCATTTCCACTATAAATCGAATTTATTGATTATTTGTACCATTCTGGTTCTCCCCTAATCCCTATAATTCTCTCTGTTCATTATTATCAAATAAGGTTAAGGGCATACTTTTTTTTTATTGATATGTTCAGACTGCCATCCCTACTCCTAAGGAGTGTTGAGACACCCTCTATATATAAATAGGAAGTGTTATTCTAAAATTAATATATATATATATATATATATATATATATATATATAGAAACATATACATATGTTTACTAACAATTCTATGATTTTTATAGATGGAGGATAGGGGGTTTCATCACGAGCCAACCTACCATGATCATAAGGAAGCAGCAAAGTGGAATTCCCACTATGGCCACCACACCAGGGATATGATCCAATGGATGCATCAAGAAATAAAGTCCTTGGAATAGGAGTTCTTATTACGAGTTGGCCTACCCACCTTTCGCTCCTTCCCAATGAATGGAAATGTGTTCATCTGGTTACCATGCTAGCACATTGGTCTCTACTCTAATATAATAATGCACTTCCCCAATTATACATAGAGGATCATGGTTCCAAAGGGTGAGAAAGCAACTATGTCAAGGCTATAGATGCCTATAGGCAACATAAGCTCTGTTGATGGTATTGAAGTCATATTTTCAACATCAATAGTTATTATAATTCCCTTTCCTTATTTTAGATATTTACTACAGAGAAATTATGTTCCTAATTTTTGAACCTTTATGCATGCAATATCTTTTAAAAATCAATCATAATAGCTTTAAGTGGAATGATGATGGTAAAGTATCTTTCCTGCATCAGTTGTGCTTTTTCCTTTTCAAATCACCTCACGACATCTCCTCAATTATTGATAATTCTCGTTATATGCATTGATTTCAGCACTCTGATATCTTTTGGGATCCTTTCATTAATATGCGTACCTTGCCACTTTCATCCCTGTACTTCGCCACCAGCACATTATTCCTTCACTCATTCAGTTGAAGGTGACCTATTATTTCAAAGGAGGGTGAGGAGCAACCTCCAGTGTACTTATGCATGTGTGTTAGCGCTTTATTTGATTTCGCAGGGAAATATGACATTCCATGATCATGAAGTATGTGGTATAATAACAAATCCTAGATAACGGTATTTATTCTTGTAAAGTATCATCTGATATAACCATTATAACACCTCATTGTTCCATCACTCGACTCTTTCTATTCCTGTGCTATCTTTACTACACTAACTGTTTGTAGAATTCAGGTAGTATGGGAGGAAGAATAGTGCGCACGGAGCCACTAATACTAGTTGTTTCTGATGCGGCCAGAGAAATTTTAGCCTGAGTTGGGTGGATAGAATACTTCACGTGATTTTAGCCACCCAATGAAGAAATTTCCATTGAATTCCTACAAAATTTATAGAACGGACAAACCATGGTAAGGGGTAGACAAATCACAGTATCATACACTATGATAGCAAAAGTATCCATGTTTTTAGCCGAAGGACCTGTATGGGCTAACAAACAACTGAAGTTGCATGATGCCATCGAAGCCTTTAAGGATGAAGGACAGGAGCTGATCAAAAAAGGCAAAGGTGTTCAGCCATCTTCGCTTGGAGAACCATGGGGAGAGTTAGCAAGGACCTTTTAGAATTACATGGCATGCGATGAGTGCAAATATGTGGTAAGGCCGCATCAACTTAAAATCTTAATAGTCCTAAAACAAAATTGTTCTCTAAATTTACCTACATATTTGAATTTTCTACTACATGACACCGCTGAAAGGATAAAAAGGTCCCAACACATAGAGATCGTAGTAAGCCACCACTGTTTGATTAGGCTGATAGTTAGCTACAACCTCGCCCAACAGCAATCAAGCTAGGAGGAACTAATATTTGCTCTCAAAGGAGGTTTGGCTCTGCTTGCACCTAATCCTATTCCGAAAAGGAAGAGGACTACCCTTACAACAAACATTCCCCAAAAGCACAGACATTCCACCAGGCTGAGGACAAACTTAGGAGTGGCCGAAAATCCCTAGGGAAGTATCACCCAGCCCATAGAACTATCCAGTCCAGTAAGTGAGCAGTACTTGCAGATAGAAGGCCAGGATAACCCTGAATCGAACCATGAGGAAGAAACATGGAATTATGGAGATGAGGAAAGAAATGAATCAGGACTCCCCTCAAAATCAAATACAGGTTCCCCAGGAGATTTATTACACGACATCGAATAGGCCCAAATCCTGACCAATATGAATGATTTCATACACCCTGAAAGCCTGCTTAATTTTAATTTGGGAGCAACCCAATCTCTAGAGAACTTTGGCCATGGCATAATTATATCAGAAAACGTAAGTTTCGAAGTAGAAATAGGAGCAAAGGCCATTCAAGAAGAGGTGAACCAACCTGGAGACATGCCTCTAGTAGAACCTAGCTAGGCAGGCCTAAACGCAGAGAATATAGGCCAAACAGAAGAAGTAGAAATAAACCACGAAGACAACTACCAATCTAGGGACACAGTTCCTTTAGAACAGAGCCAAGTTGAGCGACCGGGCTCATTAGGAGCTGAAACTATTAACATAACAGTTTCTCCTCCGAAGAAGTACAAAGCCAAAATTAAAAAGCTTAGGAAGGAGCAGTGGAGGCTTTAGAAAATGGTAAAAAGGCTCAGACAAAAGATAAAGGAATTATCAGCGGGGAAGGTTCCAGACAAAATGCCGGAGACAGTAAACATAGTAGTTCAAACTGAATTATATGAAAGAAGAGGTACAGGGACTCAAACTGAGCCCATACTCACTCCACCTATTAAGGAACAGCATGCGATTCTTGCAGAAATAGCTACCCAAATAGAGGATGTACCCTCTTATGACTTAGCTATTCAGACGGAGGTGGTACCCTGTTATAGCATGGCTACCTAGATGGAGGTTTGTACCTCCCATCATAAAGGAACACAGAAAGTAGGCATTCCTTCTCATAGCAGAAGTACTCAGATAACCATTCAAGACAAATATATTGTGACAAGCAATGACCCCAGTATATTGAATCTTCAAGAAGATTGAGCACATGCTCGGCTTGCCGTAGAACGACTTAAACAAGAAATTGTCTCCCAATAAAAATACCAAGAATTACAAAGGCAGTTTCGAGACATGAATACATCAGAAAGCGAGACCTTCGACAAATATTGAAAGGCAGAAGAGAAAATTGAGAAAATGACACTCAAATTAGAGAAGGTCATGAGTCAAACGGACATTATCTACTCATTATACACTGATGTTTTAGTATGCAGATCTCTTGCCAATAATTATGGCTTATTTTTGTTAGAATGATACTTGCTCTTAAAAATTAAAGCTGTGAGAGCTGAAAAACCCATCGAGTTAAAAAAAGTTGAGGATTTTATAAATTGTTGCAAACAGCATGGGATAAAAGTTAAAAGGTTGCTTTTTTAATTTTACTTACACAATTTTGTATTAGAGGAAGAGGTGGAAAAGAACCCCAACCCTTTTGTGGGTGATGTTCAATTCCAAGCCTTTATCTCATTTGTTGTCAATCAAGTGAAGTGGTTCAAGGCTCATAATGTGTTCCAAAGACAAGAGCATGGGCTGGATCTTTGGGTTAGAAGTAAACCCAAGCACCCTTTGCAAATGCTGGCCAATCACAAGAGTCTAATGACAAGGGAAGAAGTGATCAAAATTTTGGGGTCTATTCAGAACGAGATTGTATAGAAGGGAGTAGAATACTTCCTCTCCATTTAGGAAATCTCCTTGGCTACAACCAAGCTCAAGTGGACAATGTCCACTAGTAATGTATAGAATAGAGAGCCTTTTAATTATAAAAATTTTAAGCTAGCTACAAACCGTTCTGTTACATATAGCAATCTCATTTTGAGAGAAGGTCCTTATTGGCTAGGATGTCGATTTTGTAGCCCTATCATTTGGTATCCTGTTGAAGGTTATCAAGCTATAGACTAATTTCCTGAAGGATAGACAAGACCCACCTTTGAGCTCTTGGCCAAGAACCACGGTTTTAGACTACTTCACAACATTCCTTCACCGACTTATTCTTTAACTGATCTGCATATGAATTACTTGCTTTTCATGAGGACTTGAAATATGGTAAGCAGGGGAGTATGTTGAGTCATGGAATGGGTATGTAATTACTATTAATCTCATCATTTTTTTCCTTTATTCTTATTTTTTCTATATCCTAATGTGCTAATATATTAAATAATTATGGTAAGAAATGAAGGATTTATCTGCAGTTATGATTTAGCTAATTATTACCCTTCTTTATGCAGGAAAACAACAAAAGGGACAAATATTGTTCCCTAACAAAGGAACAGAAAAAATCAACAAGCTAACGAAGGAACGCGGTGGTCACGGTCAAGGCTAAAGACAAATCAAGAGAATCAGCGCAAGAAAGGAAAGGATGTCTGAAGTTGGAAATCGGTTGCGAATCCATTAGGATCGGGATATACTAAGGGATCACATTTACCATTTATATTTTACCCTTTTTTATTATAAAAGGATACGATTGTAAAAAGAAAGGGAGGAATCTCTGTTGTTATTGAATTTGTAATTTTAATTACAGACTCTCGCTGTTAAGAGAACACGGTTATATTGTAATGCTACTTTCATTCAATGATTAATAAATAAGTGAAGTTGTTGTTCCCTCAAGCTATCTGAAGTAACTTAGTAGTGTTCGTTGGCAGCTAAGGGCTCGGCCTCTAGTGGATTCAACTGCTTCCTTTGTGTCATACATTTCCAATTCTCGCAAGTGTGATGGTTTGATAGTATTCTTGCTTTTTGTGATTTTATCTCCTTCACTGTTTATTGTTTTCCAGTGTTGATAGAATATCTTTGTTTTATATAACTTACATTATTTTCGTTGATTCAGTTCACTTTCATTTCGGATTGAGTTACTTCGATAAATATTCCACTTGATTTAATCAACTGTAAAGAGTATTAACTATCGTTGTTGGCTCTGAGATTGATATCATTGTTGTTTAGATTATTTACTGAAGATTGAGTTTGATTTAGATTAAATCAGTTCAGAAGAGACGAGTTATTGCTATTGTACTCTCATCTGATGCCATTGCTAGTTGAACTTCTTGAGTAAGAATTGATTATGATTTCGGTAGAATACTGAGTCTTGAAGTTCAGTTGTTATATTCCCTTTAATGATTGCTGTTGGAATTTATTAGATGCATCTGTTTACTCTTGTATTTAAAGATTTATACTACAATTTAGGAAACATTACTCTCTGAATTAAATAGCAGCCACATACTGTGTACACTCTTGAAATAAGAGGACTTGCCCTGATTGATAATTAATGTGAGGTTAATTAGGAGTTTGAAAAGGCACCTATTATCACCCAGCACATACGCCTGCTCCTCCAAAGAGATGTGCTAGCTCTGTGCAGTGCAGAAGCCAAGGCACGTTATAATATTGTCCAAGCTTTCTTCAAGATAGTCTTAATAGAAGCTTGGCTAACCAAAAGCCTATACAATGAGTTATGAGGGACTATTTATAGAAAAGGGTGGGGTGACCCTTGACATTCCCCTTTGTGACAGTTCAACTACCCTCATGAATCTCCACCTACTCTATGACTATTACGTCCAACTATTGACACTTGACTTACACTTGACATGACTCAACATTACAATGCACATGTACTCATGTGAGACAACATAGCTTGAGCAAGCCAAGCAAGACATCACTGACACTCGGCCTGATGTGGTGAGACCAACTCTTTGACATGCTTGTGATGGTGAAGGTGGTGAGTTAATGCCAAGCTTGGTTGTCCGTGATGGTGTGCATGAACCTCATGGTGACATCTTGTTCAAGCGAACTCTTGCCTCCATGGCAACTAGTGGATTGGTTTGCATCCTTCATCCAACTTGTCTGCTAAAATGCACATGGTCTTTTTGGGTGCGACTAAACTAGAAACACACTGATGCATAGTGTCCATGCTAATATTCAAGTGTGTGTTGGTGGTCATGCACATCAACTTTCCAAAGTACATGTTCAGCTCCAGTTGGACTTTCTTCTTGTCTTTGCCTTGATGAGTGTGTTGAATGGGTTGGATTTCATGTGTGTGCTCAATGACATGCATCATGTTGAATTCCTTTCATGCGATCAACAAAACTGCCCACCATGTCTGCTCCATGTCAGTTGTTGGGATCGATCTCTAACTTGTACGGGCATAGGTTCATCCATGAGTGCATGTTGCATTCACTGTTATTCATGTTCCTTCTACAACTCATTTGTCTATCTATGCAACTTCATGTTCTTTCTGACTTGTTGCTTCAGAACATGCTACTCCTTCTTTGTTCCATTCTCTATCTTCGCATGATCTGCATGTCACGCTGTCACCTCATATCGAAGTCTCCAAAGTTGCTTTCATCATCAATGGATCTGCTTGAGTTTACAACGTTGTTCCACCTTCGTGTTGTCAACAACCCTCGTCTTGAACTCGTTTCATTTGGTAGGTTGTCTTCAATTGTTGTTCATGATGCTTCTCACTATGATGTTGTTACTGTCATATCTTGATGTCCTTTTCTACAAGAAACTTGATGTCTTTGGGGTAGGCAAGTCCATAGACACTTGATCGACTGCATCCCCAAGTGTGCTCTGAACAATGTCTTCGTCTCTGCTCTCCTGGAAACCATTGTACCTATACTACTTAGAGGCAGATGAACACCTGTGATACCTAGAGACATGGAAACACTCATGGCAAGCAATCTGTTAGTTGAAAACCAAAATGAACATGAGAATTGACTTGCAACATACCTGGGTGAATGATCATGAAGGTTGCACAATTTCGGTCGAGAGTTCGGGAGACCAACTGCCAAGAATGCACAAGGCACAGTCTGGGTTGTTGGGAGACTGACTGACTATTGGAACTACGTAATGCATAGTCCAATTTGGCTATTGACTGCTGGTATTGCGCAATGTGCAATTCCAACTAGGAAGGAATGCTAGCCCAGGGACAAATTTGCACAATTTCTTGGGCCAAGCAGCCACTGTCCTCCAAAAATGCGCAAAACAATCCTTCCCCATATTGCGCAATGCAGCCTTGCTAGGGGAAGAGTTCGGGCCAAGGTTGGCTCGAATCACCGACGGGAAATTAAAAGAAAATAAGACATTGAATGCATGGCGACAATAGGTGATAGCAGAAGTGATCGATAGTTCATGCAAAACATGAATGAAAGATTCAACAAACAGATCAACATGCATGTGGGTGAGGCAATTCGCCGGTTGGGCAAATGTCCGTGCAAAACAATTTCATGCATTCGACAACAATGACAAAGAAATGAAAACTAAATCAAAGCTAGGAAAAGCTATAATACATGTAAACTATAGCAAGCGTTCAAAGAAATCAAGAAAACAGTACTCACAAAAGTGAAAACACAAAAAGCGACAGAAATGCAACACAAGGCATGGAAAGCAGGCTTACCACAAAACAGCTAAACTGAATGTGCCGATTTCTCCTAGATGTGATGTGGGATGTCAGAGCTGCAAGCTTGATATGGGTAATGAGCTCTGCAGTGTCTGGCTAATTATTTTTGATAACATTAAGGTTGTGACGCGCATGTTAAAAATCTAGGGAAAGCGGCACTTGGTGGGAGGTTTTTGAATTGATCCTTGCATGTAACCTCCAACTACTAAACATAGATACCTAAGACAAGGGATGCCTTTGAATGCTACCTTAGGAGAAGCAGCTTATGCATGCAAGTCTGTTTTTCGTGGTCCCGGAAGGAACCGGTCAACTTAGTGTTGTAGCATTTTTTGGTTTTGTTAAGTTAGAATCAATTAGTCAAAAAAATGAAAATATTTTTTAAAAAATATTAAGCTAGGATATGGAAAAAAAGGATATTGAATAAAAATGTTAGGAAATATCTTGATAACATGTCCATATCAAAGAAAATGTTAGAATAGATGCGCTAAAAAAATGAAGGCAAAAATAAAATGTTAGGTTAGAGAGAAAAGAAAAAAGCGATAAACTTTGAAAGTGTGCAACTCCAAGTGCCACTACTTTTTACTTTATTATGTAGAATAATAGTTGTGTGCAGCTTATCATAAATGCCACAACCCATGACAATAAAATAGTTTAATCTTGACAAGTTCATGCTTTAAAATTTCATGTTTATAGTTAGAGAATAAAGATCTAGCCAAATTGTTTAATCTTGGCAGATCAGTGGTTAGGTAGAGAATAAGAAGGAGCTCATCAATTTAATCTGAGCCCTTGGATGTTATAAGGTTAGAATTAGATCGTTTTATTTTAAAAAGAAAAAGGAAGAAAAGGGTCTTCTCACCTAAATGCACCCAATTAAGTGAAGAAAACATGTTAGGATAAGTAAAGGGTACTAAGTAGAAGAAAGGTTGCAGAAGTACAAAGTTGATTGAGGCATAAGTGCATTTATCATGCTTGATGATGTGTTGCAGTGTGTAGGAGTAGTTATGAAGGTGAAAGATGTTCACAAGTTGATTTGCTTAACCTCCCCTCATTTCATTTCACCCCCCACTACATACTTACTAATTTCCTCATTATACCATCATTTCCTAAGAAAATACCGTTTTCCCTTCATTTTTACCCTTTCCCTTGGTTTCACACATTTTTCCTAGCAAACTTTACCCTCCAAACTCATTCCCATACCTCAAAACCCCATTTCCCTAGTATGAAACCCTTTGTCCCTTGAAAAATCACTTTCCCTTGTAATTTCCCTAAAAACCCATAAAACCCCTTTAAACAATAGTTTTATTAAACCCCGCTTTATTTAAATTAACTACACAAATCACCTTTTTCCCGATATAAGAACTCTTTTAACCCACCACCCTTATTGTGGTTAAATAAAACCCACCGCCATTAACCTTGGTCTCATTCCATAAACTCGTGCATTATGTTTTAACCCACTTATGTTCAAACCCCGCTTATTGATTAAAATAATTACAAATCCTTTGTAATTATTCCATGGGCCCCGCTAATCTCAACGCATGTTTCCTACGTGCAGCTCGACCATGTGATAACTGTTAGATCATCCGCTCCCAAATCCATCAACCCACAAAAATATCGCGCGCTCCTAATCTCCTAGCTTTACCCACCCAAGAGCACGCGAGATTCATGGTTTTTTGCAATTACATGGCAACTCCACGTTAACTCGCGTGCCCTCAGAGAAAAACCACCCCATGGCAAAAAGTGGTGTGATGAGCCTCTAAAACCGCTCCCCACGTACGATAAAACCATCCATTGTTCACTTAACCCTTCCACGCCAAATTTTAAAAGTTTGTCGTTTAAATGCCGAAACCCTAACTTTCGCTCTTTTCGCCTGTTTACACAGTAAAACTCATATAACCCTTACTGTGCCACCCTGAGCCTTTGCAACTCGATTTGACCTCCGATTAAATTCCAAACATTGCCAAGACTCCATCCATACACTATCCTATTCCCTGAAGCCATTTCAGCCCTCCATGTCAGCCTGTTTTTTTATTAACAATTGTTGTATTTTGCAAGCGATCATATAAAACTTGTTTGTTCCAGATTCTCTGAGGAAATGAATTCAAAATCCTTTATACAGTTAAAAGATAATTATTATTTACACAAAGCAGAAGTCATTTACACAGTAATGGTTAAAGCAAAGAAGAAATCCTTTACACATAGACAGTAAATATTAAACAGAGGAGGCAGATAAAGACATACAGTTAAAAGACAAACAGATGAAATATATAGAAATATGATCAATATCCAACTACCTGATACTAAGACATGTAAAAACTAAATGATTTACTACTGAAATACAAAGTAAAAACTTGAAATTTACAGTAAAAGTAAAAAGCACAGTAAAGGTTATTGACAGGTCAACAAGGTCAAAGAGTATCAAATGAAAGGTCATAAGTAAATATGACATCCAACGTGAAGACGAAATAGAAAAGCAGATTAAAGGGTAAAATATCAAAGACCAAAGCCAGCAGAACCTAAATAAGAAGGACAACAAGCAGTAGTTCAATAGTTGTCTCTATCTTCTTGCATGAAGATATTTCATTTTCCTTGAATAAATCTATTTTTGTAAAAACAGTTTAGGTTATTTTCGTAGTTCTACTATTATATAAATAACTCTCCTTACGAGCTATTATAGGTTCACCATTGAACCAAGTTGACCATTGAAAGAGAGTTGCACTCTTGATGAAGCATTTCTTTTTTTTTCTAAAGCAAGAGACTTTCCTTCTATTTCAAAAACCCGAAAGTAAAGTTACAATAAGTACAAAAGGCCTGAAAAACTCAAGGCCTACGAAACCGAGGAGACCGAACAATCAAGGAAGTGACCCTCTAAACCAAAAAAGGAATGAACTAACCAACCAAAATGTCCTTGCGATTACAGTTCAACCCAAAGTCAAAGTCCGACAAACCCCCATCCAAAACTCTCAAAGATTGCACAAGCTCGCTTCCCGCTCAAAGATTGAACAAGCCCGACTAGATCTGACCATCAGTTTCCCCCGCCAGAAAGGACGGTGCGGAGAGATATCGGAGAACCAAGATGTAAGGTATTTAAGTCACGATGAAGGGTGGTAAGGCAACCCCCCCGCCACTTGTTTAGAGATGAGTGGAATCGCTCTCAACGGGCCAAAACCACTTACCGTTTGTAAGCCTAGCGATCAAAAGAAAACCAATTAACCCCTGTTTTTCCGAACCGCAAGTAATGTGCCATGGAATTTCCTTTGGGGGATCACTCTAGCCTTTCAAACTACTAACCCTGATAATGAAGCTTGCCGCCGAGGCATTCTGAAACTGTAAATGTAACCTTGAGTTTCCATACTCGACACGAAGGAGATAAGTTCCCTTACCCCAAAGGAAGTTATCACCAAGCAGAGAAAGCCCTGTATCAAAGAACCTACCATCGAAAAGAGAAAGAATAGTCATAAGAGAGCTTTAAACATGGCCTGCCTCTCGTGCCTAAGAGTCAAAAATTTCCTTGTCCTCTGCATCTTGAGCATCGCAGAGAGATTTTAGCCTGCTTGGAGGCATATCCTGCCAATTCATTTCGATCTTGTAGTCTGGATTAATCACTCCCAGGTTGGCCAGTAGATCTGCAAGTTTGTTGGCCTTCCACCGAACATGATTGAAGCTGACTGTTTGAAGACTCTGGAGATGTTTTTGGATTCTCTGGTACACTTGAATAAGTCTCCAATGTTTTGAGACCCTTTCAAGCGCTATTCCAAAGCTGATTTTCTTAACTGCATTTATAAAAATCTCAGAGTCTGCTTCGATGAGAACATTTGAGCTGTGATTTAGTTTAAGAAGCTCTAGACATTGTTCTAGAGCCATTAATTCATCCATGTTGTTGGTAGCTTTTCCTAAGTGACAGTGGAAAATTAAAATTATTTTTCCTTCTTCATCTCTTAACACCCCTCCATAACATGCAATCCCTGGGTTGCTTTTTGAAGCCCCATCAATTCTGCATTTCAGAAAACCTTTTGGTGGAGGATTCCAGTACTCCTTTTCCCTTTTCAACACTCTTTCTTTTTTACTAAGACCCTTGAGGATGATCTCATGCATACCCAGTTTCTTGAGAGTTCTCAATTCGAGCGTACTAGGAGGATTCGAGGGATAGCTATGCACTGTGGTGGAGACAGTTTCCTTAATCTGCCTTAAGATCAATTCCATCAGGCCAAGAGGAGTAGTTTTTCCATCCTTGAAAATTCTCTTATTCCTTTCCTTCCAAACATTCCAGATAATGAAGCTCGGTGTCAAGGTCCAGGCTAAATTAAGGATCTCATGCTTTAAAAAAATTCTTCTCCACTTGTTCAGGGTGTTAATGATGCTTCCTTTGTCTCTGTCTGTCTGTTGAAAAATGATGTTGAAAGAATCCCATAACCAGGTGGTATAGGTGTAGTTGTTGAGAATATGCTCCATTGTCTCCTCTTGAGCCTCACATAATTGAAATCTAGAAGGGCCAATCACCCCCCTCTTCTGAATGTTTTCCCAAGTTAATATTTTGCTTGTGAAGAACTAACCACATAAACAGTTTGATCTTCATCCATCCTTGGTGGCTCCAAAGTTTATGCCAGGACTTAGCCAAAACGCAAGGTTCAATGTTAAGGGTAATTCTTTTTGCTTCTTTGATATTAAAGATGCCTTCGTTGTCTTAGCCCCATCTTAACTGATCCTACCCATCTGTAGCCAAGACCTTCCTCTGTTCTAATATTTTCATGAGTTCTTCTATTTTTGTTTTTATGGGGCTATCCCCTCCGCATTCTATTTTCCTCCAGCTTCTCCATTTCTTAGTGTCATGGGGGATATTCTAGAAATCCGTAACTTTTATTAAACCATGGAAATCAGTTTCCTACTTGATGCTCATAAAGTCCTCCCTTAACAATATTGGTTATTGTTGCCATTTATCTTCCCAAAAGAGAGCTTGTTCTCCTGCTCTGATTTCCCAGAAGCTATTTTTTTTGTACTAGGCTGTTGTTATCCCAGGCTTTATTCCAGATGTGAGAGCCTCTTATGTTTCCTAACATTATGATAAGATCACTCGTTTGCTAAGAGCTTGCATATTTTTCTTTCCAGGTTTTATCCCAATGTGCCCCTGGCTTTTTAACCCATCTCCACCAGAGTTTGGCTCCTAAAGCATTACTTAGAATCTCCTAATCGTCTAATCCTAGGCCTCCATGACTTTTGGGTTTACAGATTTTATCCCAAGAAACTAGGGCCCATTTCCTTCTGGTTTCCTCCTTGCCCCGAAGAAAGTCTCTCTGAATGTTCCTGAATTGTTGTAAGACCCCTTTGGGAGCTAGCAGGGCTAATAAAAAGAAAATGGGGGTAGATTGAAGAATTGCCTTCATCAAAATCAGTCTACCAGCAAGGTTCAATGCTCTAGAGATCCATCTTTTGATCTTGTCTTGCATCTTGTTGAGCACCGGTTCCCAGATACTTTTGTGCATTGGTTTATCCGTAAGGTGGATTCCAAAATACTTAGAAGGGAGAACCTCCCTTTGGAAGCCCAGAATTCTAGAGATGTTCCTTTGAATAGTAATGTAAGTGTTAAAGAAAAAAAAAATTGATTTGGAGAGATTGACTTCCATACCTGAAGCCGAGGCAAAGTCATTTAAGATATTTTTGTTTGCTATAGCTTCCTTGACTATGGGGATACCCTGCAACATGGTGTCATCCATAAATTGTTGATGTGTCAAGGTTTGACCATTCTTTGTTAGTTGAAGGCCCTTGATCTTTTCCGAGACTTTAGCATTTTTAATCGTTCGGCACAATCCTTCCATCATGAGTATAAACAGAAAGGGAGAGAGTGGGTCTCCCTGCCTGAGGCCTCTGGAAGAAGTGAAGATCTCCGAGGGTGAGCCATTCACCAGAATTGAAAAGCTGGTTGAAGTAACCAAAGCCATAACCCATCTGATCCAGTCATGGTCAAACCCAAAAGCGAAAAGGACCTTTTTGATATAGATCCAGTTCACCTAGTCATACGCTTTTGCAATGTCTAATTGCATGATCATGTCGGCCTTGTTTTTGCTAGTGAGAGAGTGAACAACCTCATGGGCCTAAATAATATTATCCAGGATTCTCCTCCCTTCCACATAACCAAACTGTTCCCCTGAAATCAGAGAAGGAAGAAGAGGTTTGAGTCTATTGGCCAAGATCTTAGAAATAATTTTGTAAACAACATTGCATAAAGCAATAGGTCTGAACTTATCAAGAGTCAGGGCTGAGTCCTGTTTTGGGATCAGGGAGATGAAGGAGGTGTTGAGGGATTTCAGAATGGATCTGCTTCTTCTGGAGTCCTCTACCACCTCCAAAATGTCCTGTTTGACAACATTCCAGCAGGTTTTGAAAAAGTCCACATTAAAACCATCTAGACCAGGAGCTTTGCCATTATGCATGTCTTTGATCACCGTGTTGACCTCTGCTTTAGTTATTGGTTTGTTCAGGTTAAATTTGTCTTCTCTAGACACCATCCTGGGAATATTCTTTATAATCTCCTTGATGTGTTGGTCTCTATCTAGATTATTTTCATTTGTGATGTCTCTGAAATGTTGAACCATCACAGCTTCAATATTCTTATGAGTGGTCTGAAGCTCCCCATCTTAATTCAATAATGAGGAGATTATATTATGTGTACTATTTCCTATCGTGGAACGGTGGAAAAACGAGTGTTTCGTTCACCTTCTTTGAGCCATTGAACTCTAGACTTTTGTCTCCAAAAGATTTCCTCCTGTTTGCATAAATTCTCCCAATCAAGGTTGTATCTTGCAGCTTGCTCACTTTTTGTTTTATAAAAACCATCTGTGATCATTTCTTGATTGAGTTCCTGCATTTTGATCTCTACTGATTTTTTGTCTACAAAAATGTTACCAAAATCCTTCTTGTTCCATTCTTTGAGCTTGAATGTTATGTGCTTTAATCTCTTGTGGAGGAGGAACATTTTGGAGCCCTAAACCTGTAGATCTTCAAGCCACCATTTTTCAATGTTGCTGATGAAATCTAGGTGGGAGAGCAAGATATTCTCAAATCTGAAGGGTCTATTCCTAGGAGCATCAATTCCCTTGATTTCTAATTGAATCAGCCAGTGGTCAGAGCATCCAAAAGGGAGAACACTAGCAGATATTTCTGTGTTTGTGAGCATCAACTTCTCAGAGATTAAAAATTGGTCTAACTCAGAGGCAACCTGAGCGTTACCTCCTCTTTTGTTGTTCCAAGTGAAAAGACCGTTATGTATTTCAGAGTCCACCATTTTCATGTCTTCAGTGAAAGAATGGAATTCTACTGAATCTCTACTTAGGATTCTGGTGCCTCCTTTTTTTTCCAAAAGAGATTTAATCATGTTAAAGTCTCCTCCAATAACCCATGGGATTTCTTTGTGTCTACTTCTCAGAGCTTCCAGAAAGTTCAGAAATCTAATCTTCTCATCTATTCTCTAAGGACCATAGACATTTGTGACCAGGAAGGACTCAGACATCCCCATTGGTTGAATGATAGCTGATAAGTAATTTCTCGTTGCCTTCACATCTACAATGCTGACTTTTTGGGGTTTCCAAAGGGTAAGAATGCCTCTTGCTGTGTTCTCTGCTTTGACTTCTAGAAACTCAAATTTACTGAGCCATTTGTTATGGATTTGTTTTATTTTCTGAATGGAGCATTTTGTTTCTTGAATGAAGATTATGTCTGGCATTGCTAGTTTCATTATGTTACTTAGCAATATTTGTTTCCTTTTACTACCTAGACCTATGATATTCCAGGATATAAACTTCATAATTAAAGATTTGTAAATGAGTAACTTGCTAGATCTTCCATCTTCCCTAAATCTATCATTAGCTTTCCACACTCCATCAGGAGCTCATTTTGCTTTTTTCTACCTCTCTTCTTTCCTGGATTTCTGGTGGCTAATCCTGGAGTTAGTTACATTGTTTTCATTCCTCTGTGCTCCTATTTGTGGATGTGTTACCTTTCTCCATTCCTCGTTCCTGTGTTTTCCATAAAAAAAATTGTTGTATTCTGTTGCACTCTTCTTGAGGTAGAGAATCTATTCCTCCTTTGGTTCCTTGCATCAGAAATCCTTCCAGATCCAAGTTTTCATTGTCGAGTATTTCTTGTAGTTCGTGGTCTTCCAGATCCGTTTCGCTATGGATCATTTCCTGGTCCATTTCCATTTCTCTTTCACTTATCATGGTTTCTTTATGGGATTCAATGTCCATGGAAAACTCTGTGTCCTCTTTTTTTTCTTTTTCTTTAGCATCTACCTCCTGATCTTGACTCTCTCTTGTGATTTCTTCTGACTCTTCTAGGAATTGAAACTTATTCTGACTACCCTTTTTCCCCTCAGTATGTTGTTGCTTTGATCCCTTTTTTCCTCCCCTTCCTCTACTAGCCACTTTCTGAAAGCTTTCCGTATCCTTCGTAGTATTAAGTTTTTCTTTGTTATTTTCTTTGCTGAGAGGGCAGTCTCTTAACAGATGCCCATGTTCGTGGCACCTTTGACATCTGAAGGGGATATGTTCATAGTCTACCATCTGCACCCACTCCTCATCAAACACTTCCAGGATGATTTCATCCGGAAGTGCTCCTGATAGATCCATTTCCACACAGATCCTAGCAAAGGAGGTATATTTTCCCCTTCTTGTGGCTTCAAAAGCTTTGACATAGCGTCCTAGTTTATTGCCAATAACGGCCAACAATTTAGTTTGCCAATAATCAAGAGGTAGAGAGTAGAGCCTTACCCACACAGGAACCGAAGAGAAGGTCTCCCTCTCAGGGACAAAGTTCATTCTCCAAGGTCTCATATAGAGACCCGCAGCAACCAAAAAAATAGGGTCCTCCTTTGAATATTCTGTCATTATCTTCGATGTTAGAGAACACTACTGTGAAGAATCCTTTTGACCAAATATGTAGGTCAATTCTTCCTTTAAGCTTCCAATACTTGATCCACGTCTGTAAAGCCTTTTCGGTGGGCCATAGTCCCATGAATTTATAGATAATGGCGTAGGTTCCCATATGTTCCCTGTGTTCCTGTAGAGAAAGATCATTTAATATTACTCGAGGAGTGATATCTGCTTTTGGTTTGCAAGGTCCTTTTTGTTTTTTGTCTCTAGACCCCATACGGTGGTCTTCTTCCTCTTTGTCCTTTGTGCCACTATTCTTTTTTGTCCTGGTCCCATCTATTTCCTTTTCATTGTCCGTATTTCTGCAGTTCATACCGTCTTTACTATTTCCAGTTGGTGATTTACTTTTGTTGGACACTGCATCTTTGTAGGAGGGAGCCGAGCTCCCTCCCCTGCCACTCTCCATTAGGATCGAACTCTTCTCGCTGTGGAAACCCTAGCTGCTACGTTTCTCCTGTCGTCGCTCCCGCCCAATCCCTATTCTCCTGCTCCACTTGATGCAAACATAATGTTCTTGATGAAGCATTTCAAAACACTTGATGTACTTGACTTTTCTGGACCCTTAATACAAAGCAAAGGATTCTGAATTCAGTTTTACACAGTTTGTGTTTCCTATAAGTTTTCCAGTAACACTCATTATGTTTTTCTTGATATTCTGATGTCTTACAAAGATACCTAGGTAGGAATAATTGTGTTTCAATCTATTCCTATAAGCTTCTAAAGTGATAATCTATAAAGAGAATGGATTAATGGACTATCTGTTTAATTAATTCCCTCTGAATCAATAAATCATCAGCATCTTGTTGTAAAAATAAGCATATTCTCTTGAACCTTATAAACATCGGTCAGAGGTTTTCATACTTATGATTATTTAATTTTCTATCTGAAATTTGTTGTAATCATATTATTTTTTGTTTCTGCTCACCACTATTCAAGCTATTTCACTGTGTGAAATTTTATAGCAGCCCTCTTCTTTGGCATTAATATTATCTAAAAGGTTAGGCATTATAGTGTTACATCTATTTCATTTATTGGTCTTCCAAATTAAAACAAAAACCCCAAAACAATTATCTCAGATGCTCTGGCTTAATAGCTGACCATTATAAACTCAGCGATACAACATCAGTCTGGTGCCACTGCCAGGGATTCGAATTCCGTTAAGCTTTCCTAGGGAAATGATATTCATTCTATTACTTTAAGGTGATTAAAGGTCTATAAAGGTTAAAATATTTCACCTAGTAACTCCACTATCCCAAACGGGCACCTTTTAAGCACACCAAATCTCATTCAGAATTTGACTTAGTTAATCCTCTGTCAGATCTTGAAAAAATTCTAAGAAAGTCCAGTTCTAAAAGGATACATCAACCATCTTCTTCTTCCTCTTCATCCTTGCATTCTGAAGAGTTAGTATCATTTCATCCTTTTAGTAATATTCCATCTGATCCTGATTTGACACAAATAACTCCTAGCGTTTCTGAACTACTAGATAGGGGAGTTGATTTAGATTCATCTTTCCTCATTCATTCTTTTGAAAAGCATCCAGAAGCCCCACTACCACCGAGATCACCTAAAACTGAGTCTAACTTGGGTGTTCATTTACCTGAATACATAACCACAGATTTCATATCTCCTACCACTTATTCATTTCCTTCTACTTCTGAACAACCTAAAGAGACCATCTCTGTATATACAAATCCACTGTTTGAAACAAAAGACGATATTCATTCACAGGTCCCAAAGTTAGTTCTTAAGACTCCTATAAAGTTATTCAGGAGATCCCCTCCTTCTCCACCTCCACATAGTCACACACCCCCTCAATCACCTTTTTCTACCTCTTCTTCTTCTACCTCTTCTTCATCTTCATCTTCTTTTTCTTCTTCATCCACACAAACACCTCATACACCACCTTCTACTATGGAATTCCAACCTATTGTATGGGCTAGATATGCAGCTTTAGTCTTACCTGCTAACCTCAATGCATTCCCAGCTGGGTACTTGAAATACCTTCTGAGGTATAATGGAGAAACTCGTCCTTGAGCTAACAACCATCTTCCATATTTTCTAGACTTTTCAAACAACATGAATATTGAACAAGAAAATTTTTACATGATATTTTTTGTATAGTCACTTGAACGAAATGTAAGAATCTGGTTTAGGCAGTTACCTATAAATTCCATTAGAAATTGGGAAGAGCTTACAAACATATTTAAAAATCAACGGGGTGTAAAGAAAGATCCTCTTTACTTTCTGACTGAGTTTGAAGAACTTAAAAGAAACTTTCGTGAACCTGTATCAAATTTTATCAAAAGGTTCAATAAACTTTATCTTAAGATGCCCCCTGATTGTAAATCCCTTGTAGTAGTAGCTAAGTCTAGGTTTTCTAAAGCTTTTGATGATGATTTTGTTGTAATGCTAAGAGAGAGAACTTCAATAACTCTTGAACATATGCAAACAAATTCTATAGAGGTGGAAGTAAATAGGGCTGCTTTGACTTCCTTGAAAGCTAAAGAGGAAAAGGCCCAAAGAAAACTCAAATATATTCAAGAAGCCTCTAGTTCCTCTAGTTCTTTTAAGACTAAAACAGAAGATTCTAAAATATATGAAATAACTTATCTTCTTAGAAATCTATCTAATAGAATTTCCAAGATTGAGACTCAACCTAGGACAGTTCAACAAACAGTTACTAGACCCCAAAATCAAAATCAAGGTCAATACAAAAGGAATCTACAATTACAAATTCTTCAGAGACCTAGTAATGATTAGCAGGTTCCAACTCCTTTACTGATAGATGACCAACAACCTGATGAAAATGCTATGACTATTATTGAAGATATCAATAACATGGATACTTCTTCTAATCAAATAGTTATGATTCCTCTCTCACAACAAAATCAGGTTCAAGAAGATCAAGAATCCTCACAGGTTTCTAAATACCATGCCTTCTCTGAATTTTTAATTGCAGAGTTGAACAAGAGATATGATCTTAGGCCTAGACCTGGCCCTGGAAGACATCCTAAGGAGACTACAATAATTGAACCTTGTACCAAAGCTGCTGAAACTCAAACAACTGTTATTCAACCATTAAATCAGTCAACTGATACTGCTCAAAATGATAAAAATGCTTTGACTAAATTTAATGTTGAAAAAGAGTTAGAAAGAGTTAAAATCCCAATTCCACTTTCAGAACTTTCCAAAAACCCTGCATATAAAAATCAAGTCTCCAAATGGATACAAAACACCTCAGTTGATGCTAAAAGTGATATCATTAGTCTGCAAGATTAAAATCCAACAGTTGTCTTTGGTCCTAACTCAGATATGATATATGAAATAGTGTCTCCTTTCTATGTAACTCTTAAGACAAATGATTCCATGTTATATAATTGTATGCTTCATTCTGGAGCATCACATAACCTCATGCCAAAAACTATCATGGACCATTTGAAACTTGACATAGCTAGATCCTATCATGACTTGTACACCTTTGATTCTAAAAGGGTGCCCTCCCTAGGATTGATTAAGGATTTATTAGTCACCCTTGCCCAAATTCCAGTGAAAAGTGTAGTGCTTGATATAGTTGTCACATATATCCCTCCCAAATTTGGAATTCTCCTTTCTAGGTCTTGTTGTGGCAAATTAGGGGGAATTCCTCAGATGGATATGTCTTATGCCACTATTCCAGTTTATGTGGGAGAACAACTAAGGTTATAAAAGGAGGTAATATTTGTGCACACTATTTGCAAAACTGATTAGCCAAGGAACCATCCCATTTATGCAATTGATCAGGATTTTGGTTGCTTTCAACTCTCTTCAAACCAAAGACATGAAACTCAAGTTAAAATAGAAGATGTAATTGAAAGTCTTGAACCAAAGCAAACTGATGTATGGAAACTATTTTTTTATGGTTCTTGTACGAAATATGCAGTAGGAGATGGGGTAGTTTTAATTTTACCAGAAAAAGAAAATATCACCCAATCATGTAAACTTGACTTCGAAGTTACCAATAATGTGGCTGAATATGAAACTTTCCTTTTGGGACTACAATTAGCCAAAAGCTTAAAGGTTGAAAACTTAATTGGTTTTACTGATTCAAAACTTATTGTCATACAACTAAGAAATATTTTCCAGACTAAGCATCCTAGACTTAGTTCTTATAGAATTGAAGTTTGGGATTCAGTTGAAAACTTCTTTGATGCTTTTAATTTGACTTATATTCCAAGAGATTAGAATATTCATGCAAATTCCTTAGCTATTTCTGCTAGTTCATTTAAAATTCTCGATCAGACCAATGTAATCTATCAAATACAAGTCAAATACAGACCATCCTTCCCAGACAATCTAAAACATTGGCAAATATTTGAAGATGATGAACATTTGAAATATTTTCTGCAGGTTATAGATGATTTTTCAGTTCTACAAATTGATGAAGATAGAACATAAATAAATGAAAATACAAATGGAAATGATACTTCAAATTTCAATTTAAAAATTGTTTATCATGACATTATTCAATTGTCTAACAATTTTATTCCCAAAGGCCTCATTCCTTTAGAAAAATTGTTTGATCAAAATGATGTTCTCTGAAACCCTCAGTCCATTTCTTCACAAGATGACATAGAAGAAATTAATACTGGAACAAATGATGATATTAAAAACATTAAAATCTGTGCATCTCGAGATCCTAAGATCAAAGCTCAATATATTAAGTTCAAAATTATAAGGATGTTTTTGCATGGACCTATGTTGATCTAAAAACCTATGATACTTCATTAATACAACATAAGATTCCATTAAATCTAGAAGCAGTTCCTTATCAACAGAAACTTAGGAGGATCAATCCAGCTCTTCTACCAACTATAGAAAAGGAAATTAACAAAATGTTAGATGCTCGGATCATTCTCCCACTTAGATATTCTAATTGGGTTGCAAATTTAGTTCATGTTAGAAAAAAGAATGGAGAAATTAGACTTTGTGTGGACTTTAGAAATCTGAACAAAGCATCATTAAAAGATAACTATCCTTTGCCCAAAATGGATCAGTTACTTGAAATGGTTTCAGGAGCACAAATACTTTCTATGCTTGATGGTTTTTCAGCCTATAATCAAGTAAATGTGGATTTAGCAGACAGAGAGAAGACAACCTTTACTACACCCTAGGGTACATTCATGTATGCTAGAATGCCATTTGGATTAACCAATGTTGGAGCAACATTTAAGAGAGCTATGGATGTAGCTTTTGTGGCTCAGATAAATAAATTTTCGGTCATTTATCTTGATGACATAACTTTTTTTTTCTAAATCTGATCAGAAACATATAAAGCACTTGATGAAGGTTTTTGACAGGTGTAGAAAATTCGAAATATCATTGAATCCTAAAAAGTCTTTGTTTGCTATCAAATAAGCAAAACTGTTGGGCCATATAATTTCAAAAGAAAGAGTAGTGATTGATCCCAAGTGCGTGTCTGCCATTGAAACATTGACCCTACCTAGAAGCAAGAAGGAGATTCAAGATTTTCTAGGAAAGATTATTTTTTTAAGGAGATTCATCCCAAATTATGTTGAGATTGTAAAAGATATAACTGACATGCTCCGAAAGGATCATGAAGTTAAATGGACTATCTCTTCCAGGCATGCCTTTGATTAGATGAAGAAAGTTGTCTCTGAAGCTCCCACCTTGGCCAGCCTTGATTACACTAAACCATTTAGTATCTTTTCCTTTGCCTCAGAAACAACCATTGTTATTGTTCTACTACAAAAGAATGAAGATTCCCATGACCAACCCATAGCCTTTTTCAGTAAGGTTATGAGAGATGTCGAGCTTAAGTATGAAATAATTGAGAAGAAAGAATATGCCCTTATTCAAGCCCTGAAATCATTCAGGATGTATGTCTTACATTCCCCTATTACTGCTTATGTTCCTAACAGTGATTTGAAAATCGTTTTAACCCAATGAAACACTGATGGAAAGAGAGGTATATGGATCACTCAAACACTGGAGTTTGATCTAACTATCAAAAATACAAAGCTAGTAAAAGGCCAAGTATTAGCTAAGCTTCTAGATGAAACCAACTGTAAAGTGCTCGGAATCAATTTTGTTTTAGAGATACAAGGGAATAATCCACAAGAACCTTTTGTCCTTGTAAAAGAGGAGAATCCACAAGAACCTTCCCTTCATCCTGAAGAAAATAATCCACAAGAACCTTTACCTTCAGATTAGATTTCCCCTTTATACATTGATGACAAGTTTCTGTTGTCAGATTGGTACCAAGACATTGTAAATTTCTTGATCCATTTTGAATGTCCAGCATCATTCTCCAAAAGCCAATGTAAAACTCTCAAACTGAAAGCAGTCAAGTATTATATCATAAAATCAAATTTGTACTGGAAAGACCCACTAAATATTTTGTTATTATGTTTAACAGAATCAGAAACTGAAGGAATCATTGACTAGTTTCATACAGGATTTTGTGGAGGACATTATGCTTGGAGAGAAACAACATATAATATATTAAGGGGAGGATTTTATTGGCCAATATTATTCTTACAAGTAGGAAAAAAGGTCAGAGGTTGTGTTCCTTGTCAAATGTTTGCTGGTAAGAAAAAATTAGTAGCTCTTCCACTGGTTCCATCAATAGTCTCAGAACCTTTTAGCTAATGGGGCTTATATTTTATTGGAGAGATTCATCCCACTTCAAGTAATCAACCTAGATGGATCCTCACTACAACAGACTACTTCACTAAATGGGTGTAAGCAATTCCACTGAGAAATGCCACTGATTTAGTAGTAATCAAATTTATTGAAGAAAACATCTTATCTAGATTTGGTTGCCCAACTCAAATTGTCATTGATAATGCAACAACTTTTTCTATTGTTAAAATGATTTATTTTTTCCAGAAATATCAGATTTTGTTACATCATTCAATGCCATATTACCCACAAGGTAATGGCCTTGCAGAATCCTCCAATAAAAGTTTGGTAAAGGTAATAAAAAAGACTCTAGTGGATCATAAAATGAGTTGGGACTCTCATTCAGTTTATGCAGTATGGGAAAATAGAATTACTCCAAAGAGATCTACTAGAAAATCTTCTTTCCAATTAGTTTATGTCAAAGATGCAATCTTCCATACCGATTTGGCCTTCCCTGTTTTAAAATTCTTGCAGGATTCAACAGATGAACCTAATGATTTTTCAAGGAAAATAAATAAGATTATTGAACTAAATGAAAGCATAGATGAAGTTCAATACAAATTGAAAAAATATTAGAATAATATGAAGAGCATAAAAGAGCCAGGGAAAGGGACTTCAAGGAAGGTGATCTAGTTCTAAGATGGGATTCCAAGAGAGAAGAAAAGGGAAAACATGGCAAGTTTGACAACTTGTGGTTTGGACCTTTAGTAATTGCTAAAGTGAAGGGAAACAACACTTTTGTTTTACAAAGTCTTGTGGGCCTATATTCCACTTATCCTATAAATGGAAGTTTTCTCAAACATTACATTCAGTACTGAGAAGTTGAAGTAGATTTCATTACTACCATTGTAAAAATTCCAGTTTCTTTTACTTTTCAAGCTATCAGTGTGATTTTTTATAGCAAAAGACTCCATAGCCCAAGGATAAGGCACATGGATCTGCAGGTTCTATTCATTCTACAGGAGAAAAGAGTCCCCAGTTGGAGCCAATGTTGTAGCATTTTTTGGTTTTGTTAAGTTAGAATCAATTAGTCAAAAAAAATGAAAATATTATTCAAAAAATGTTAAGCTAGGATATGGACAAAAAGAATATTGAATAAAAATGTTAGGAAATATCTTGATATCATGTCCATATAAAAGAAAATGCTAGAATAAATGCCTTAAAAAATGAAGGTAAAAATAAAATGTTAGGTTAGAGAGAAAAGCAAAAAGCAATAAACTCTGAAAGTGTGCAAGTCCAAGTGCCACTACTTTTTACTTTATTATGCAAAATAATGGTTGTGTGTAGCTTGTCATAAATTCCACAACCCATGACAGTCAAATAGTTTAATCTTGACTAGTTCGTGCTTTAAAATATCATGTTTATAGTTAGAGAATAAAGATCTAGCCAAACTGTTTGATATTGGAAGATCAGTAGTTAAGTAGAGAATAATAAGGAACTCATCAGTTTAATCTGAGCCCTTGGATGTTATAAGGTTAGAATTAGATAGTTTTATTTTCAAAAGAAAAAGGAAGAAAAGGGTCTCCTAACCTAAATGCACCCAATTAAGTGAAGAAAAAATGTTAGGATAAGGGTAGGTAGAAGAAAGGTTGCAAAAGTACAAAGTTGATTGAGACATAAGCACATTTATCATGCTTGATCATGTGTTGCAGTGTGTAGGAGTAGTCATGAAGGTGAAAAGATGTTCACAAGCTGATTTTGTTAACTTCCCCTCATTTCATTTCACCCCCCACTACATACTTACTAATTTCCTCATTATACCATCATTTCCTAAGAAAATACACTTTTCCTTTCATTTTCACTCTTTCCCTTGGTTTCACACATTTGTTCTAGCAAATTTAACCTCCAAACTCATTCTCATACCTCAAAACCCCTTTTCCCTAGTATGAAACCCTTTTTCGCTTGAAAAATCACTTTCCCCTTGTAATTTCCCTAAAAACCCATAAAACCCCTTTAAACATGAGTTTTATTAAACCTTGCTTTATTTAAATTAAATCCACAAATCACCTTTTTGCCGATATAAGAACTCTTTTAACCCACCACCCTTGGTGTGGTTAAATAAACCCTGTCGTCGTTAACCTTGGTCTCATTCCATAAACCCGTGCATTATGTTTTAACCCGCTTATGTTTAAACCCTACTTATTCATTAAAATAATTACAAATCCTTTATAATTATTCCCCAGGCCCTGCTAATCTCAGTGCCTATTCCCTCTGTGCATCTTGACCATGTGATAGCCATCAGATCATCTACTCCTAGATCCAACGACCCACAACAATATCGTGGGCTCTCGATCTCCTAGCTTTACCCACTCGAGAGCACATGAGATTCATGGTTTTCCTCGGGCCCCTTGTGATTACATGGCAGCTCCACGTTAACTCGCATGCCCTCAGAGAAAAACCACCCCATAGCTAAAAGCGATGCGATGAGCCTCCAAAACCATTCCCTGTGTACGATAAAACCATCCACTGTTCACTTAACCCTTCCGCGCGAAATTTTAAAAGTTTTCGGTTTAAACACCGACACCCTCACTTTCGCTCTTTTCGCCCATTTACACAGTAAAACTCATATAATCCTTCCTGCTCCATCCTAAGCCTCTGCAACCCAATTTGACCTTCAATTAAATTCAAAACACTACCAGGACTCCATCCATACACTATCCTATTCCCTGAAGCCATTTCAGCCCTTGTTGTCAGCCTATGTTTTTCTTAACAATTTTTGTATTTTGTAGGCGGTCATATAAAACCTGTTTGTTCCAAATTCTCTCAGGAAATGAACTCAAAAGCCTTTATATAGTTAAAAGACAATTATTATTTACACATAGAAGAAGTCATTTACACAGTAATGGTTAAATCAAAGAAGAAATCCTTTACACATAGACAGTAAATGTTAAACAAAGAAGTCAGATAAAGACATACAGTTAAAAGATAAACAAATGAAATATATAGAAAGATGATCAATATCCAACTACCTGATACTGAGACATGTAAAAACTAAATGATTTATTGTTGAAATACACAGTAAAAAATTGGAATGTACAGTAAAAGTAAAAAGCACAGTAAAGGTTATTAACAGGTCAACAAGGTCAAAGAGTATTAGATGAAAGGTCATAAGTAAATATGACATCTAGCACGAAGACCGAATAGCCAAGCAGCTTAAAGGGAAAAAAATCAAAGACCAAAGTGAGCAGAACCTAAATAACAAGGACATCAAGTAGCAGTTCAATAGTTGTCTCTATCTTCTTACATGAAGATATTTCCTTTTCTTTGAATAAATCTATTTTTGTAAAATAGTTTAAGATATTTTCTTAGTTCTTTTGTTGTATAAATAACTCTCCTTACGAGTTATTATAAGTTCACCATTAAACCAGGTTGACTATTGAAAGAGAGTTGCACTCTTGATGAAGCATTTCAAAACACTTGATGTACTTGACTTTTCTCTACCCTTAATACAAAGCAAAGGATTCTGAATTCAATTTTACACATTTTTTGTTTCCTGTAAGTTTTTCCAGTAGCATTCATTATGTTTTTCTTCATAATCTGATGTCTTACAGAGATACCTAAATAGGAATAATTGTGTTTCAATCTATTCCTATAAGCTTATGGAGTGATAATCTATAAAAGGAATGGATTAATGGACTGTCTGTTTAATTAATTCCCTCTGAATCAATAAATCGTTAGCATCTTGTTGTAAGAATGAGCATATTCTCTTGAACCTTATAAACATCGGTTAGAGGTTTTCATACTTATGGTTATTTAATTTTCTATCTGAAATTTGTGATAATGGTATTATTTTTTGTTTCTGCTCGCCATTATTCAAGCTATTTCACAGTGTGAAATTTTATAGTAGCCCTCTGTTTTGGCATTACTATTATCTAAAAGGTTAGGCATTACAATGTTACATCTGTTTCATTTATTGGTCTTCCAAATTAAAACAAAAACCTCAAAACAATTATCTTAGTTGATTTGGCTTGATAGCTGACCATTATCAACTGAGAGGTACAACACTCAGCTGCACATGCAAGAGGTTGTTCAACTGCCACAAGTAAAAAAGCATTTATGGCTGGGAACTGGGCTGACTACCGAGGAGATGTACATAATTTCTGGGCAGAGCAGCTGACTGCTGCCCAAATTTGTGCAAATTCTGGGTTGAGTAGCCTTGCTAGGGAAATTTGCACAAATCTTACTGGGAATGTTGGTAGGTAGGATTGCGTAATTGTGGAGCCCAGTAGGCTGCCAGAGAAGATTGCACAATTTCTAGAGGGAAGGCTAGTTGCCCTCCAAAAATGTGGAATTAGTTCATTGGTCCACCATGTCAAGAATAATTAAATTTTTCATGTAGGCTGAGGTAATACAATGATTTGTAAATGTAGCTCCTACCATGATTTCAGTGTCCACATAGGAAATAACATGATTAAAATATATCAAGAATGGATGAATTTCCATCCATTTAGTATGATAGGTCACTACTAGATTACCTCTTTAGTCAAAGTAGTATCGAATATGAAATATCCCCATGCTAACTATATTGAGCCTTTCAAATGATATTACACATGAGGTAACCTAGATGGAAGAGAGTAATTTTTTTTAATTTATTGTTTCCTTTTTCCCAAATGGAATACTCCCACATTACTTTATATATGAAGCTTTGACTAGCTTGTTGATCTGTCATGCACAACGTTATCCACCACGAGTTATTATGTGAGTGATTTGGCATATGTATTGATATGTGGTTGGGTTATGACTCTAATGTTTGACGTCAAAGTTAAAAGATCGCTGATATTTAGTTGGTTTATGTCTCTAATGATTGACAACAGAATTCACATAAAGACCCAATATTTTTATCTTTTAAAAAAACATAAATTTGCTAGGGAACTCACCCACTCAACAACTTTTTCAGGTGGGAGGGGGGGTTCAATGATATTTTTTGAAAAACAACCTGAAGGGCAGGAATCCATACATTTGAAACCAATGGTATAAAATTTCAAACACCCCCCATCCCACCTTGTTTTAATGATTAAGCATATTTGAGAGTCCTCAATCCTCCTAGCCATCAATCAATGTCGTTGTTTTCGATAGAAGGTGATCACTATCAAATACCACAACATCCAAATTTAGTTTAGATAAAAAAAATTAAGCAATGCCTCACACTAGCTTAGTTAGCTAGTTTTCCATTTCAAATACCATGTCAATTGCTTTAAAATTTAATTTCTCTTCAAAAGCCATAACAAGCTCTTCTATATATCAATTATAATTCTAATTCAGACTAAATAGCAACTACTACACCCACCAGGTTCTCATATTTGGCTTTCTCAAAGCCTACTTCAGTCATTATAGTGAAATTTTCATGACATGGAAACATGTGTATGTTCTCCACTAAATATTGATAAGATACTTGATCCCTAAAAAAAAAAAATCAAACCAATGGAATAAATAAAAATTATTAAAATTCATATAATTCTTGAAAACCAGGGATGTTGACATGGCTCAGCTTAGGACACATAAATCATCCACCCCACCTTAACACTTTTTATGCTTCACTCGTAACTTTTTCTATATGTGTTACATTTCTTATTCTAAAGGAAATAGTGTAATCACCAATTGTACATATTCAATTTAATTTCTTCTACATCTCCTTTCATCCATATTAGTGAATGGGCCTCTCCCAACCCATTAGAAATTGCATGTCTTCTATCAACATCCAACATGGTCGATACAATAGATAAAGACTCGAATCTCATCTTCAACATCTTCATCCACTACAACACCTGAGATATTTTGATGTTCAAGGTTACGATTATATTTTAAAACTGTAAATGCAATATCTCCTATTCCACCAGCTACATCAATATGTTGCATTCCTAGAACTGGACTCAATTTTGAGATAGGTATGTGACCATGTCTTCCAAAAACCATGAAGACCATCACTCATTATATCATTCATGATGTCATATTTTGAGGAAACTTTTTTGAGTAAATCACAACCATTATTCTCTTCTCGTCTTTAGGTACTCCTTTAATGCCAATGGTAGCGGCATGAGAATGCAAGCACATTGTAAGATCCATGGGCATGTTAAATTATGACACTACGGTAAAATTCCACTTTGGGAATCTCATTTAATGGGTATGATGATTGCATTCAATTCTGCCTTTCGAGAGGACCAAAATCAATGTAAAGAACACTCAAACTTGATAAGGGGAAGTGTACTTATGAAGGAAAGCCCACACATGCACATTTGGACAAGGTCGGCCCTAAAGAAAATTGGGCACCTATGGAAACTTATAAATACAAGTGACCTCAAGCTAATTTGGATATCACCAAGCATCTTATTCTTCTCTTCTTCATTGATTGGCTAACATACATCTGAAGCAGGGATGACAATAGATGCTTTCAAAAGTCTAAAATTACAGGGTCTAAGGCTTGCATGTGTTTTAGCTTTTTTGGATTACAGTCACATGCATGACACAGGGAAAATTTGACCACAGTCATTGGCTTATATGCATCAAGGGAGTCGCTAAAAGCCTTTAGTCACTCTCACAACTCCTCCTGCATGAGACCAAGAAGTTTGACTCATATTTGACTGAACACCAAAGTTGACCGCAATCGACCGTAGATGGGAAAGGTCGTCTCATATATATTTGGATGTTGTAAACTTATTTTTGAATGTTATTGGGTTTTCTTGTTGATAATATTATATTGGGCTCATTATAATATCAATTGAACATTTTATGACAATCTAATAGAAGAATAATTTTAAATGGTTTCCCCCCTTGTGTGGATTTTCCTTAGTCTTGGACCAAACCTCATTTCTCCTGTTGATGTGTTGATTGTCTCCTTTTTCATTTCATTTATTGTTCTATCTTTAATTACCTATTGACGAAAGAAAAGACTAATTGTGAATGGAAATATTGCTAGTTGAAGTATTCAATTGGGCTAAAGTAATTGATAAGACATAGAACAATATGAAAATTTAACATGGTTTCAAAGCTAAGGTAAAGGAAAAGCCCTAAAGGAGACAAGCATTAAAGCAATCATCTTTGGGAAAGTTCAAGGAGCCAATCTAGTCAAGTAAATATGTCTTCCTTCATCAAGGAAAATGAGAAGTTGGATGACTCATCCAATTTTGCTGCATGGAAAGTTAGGTTGGAGATCATAGATGATAACAATGATGTTTTGGACTACATTCAAGGGAAAGTACATGAGCCTCTAGATAATTCTTCCACTACTTCTAAGAACAAGCACAAGAAAGGTGAGTTAAAAGCAAAGAAAATCATAGCTTATGGTTTACAAGATAATCTACTTGCATATGTTGGAAAATTGAGAAGGTCTACGAACATGTATGATAAGGTAGTTGGCATGTATCAACACAAAAATTTTGTTGAAATCATCTGCTTGAAATATCAACTCAAAGACGCAAAGATGAAAAACGAGATTCTGTGCAATCCTACATAATGAGGATATATCATCTTAGATATCAATTGCAAAGAGTTGGGGAATTTGTGCCTGACAGTGAATTGGTGATTGTGACTCTAAGATGTCTCCCTCCTATTTGTGAAACCTTCATTACTATTATAAGAAACAACAATGTCCTCCCATCATTTGATGAAATTGTTGGAAACCTCACTCAAAAAGAACCAAGGATTATATAAAGAGGAAAGATTCAAAATCATGAATAAGGAGAGCATGTTGCATTTATCACTCATGACAAGAAGAATAAGAAAGGAAAAGGGGGTCCATAAAATTCAAGAAAGCCTCCTCCTCAAAATCCAAATATAAGGATGGAGTCTTGCACATCAAATGCTAAAATTGTCATAAGAATGGCTATTATGCTCAATATTTCCCCGAGAAGAATAATGGACCATGCTATAATACTAGAAGAACCAACAAGTTCAATGATCAAAGAAGGAGAGATGATCGAAGGAATGATCACAATGAAAGAGTTGAAATAAGATGAAAATATGCTCCAAGTGATCATGAGGAATATAATCATCCACAAAAGAATTCAAAATTCTCCAGGTATGACAAAAATGTTGCTATTCAATATGAATATATTCTTATTTCTGGCCTTAATAGTTCATCTCCTCCATATTTTTGGGATAGTTGGTTGGTTGATAGTGGGGTCACTCATCACATCTTTGGTTATAAGGAAGTTCTCTCTAATTTGGTAGATATGGATTCAAATTTGAAAATTATCATTGGAGAAAACTCTACTCACCCCATTAAAGGTTTTGGGTCTGTTAAATTTCATTTGAATTTGGGAGAATCTATTTTGCTCCATGATGTGATGTATGTGCCAGGGTTGAAGAAAAATTTGATAGAAATATCTTCTTTGGAAGACAAAGGGATGAGGGTCTCCTTCATCAAGGGAAAGGTTCTTACTTGGCCTATTGGATCACCTATGAGAGCTGCATTCACATTGGGATCAATATATGAAGGACTCTATAGGATTACTGGAAGACAATTTATAGCATTGGTCCATGATACTAATTATCTAAGTGATCCATGGCACCGAAGATTGGTCCATGTACATTATGATGCTCTTCCAAAATTGGATAAATTGGCCTCAGGGATTCCCAAGGTTCAAGCCCATCATGATGGAGCATGTCTAGGTTGTGCCAGTGGAAAGAAGACAAGGGGACCATTCACCTCTAGCGAGAACAATACAAATGACATCCTCCATTTAATCCATTTTGACATATGTGGTATGATGCCTATGCGTTCTATTGGTGGCCATATCTACTATATCACCTTCATTGATGAATTCTCAAGAAATACATGGATATATTATTTGAAGCACAAGTATGAAGCCTTCAAAATGTTCGAGTTCAAAGCTTTGATAAAAAATCAAACGGGGAAGAAAATAAAAATATTCAGGTCCGACAATGGTGGAGAACACACATCAAAGGATTTCATTGACTTTTGCAAGAAGGAAGGTATCAAGAAAGATATAATTGTGACCTATACTCCTGAACAAAAAAGAGTGACTGAAAGAAAGAACCAGTCCATTATAGAAGTTGCCTGTGCCATGCTCCATGATCAAAAGTTGCCATATTTCCTTTGGGGAGAATCAACAAATGTTGTCGTATATGTTCAAAATAGGGTACCTCATCAAGCATTGGACAACAAGACCCCTGAATAAGTGTTCATGGGTGTCAAGCCTAATGTTGGTCATATTCATATATTTGGCTGACCTATATACTTTCATGTGTCAAAGGATAAGAGGAACAACTTGGAAGCCTCAGGAAGAAAAGACATGTTTATTGGATATTGTGAAATTTCTAAATCATTTGGAATATATATTCTTGGTCAAAGGAAGGTTGATATTAGAATGGATGTTACATTCGATGAAGATGCCACCCTTGGAAAAGAAAGGGATCTTCATTCGCCTCCTCCTCCTCCTCAGGAGAATGATGATATGGATATTTTACATAGTCCTTCCATGCCTGAATATGATACAGATGTTGTTGATGATCTTATTGGAAATAATACTGAGAGGGGAGTGAATCAGTATTATCAGATCTATAATTTTATTTCCCAAACATATTTATATATGCTAATTCAGTGAAGTGAACTAGCATGTACACGCAACTGTACTTAAAGCAACCAGCATATATGTAGAGAACTTTTGATTTAGACAATTTATGTATTGAGCTTAAACCAGTATATTAGAGATTTATTAGATAGTGCAGTAAAAGAAGAATAAAGCATCACACATAAGCAACACACATGAACACCAAGATATAAGGTGGAAACCCAATGTGTGTAAAAACCACCTACTGCTGTCTTCTTTATCTTCTTTTTAATAATAAGAAAATCTATTTACAATCTTGTACTGGTGCAGACTCATACCAGTACGCAGGCACCCACTTGCAGAAGGCTACAACCTTCTCTCGCTCTCTAGGTACTACTGGAAGGGAGCTACAACCCCCTAGCTCTTGTACCAGCCAATATGTTTACTAGTACATAGGTGCCAGCCTACAGAAAACTCCACTCTTCCATCAAGGACCACGTTTCATGAATTTTTAGACTTGATACTCCCGTAACACAACACCACAATCTGAAGGCCATGTTTCATCCAATTTTCATACTGGACCCATCAACAACATTGAAATTCATAAAATCATAACTGCAATACAACCATCAAATACACCTGCATCAACCAATCACTGAAACTCAATCATCACTTTCTGAATCAACTACAACTGAATCAATCAATCACTTGACAACCCATCATCACTGAAGCAAATCACAATCAATAAATCTGATCATTTAGAACACTCTTAGTAGAATACAGTCACCAAAACAAAAAGCAGAACCCAGAACTCTGCAACAGCAAACAAAAACAACTGATACTTTAAACATAATACTTCATAAAGTATACGCTACTTTCATGTGTCAAACCAGGGTGTATATGCACTTTTACCAAAGGAAACCAGCATACAGATCTGCAAATTCAAATTTATGATGTCTACGCTACTTTGATATGTTGAACCAGCATGTATACACTCTTTTACTAAAGCAAACCTCGTAGAGATCTATAAATGCTAACTTAAAACATCACAACTATTCCAAACTTCAGTCATACCTTGATCATCACATTTACAGAATAAAACATGCGTCAGTATTCAGATCTAGAATGTTCAAAACCACATAATGATACTATTCTTAAGCCTTTATGATCCCAGTCCATCAACCTTCATCAGCCATATAGGTGCATCCTTAGATCAGATCAAGAAAACCATCAAAAGCTCATTAACCTGCATATATGATCCAACACTTCATAAGATATTTGAATCATTACACGCACATGGCTGAATGATCTTCTCCTCCTTATATAGTTTTAGGCCTTTCTCAATACCATGGACCAAAACTACTTAGGACCAATACCTTGGACCAAATACCTCGAACCAATCAAATATCTTGGACCAAGAAATACCTTGGACCAAAAAACTTTTGGTTTTCCAAGATATACGTGCTTTTCCTTTTTTGAAAGTGCGTGTGTACGTATACGCTCCTTTTGTTAAGTAAACCTACGTGTATACGCAGCTTGGACAAGGTGAACCTGTGTATAGCTCTCCTTCTTCATTCTTTGGAGTCTGATCTGTAATTCTTTGTTGTTGTTCATCTGAGTGAGTTTCCATCAAGGACAACACTTGTATCATAATGCTAACAATCTCCCCCTTTGGACTTGATGGCATCAACAACACCAAGTCACTCTCCCTCGTTGACATCAAGGGCAAAGGGTGGACCAAGATATTTTCTCCCTTTGACATACATTATGTTGTTCATGCTCCCCCTTAGTACATACTGAATTCTCTGATTGAGCCCCCCTTTTGTACATGCTGGGATGCACTGCAACTATCCATGCTCCCCCTAAGCACAAGCAGAGTCTGCAAAAAATATTTTCTAAAAGGATAACATGACTCTATAACTCAACTATGTGAGTATGCCCTTCCTATCACCAATGACTCATACATACATCCATCTCCCAACCAAGTGGGGATATACCAAATTTGACTCATCCATCCAACCAAGTGGAGATATACCAATTGTTTATACATGACAGGAACAATAAATATTACATCATCCACCCCATGTAAAGTGGAGGAACAAATTACATAATTTGTCCAACAGGACTGATTCAAATGTATGAGAAGACATATCACACCCTAGACTTTTACATGACTTAAGCAACAAAAGGTATAAATATCTAAAACCATAGCTGGACTCAGCAACCATAATGTCGGAAATGCAGAATGTGAGTGAAGGTTAATGCTCCCCATGAACCTGTGTTGCCTGTGCATTGTTAACAAGTCAATGATCAAGGCATCTTTGTCAGTTAGATAAAAATTAATGAACATAGCATATCAATAGACAGTGATCATCAACATTAGACAGAGCACCCATATGAGAGCATGCACCACTATTTTTCTTGTCTGAAAACATATACGCTCCTTGTCCCACAAAAACCCATGTGTGTACGCGACTCGACTTCATGAAACATGCATATAATAACCTTTCTCTGAAAAAATTAGATTTAACAGCAGGATGATGCAGCAACTACTCCCAGCTTTTGTCTAAGATATTCAAATGTTTCTCTGGGTAGTGGTTTAATGAATATATCACCAACCTGTTTTTTGGAGGGAACATACTCCAATTTGACTTTTTGTTCGAACACTTGCTCACATAGAAAATGGTATTTGTTGGGTATGTGCTTGGTCTTGGAGTGCATGACTGGATTCTTTCAAATACTGATGGCACTTGTATTATCACATAGAATGGAGATGGGTGGAGTATATGTGATTTGAATGTATTGCAAGGTTTGCATCATCCAAAGTAGTTGTGTGCAGTAAGATGCAACAACCACATATTCTGCTTCAGCTGTAGATAAAGCAATTGAACTTTGTTTCTTGCTGAACCAAGACACTAACATGGAACCCATATAGAATGCACCACCACTAGTGCTTTTTATTTCATCAACACTTCCTGCCCAATCTTCATCTAGATATGAATAAAGAGTAAGATCTGTATCTCTAGGATACCATAAACCAAAGTCCTGAGTTCCTTGATGATATTTGAAAATTATTTTGGCTGCCTGAAGGTGTGATTCCTTTGGATTTGCCTGGAATCTTCCAACTATTCCTACTACATGCATGATGTCAGGTCGGGCACCTGTTAGATAAAGTAGACTGCCAATCATGGATTTGTAAGTTGGTTGATGTATTGTTGATGATTCATCATTTGAGCTAACACTGCATCCTATTACCATTAGTGTACATACAAGTCTAGGATCTTCCATTCCATACCTTTTCAAGATATGTTTGAGATATTTGGTTTGTGAAAGAAAAATACCATCTTTATTTTGTTGAACTTGTAGAACAAGAAAATAGGCAAGTTCACCAAGTAAGGACATTTCAAATTCTTACTGCATTACTGAAGAAAAATTAAGACTCATGGATTCTTCATTGCTACTAAAGATGATATCATCAACATAAACAACAATAATTAGCAGTTTATCAGTTTCAATCTTTGTATATATATTGTTATCTGTTAAACCTTTTATAAAACCTTGTTGGTGTAGATATTTTTCAAGGCGGTAATACCAGCCCCTTGGAGCCTGTTTCAGACCATAGAGGGCCTTTTTGAGTCTGCATACAAGTTTTGCATCATTTCCAAGAATGAATCCTTCTGGTTGTTCAATATAAAATTCTTCTTCTAAATCTCCATTCAGGAAGGTTGATTTTAGATCCATTTGGTATACTTTGAATTTCTGAAAGCTAGAAAGAGCAAGAAACATCCTTATGGATTCAAGTCTAGCAACAGGTGCAAAAGTTTCTTCAAAATCTATACCTTCTTGTTGAGCATACCCTTTACAAACAAGTTTGGCCTTGTTTCTAATGAATTCTCCATTTTCATTTAGCTTGTTTTTAAATATCCATTTAGTTCCTATAATATTTTTATCATGAGGTCTAGGAACTAATTCCCAAGTATCATTTTTTTCAATTTTCTCAAGTTCTTCATCCATGACCTTGACCCAACATTCATATTTGCATGATTCTTTTACATTTTGAGGTTCGGTGGAGGATAGTAATGCTAAATAGCTTGAGGTCCCTGTAATAGTTCTTCTTTTCTGTACACCTGCCTCTTTTTCCCCTAAAATTTGAGTTTCTAGATGATTTTTCTTAACATGCCTGGATGGAGTCTTTTCTTCTACCATTATCTCTTCTTCTGGTGCTTCATTGGTTTCTTATTCAATATGATTTTGGCTTGATGTGGGAAAATAAACCCCATCTTCTAAATTTTCATAATCTTCTGTTGATTTTATCTGTTTTGGATTTTTCCATGTTTCATCAATTATAACATCAATGCTTTCAACAATTTTTCCAAGTCATTTATTATAACATTTATATCCTTTACTTCTGGAAGAATAACCAAGAAGAATACCTTCATCTGCTATGGGCTCAAACTTACCAAGCTTTTCATCAGTTCTTTTGATATAACATTTGCTTCCAAAAACTTTAAAGTATTTTATAGTAGGAGTCTTACCATACCAAAGCTCATGTGGAGTTTGAGTGCTATTTACCCGAACAATTGCTTGGTTGAGAATAGTTATGGCGGCAAATGCAGCTTCACCCCAGAAGGTTGCAGGAGTTCTAGATTCATCTAACATAACTGAAGCCATTTTTTGAACAGTTCTATTCATTCTTTCTACCACTCCATTTTGTTGAGGATTCCTTGAGGTGGAGAATTGCCTTTTTATTCCATGTTGTTCACAAAAGTCAAAGAATTCATCTGAGGTAAATTCCCCTCCTTGATCAGATCTGCAGCATTTGATTTTTCGATCTGATTCATTTTCAACCAAATCTTTGAAGGCTTGGAACTTTTCAAATGCTTCATCTTTATTATTTAGAAGACCTATCCAACACATTTTGGAAAAATCATCAATGAACAAAATAAAGTATTCTCCTCCACCAGGTGACCTTTTCCTTGATGGTCCACATAAATCAGTATGGACAAGTTCAAGAGGCTTACTAGCTGACCCTTCTTTTCTAATGAAGAGGGATCTGGTTTGCTTACCGTTTTGACATGGTTTGCATATTGTATTTTCAGGGATGCTGATATATGGAAGATCACGAACAACCTTGAATCTACATGCTTTCTTATTTGAGAAAAGCTTAGATGTCCCAATCTTCTATGCCACAGCCAGTTTTCATCATTATTGCTTAGATAGCACTATTGTTGTCCTCCCTTGAGTATGTATAAGTTGTTTGGAGTTCTTGTACCTTTGATCATGGTCTTTCATGTATCAAGCTCACAAACCACACATCCTTTTGATCGAAACACCACTTCATTTCCTTGATCACACATTTGACTGACACTCAACAGGTTATGCTCTAAACCGTCTACATACATAACATTTCTAGCTTTAACCTTTTCTTTCAAGAAAACAGAGCCTTTACCTATTATGATAGCAGGAGTGTCATTTCCAAATGAGACATTATTTTCCTTTTCTAAGGCATTATATGAGTGAAGTTTTTCTTTGTCACCTGTCATGTGTTTTGAGCATCCACTGTCAATGTACCACTGATTTAATTGTCCTTCTGCATACAAGGCTATACCACATCTTTTTGTTTGAGATTCTTTCCTTCTCCATATCTTAGGATTTAATGGAGTTTGCTCCTTTTGAGATGTTTGCCAAAATTTTCTCCTGCATTCAGATTCTTCATGACCAAAGTTGTTACAGATTGAGCATTCTATTTCATTTTCAAGAAGAGAAAAGTTATTATAGGAAATTTTCTTGACCCCTATCACATTCCTTTGATTTCGTGCTTCTCTAGTCATGATGGTTTTGTAAGCAACACATTGAGCAACTTTGTGTCCAAAATTATGACATGAAAAACATTGCCCATTAAAGAAGTTCCTGCGACTATCGAATCTATTAACCTGGTGATTGTAGTTTCTATTGATATTCATCTTTGGAGCAAATTGAGTATGATTTACCTGAGGTTGGTTGTGGCTTCTATTCATCCTTGGAGTAAATTGAGTCTGATTTACCTGGTGATCTGCTTTATGCCTTTGCTGATGATTGTCATACTGTTCACTGGTCTTTGCTGCATCAAGATAGCTTTTAGTGGAGGTTGACAGCTTCTGTGATTGAGATGCTTCTTCAGTATATCCAAGACCTGTCTTTATCAGATAAGAATGAGGCACTTTGATAATTTCATTTAAAGTTTCTAATCCTTTAGAAAATCTAAGATTGAGAGATTTTGTTTCTCGAGATCCTTTCTTAGACCCACAATTTCACATTTTAGTTTTTCATTGTATTTTTCTTTTTCAGCAAGTTGGTATGTCAAGGTATCTATAATCATATTCTTTTCTTCTAAATAGATTTTGAGTTTAGAGATTTCTTCATAGAGGTCATCCTCTTCTAAAGCATCCCAAAAATTATCATCATCATAAGCCATTAGAAGTCTATAATCATTACTGTTTTCATCTTCATGACTCTTTGATAAACCATCGCTATCTTCATGAGTATAGTAACTCCTTTTATTTACAACTTGTTTTCTATTCCATTTTGCATATTCCTTCCCTTTTTCATATTTATCTTTATGAGGACATTTGGTAGCATAATGACCGACTCTGATGTTATAGACATTTTTGGGCACTACAACCCCAATAATAAATGTCCATAAACCAAGGGCTCTTAAGTCCCTAAAAGTGTTATTCCAACCCCTAAAAAAACAAGGTCAGCTGATTACATCATCTCCCAGAAGTTCTCCATGAAAAACTACTCAGAACTGGTCAAAACTGGACCATCTCACCTGCTCCATGGTCAAAGTGCGCTGCATCCCACCTAAATGCACATGGGAG
The DNA here is from genome assembly GCA_031772625.1 of Pinus tabuliformis. Classification (NCBI taxonomy): domain Eukaryota; kingdom Viridiplantae; phylum Streptophyta; class Pinopsida; order Pinales; family Pinaceae; genus Pinus; species Pinus tabuliformis. Next base: position 1,078,235,883 of record CM062816.1, read on the forward strand.
GTGCGATTCATACTGAAAAGCCCTTCTATGGGGTGTGATGGGCGAGAGTGGACAAATGGCAGGGTCAATCTGCAAGGTGGAGGATCATGGAATCTTCCAGAAACTTCTCCTGTGACACTTGCCTCTCTGCATTCGCCCAGGGATGAGTAAGAGATCATCAATCTCCAAGTGGAATCAAGAACTATTAGAGAGAGGACACTAATCAAATCTCAAAAGCTGACTCACCCCCCTTGCAAACATCTATATATGGATCCCTCATCCCAGAGATCCAGAGGTTGGAATTTTGTATCTTGTAAGGAGTGCTGCTGGTTTCTTAGTGTAACATCATAGTGTTGGGTGATCTAAGCTTTTCATGAGGTGAAGCAGGGCTTTCTTGCTGATAGGATGACGCTGGGTCAGAACAATTGGTTTTAATCCTCTTTGCTATTCTTGATTATTAATAAAGCTATTCAAGTTTTCCTCCAAATTCTTGTATGATTGATGATATATGCATTTGTGTGGTCAATATATATCTGGTCCTATATTGTTTATGATAGTAGATCTTTTTTCTTGGATAGTGTTATGCTGCTTTGATTCTACAAGTGCTCTTTGAAGTTGGGTAGACGAGGAAGCGAGTAGCAAATATCTACCAGAAGGGAGAGGAATCAAGCAAGGAACCAAGCGCAAGACAGAGGTTGGTCTCCTTTGTTCCCCTCTTATCTACTTCTTATAAAGGAAAACGAAAGTGGTTTTAGTTTATTTGTTTATAAGGTAGCTACTAGCCTTAGTGGGACTAGCAGCTCTGCATAGACACTAGATTTTCTGATAACAAAATGGCGACTCTGCTGGGGAGAGAATAGATTGTTTGTTTGTCTATATTTGTTTGCTTTATAAACTTACAGACGGAGCCTGAAGTCAATCCAACTAGCCTTCGAACTGCATTTGCTATGCAAGTGCAAAGTAGATCAATGCGGCTTCAGTCTATCTCCGGGTTTTGTTTATGAACTTAAAAATCGATTTACAAACTCTCTAATTGCCCTTGTGGTGGCTCTAGTAACCTCCTTAGATCTACCCCTATGATTTGTTTACTGATTATCACTTGCTCGGCCTAAATCCCTGAACTGTGCTGCAAACTGTGATCAAGACCTGGATCAAAAGTCTCGCATTGTACCATCGCACCCTCTCTTCAAGGATATCAGTATGCATCGCACTTCCCATGTGCTGTAGGTGGGATGCATACTGGAATCCCTATGTAACAGGTGCGCTGATCAGAAAGGGCTAATTTTTCCTTCAGCCTTTGTTTTCTTTCACTCTTTTCAGCGCTATTCAGGAAGTTTTGTTGTCTGTAGTCAGTATACCTCTGTTGGGAACCCCCTTCCTTGCCATTATTTCACCTCCATTGTGCAAAGAACTGTAAATGTTTTTATGTATTGTGAGCCATTTTCAGTTCTCCTTTACAAATAATTAGCGTAATTGAACTGTTGTTTCTTGATCTGGAAGTGTCGCAAGTGTCATTTTCAGTCATAGAAGAGAATCCAATTGTTCTTAATAGTCGATTACATTATTACTCTTGTATTTGATTTGAATTAGTAGTTTTTCAAGTGTCGAAAGCAAGTTTTCCATTCTAAATCACAAAGTGTCGGCATTGTCTTCATTTTGTCTTGAAAAGAAACTTGTTAGTAATGTCGCTTTGAAAAATAATTCAGATTTTCACTTAGCTTTCTTTTTATCATTCACACATTAAGAAGGCTGAAAACAAATACATGCATGTGCATTTGCATTTAGACTATTTTTTGGTTTGATTTAGGATAGTGCATATAGTGTGTGCTCTCTGCTCTATGTTGAAAGAATATCGCCTCTCTTTCTTTAGTAGCTAGGATGTTCATTGCAAAAAGAAGATTAAACGATTGTTTATCATCTTAGATTGCATTTTAGGAATTGTATATCTACATCACGTGGTGGACCTGAAAGGAAAATTTCTTAAGCAAGATCAGCTGTAAAATAAATTTAATGAATCTAAAAACGCTTTGGAACCTAACGCACAACATTTAGAAGTCTAGGCTAGAGACGTATTCCGGCGTCGTAAAACCTGGTAACTGTTGTTTTCATTGTTGGTTGGGTGATTCCTCCACTTTGAGACGACAAGTGCCAGTACGGACTTGTGCTCCCACGTACCGTCGAGTATATATTGGGAGACCACAATAGGCTATATCCTTTATCCATAGGAAGCCGTGTCTATCGCCCTATCGATCACAATGCACTGAGCACAGCATTCGGGAAGATTGACTGTCGTACCGTAAAAAGTATTCTGCAGTTTGGTTTGGTAATCCCTCTGTCTAGATTTCCAGAGTAGTCTCTTCCGTTCCTTTTCAGACTCCTTAAAGGAAAAGATCCATCTGAGCACTTGTCACTTGAATCTCATTAAAAATCGAAGGCGACTAGAGTCATCTTTTGTTTTTTCTCGACTCTTAAAAATTGAAAAAACAAGTTGTGTCAAAGCGTCTAAAATTTATTTTAATCAGAATAAACATCACCTTTCCTACGTTGGTCTTAGGTCGAGAAAAATGGAGTCCACCAACCAAGGAGTTCCCCTTGGAGGAAATCCTAGTCCTTTCTCCTTTTGGGGAGATGTTGGTGCACCCCATATGGCCACATTGTTGCTTCCAAGATTGAAAATCAGCCTGCCCGTATGGCTCTTCTCGACCTCTGGCCTTCAGAACACTGTGATTCCTGAACAATCAAGTAAGCAACTAGATGATACCAAAGCTACCCCCCAACCTTCTACTTCATCCGATTCTCCCTCTCCTCCTTCCTCTTCGCTTGATAAAGCTGGTAAAGCCAAAAATCAAGTAACTAAGAAGGAGAAGAAGGGGAAGGAGAAAAGAGAGAAGAAGAAGGAGCCAAAGGCGAAAAGGGCTAACCAGGCATCATCTAGTGAAAATCCACACACTGCGTTGTCGAAGCCTAAATCTCCATGTGTCATTTGCAAAGGAGATCACTATCATCGAGATTGTCCTTGCATCCCTCAGATCTTAAGGGACTGGTCTCCTCATTTGCACAATTCGGTGTCAACAACCTCTGATGATCATGTTGAAAGTACACCGTTAACTAGTGAAAGCGAAGCATCTGAATAGAAAGGGAAAAATAAATTCCCTTGTAAACTGTGTGAAGGCGATCACGCCGTCCACCGTTGTCCCTTCCTAGACGAAGCTAAAAAAGTTTTGGACAACCGTCCGGTTTCACCGTTACGGCTCCCTCCTAGATATGATAAACTCTTGCCAATTCCATTGCTAGTTGAAAATCCGACTGACATGCCATTGTGGTCGGTCAAAGTGTCTATCATTGAAGATAAACCATCTGAATTCACACCAGACGAAAGTCAAAAGGTCAAGGCAGCAGTTGACCCGATCTTGCCTTCATAAGGTCCATCTTCAGATGATACAGTCACCGGAGAGAATGAGAATGACACCGTTCAAATCCTCTTCGTAAACACAGACTCCGATGAACATGGGGGCAGTCTACTTGTTCCTTTACTGTAGGAAGGAAGTTCATCAGAGTCATATTCGGCCGTCTATTCAATCCCACCTCCAAGCAACCTAGTTGTTTCCTTCGATTGGAATCTACTAGGCGGACCCCATTTACCAGCTAGTGTACCATTTTGAATCATTGCTCAAATATACAGAATAGTCATGGCTGGTACCATAATAGATGAAGGGGCTTCTGTGAGTATCCTTTCCTCAACTACTTGGAAAGCGCTTGGTTTGCCATCGCTTTTGCCTGAGATGAGAAATCTAACAGGCTTTGACAAAGGAACCAGTTGACTGTTAGGGATCCTTCCCAATGTGCCGATAACATTGAGAAGGAAAACCGTTCACATGAACGTAATGGTAGTCCAAGGACCCCTAGATTATAATCTACTCCTTGGATGCGACTACATTTATACCATGGGAACCATTGTCTCCTCACTCTTTAGAGTAATGTGTTTTCCGCATGAAGGTAGAGTGGTCAAGCTCGTAGACCAGCTGTCGTTTCCCGGCTGACACATAGCTAATAGTCAAATACCATCCCTGAATGGTCTTTTCACACAAGGAATGTCTCATCAATCCCCAGTCGGTCCACCTGATGAGCGCGAGTGATTAAGGAGGACATGACTGAAACCCAGGGGGCATGCACCCTGGTCTGCTTAGGCAGGAAAACTTCAGGTATAGGGTAGGTTTCGACGAAGGATATATGACTGGTCCAACAACCGTCTGTATAGGAAAATGGGATTAGACCAGATAAGATACCTCCGTTAAAAGGTAGTCCTTTCCCGACAGAACAAATGTTTTGTCCGCAAATTGAGGGGTAACCCAGAAACTCTACTTCGCTATACCTGGGGGCATGCAAACCTCTTGTAAGCAAGCAATAAATGACCAGCTAACGTTAGCTCTATGATTCTGCTGACTTCAACCACCTAGGTTAGGTGAGTGGTCTAATCGACCATTCATCTTCGCAGGGGCCAAGTGGCACCGCAAAGTAAAGGAGAAAGTTTCCTACCTAACCTTGGCAGTGATCTTGGTAGTTAAGTAGAGAGGCATAGTTGGTCGTTCCTAGCTTGCATGCGAGAGGCACTGGGGCAAAGCTTTGAGAGGTGCAAGCTCCATAAAAAATGGAATCTTAGATGAGACATCCCTATTATACGACTGGATCGAGCAGTTTTAATGTGGAATTCAAGCTCGTTAAAAAACAAACATAAGCAATGAGCAAACGTTCCCCTAGAGTTTAGGCTCATTAAAAATGAACCAATTTCCGGTAAATAACCATCGTGAATTTATTATCATCAGCCTTTGAAGCCTTGGTTGTGTTCTCATCATCACCCCCACTCTGTATTGGCCGATCATTCACCTCCATTTGATTGTTTACCCTTTTTGAGGAATAGCTGTGAAGAGTGATCCTGTTAGCCATCCTTGTGACACTGCCGTGATTGGAAAATTCCAAACCTTACCTAGAATTAGCTACTACCCGAATTTATCACTCGTTCCTCGAAAAACTAGTCTCCTTTAAGCTCTTTTCATCTAACTCATAAAATATGAAAAGATTACCGAGTAATTGGCCTCTCCAGCTCGTTAAAGTGACCGGAAGTGCTATCCCTCCTTTATATTTTAATCTTTTTGGACCTAAGGGATTATTACATAAAAATATCGAGCACTTGTTTTGTTCGGCTCGTTAAAATTAACGAAATTCATCCCTTTGTATTGTTTTATACTTTTTCGGACTCAAGGGATTATATGATGAAAAAGGATTATTGGAGTTTTCTTTACGTCCCTTTTCAGACTCTGTAAAATTGAAAAGGACCGAGTTATCTTTGTCGTTAAACTCATTAAAACTGAATAGCGACAAACTTGTCCATACTGACAAGAACGAGTTTCACTATCGCTAGGCTCGTTAAAACATAGCGATGGGTTTTCCCGAAGGGAAAATTATAGAACAAGCACATGTTATCCTCCAAAATCTTGACAAAAATAAAGAGGTACTGGTCAGCAATGACTGGGGAAAAATTGGGAAGAAAACTTGAAGAAACTTTATTGGTAGCAAGTCACTCTTGAACATGACACTTTCTCTCCGCATCCGAGTCAGATTGGGTTGTTCCGTTCACTGGTCATGTCACCATTGGTCCATCACACCATCCATATTTGGGGTTAATGCTACCAATCCTTCATGTCAGTGTCGCTGATATGTTCAAGAGAAGTCGCTCAGAGAATTCACCTGTGTCTCATCCACTGGAATACATTTACGCTCCATTCTTTCATGACTGCCACCCTGAACCTTATGTCATCAAATCGTTTTCACCTCCATTAAAATCATTTGCTCCGTTCCATGTCATTGATGGGGGATTCACTAAGGCCCTCCTATTACGTATCGCTTCTTGTCGACATCAGCTCATTATCCAGGAAGTCGATCTAGGAACAACTCTTTCAGTACTTTGAAGCTTGCATGCCTCAATGGCAAGTTTCTCACTTCCGGAAACAGGTTTACATCAATGGCCTTCGACCGAAAAATTTTGCGTGGTGTTCGATGCCAAGTCCCTTATTCACACCACGTGAATTGTACTGTAGTACCTTGAGGGTCATCATCATTATCAGTGATTCCTCTCACACCTGTTAACAGCTTACATCATTGGCTGGTAATCAGGCAATGTCTTTCCATGTTCGACTCTAGAACATCTATCACATGGATCGACTTGTACTTTGAGTGAATATTGAGAGATTTAAGACCCCAGATCTAGTTTCATCCATCCGGGCTGCGATATATATTCAGGAAAATAAAGACATCAAATGTACATCATTACTGCACAGATAATCATCCAACCTAAGGGATGATGGCTCTACCAGAATCATCGGTCTGCACACAGACGATTGTCTGTCTTATGTACATGAAAATGAATTTATAAAGCTGAGCATTGGAATGCCTGCCTCAGCTAGATCATGAAAATATTATGAAGATAATGTGTTGTATTGTATCTTATTACAGGTCGCCTTCCAGCTCGAAAAAACTTCGGATCCTCATGATAAAGCATTTCACCCGACATTAAAAGATTAACGACCTCATGCTTTAGGGGGAAACTGTTATAGACATTTTTGGGCACTACAACCCCAATCATAAATGTCCATAAACCAAGGGCTCTTAATTCCCTAAAAGTGTTGTTCCAACCCCTAAAAAAACAAGGTCAGTTGATTACATCATCTCCCAGAAGTTCTCCATGAAAAACTACTCAGAACTGGTCAAAACGGGACCATCTCACCTGCTCCATGGTCAAAATGCACTGCATCCCACCTAAATGCACACAGGAGGTGCGATACATACTGAAAATCCCTTCTATGGGGTGCAATGGGCGAGACTGGACAAATGGCAGGGTCAATCTGCAAGGTGGAGGATCATGGAATCTTCCAGAAACTTCTCCTGTGACACTTGCCTCTCTGCATTCGCCCAGGGATGAGTAAGAGATCATCAATCTCCAAGTGGAATCAAGAACTATCAAAGAGAGGACACTAATCAAATATAAAAAGCTAACTCACCCCCCTTGTAAACATCTATATATGGATCCCTCATCCCAGAGATCCAGAGGCTGGAATTTTGTATCTTGTAAGGAAGTGCTGCTGGTTTCTTGGTGTAACATCATAGTGTTGGGTGATCTAAGCTTTTCATGAGGTGAAGAAGGGCTTTCTTGCTGAGAGGATGACACTGGGTCAGAACAATTGGTTTTAATCCTCTTTGCTATTCTTGATTATTAATAAAGCTATTCAAGTTTTCCTCCACATTCTTGTATGATTGATGATATATGCATTTGTGTGGTCAATATATATCTGTTCCTATATTGTTTACGATAATAGATCTCTGTTCTTGGATAGCGTTATGCTGCTTTGATTCTAAAGGTGCTCTTTGAAGCTGGGTAGATGAGGAAGCGAGTATCAAAGATCTACTAGAAGGGAGAGGAATCAAGCAAGGAACCAAGCGCAAGACAGAGGTCGGTCTCCTTTGTTCCCCTCTTATCTACTTCTTATAAAGGAAAACGAAAGTGGTTTTAGTTTGTTTGTTTCTAAGGTAGCTACTAGCCTTAGTGGGACTAGCAGCTCTACATAGACACTAGATTTCCCGATAACATCTGCCACAGGCAAAGAATTTGAAGGGTAGCTTACCTCTAAATCTTCTAGAACCCCATTGAAGCTTCTTGACAAAGTTTACCTCGTCTTCTTCTTCTTAAACATGTCCTGATTCATTGTGCTCTTCCTTTCCTTTTGCTAAGGCTTTAAATGTGGCTTCTCTCATATCTGATGGTCCTATTTTTCTCATCTCAAAGGCAGTTAATATTCCATGAAACGGTGTCATAATGATAGTCTGCATATCCTGCTTTTCTTCTATGGCAAACACTTTTGATTCAAATTTAGCAGACAAGGATCTCAAAACTTTCTCAACTAAGGTAACTTCTTTATTTCTTCACACAGTTTCTTCAAACAATTAACAACCTCATCTATACGTAAGAAGTAACTACATATACTTTAATTGATGTGCATCTTAAGAGTTTCATACTAAATTCTGAGATTTTGAAGCTTAGCACGTTTTACTTGAGACTCTCCTTCATAGCTCAGAACGATTTTGTCCCATATTTCTTTGGCTGATTTGAGCAGCATGACTTTGACAAATTATGATCGTGACAGACTTCCCAATAAAGTATTGACTGCTCTGGCATTTGTTTCATATTGCTTTTTACCTCCCGTATTTGTAGGAATTACTGTTGGAAATGTATATCCTCCTTCCACAACTTCCTATACATTCGTTCCAAGTGATTGTAGGTAGGTTGTGGTTCTTATTTTCCAATAAACAAAATTGCTCCCGTCAAAGATTCGTGGTCTGATGGATCCCACACTTTCTTGATTACTCATGATAATGGATCTCCCTTCAAGCGATCAATCTTCTTCTAAAGGACCTGCTCTGATACCAATTGTTGGAAATAATACTAAGAGGGGGGTGAATCAGTATTATCAGATCTATAATTTTATTTCCCAAATAGATTTATATATGCTACTTCAGTGAAGTGAACTAGTGTGTACACGCAACTGTACTTAAAGAAACCATCGTATATGCAAATAACTTTTGATTTAGACAATTTATCATGTATTGAGCTTAAACCAATATATCAAAGATTTATTAGATAGTGTAGCAAAATCATAATAAAGCATCACACATAAGAAACACACATGAACACCAAAATATAAGGTGGAAACCCAATGTGGGTAAAAACCACCTGCTGCTATCATCTCTATCTTCTTTTTAATAATAAGAAAATATGTTTACAATCTTGTACTGGTGCAGACTCATACCAATATGCAGGCACCCACCTGCAGAAGGCTACAACCTTCTCTCATTCTCTAGGTACTACTGGAAGGGAGCTACAACCCCCTAGCTCTTGTACTAGCCAATATGTTTACTAGTACGTAGGTGCCAGCCTACAGAAAACTCCACTCTTCCACCAGGGACCACGTTTCATTAATTTTTAGACTGGATACTCTTGGAACACAACACCACAATCTGAAGGCCACATTTCATCCAATTTTCATACTACACCTATCAACAACATTGAAATGTAGAAAATCATAACTACAATACAACCATCAAATACATCTGCATCAACCAATCACTGAAACTCAATCATCACTTTCTGAATCAACCACAACTGAATCAATCAATCACTTGACAACCCATATTCACTAAAGAAAATCACAATCAATCAATTTGATCATTCAGAACACTGTCAGTAGAATACAGTCACCAGGACATAAAGCAAAACCCTGAACTATTCAATAGCAAACAGAAACAACTGATACTTTAAACATCATACTTCATAAGATGTACGCTACTTTCATGTGTTGAACCACCGTGTATATGCACTTTTACCAAAGGAAACCATCGTATAGATCTGCAAATTCAAATTTATGATGTATACACTACTTTGATATGCTGAACCAGTGTGTATATGCTCTTTTACTAAAGTGAACCTGCATACAGACATGTAAATTCTAAGTTAAAACATTACAACTATTCTAGACTTTAGTCATACCAAGATCATCACATTTACAGAATAAAACATGTGTCATTGTTCAGATCTAGACTATTCAAAACCAAATAATGATGTTATTCTTAAGCCTTTATGATCCCGGTCCATCAACCTTCTTCAGCCATATAGGTGCATCCTTAGATCAAATCAAGCAAACCATCAAAAGCTCATTAACCTGCATATATGATCCAACAATTCATAAGATATTGGAATCCTTACACACACATGGCCTAATGATCTTCTCCTCCTTATATAGTTTTAGGCCTTTCACAATACCATGGACCAAAACTACTTAGGACCAATACCTTGGACCAAATACCTCGGACCAATCAAATACCTTGGACCAAGAAATACCTTGGACCAAAAAACTTTTGGTTTTCCAAGATATACATGCTTTGCCTTCTGTGAAAGTGCGTGTGTACATATATGCTCCTTTTGTTAGGTAAACCTACATGTATACATAGCTTGGACAAGGTGAACTTGGATAAGGTGAACCGGTGTATACCTCTCTTTCTTCATTCTTTGGAGTCTGATCTGTAATTCTTTGTTTCTTACCTGTTGCACTGTGATATTTCATCTAAGTGAGTTGCCATCAAGGACAACACCTGTATCATAATGCCAACATATCCTATGGAGCCCATGGATCCCCTAGATCCTCCTCTACGTGATACTCCCACCAGGAAGAGGCCACTTTGGCTTCGAGACACATTACATGATGATGAGAGATGATCTTCCATTCGAATATCATTTAGGGAAAGGAAGAAGCCATGCCTGTACCAAGGATATGTTGTAGCCATAAGCACTATGATTCAAGTCGAACCTACCACATTTGAAGAAATCATGAAGGAACAAGTTTGGAAAGATATTATGGCCAAAGAATATGAATAAATCATGAAGAATGACTTATGGGATGTTATGTAGATTCCAAAGGGGTAATCCATGGTGACTTCAAAGTGGATATTTAATATCAAGCATGGGTTTTATGGTAGAATTGAAAAATATAAGGAAAGGTTTGTGTCCCGAGGTTTCTCCAAGAAAGAGGGGGAATATTATGGTGATATATTTTCACCTGTGGCTTGATATATAACAATACATTCGACCGTTTCCCTTATCACAAGTCATGGATGGACATGAAGACTGCAGTCCTCCATGGCATGTTAAAAGAAGAAGTGTATGTTGAGCATCCATATGGATTTGAAATAGAGGATAGAAAGACACATGTTTGTAGGTTGAAGAAGGCAATGTATGGTTTTAAGCAATCCCCCGAAGCATGGTACACCCACATAGACATTTATTTAATGAATTTGGGATTCACAAGAAGCAATGTCAATCCCAACCTCTACTTCAAGGTAGTCCAAGGTATGTTGCTGATTTTGGTTTTATATGTTGACGATCTGTTCTTGATAGGTAGTGAGCCCCTGACTATCGAGTGTAAGAGGGAGCTAGCCTCTAAATTCAAGATGAAGGACCTTGGACTCATGCATTAATTTCTAGGCCTTGAGTTCTAGAAAAGGCCCAGTGAGATTTTCCTTTGACAAGGAAAATATATTGTGAAGTTGCTAGAAAGATTTGGAATGACAGAATGCAAGTCAATATCCACACCGATGGAAATTAACTTCAAGAATCTATGCGGAGAAGTTGCAGGAGACTATTTGGCAAATCCATCCAAGTATACACAATTGATTGGGGCTCTAATGTTACTAGTGAACACCCATTTGAACATATGCTATGCAATGAATACATTGATTCAATTCATGGTTGAGCCTCTCCATGCACACTGGATCACTGCCAAAAATTTTTTGAGATATTTGCATGGGACGATCACACTTGGTCTGAGATATTTTGGTGGAGATGTTCGACTTCATAGATACATCAATGTTGACTGGGCAGGAAACATTATCGACAAGAAGAGTACATATGGATGTTATTTTAGCCTTGGAGTTACCATGATATCATGGATGAGAAAGAAGCAAAAGTTTGTGCCATTGAGTATCATCGAAGGAGAGAATATTGTCGCTAACATCGCTAGTTGTGAGCATTTTGGTTGAGGAAGTTAATTTAAGAGCTATTTGAGAAGTTCCTAGATATTACAATGATATATTGTGACAACAAAAGGGGGATCCATCTGACATATAATCCCATATTTCATGACAAGTCCAAGAACATAGAGATTCGATATCACATCATTTAAAACATGGTTCAAAGAGGAGCCATTAGACTCCATCACATATCGACAGATGAGCACATTGCAGATATTCTCAAGAAAGCTTTGTTAAAAGGGAAGTTTTTTGTCTTCAGAGAGCAACTTGGACTGATGGATGTGACCCCTCCTTATAAGGGGCATCTCTTATCGAGGACATTGAGCCAGCTCTTGCTCCATGTTTAAGCTCCTAGGGTCTGGAATTGAGATAGAGGGCTCCTGGGATTGAGGGATCTCTGGTCAATAGGGTATCACCCCTTTCTGTTACCCATGGCACTGGATATGTTTCTCCCCTGTCTTCATCATTATAGGGTATACCCCAGTTGGAATCATACCCACAAGTCAGGCTTATTGGGATTGTCCCTCCCTGTCTGGCCAACAGGTTGAGGAGGCTTGGGGGCATGTGATCCTTACCTTTTGGTAAGTCAAGTATATTGCCCAAGCTCAGATTATGATATAATTTTTCTACCACGTGACTCTTGAGGGTCATTTTTTGGAAGATCAATAGGAAATAGGATGGGTTGATATGTGCTCCCCTATATCACTTATTGCTCGATATGGGGTTGAAGATATTTAGCTCCCTCATGAGATTCTGGGTTGAGATGTACTCTCCGATGTGGTTTCCGATGGAGATATTCTATTTGATGATGTAGAGGGTGGTAGCATTAGCTCCTCGATGATTCTTCTTCTTTAGACTCTAGAATGTTTCAACAGATAGATTTGAGCAGACATGGGACATGATATGATGGCAGGATTGATGATCGATGGTTAGATATTGACAAGTGGAGTTCTCCCTAGTTGAGAGGGAGTGTTAAATTATGAAACTATAGACAAATTTATCTTTGGAAAACCCATTTTATGGATCATATTATTTCATTTAATTCCACTTTTTGAGACGACCAAAATTTGTTGCAAATAATACTGAGAGGGGCGGGTGAATCAGTATTATTACATTAATAAAACTTTTTCATTTCCAAACTCTGATTCATATATGCTACTTCACCAACTTCTTATGATTAAGTTAATTGATCTTCAATGAGTGCATTAGAACATTATCAACCATATTATCAGTTAACAGATGCAGTAACATTGTGTTCGTAGAAAGGAGAGATGGTTGGCATCTCCCTCGATAAGGACGGGAACAGTCTTTGGACTTTCTTATCACACGCGGTTAAGGCTCTCCATCCCCTCGCCGGGGTGGATCTTACCACAAGTTTTCCGTGCAAAAAAAAACAGATGCAGTAACATAGATCATCACACATAAGGCACACACATGAACACCATGATATAAGGTGGAAACCCAATGCGGGAGAAAACCACCTGCTGCAAGTCATCTCAATCTTCTTAATAAGAAAATCCTTTTACAATATTTTGTACTGGTGCAGTGTTATACCATTACTGGAGCTACAACCCCCTCTGCTCTTGTACTAGCCGATCCATTTACTAGTACGCAGGCTACTACCTGCTACAATGCTCCAAAGATTTCCTTTAGCTCTTGTACTAGCTTAGATACTAGTACGTAGGTGCTGACCTACAATCTTCTCTCCTCCATGTACCACGTTTCATCAATTTTCAGACTAGATACACTGAAGCACAACACATAATCTGAAAGGCCACATTTCATCCAATTTTCATACTGGACCCAACAACATTGAAGCACATAATCAAACAACCTTCTGAATTACCCAAGCACTAGATCAATACATATACAAGTGAGTCATCAATCAGATCTAGTCCATCAGATCACATAGAATGAGTCAATAAGAACCTGATCCATCAATGTATAATCAATCACTGCTGTTATCAGAACTTAATACCAGAAACCAGACATCACTTCAAAAACCAGATCACAACAATAAACAGGGGCAGCTAAATAGATTTCATGAGAAGTACGCAGCTTCACCCATATAACACCTGCGTATAAGTACGCACTGTTTTCTACTGTGTTCCTGCGTACCCACGCACTGTGCCTCACAGACCTCCTGCGTACCTATGCTCTGTGTTCAATGAACTGCCTGCGCCCCTCCACATCTGCAGCGCTTCTGGGCCTGCGTATCTGCGCACCTGCAGCACTTCGGCGCCTGCGTATCTCCGCACTTTTCTTTCATTGTACTTGCGTACCTGCAAAAATAGATAATTTCAAGACTTCAAGAATAACCCAGACTGTCAGATCTACAGATCTGAACATGCGCCGAGGAGATATCAACCCATTAGTAGATCCGACTTGTAGTTCTCATGTTTCTCCTTGATTTAGATCTAGCTATCTCTCACAAACCCATCACTAGAATTTCAGATCTAGCTTCTCTTAAGATCTTCTTCTTTCACAAGTGTCTAGCCAAATGATCTCCTTTGCTTTATATAGGCAAGCTCTTCCTAAAATCATGGATCAATAGGGGCTCAATAATAATAATATAAAACAATACCACGGGCCAAAACCATAGAATCAAGAACGGTGGGCTAAATACCACGGGCCAAACATAAGAAACCCCACGTGAGCACGCTTCTCTGCCTTGAAGTAAGTGAACTGGGGGTACGCACCTCATGAACGGGATAATTGCGGGTATGTACGCACTTTATGTGAGACTAGCCTGCGTGTACGCACCTTCTGTACGGTGTACCTGCGTACCCCTTATTTTCTTCAATATTTGAGAGCTGATCATCAATCTCTGCTACTGACCTGAAGTACTGTGATCTGTCACCTGTATGGGTTGCCATCAAGGACAATACTTTAGCCATAATGCCAACAATCTCCCCCTTTGGACTTGATGGCAAAGCTTACTAAGAACTTTCCATTTGATTCCTTTGAGCTGTCCTGCATCTATGTATTATGTCACATCTAATATTTTAGTTGTCCTGCATCTATGTATTATGTCACATCTGATATCTCTTTTGTAGATTCATCTGAATGTATATAAGTGAGATGATCTTCTATGAGAGCTCTTCTGTAGATTCATCTGAATGTAAATAAGTGAGATGATCTTCTATGAGAGGGTTGCCATCAAGTACAACACATGCATCATAATGCCAACAATCTCCCCCTTTGGACTTGATGGCAACAACACCAAATCACTCTCCCCCTTTGACATCAAGGGCAAAGGGTTATGCTCCCCCTAAGAACATGCTCCCCTTGACTATAAACCAGATCTGCTGAAGTTTCTGAATGCATTCCCCCTTTGTATATGCCATGGTGCACCAATATGATAATGCTCTTTCTGAGAACAAGCTGAAATATCTGCTCTGCTATATAGTGTTGTTCATGCTCAAGCTCCCCCTGACTGTAAGCAAGGTCTGCAAAAAGATGTTCTACAAGAAGAACATGACTCTATATATCATAAATGACCTTCCTATCACCAAAAGACTTAATACATACATCCATCACCCAACCAAGTGGGGATACATCAGGAACTAAATACATTACATCTTCATCCCAGGCATAGTGGGGAAACCAACATAGGTCGTTACATGACCTGAAGAGATGACTACAATAGATAGAGACATACAATGACATTTATAACATAGATCAATCACCTAAGATAAACATCAGCAACAACACTGTATGATCTGCTCCATAGTATCTGTCAACAGCAACTAGATCAGCAACTTGCATTAGTGCAAGAATCATCAAGGACTATTAACCATAATGCCAACAATGCATTAAAAACATATGCTCCCCCTATCTGTCAGATCTTATGAGTAAGAAAATTCAGTCAATAAATGCCTCAAGACTCCGCACATCATCTTTCGCTCCTCTGCGTATCCACGCACCTGTCCTTCTGTGTTTCTACGTACTCACGTAGATAGCCTTCTACTATAGTGCGTACCCACGCACCTATGCCATCAGTTGCGCCGCGTACCTTACGCAGCCTTTGCTTCTATCGCGCCGTGTACTTCTATGTACCTCCGCAGGTTATCCTTCTATCGCGCCGCGTACATACGCACTGGGACTATGCCTTTGTTGCGTATCCTCGCACTTTCACTGTGTATCACCTGCGTACGCCCGCACTTTCACAGTGAATGGTCTGCGTACTTCTGATTAGAACCCAATTAAAAGTCCTCCTTTGTGCTACTGACATTCAGATTCCCAGATCTGATCTTGTGCTCGAGAGATCATACTTCATAGATTCACTTCACTTTCCCTACTGCCTTTCTTCAAACAATCATATACGCGATTGTGCAGTATCCAACTCGCGTATATACGCGACTTCCCTTTATGGAGTTTGCATATGAGATTCAGGACACTGAAGTTTTGTACTTTCAGCTCCCTCTGATTCTGGTATGTCTGTACGTTGTGCTGTGCCGCCTTTTTCTGACTGTACTTCCTTTTTCCTCCATATCTTCAAGCGTGATGATGACATTTTCTCCTTTTGATATGGTGCCCACACTTTGTTCCTGCAATTCTTGGCTATATGTCCAAGCTTGTTACATGCATAACATCTTACATGTTTCATATTCCATTTGTAGCAATCAGCAGCTTTGTGACCATACATATTGCAAGCAAAGCAATATCCATTAAAGTACCTTGAATGTGATGATCTTTCTGCATAATGGTCTTGAGCCCTTCTTCTTCTACATCTAGCTGCAACATGTCCAAGATTATGACATACATAACATTCAACATTATTCATGGGAGGAGTAAAGGATTTTCTTTGAGGAATCTCTTTCCTTGGTTGATGATGAGATTGATCTTTCATTTCTTCGTTGATCACTTTAGAGTTCCTTGCCTCACCTTGTGAACTAGATTCACCTTCAACAGATTCATGGAAACCAAGACCAGACTTTATAGCAGGAGACCTTTGACTACTAAGAATATCATCCAAGACTTTAGAACTATCTTGAAATCGTAAAATCTTATCCTTTTCTTCTAATTTATCTTTCAAGATATTTACCTCAACCTGAAGTTGTTCTTCCTTTTCAAGAGATTGCCTTTGCAAATCTTCTTCAGCTTTCCTTCCTTCTTCCATTTGTTCCCTTAGTTTGAGAATCTCCTTTTCTTGTTCTTCATTCAGATCCTGCTGCATTTGACGAACTCGGAAGACACATTCCAGCTGAGGTTTTAAGCTGATGACTTCGTTGTCTTGTTTTTCAATTGCTTGATGTATATCTTCATTCTGCTTGTTTGATTCTTCAAGATCTCCTTTTAGTGAGAGGATTGTAGCTTAAAGATTTTCATAGTAGCTGGATCTATCTTTGAGTTTCTTGATGGTTGTGCTTCTTTCGTTGACTTCTTTTCTTAATGATGTCACTTCATGCTGCAATTTTTGACATTGGTCCTCCTTGTCCTTGAGTAGTTTTCTTACCTTGTTTCCTTCTTCTAGTTGGGCCTTTAGTTTGGTAGCTTCTTCTTTGAAGTCACATTCCCTTTTGTTCAATAGATCTTGTTGATCTCTAATTTTGTCTGTCAGCCTTTTAAATTCTGCCTCTATTTGATATCTTTCTTGTTCACCCATAAGAGCAAATTCAGTAGTTTCGCTATCACTTTCATCTTTTCCAAAAGGAAAGATAGCTGGAACATCAGAGGATAATATATTCATACCTGATAATGATTCTGAATCTGATTCTGAATCTGAAGAGCTTCTTATACCTAATCCCCAATCGATTCTCCCATTGTCATAGTTCTTCTGAGATGACTTCTTCTTCTTAGGTGCTTTCTTCTTAAGCTTCTTTCCCATTATTCCACGGATCTCCTTCAAGCAATCAAGCTTCTACCAAAGAACTTGGCTCTGATACCAATTGTTGGAAATAATACTGAGAGGGGGGGTGAATCAGTATTATTACATTAATAAAACTTTTTCATTTCCAAACTCTGATTCATATATGCTACTTCCACAACTTCTTATGATTAAGTTAATTGATCTTCAATGAGTGCATTAGAACATTATCAACCATATTATCAGTTAACAGATGCAGTAACATAGAATAGATCATCACACATAAGGCACACACATGAACACCATGATATAAGGTGGAAACCAAATGCGGGAGAAAACCACCAGCTGCAAGTCATCTCAATCTTCTTAATAAGAAAATCATTTTACAATATTTTGTACTGGTGCAGTGTTATACCAGTACGGGAGCTACAACCCCCTTTGCTCTTGTACTAGCCGATCCATTTACTAGTACGCAGGCTACTACCTGCTACAATGCTCCAAAGATTTCCTTTAGCTCTTGTACTAGCTTAGATACTAGTACGTAGGTGCTGACCTACAATCTTCTCTCCTCCATGTACCACATTTCATCAATTTTCAGACTGGATACACTGAAGAACAACACATAATCTGAAAGGCCACATTTCATCCAATTTTCATACTGGACCCAACAACATTGAAGCTCATAATCAAACAACCTTCTGAATTACCCAAGAACTAGATCAATACATATACAAGTGAGTCATCAATCAGATCTAGTCCATCAAATCACATAGAGTGAGTCAATAAGAACCCGATCCATCAATGTATAATCAATCATTGCTGTTATTAGAACTTAATACCAGAAACCAGACATCACTTCAAAAACCAGATCACAACAATAAACAGGGGCAGCTAAATAGATTTCATGAGAAGTACGCAGCTTCACCCATATAACACCTGTGTATAAGTACGCACTGTTTTCTACTGTGTTCCTGCGTACCCACGCACTGTGCCTCACAGACCTCCTGCGTACCTGCGCTCTGTGTTCAATGAACTTCTTGCGCCCCTCCGCATCTGCAGCGCTTCTGGGCCTGCGTATCTGCGCACCTGCAACACTTTGGCGCCTGTGTATCTCCGCACTTTTCTTTCACTGTACTTGCGTACCTGCAAAAATAGATAATTTCAAGACTTCAAGAATAACCCAGACAGTCAGATCTACAGATCTGAACATGCGCTGAGGAGATATCAACCCATTAGTAGATCCGACTTGTAGTTCTCATGTTTCTCCTTGATTTAGATCTAGCTATCTCTCACAAACCCATCACTAGAATTTCAGATCTAGCTTCTCTTAAGATCTTCTTCTTTCACAAGTGTCTAGCCAAATGATCTCCTTTGCTTTATATAGGCAATCTCTTCCTAAAATCATGGATCAATAGGGGCTCAATAATAATAATATAAAACAATACCACGGGCCAAAACCATAGAATCAAGAACGGCGGGCTAAATACCACGGGCCAAACACAAGAAACCCCACGTGAGCGCGCTTCTCTGCCTTGAAGTAAGGGAACAGGGGGTACGCACCTCATGAACGGGATAACTGCAGGTATGTACGCACTTTATGTGAGACTGGCCTCCATGTACGCACCTTCTGTACAGTGTACCTGCGTACCCCTTATTTTCTTTAATATTTGAGAGCTGATCATCAATCTCTACTACTGACCTGAAGTATTGTGATCTATCACCTGTATGGCTTGCCATCAAGGACAATACTTTAGCCATAATGCCAACAATCTCCCCCTTTGGACTTGATGGAAAAGCTTACTAAGAACTTGCCATTTGATTCCTTTGAGCTGTCCTGCATTTATGTATTATGTTACATCTGATATTTTGAGCTGTCCTGCATCTATGTATTATGTCACATCTGATATCTCTTCTGTAGATTCATCTGAATGTATATAAGTGAGATGATCTTCTATGAGAGCTCTTCTATAGATTCATCTGAATGTAAATAAGTGAGATGATCTTCTATGAGAGGGTTGCCATCAAGTACAACACATGCATCATAATGCCAACAAAATTGACCTAAATATCACTCAAATCGAATAAGGGCAAGTGTACTTATGAAGGAAATCCCACACATGCACATTTGGACAAGGTCAACCCTAAAGAAAATTGGTCACCCATGGAAGCCTACCAATACAAGTGACCTAAAACTCATTTGCACATCATGAAGCATATTTTTATTTTCTTCTTCATTTATTTCCTTGCACAAGTCTAAGGCAGGGATGACAACAAAAGCTCATAAAAGTCTGAAATTACAGGGTTCGAGCCTCGCATATGTTTTAGGATTTTTGGATTACAGTCACAAGCATGACACAGGAAATTTTTTACCATAGTCACTAGCTTGCAGCCATCAAGGAAGAAACTGAAATGCTTGAGTCACTCGCACAACTCCTCTTGCATGCAACTGGGAAATTTGACTCAGATTTGACCGAAGACTGAAGTTAATCGTAGTTAACCATAGATATGAAAAATTATCTCTTGATATATTTTGATGTTGGAAACTTATTTATGAATGTTATTGGATTGTTTTTATGATAATGTTATATTGGGCTCATTGTACTCTTTGTTGAACATTTTATGACAATCTAAGAAAAGAATAATTTCAAAGGCTTTTCCACCTTGTGGGGATTTTCCCTAGTATTTTACCAAACCTGGTGTCTCTTGTTGATGTGTTGATTGTCTCCTTTGTCATTTAATTTATCATTCTCTCTTCAATTATTGATGATGAATGGAAAGGCTAATCTTGAATGGAAATATTGCTAATTGAAGTATTGAATTGGGCTAAAGTAATTTATACAACATAGAAAATTGTAAACATTTAACAGGGCATCGAGTAGGAGGAGAGAAAATGAATTAATTATATATATTTTCATATAATAAAGATTAATTTCATTTCTTTTGCAGTTCAGTATGTGTCTTAAGCAGTAGAAACAACCTAACAAGCCTCATTATTCAACTTCAAATACATATTTATATACTTTGGTCAGTTTATTTTACAAAAGGATCCAAACCCCTATGTAGGGGATGCCCAACTTCGATACTTAGACTCGCATCTTTTGGATGAAGAAATAAAGGTTGGGGAGATAAGGAACCACTAGAAAAAGAGATGACCACTACATTGTGGATCAAGGTAGAGGACCCTAAGCATCCTCATCTAGGATTAACAAGTAGCACATCTTTGGAAGCAAAGACAAGAAGAATCTATTATCCATTTTAAGGATATGTTCAAATTGTTATAAGAAGAGGCCATATAAGCATGCTAGAGGAGATTCCAAGCCTTACCTTAGAAATTAAAACTAAAATAGTATCATTCCTTCACCAGGTTACACAATTATTTATGAAGGAAGTCCCAATACAAGAGGATCTTATAGAGTCTAGGTGCATAATGGATTGGACTAAGGCTCAATCATCTATTGTTGTTGTGACTAACAAAACATGTCATCTAGGAATAGTATTCTAAAGAATGTTATATTTTATAGGATACATCAAGATTTTATCAACCATAAGAGTTACCAATGTACATTACATGGGATGCTAGACAAGTTTCCAAAGAAATGCAAAAGTAGTGTAACCAGAAAGAGTATCATAAGGACCAAGAAGATTAGAAAAGGTTCACTTGTATATGAATGGAAAAACATATATGCAAGGGGGTATGATGGGCCCTTATAATGTATGCTTAAGGGTCGTCCACAACCTCTACCCATCTTCAAAACATGTATTCCTGACCATGTTAGTTATGCATTTTGATTATTTATATGTTATGCCTTGTGTTCAGTTAATGTATACATGATTTAATCGTACTAATGCTTTTCATGAACTTTGGTGGCCTTAGGTGATTTGAATAGGTTTTTTGGGGAAACGAGTCCTGTCTTGGAACTGTACTAAAAATATAAGGAATTTTTTCCCTCGGCTTCCAATATGAAACTCTAAGATTTCTTAAATATAGGATTTATTAACAATGAGGAAGGTATGTGGCTATGCAACAAATTCAAAGAGACAAATTTGCCATCATTTACGAATTTTTGGAGTTAAATCATCCCTCCCATTGAGGAGGTTGTTTCCTAAGAATTTTGCATAATGAGACTTGAGGCCAGGAACAGGCTAAGAGAAAGAGCATCATTTTGACTATATTGTATCAAAATCACCAATTTGTGTAGTCAATTTCATCTCCCTATCAATTCTCTTCTTACTTCGGTTCACCTTATTGATAGCGTGTTGTTCCAGTAACGGCTTATCCTTGTTGGCACAGTTATCTATCATCCCTTGCATTCCTTCTACTACCTTCTGAGCCCGTAATAACTTCATGCAGGTCTACATAAACGATTTTAACATCGTGGGACCTGAATCTTGTGTCGCAGTAACTTTGTCAGGTTACTTTTTTCATGGTACTAATGGTATTTGATTATGAGATGTAGAAGCACCAAGATCCATAAAACTTTTTCTTGCCTCCATGAACGTCTCTTTTTCTATTTGTAGATCAAATCCAAAAATATTCTCACTGGCTTTTCGAAACAATAGATCTAATTCTGGTTGTTTGCCTTCGTCTTTGTCTTCACCAATGGCTACACTACTTTGCGTGACTATATTGATGCTAGGATCGTATTCACATGGTTTGGATCTCATCATCTTAATGTTATGTGCCAATTGTTAGTTCTTCTTCTCCTACATTTTTGCTATTAAGATCAGGCAATCTTCTATAACATGATAAAATTGCCGACATTATTGACAAGACAGGTGATTTGGATTCTGACAGTCGTGTACAAATTTTCCTGGCTCTTCGTAGTTGTAACAAATAATCTGGCCCTAATCTCTTCCAACTCGTCCTCCTCATGCTCTTCCCTTTCCTTGGAATCCTCCACGAGCTGTAGGTGAGACTTGATTGTTATGTGCGTGGTTTTCAGCCTGCATCCTATATAGTGGAGTCTTGTCCATCATTGGTTCATAGCTTCTGCAATTCCTTTCATTATGACCAACCGATTTACAAAAGTTACAAAAGAGTTTCTTTGGAGACTGTATAAACGTCTTTAATAGAGAATCATTATATGTTGATTGTTGTCCTGATACTTGGCAGATGCTACACCAACCACTTGCATAGGTGCTTGGTCCAGTGGAAGATTCTGGCTTCAACAGGTTAGGACCTCCTTCAACTATAGAATCTCAGAATACAGGGGAATGATCTTTATGATGACCTTTAGCCTTACACTTCATGCACCAAACTTTAAAATGGGTTTCTGATTTAACCTCCTTTCCATTCTTTAGATCCTATAACTCCATATGCATGCTTGCTAACTGCGACTGGATCTGTTGAACTCCTATATTCGTATCTTAGATCAACGAAGCTTCTAGATTCATTGTGATTTCCAATGCTTCGGCTTAAGACCCAATCTTCTGCTGAGTTGACGACAGTCTTAAGTGAGGTAATAACAAAGCTATGTACCAGTCCCTATGTTATTCATCTAAAATATAAATATTAGTCTAGTTCAGTAAACACTTCAGTCGCTAATCTATATCCCATGCAGACTCATTAACCCTCTGCTTGATTTCCTTGATTTCAGTCACACACTGAGCTTGCAACTTTGGTTTCCTAAACTCTCCATTCAACGCATCCTTCGTGTTATCTAACAAAACAGTCAGATGAGTCGTACTATATCTAATGTACTAGGTAAGTGCTTTTTCCTATAGTGCCATAACCAATTGTGCTTTCTTCATGTCATCATCGTAGCGAAGACCCCTATGCAGACCAAGAGGACGTTGATTCTTCCTTTATTCTCAAATGACGACTGAATAAAATTGCGAGAGGCGCACGTAAGAAGCACAAATTTGATAAGTTCGTCGGCATGGAGGCCATGGTCCTCACTTAAGGGGACCTTGATGAAATTGGAGATACTGTCAGGTTCGCAACATAAGATATTTGCAGCCACATTGAGGAGCAATACCAGTCCATATTGACAAAGGTCCAAGAGGGCCTCAAAGAATTACAGTTTTAGGTGAGCTAGGTTCAAGTGAGCATGGTTCAAGTGAGCCAGTCTGAAGCAAGCATGGAACCAACGACATTGGGTAGTGTGGAGTCGGTACTTGCTTCAGAGCTTCACATTGTATCCTTTCCTAATCGATCATTACACCTGAATGACGCCGCAGAGAGAGAGCACGCAGCCATCTAAGAAAGTAAGTATTAACCTCGCGGAACTACCCCTACACATGTTGCATGAGCTACACCAGGATGTAGTAGATCAGCTTAAGGTGCAAGAGAAACGGGATCTCATCGTGATTAAAGATGAGCAGATCGCTAGTCAACAAATGTGCAATAAAAAGCACAAAACTCTCCAAGATCGCGATGTGGCAGCTACGAGAAGGGCACAACGGAAGCATGCCATTTCTAGAGTATGCAGTGAGCTTCCAAACAAAGTGCAACAGTTGGCCAATGTATTCAGATAATCGAAGGCATGGGTGGATAAAGTTCTCTTTGATCTGCAGAAGAAAATTACTGAGCTTCAATTGAAGTTGCATCCCACCACACCACCAAAGATCCGAGAATAGTGCAAGTTCATCAAAACAGATAGGGAAAATATCCACGATGTAGTCAAGGATTGTAGCCAACTCTTCGAAGAAATGCTAGAATTGTGTGCCTCACTACAGGAGGACCCACAGGTGAAAAATGTTGAATTAGCCATCCAGAATAAGAAAATGCAGTATGACGAGATAAAAGGCAACGACACACACCTTGGCCCCTGTGCAATGGTTCTCCTGGTTGTAGATACATCAGAATCAAAGGAAATATAGAATGTAAAGGAAAGAGGAATATAGTGAGATAAAGTTTGAACAAGAGTAAAATAAGAAACGATGCACATTGTTTCCATTATAATATAAATTATATAATGATACCAAGAATTTGTAATATATATGTACCTAATCTGCAATTGGGTTTCCATGATTGTACAGTATAGGTAGTGAAAAATGATCATCTTGCTCAAGTATTGTAAATGGAAAATTAAGTCGAGCAATAATCACAAAGAGGAATGGAAATAGAAAATGATAAGATGTTTTACTTTATTATTGTTAAAAAAAAAAATTACTTTGTCAAAAATTTCAGTCAAAAGGGTATTTTCTACGTTAAGAAAAGGGATATGTTATAATATATTTGGAACAAATCTTCTGGATAGATTATATTAATATTAATAGCAAAAGGTAATTGTACATGAACTTCGTATGCCTGAAAACAAAGACTTAAGAAGCAATCCTTCATATTATACTACCAACCAATGCCATACGATAAAGAATACATGTTATCCACATAATGACACCATGTCAATGCC
Organism: Pinus tabuliformis; assembly: GCA_031772625.1. Classification (NCBI taxonomy): domain Eukaryota; kingdom Viridiplantae; phylum Streptophyta; class Pinopsida; order Pinales; family Pinaceae; genus Pinus; species Pinus tabuliformis. The sequence continues at coordinate 1,078,260,657 of CM062816.1, forward strand.
TCAATACACTTAAATCCAATGAATCCATCAATATAAAATGGAAACCAAAAGATAACAGTGATAACATAAAAGCGTGGCATAACAAAATATAATAGAGCACTCAACTATTGAGCAATCAACTAGACAACATCTACCCACACGAAAAATAGAACCATCCAGTAGTCAAACATTAAGCAATCAATTGAACAACGTCTACTTGAACGAACAATCAAAACATCCAACAATTGAAAAGAAAAACCCCTAATCATCAGCATCCATCCATTATATAGGGATGGTATTCCATATCCATCTCACATAATCTTCCGCCAGCTCACCTAGATGAACGATCCTCATACATGTAATGCCTCAACCATCTGTCACACCATACCTAGCTGAATCTCCACCTTGGTTCATATATAATTGACCTACACCATTGGAAGATACCTTATTGGTTCAGGGAGATTTACTTACTGCACAGTAATATTTGGCATCTATCACACATCTGCATAGTCTATTAGGCCTCATCTGCACAGTCTATTTATGTAGTGTCAATCCTATATAATGTGTTCCCCCCATACTTAGGGAAGATTTCAAAAAAATACCCCTCTTCTCTTCTTTACCACAACAATTGCCCAACATTATTTCATCCCCAAGCTACTCTATCATTGTTTTGCACTAAAGGAAGGGAGGAATTTTTTTTTTTTTCCATAAATGTTGGAAAAATACTGAGAATGGGGGTGAATCATTATTTTAAAAAACTCACATTAATAATTTTTTTTTAAATGTATATGCGACTTGACTGAACCCAACTAGCGTATATACACGAGTGTTGTAAAAGAAACTAGTGTATGTTCAATAAACTTGTAAAACAACTAATTCTTTATTTGTTAAACTTTGAACCTGAATGTAGGAGATTTATCAGGTATTTGATAAGAAGTAAATAGATGCAAAATAATAGAATAAAGTATCACACATAAGTAAACACACATGAACAACAAGATTTAAGGTGGAAACACAATGAGGGAGAAAACCACTATTGTTGTCATCTCAGTCTTCAAAACTTATTAATATCATAAACTTCATACATTCTTGTACTAGTGTAGACTCATACCAGTACGTAGGCACCCAGCTCCTAAAGGCTACAACCTTCACTCATTCTCTAGCTCCTACTTGAAGGGAGATCCAACCCCCTGATTTGATCACAAGCTACTACTAGCAGGAATCTTTGACTTCCTCACTGAAGGCTCCAACCCTCAGCTACATCCATGGACCAGGTTTCATCAAATTTTTAGACTAGATCCAATATCAACACTTATGCTCAATCATCACTATAATATGATCATCAATCTTTGGCACACAGAATCAATAGATCACTAAAACCCAAACAACTAATACATAATCAAAACTTAACCAATCAACAGGAACAATTAGATCACTATAACCAGTACACATAACTAAACTTAGAATGTTGCATCAACACATAGAATCAACTGCAACTCTGATCATTCATTTTCCAAAATGTATATGCTACTTCACTTAATGCAACCCACATGCATACATGCTTTTCTGTAGAGAAACCTGCATATAAATCTTAAAATACAGAAAAATGAAAACTTGAGTACTGCAATTCTGAAAAGGAACAATGAATCATACTCAGATCTACTACAACACTCTGAACCAATCACGAAACTAACTCTAATGTTCAATAACAATCAACAAGTAATCTTAACATTCATCAATCAATTCATAACCACTTTCAACTTCATCATTCAATTAGATCTACTTCAGAAATTATCACTCAACCCAGATCAACATGAGGACATCATTGATAGACAATAGAGAAACAAAAACACTGATCAGGTTGATCAGTCATTTATGAACATAAATCCCTTACTTTATATACGTGATTTTGCATAAGTGAACCCACATGTATACACGCTTTTCCTGAAACCAACCATCATATAGATCTGCAAATTTTGACCTAAAATTGCTCAGCTCTTCATAACTTCAAAAAGACCCAGATCATAATAATAAGAGATAAAAACATGCATGAGTACTTAGATCTATTCAATCCATGAGCAGATCATACAATGAAAATTCATTTTAGGTCTCATGATCTTGATCCATCATTGTATTCATTGGTACATAATTATTTCAGATTAATGTGATAATTATGGCCCTTACAATGAAAATATACTTCATATTGAAGTATTCATAAAAAATCTTTTTACTTGTACATTGTAGCACTTTGATCTTCACCTCTTTATATAGTTAAACTCTTTTCCAATACCATGGGTCAAAACTTCATTAGTACCAGTGGTAATCTTTGACAGGATCAATATTTTTTGTCACACTCATTAATATGGGCCAATACCATGGTAAGGAACCCTAGTATTTAGAGTACCATGGTGCCAAAACCATACGTTACTTTTCTTCACTAAACTCACATGCATATGTGGCTTGGATTAACAGAACCTGCGTATAGTTCTTGAACTTCCAATTTTATCATTCCTTTGAACTAAATATTCTGAACTGTCATGCATTTTGTCACATATTTATTCATTCTAGTATTCTGTTGTATTCATTCTGTCACCTCTGAACTGACCTGTGAATTATGTTACAAGTGAGTTTCCATCAAGGAAAACGCATGCATCATAATGCCAACAATGTCCCCCTTTGGACTTGATGGCAACCACTTTTGTGTTTGGTCACCACAACTTGTAAATAACATCAAGCCAAGCACCAATATTTTCAAAACATCAAGCTAGTCTACAAACACCAAGAAACTCTCCCTCTTTGACATCAAGGGAAAAGTGCTAACCAGTGTTAAATGAAGAATTCCATATTTGAATCGTTGAATATGAATATTGACCATGCTCCCCCTGAGCACATGTTGAATTTTTTGATCATGTTCCCCTTGAGAACATGCCGAAATATCTGACGGATGTAAAATGAAGTACATGACTCTATGACTCAACTGAATATGACCTTCCTATCACTAAGGACCCATATTTACATTAATCACCCAACCAAGTGGGATTACATTTAAGCAAAACCACCCAACCAAGTGGGATCACATATTTGACATGATCTCAAAAGTCCATACATGACTAAATATGACAATTATTACATTATAGGCCTTTACTTGACCTTTACAACAAATGATATACGTGATGTTTATAACAAAGACCAAAAGATCTTAAAAGTAGCAAAATTCAGCAACCAGAATGCCAAATAATGCATTATATTCTGCAAGGCTAATGCCCCCCCTGAACCTGTGCTACCTATTCATTTTCAACAACTCATTCATCAATGCATATTCATCAATTAGATACATATCAATGAGAAAAACATAACTCAATACCATATCAACAGACTGTCCCATTAACACCAGACCAAGAGAAATCAAATCATAACTGTCAAAAGCATGTCAAAGGTTGATCTTGAGTTTGTCCCACTTTTTTTCTATCATAGAAACACATATGTGACTGTCTACAAAGAAACTCACATATATATGTGACTATACCTCATGAAACCTGCGTATAGCTAGAAACCTTCTGAATTTTCACTTGTAGACTAAGCAAACTGAATTAACAGCAAAATGAAGTAGAGACAACTCCCAGTTTCTATCTGAGATATTCAAATGCTTCTCTAGGAAGGGGTTTAGTAAATATATGAGCAACTTGTTCTTTGGAGGGAGCATACTACAATTTAACCTTTTATTCAAGAACTTGTTCTTGTAGAAATTGATACTTAATAGGAATATGCTTGGTCTTGGAGTGAATAACAAGATTTTTCAAAATACTAATAGCACTTGTATTATCAAATAGGATGGATATGGGTGGAGAACATTTTATTTGTATATCCTATAATGTTTTCATCATCTAGTGAATTTGTGTGCAACAAGATGCAATAGCTACATATTCTGCTTCCGTTGCAGATAAGGCAATGGAACTTTATTTCTTGCTTAACCAAGATACCAATTAGGGCCCCATGTAAAATGCACCTCAACTAGTGCTTTTCTAGTCATCAACATTTCCAGCCCAATATGCATATATGTATGCATGAAGGGTAAGATCTGCATCTTTAGGATACCATAGACCAAAGTCTTGGGTTCCTTGGAGATATTTGGATATTCTCTTTACTACCTAAAGATATGATTCCTTTGGATTGGCTTGAAAGTGTCCAACAATCCCAACTGCATCCATTATATCTGGTCTAGTACTTATTAGATAAAGTAGACTACCAATAATAGACCTGTACTATGGTTTGTTCACTGCAGGAGAATCATCATTAGAACTGAGGCTACATCCTGTCATCATGGGAGTACATACATTTTTTCATTCTTCCATCCCATACTTCTTCAAAATTTACTTGAGATTTTTTGTTTGTGAGATAAAGATGCCATAGTTTACTTGTTGTACTTGTAGACCAAGTAAATAGGTTAGTTCCCCAAGTAAAGATATATCAAATTCTTGTTGCATAAAAGAAGCAAATTTTTTACTCATATATTCTTTCATTATTGCCAAAAATGATATCATCAACATAAACAACAATAATTAACAGTTTATCACCCGCAATTTTGTGTACAAGTTGTTGTATGAGGATCATTTTCTGAAACCTTATTGTTGAAGATATTTGTCAAGATGATAATATCATGGGCGTAGAGCTTGTTTTAGCCTATATAAATCCTTTTTGAGTTTTCATACAAGGTTTTCATCATTGCCCAAAATGAATCCTTCTGGTTGTTCAATATATACTTCTTCTTGTAGATCTCGATTAAGGAAATACGATTTTACATCCATTTGATAAAATTTCATTAGGTTGTGTTATATGGTCTCCTTGATTGCACTAGGTGCATCAAGGGAGTCACAGGGGGTAGTAGCCCCCCTCTACGGGTTACGGGGTCCGGGGTAGTTTTGTGCATGGATTTCTCACATGGTTTTGGGCGCGATGGTTTTTGGTCCATGGTATTTTATAGATCCGATCAAGGGAACTATGATTATGTTCTAATCTAGGGTTAATGGATTGGGGTTTATGGATGCTTCGGCATGTATATATATATATATATATATATATATATTGTAACATTGGAGGGAATATAATGAAAAATCAATATGGAAGTCCCATTTTTGGGATCTAAGGGAAAATCTTTGTGTATATTTATTTTATGTGTTATTCTCTTGCCATTGTTTATTTTCTGTTTTTAGAATTTGTATGCAAGTAATTTTTGTACAGGTTAAAACCTACAACTTTAAAGTTTCAAAAAATTGAAAATATAAGAAACATTCTTATGGCTTCAAGTCTGTCTACTGGAAAAAATGTTTCTTTAAAGTCTATACCTTCTTGTTGAGCATAACCTTTACAAACGATTATGTTTTTGTTTCTAATGACCTCTCCATTTTCATTCAACTTATTTTTGAATATCCATTTTGTGCCAATAATATTTTTATCATGAGGTCTTGGAACCAATTCTCAAGTATCATTCTTTTCAATTTGATAAAGCTCTTCATTCATGGCCTTAGCCCAACATTCATCTTTACTAGCTTGATTTACATTTTGTGGCTCAATGGTGGATAATAAAGCTAGATAAATAGAATATCCTACAATTGTTCTTCTTGTTTGTACCTCAGATTCATTTTCTCCTAGAATTTGAGTTTATGGATGATTCTTTTGAACATACCTAGATGAAGCCTTTTCTTTGTTTGAAGTATATTCTTCTACTACTTCATTAGTTTCTTCTTCTATATCATTGCGATTTGATGTGGGAAAGAATTCATCATCATCAACCTCTTTTGTTTAAGGTACATTTTTGGGCCATGTGCATGCTTCATCAATCACAGCATAATTGCATTCAACAATTTTCCGAAGTCACTTATTGTAGCATTTGTATCCTTTACTTATAGATGAGTAACCAAAAAGTATTCCTTAATCTACTCTAGCTTCAAATTCACCAAGTTTTTCATCATTATTTTTTATGAAACATTTTCTTCCAAACACTCCAAAATGCTTTACAGTGGGAAGCTTACCATACCAAAGTTCATATGGATTTTTATCACTATTTACACGAACATGAGCCCTGTTGAGAATATTTAATAAAGTATGTGTAGCTTCACCCCAGAAGGTGTTAGGAGTTCCAGACTCATCAAGCATAGCATGATCCATTTGTTTAACAGTTCTATTCATTCCTTTTGCCACGCCATTTTGTTGAGGAGTTTTAGCTACAAAAAATTGTTGTTTTATGCCATGTTGTTAACATAAATCAAATAATTCAGCTGATATGTACTTTCCTCCTCGATCAGATCTGAGAAATTTGATTTTTAGATCTAATTCATTTTCAACTAATTCCTTGAAGACTTTGAATTTATCAAATTCATTATCTTTTTTGTTTCAAAATACTGATCCAACACATTCTAGAAAAGTCATCAATGAATAAGATATAGTATTTTTCTCCACGAGGTAACTTTTTCCTTATTGCGCCACACAAATTAGTATGTATAAGTTCAAGAGGCTTACTTTCTTATCCTTCTTTTGCATTGAACTTAACTTTGGTTTGCTTACCGAATTGGCATGATTTACATATGGTACTTTCTAGTATGGTGATGTAGGGTAGATCACAAACAACTTTGAGCCTTCTTGATTTGATTATTTGAGAGAAGCTTAGATGTCCCAGTCTTTTGTGCCATAACCAGTTTTCTTATACCTTGCCTAGGTAACATTGTTCTTGGCCACCTTTCAATATATGCAATTTTACTTTATGCAAGGTTCTTGTTCCTTTTATTATGGTCTTTCCTATGTCAAGTTCACGAACCACACATTCTTGTGATTAGAATAACACCTCATTTCCTTGACCACACATTTTGCTGACACTCAAAAAGTTATGCTTTAATCCATCAACATACATAACATTACCAGCTTTAACTTTTTCTTTTAGAAAAGCAGAACCTTTACGCTTAGTGACAGCAGGTGAGTCATTTCCAAAAGTGAAATTATTTTCTTTCTCTAAATCATTGTATGAAATAAGTTTATCTTTATCACATGTCATGTGTTTTGAGCATCTGCTATCAATGTCCATTGATTTTCTTGTCCTTCTGTAAACAAATCTAGGCCACAGATTTCATATTGTAACTCCTTCCTTTTCCATACCTTGGAATTTGTTGATAGTTGTTACTTTTGAGATTTTGGCTGTAATTTTCTCCAGCATTCAGATTCTTCATGTCCAAAGTTATTGCAAACTGAGCATTCAATTTCATCTATAAGAGGTAAGAAGATATTATAAGAGTTCTTCTTGACTCCTGTCTCATTCCTTTGTTTTCTTGCTTCTCTAATCATGATAGTTTTGTATGCAACACATTGAGTAGCCTTATGACAAAAATTATGACATGAGAAACATTGTCCATTAAAGAAGAAATATTTGTGACCTTAGAATATTCTGGTGTTGTTTACCTTTTGACTGGTGCTTCTGTTTTTGTTCATCCTTGGATTGGAGTGAACATGATTTACCTATGGAATTCCTTTATTCTTGTGTTGAGGACTAAAGCTTTTCTCACTGAGTTTTGTTGCCTTACTGAAGCTTCTATGACTGATTTTTGCTGCATTACTAAAGATTTGCTGACTGGTTTTTATTGCATTACTGAAGCTTTACTGACTGGTGTTTGCTACATTTAGATAGCTTCCGGTGGTGGCTGAAGACCTTTTTGGTTGAGATGTTTCTCCAGTGTATCCAGTGTATCCAAGACCTGTCTTCATAAGAGGAGAGTGTTGTACCTTGATAATTTCATATAAGGTTTCAGATCCTTTAGAAAATCTAAGATTCAAAGTTTTTATTTTCTCAAGTCCTTTTCTTAGACTTACTACTTCACATTCTAACTTGTCATTATGCTTTTCTTTTTCTATGAGTTGATCCTTCAAAGTATCTATGGCTACTTTGTTTTCTTCCAAGAAAATTTTGAGTTGAGTAATTTCTTCAAAGAAATCCTTTTCTTCTAATGCATCCACAAAACTATTATTAGAATCATTAGTATTCTTCTCAAAAGCCATGAGTAATTTAAGATCTTGATCAGATTCACCTTCTTCACTATTTGACAGGCCATCACTATCTTCATGAGTATAATAACTTCTTCTACTGTCAAATTGTCTCCTATTATCTTTTCTAGAATCCTTCCCTTTGTCATGGTTGTCTTTATGAGGACATTTAGCAACATAATCACCAACTCTACCACAAGAAAAACATTTGAAGGGAAGCTTACCTCTGAACCTTCTGGTGCCCAGTTGAAGTTTCTTTACAAAGTTCACCTCATCTTCTTTTGATATGTATCATGATTCCTTGTCTTCCTCCTTTTCTTTTCCTTTTGCAGATGCTTTAAATTCAGCTTCTCTAAATTCTAAGGGACCTCCTTTCCTCATTTCAAACGCAATCAGGATCCCATGAAGTTGAACTACAGTAAGAGTCTACAGATCCTTCTTCTCTTCAATGGAAGATAGTTTTGATTCGAATTTAGGAGTTAGAGATATTAATATTTCTCTACTAAAGTAGTGTCCTTTATCTATTCACCTGGATTTTTCATGTGATTACAATCTCGTCTATAAGTAGAAATAAACTAGCAATACTTTCATCATTATGCATTCTCAGACTTTTATATTAAATTCTGAGAGTTTGGAGTTTAGCACTTTTTACCTTGGTATTGCATTCATAGCTTTGAATTCTTTTGTCCCATATTTCTTTTTTTGTGTTTAGTTGCATAACTCTAACAAATTATGATTCTATTAGACTTCCCAATAAAGCATTGACAACTTTGCCATTGGTTTCATATGTCTTCTTTTATGTTGCATCTATGGCAACTGTATCTGGATATCAGTAACCTCCTTCCACAATTTCCCAAACATTTGCTCCAAGAGACTGAAGATATGATCTGGTTCTTGTCTTCCAATATATAAAAAAATTTCCCTTGAAGATTGGTGGTCTGATAGATGTCAATCCGTCCGGATTGCTCATCTTGGGGATCTTCCTTCAAGAGATCAATCTTCTTTTGAAGGACCTACTCTTATACCAATTGTTGGAAAAGTACTAAGAGGGGGGGGGTGAATCAGTATTTTAAAAAAATCACAATAATAATTTTCTTTTCTGAAATGTATAGGTGACTTGAATGAACCCAACTAGCATATATACATGACTCTTGTAAAAGAAACTAGCGTATGCTCATAAAACTTGTAAAACGACTAATTATTTATCTCTAACTATAATACAATCATAACTATAATACAATCATCAATATTTGACACACAGAATCAACCAATCACTGAAACCCAAACAATTGATACATAATAAAAAGTTAACCAATCAATAGGAACAGTTAGATCACTGTAACTAGTACACATAACTGAACTCAGAATGTTGCATCAACACACAAAGTCAACTGCAACTCTGATGATTCATTTTCCAAAATGTATACGCTACGTCACTTAAGGCAACCCGCGTGCATACGCGCTTTTCTGTAGAGAAACCTGCGTACAGATCTTAAAATACTGAAAACTTGACTACTACAATTCTGAAAAGGAATACTGAATCATATTGATATCTGTTGCAACACTTTGAACCAATCAGAGAACTGTCTCTGATATTCAATCACAATCAGCAAGTAATATTAAAATTATTCAATCAATTCATAACCACATTCACTTCATCATTCAATCAGATCTACATCGGACTTTATCAATCAACCCAGATCTACATGAGGACATCATTGGCAGATAGGAGAGAAACAACAGCACTGATCAGGTTGATTAGTCATTTATGAAAAAAAACTCTTACTTTATATACGCAACTATACAAAAGTGAACATGAGTGTATACGCATTTTTCCTAAAACCAACCAACGTATAGATTTGCAAATTTTGACCCAAAATTGCATAGTTCTTAAGAAAGTCAGAAATACCCAGATCGTAATAATTAGGGATAAAAACAAGCATCAGTACTTAGATCTAGTCAATCCATGAAAAGATCATACAATGAAATTTCATTTTAGGCCTCATGATCCTGATCCATCATTGTATTCATTGGTGCATAATTATTTCAAATCAATGTGACAATTATGGCCCTTACAATGAAAATATAATTTAGATTGAAGTATTCATCAAAACACTTTCACTTGCACACCATAACACTTTGATCTTCACCTCTTTATATATTTTAAATCTTTTCCAATACCACAGTCAAAAATACATTAGTGTCGGTGGTCATCTTTGATGAGATCCATATATGTTGTCTAGGGAAAATTTTAAGGATGGAGATTTATCTCAAAGTTTAGAAACCTTGGCGAATCCCACTAGTCCATAATATGAAATCTATAAAATGTTTGGAGATATTTTTGTAAAAATATTCAAATTTGTAATATTTTTATATAGTCTATATATAATTTTTTGGCGATTTTTAGGGTAAAATAATTTCATTCTATAAAATTTGAGCGAATAATTTTTACAAAAAAAATGGAAATTAGTGAATCTTTTTTTTGGAAAAGGTATAGAAAATTAGCCCATGGGTGAATATTAGCCCCTAAAAATTTCCCTGATGTTATTGCACTCATTACTATAGGCCAATACCATGGTAAGGACCCCTAGTATTTAGAATACAATGGTGAAAAAACCATAGGCTACTTTTCTTCACTAAACTTGTGTGCATACACGACTTGGATTAACATAATCTACGTATAGTTCTTGAGCTTCCAATTTTATCATCCCGCTAAACTAAATCTTCTAAACTATCATGCATTTTGACACATCTTTATTCTTTCCGGTATTTTGTTGTATTCATTCTATCACCTCTGAACTAACCTGTGAATTATGTTTCAAGTGAGTTTTCATCAAGGACAACACATGCATCATAATTCCAACATGGTCAAATATTTCTTTAGCCTATTGCACAATAGTTTGGGCCTTGAGAATTGTTGCAATAATGTCTGCAGTAGTGTCCATCAACATTTGGGAGGCTTGGAATAAGGGTTCATTTTCTACGATGATGTTATGCATTGTATTTTGCACCGAAGCAGGGTCATCTATGATTTTCATCACCTCATCTTATAGTTTCTCAACTTTATGTGCCAATTTTTGGTGCTTCAATCTCTGTTGGTTGATCTATTTACCCAATTATGTAATCTTGAGCACTGTGACACAATATTTTTATGTGGGTAGGGATAGTAGAATGCTACAGATAGCTTCATTCCATTATTTGACATTCTGAATTTGAGAACCAATATCCTTGAGTTCGGTGTTGTCATGCAAATTATTTCATATCCCTATAATAGCCTCATAGAGTTTGGTACACTTTTTTTCAAGATCTCGTGCATTTTCAAGATATTTTGAAGTAGATTTCACTTTTTCCTCCTGCCAATTTCCTCCAATGGGTGCCAACTTAATGTCTATTTGTAACTCATCCGCCTTTGCTTCTAGGCTATGAATGACATCTTCTATCTTCGAAAGTGTTTCCTCTGGTGAAACATCAAGCTCCATATGCACACTGGGAATATAACTATACACTACTTTGAAATGTCAATGAAGCACCCATTCTATTTCTTCTACTTGGGTCCTTGCCTCTTTCAGCTAGGTCTACACTTCTTATAAATCCTGGTTCTTCTAGGTCATTTGAACTAGGTCAACTGAGGCTTCATGCGCTTAAAATTGGATGTCTTTTACAATAGACTGTTGCAAAGAATGTAACGTGGACATTAGTAGTTGTGAAATAATCAAGTCTACCTGAGGTAAGACTTAGGCAAATTGTTGGAATTTAATATCTGTGAAATGTATTGTGACTAGTGGCACAACTAATGTGTGAGGCTCTGAGAAAGATGTAGAGAAATGGTTGTAGCCAAGTCTCTATCCAAGGGTCTGCATTGGCTACCTCTGTTGGTTTTTTGTATTATACCATTCTAGGCACATGTGTTGCTACCGTCAATGCCTCTATCATCAAATGAAACTATTCTAGTTGCTACTGCATGTAATCTTGCAACTCCCTTTGCTCTCGGACTACCTTCTCCATGGTTGTGACAAGGGACGTAATCCCATGCTCTGTCATTTATTTAACTTTTGTTTCCAACCTATCTAATACATATTTACACAAACTGGGTGTAATTCCTATCATCTTGTTTCCCTTCATATTTTTACTCATGCATGTCTATTGGCATAGAAGTGGCCTCTTCTCTTTTTCTAGCGAAATTTCTTCTTCCTCCTATTCATGCAATGGTGTCATAGGAAACTCATGCTCTAGTTCTTGCAACAAGGATTCCAGATGAGTTTCCAATTGGGGCATAGCCTTCCCTGTTGGTTGGATTTTTACTTGCTTAATCTTTGGGTCTATTTATGTCTCTAATGTGATATCTTCAACATATGGTTAGGTGTCGGGACTGATACATCAGACACTAGTACCTTGCATTCCCCTGACCACTAATTAATGATGTGTGACACAGTAACCTCGTCAAACTTCTCTCTATGTTGTAGCCATCCTTCATATAGAATTTAGCTTGAATTTACGTGAAGCGTGAGTAGCACAGAAATGCACCACTTGGACATACATGAGCACCATTTGTACTACAATACAGAGTAACTTTTTAATTACATGGATATTTTTTTCCTTCCACATATAAAACAAACCTTTTTAACTTATTTCCTCTTCTTATCTTAAATAAACAATAAATATCAAAACATAGGCATAATCAAGATCAATAACCACAATTAGTGGAAATCGATGCTCTTTCCCTATGTGTCGAGGAAACCTTGCATGAACTAGTTCAATAGGAATGAATCCCTTTTTATTCGTACTCCTTTGATGCACTTTGAAGTTGCTACAATCATGCCTACTATATATTGGCCCTTTCTACACTTTCTCCACAACTTGCTTCCGATCAACTTGGTGGAAAGCTCCACACCATCATATTAATTACTAGAAATTTCCACTATGTGCTTCCTGCACTCTATAGAAAATTTCTCCCCAACATATCTAACCATTGTCTTCTTTTTCTTTTTGTCAAATAATTTCTCTATGTCCTCATCATATTTGGGGAGCCCTATAATCTTAGAAATGAACATAGTGTCAAACTTTATTTGCTTGTCAAGTCACATAAAATCTCCATGTACAAAAGTTTGACAGAAATATTCACCTCTAGACTCCAACCAAAATATGGAATGTCTAGCAGGTTCAAAATCCTATACTTTTCTAGTCTAGTGGCCCATTGTTGCACTTCTACCACCATTGGTTGAGTTGACTATTCAATTCTCTATGTATAGTGTTCCTCAGTGAATTATGAGAACTTCTTGAGATTTTTCATGTTATGATAATTATATTTGAGCTTCTCTACCTTATCGAACATATAACCTTCCTTTATGACTTCATCTATAATTAGGGTTGTAATCAACTAATACTTCATCTCCTTAGGCAAGGAATTTTCGAGTTGGGCATAGTCTGTGGAACCACCAGTGCCCTTAGTCCTCAATTTATTTGTGACTTATGAAGATTCCATTATGAAAATTCTTTGAACTTAAGTAATTATCTTCGTAATCCAATCTCTAATCTATCAAACACACTATTCTCTCTTTTCTAGCTTGACTCTTTGCTCATAACTCGACTCTACACTTGGAAAATTTATGAAAATGGAATTAAAAATAAAAGAAATATTGATGACTTATGGGCATGGTAATCATCTCTAGTTTCACTAACTCTTAAGAGATAATGGGCTTACCCTTCCATAACTTCACCAAACTTCACACAGCGAGGACAATATTGTGGTTATGGACAGGTTGGAAATTATTTCAACAACCTTTCTAACATAGGCACAAATTTGGATTAGATTTTTCTTAACTAAATTTATTGCTCATTTTGTCTTTGAGCTCGATGGTGTCCAGTCTACATGGGTGGCACATGCTTCTAACAATGCCTTTTTCTACACTTTTCCCTTCTCTACTAATGTCACTTGTTACTAGTTGTAATCTATTATTCTATTCTCTGTCATTACCGTGTGCTTATTCGACAGTTCATTCTCTTAACTACCTGATGTTCCAGCTCATGGCATGCCAATGTTTTACCATGATACAAAATATTTACTTCACTAGGTCTATTGCACTACCTCCAGTAGTCTTTGTTGCAT